>CM054186.1:7500-607500 GCA_028830015.1 Eucalyptus grandis x Eucalyptus urophylla | reverse complement strand
GGTGTCTTTATTGCATATGAACACTCGCGTTAATTTAAGTGCCCTAGAGTCATGAAGAGCAATTCTTTCTTTACGCACTTGTATTCATTGTACAACCTAAGTGAGTCTGTAATTTTACCCTCACATGGAGATAAAGCAGAAGCTACTGCCGTTTGAGCAGCATAATCAAAAGCGCTGGCAAAAGATGAAGACTCAATAGTCTAACAAAGGCGTTTGCTTGAACTTGTCAAGATTAGCTCTCAAGCAACAAGAATGAAAAAAACATGGGCATAAAAAAGCAGTGTACCTGGTAAAAGCAAGGTCAATGCCCATAAATGAAGAACTTGAATAAAATAGGGGCATGAAAAAGCAGTATGCCTGGTAAAAGCAAGGCCAATGTCCCTCAGTCAAAAATACAGCCAAGAAAATGTTGCTGTTGTGGTCCATAGAACATCCATTTGATAGTGAGAAGAAAGACTGGTGACAAATGCCAAGACAATCACCAGCTCTCACCTTTTTACACACGAATCAAGCCTACATTGTATCCCATTGTAAAAGTCTCTTCAGACTAGGGGCACTTCAATTAACGTAGGATTTCATATGTGCATAAGCATCGCTCGAAGAAGTACGAGCAAGATTACTCTATCTCTTTTCGCAGGGTTCTTGACTTGTAAACCCGGAGATGATCGTGCAACATTTTCGTCCATCAGCTTCAACCTTGATGGTCCCATTTGATGAACTACTGACCAAGACTTCATCACATTTTCAACAAAGACCTCTCACATTGGTAAAGTTGTACTGTTTGCGAGAATACTCAAACCCCTGCTGACATGATGACAGTGAGATAGTGTGGTCCTTATGAATCCTGCATCAATGGTCAGGATAGCCTTTTCCATGAGAGTGAGCGAAATGTCCTTTCAGACTGAAAGTCCCTCATCTGGCTTGCTCAAGACATCTACATTCTAAATGAAGGTTGTCTTTCAAAAATCTTCCCCAGTGGAAATCAAAAGATACAGAACTAACAAAATTATCATGCATGAATCTCATTTGAACTCATGAATTTACAGCATATACAATCATGTATGCATACTATGCAAATAGCAGACATACTCTTAGAGATCAGAGATATTGCCAGGTAAGCATATCTCTATCCCCATTTGACTTAAGGTACCTATCACTGTCTAGGTACTCTCCTCTTGACACTCGACCTATTCGAATTGTCTCTTGAGTTTCGATGCTTGCAACTGTCTTAGCATCCCATTGTCTTTGAGTACCGGCCACCGTCCGGATACTCCTTTTTCCTGACACTCGACCTATTCGAGTTGTCCTCAAAGTATTGATACTTGTGACTGACCAAGTATCCCTTTATCGTTGAATACCTACTGCTGTCTAGGTATCCCTATTGTCTTTGAGTACCGGTCACCGTTCGGATACTCCCTTTTTCTGACACTCGACCTGTCCGAGTTGTCCCCAGAGTATTGATACTTGTGACTGACCAAGTATCTCTTGGAATACCTACTGCTGTCTAGGTATCCCCATATCGTCAAAGTACCCACCGTTGTCCAGGTACTTCCTTTTCATGACACTCAACTTGCCCAAGTTGTCCCCAAATAATAGCAGTTGTTCAAGCATTCCACTACTTTGTGTGCCTACACCTACCTAGGTATGCTTTCTTACACTTGGACCAACTGAGCGGTCCCAGATCATATCATTAAATACTTGTGTTCATCCAAGTATTCCAGTACTTTGTACACCTGTGGCTATCCAGGTGTTCCACCCCTTTTAAGTGCATATGGCCATCCAGGTAAGCCTCGTGCTACATTCAAGTTTATGTTACCAGGAGGTGAGAAACCTTCATGAATATGCGAGGCACGTCCTCAAGATTCCCCTTTACCAGGAGGTGAGAGACCTTCACGAATATGCGAGGCACGTCCTCGATATTCCTAATTACCAGGAGGTGAGAGACCTTCATGAATATCTAAGGTACGTCCTCGATATTCCAACTACCAGGAGGTGAGAGACCTTCACGAATATCCCAGATACGCCCTCGATATTCCCAATTACCAGGAGGCGAGAAACCTTCACGAATATCTCAGGTACGCCCTCGATATTCCCATTTACCAGGAGGTGAGAGACCTTCACGAATATCTCAGGTACGCCCTCGATATTCCCAATTACCAGGAGGTGAGAGACCTTCATAAATATCCAAGGTACGTCCTCGATATTTCAACTACCAGGAGGTGAGAGACCTTCACGAATATCCCAGGTATGCTCTCGATATTTCCCAACTACCAAGAGGTGGGACACCTTCACAAATATCCAAGTATCCCCAAAGAGTTTGTACCTGTGATCATCCAGGTACCCCTTCGATACTTGTGATCATCCAGGTATCCCCAAAGAGTTTGAACCTGTGATCATCCAGGTACCCCTTCGATACTTGTGATCATCCAGGTATCCCCAAAGAGTTTGTACCTGTGATCATCCAGGTACCCCTTCGATACTTGTGATCATTCAGGTATCCCCAAAGAGTTTGTACCTGTGATCGTCCAGGTACCCTTTCGATACTTGTGATCATCCAGGTATCCCCAAAGAGTTTGTACCTGTGATCGTCCAGGTACCCCTCCGATGCTTGTGATCATCCAGGTATCCCCCAAGAATTCATAATTGTGATCATCCAAATACCCCTTCAATGCCTATGGTCAGCCAAATACCCATTTCGACGCCTGCAAAGGCCCAAATATCCTTCATGTTAGTACTTGTGAATATCCAGGTACTCTTTGATATGCTTGTGAATGTCTAGGTATCTTCCAGAATTGATGCCCTGAGAAAGGTCGGCGCATCTTCCCGAGAAAGGTCGGGTTCCAACTGGTGTCTTCGACAGAAGTCAGACGCCCCACAAATCGATGCCCTGAAAAAGGTCGGCGCATCTCCCGAGAAAGGTCGGGTATCAGCTGGTGTCTTCGACAGAAGTCAGACACCCCAGAATTGATGCCCTGAGAAAGGTCGGCGCATCTTCCCGAGAAAGGTCGGGTTCCAACTGGTGTCTTCGACGGAAGTCAGACGCCCCACAAACAGATGCCTTGAGAAAGGTCGGTGCATCCTCCCGAGAAAGGTCGGGTTCCAACCAGTGTCTTTGACAGAAGTCAGACACCCCAACAAAACAGATGCTCTGAGAAAGGTCGACGCATCTCCCGAGAAAGGTCGGGTACCAACTGGTGTCCTCGATACAAATCAGGCACCCACAAATGAGATGCCCTGAGAAAGGTCGGTGCATCTCCCGTCAAGGCGACCGAAGAAAGGTTCGGGTCCTAGACAAATCTTGGATTGTTTTAATAGGCGACCGAAGAATGGTTCGGGTCCTGAAGGAGCAATCTCCCGTCAAGGCGACCGAAGAAAGGTTCGGGTCCTAGACAAATCTGATTACTCCAACAGGTGACCGAAGAATGGTTCGGGTCCTGGAAGAGCAGTCTCCCGTCACGGTGACCGAAGAATGGTTCGGGTCCGAGACAAACCACTGATTACTCCAACAGGCGACCGAAGAATGGTTCGGGTCCTGGAAGAGCAGTCTCCCGTCAAGGCGATCGAAGAAAGGTTCGGGTCCTAGACAAATCATTGATTGTTTTAACAGGTGACCGAAGAATGGTTCGAGCCCTAGAAAAACAACCTCCTCATATCACCAGGTAAGATGACGCCTTGATACTTGCCAAAACTCGGGGTTCACACCCTATCTCACTCACTCTCGGTAAGTAACTACAGGTATCTTCTTATCTGTCTTAGTATATGTAAAGTTATATTGCTCTTTAGAATAATAAGTCCCAAATAAAATATAATCTATTATGCATGCATGGATAAAATTGAGGTATCAGTCTGTCTTTGAATGCAACCTCTGCAAGCTCACCTTCAAAGAGGGGCAGCTGTTGACACCTCAATTTTAATTAGGTTAATTTTATTTTATTAAGTTTTTATTTTATTTCGGATAAATAAGATAATTAAAAAAAACCAAAAACAAACAAAACAAAGCGAAAACAAAAATTGGCTGCCCCCCCTCTTTTTCTCATTTTTGCCGGCCCAAGCCCAGCTTTTCTTTTTTCTGGCCCGGCCCCTCTCTTCCTTCTTCTTCCTTGCGCCTTCCTTCTCCGCCTCTGTACTTCACGCGCGCAGAAGACGACGACGCACACGAAGGACGGCCTACGGCCGAGGGGAGTAGGCCGACGTCGGCCGGAGAAGATAAGATCGCGAGCGCCATCAATGCCAAGTATGCTTCGCTGGATGAGCTCGGATGGGACGCCGGTTCAGCCGAGGAGAACCGCTCGGCGCGCGAAGGGGACCGGCGGTCGAAGCTCCGTCGACCGGATTTCGTCGCCTATAAATAGAGGAGCACCTCCGTCGACGATCGGCATCGCAAGCTTGGAGATCTTCCCACTGAGAGACTTCTGGGGAGGAATCAAAGAGCGAGCGAGAGAGAAATCGGGTCGCGAGCTTGGCCGACCTCCCACTGAGAGACTTCGGGGGAGGTCGCCGGCGAGCGAGTCCGAAGAGGTCAGATCCGGCCGGTGGAGGCTCGGATCTGGCCGGAGTGAGAGAGAGGCGAGCCCGAGTGGGAGAGATCTGGTCGAGCAAGGAGGGTCTAGTTCCGAGGGAGTCCCAGATCCGCGAAGAAGAAGACTTGAGAAAGGTCAGATCTGGAGGAGAGGGGGCTGACTGGGAGCGGACCGAACCCTTGCCGTCGTGTCGAGTCGCCTCGAGCCAGGCCGCCGCCGTCGCTGTGATCGAGCACCAGCCCCAACGCCGTCGAACCGTGCTGCCACCCTCGCGCTTCGCCGCTGCTGTTTCTCCCGACACCGGCCACTGCTTCCCTGACATAGACTTGCAGCTGTTCGAAGACTCGACCGAATCAAAGCCCTACATCGCGAAATCGACCGAAATAGGTATGAGCTCAGTCGCCGTCTGCCGCCGTACGCCATCACCGTCCCCGTCGCCGCCGCTCGGAGGCTTCGCCCCTCTCTCGAAACCCTACTCTTCGTTTAACTTGCATCTCAACCCGTGCGGTCGCCTCCGTCGCCGCCGTTCAGAGGCTTGCCCCTTTTTCTTTTTGTCGAGACCTTTGCCTCCGTCACCGCCGAACGCCGGACCGCCGCCGTTCGACCTCTTAGCCCCTCCATCGGCGCCGCGGATAGACGAGGAGGGAAGAAGCATTGCGTCGGACCCAGCCCAGGTCTGATCCGGGCCACTATTCGGGTAGGGTTTCGCGAATTGGGAGCCGGTTTGGGCGCGGATCGATTCGGGTAGGGTTTCCGCGATTTTTGGGGCGGCGAGAATCCGGGTCGACGAGTCGGGTAGGGTTTCGCCGAACCGGGTCGTCGGGTCGGCCCGGTTCTTTTTCAAAAATGGGCTCCTGGGCCACGGCGTCGTTTTTGAAAAAAAAAAAAAAAAGTCGGGCCCGCGTAGCGGGCCCGTCTGCGTTTTGGGCTGACCCGGGTCGGACCCAACTAGCGGATCCGAACCAGGTCGGCTTTTTATATTATATTATGTAATATTTTAATAAAAAAGAAAAATAAAAAATAATTTATTTATAAAAAATATTAAAAATATTTTAATTTCAAGAAAACCGAAAATTGTTTTAAAATATTAAATTTTTTTTTTAATTTCCAAAAAAAATAGAAAAAAAAATATTTAAAAATATTTAAAAATATTAAAAAATATTTTATTTTTCGAAAAATCAAAAAAATCAAAAATATTCCATATTTTCCAAAAAATGCCAAAAATCCAAAAAAAAACCAAAAATTCATGAAAAAGCCAAAAAGACTTGTATTTTTCCAAAAATACCAAAAAATCCCTTTTGTGTCCAAAAAATTAGAAAAAGAGTCAAAAAATGTTTTTCCTCCCAAAAATGTATGGAAAATCCCTCAAACATCCAAAAAACCTCAGGGTTTAAACAAGATTAGGTACCGAAAGGGCATTAGTGATTAACTAGTGTAATCAAGTCCCCGATCCTAATTTCTCTGGTTGCGCAGGAGCGAGTATTTTTCTCGATACTTCGTTTGGGTTTCTAATCGACCCACCCCAAACCGATTAGTGGCGACTCCATTTTAAAATTAATTTACAGATTAAAAACTCAAACTATTAAAGTCGTGAATTGGTGGACTTGGGAGAGTCCGGGCTTAATAAATTCAGCCGAGCCATTAGCCTCCTTAGGCGCCCGTACCTGATTGCGGGCGCCAGAAAAAAAAAAGAGCTCGCGACAATGTGAAAAAGACGACTTTAGTACAATATATTAGATTAGTTAGTATTGCCACTAGATTAAATTAGGCAGAAAATTTTCACTGAATTTTTTTCTTTCTCCAATAAGATGAGCCTTGGGGAATTCAAAGGTTATAATCTTATAATTAAGGATAAGTACATTGAAAGTCATAAAACTTATCATAAAAGTGCAATTGAGTCTTAAAATTTTCAAAAAGTACAATTGAATCTTGAAATTTATCGCGAAAGTGTAATGAGTCATATAATTTTTAAAAAGTGCAATCAAATCCTAAAACTTGTCAAATTGATCCAATCAAGTGCTTCCCTTGATTTTACATATTAAAAATTTTAGGACTTGATTGAATTTTGTAACAAATTTTAGGACTTGATTGCATATTTCAAAAGTTTTAGGACTCAATTATATTTCTTAACAAGTTTTAGGACTTCATTGTATCTTTTAAAAGTTTTAAAACTTAATTGCACTCTTGTGACAAGTTTTAGGACTTTCAATGCATTTATACCTATAATTAACTATCCAACTAGTTTACAATTTCACATACTCACACAAGGACACTCCCTTTAATCTTAAGGTCGAGACTTGGTCAACCAATCAAATTTCATGTATCAAGATTAGATTAGATGTATGCTCTCAGATTAATTAAATTGTTCGTTATTTTATATAATTTGGGGACAATAAAGAGCATCGGCATATATAAAGGGAAAGTTCCTAGGATCCCCAACCCCTTTTTATAAAGAGAGATGTTCGTTCCTTCTATCAATGTAACAAAGTGGGGCACAACTCTTTTTGATAGCGTCACAGTTCCAAGGTATCTATTTTGGGCTTAGACAAGCTAGTAATCGATTAGGTTAATTCCTTATACGGTGCGAGAAAATGCGGTATAATAATGGTAGTGGCAATGCAAGGAAGTTGGCCTCTTTGGAAAGATAGGATACAAAGAAAATCACATTGGCCCCTATTTTGTATACCCTCAGTTGCTCCTTTTTTTATGGTCCTTCTCTCTCTCATGGTTGTCGTATAATCAAGTTGACTCGGCACGTTCTAATGCTTGAGCTCAGACATGACTTAATCAAGGTCATCAATTACCCGATACTCAATTTGGGCTCAATCAATCTTGACTCACTTAGATTTTCAAAAGGAAAAGTGTCAAAAAAAAAGTCATAAAATTATTGTATTGATGCTAATTTAGTCATAAACTTTTTAATAGTATTAATTTAATGCTAAACATTTTGATCCAGTATCAATTCAGTTCCGAATCTTTCGACCGAGTGCCAATAAAGTCTTTCTAACTAATTTTAGCTGGATATTGCTAACGTCAATGTTGGCTTATGTGGCACAACCGATGCCGATGTGGAAATTTTTTATCAATATTTTAATATTTTTAAAAATTATTTATTTATATAGATTTTTTTTTTGCCTTTTTTCTCTTTCCTTTTTTTTTTTTTTTTGGTTGTCCTTCCCTTCCTTCTTCCTCCAATTGATTGCCAAACCTCGATGATTGGCTAGAGGCAAGGCCGGCCTTTGGCGATCCTCGCTAGTGGCTAATTGCCTAGGTTCGGTGATCGACCGGAAGGAAAGAAAGGAAAAAAAAAAAAAAGGAAAGTGAAAGAAAGAAAAGGGTAAAAGGGAAAAAAATAAATAATAAAATTGAAAAAATATTACCAAAAGTTATCCACGTCAGCATTGATCCTGCCACATAAGCTGACTGTCTTTCATGTTAGCAATATTGAGCCAAGATTAGCCGGAAGTTCTTAATCGGCACCATATTAAAAGGTTTAGGATTAAATTCGCACAAATGGAATAATTTTAGAACTTTTCTAACACTTTTCCCGATTTTCAAAGGGTCAAGCTCAACAAAGGGTAGGTAGATGACCGGCACGAGGTTGTTGACAGCAATCAGTGTGCCAACAGCATGAGTTGTCTCGGTACCTTTGCAAGCAACCTTGCCGAGCCGGAGCTGGATCATGTCGACCGTGGAGTACAGGAGGAACACGCCACCGATGATGGAGGTCAATGCGGAGAGAGTGAAGAGGGTCCCTCTCAGAGCCTTTTTCGGCCGGCTTTTGAAGGTATTGGTAATGTTTTGGATGTTGGCCGGGTCTTTGTGCGGGTTTTTGAGGTAGGTGAAGAGGTGGGTCTTGAGGGCTTTGGCCACGAGGCTGGACAAGAGATAGCAGGCGAACGATATCACCTCGTTCTTGACCAGCCTTCTCGCCACGTGAACTCCTGGTTCGCACTGCTTGTTGCCCTCTATGTTCTGCTGTCCAGCGCTCGCGAACGCCAGGCCGACGAAGACCGCGGCGGTGAAGAGCGAGTTCACGCTCACCAGATCGTCCAGCGCTTTCTGATGCACCCCAACTGCCTCCTCCAGCCTTTCATAGCTAGTGATGCAACATCACAAAACCACCACCAAAACAACAACACGAGAAAGTAGCGTTATATCAAAGAGCAAAGTGTGGAGTATTGACTCAACTTTCTGGAGACTCGTTTGGCTATATCGAATCAATCTAAATGGAAAGATAAAAAATGAAACCTTTATCGAATTATAACATTTTTCGGTACTATGATTAGTTCCGTCCACCCCCGGCGGACATGATTTCTTCTGTGTTGTATTATTAATTACCAACCTTACGGAGCGGGGGTTTTTATAGAGATGATACAAATGTATACTTGGCTAGCTTCGCAAGCATCGTTCGTGAAAGAGACAAAGCGCAAATGGAATAAAGACAAACAATACGATGCTCTCTTTTTTTGTGTTTCACGCTCGAAGCTTATTATTTACATGTAGCAACAAAACAAAAAAAGTGGAAGTCAAGAAAATTAGAGAGAATATGATGATTCTCGTGGTTCAACCACCTGCAGCCTGCAGGCATTCGTCCGCTAGGGAAGAGCGGAAATTTGGGAAAATTGCCAACAAGGTATAAAATATATTTACTTTTGTGCCAATTTAGTTCTAAACCTTTCAATTATATCAATTGAATCTGAAATATTTTAGTATTTTATCAATTAAGTTTATTTAGCTAATTTGGCCGAAACTTGCTGACATGGATATTAGTTATCTTACGTGGCATGATCGGCACTAATGTGAATTTTTCTTTTTTTTGCAAATTTTTTTACAAAAAATTCGAAATTTTTATTTATTTTATATTACTTTCCTTTTCTTTTCTTTTTCCTCCTTCTTCTACCGGTTGCCATGGCCAAAGACTGGCTAGAGGCGAGGGTTGATGAGCTCAAGCCTAAGCTAGCAAGGCTCCACCTTGCCAGATTGACGAAGTCGAACCTTGCCTAAGGCCGGCGAGGCTCGAGCTCATTAGGCAAGCCTCACTTGAAGTTGGTGAGGGTGACCCTTGCCGGCCCTCACCTTTGGCTAGTTGCCCAGACTATGGTGATTGATGGAGGAAGAAGGAAAAAAGAAAGAAAGAAAAGAAATATAAAATAAAAATTATTAACAAATATGATTTTTTAAATTAGATTTGCAAAAAATTGTCCATGTTAGCCCCGACACATATGATGGTCGGCATTCAATTTAGAAATTTCTAACCAGAATTGACCTGAATTGCAAAATATGAATTTTAATTGGCATAGTTAATACGTTTAAGGACTTTATTGCAACAAATATAATAGATTTAAGACTTTTTCGGTAACTCCAAGTTAGAATATTCAAAGAAGGCAATCAAACTATCTTAGAAGCCCTCCAATTTTTTTTTTTCTCAGGTTATGTACATGCATTGACCTGGCAAATAGTAACCTGGATCTGGTGACCCGCTCAAACTCATGATGAGAAATAGAATACGGGCGAACCCATCTTGGGTTCCATTGGTTCGGGTCAACTTTCTTTTAACCCGACTTATAATTCGGAGTGTGTAGATTTCTTTTGTGCTTAAACCATAGTCAGAATTTTGCAATAGGCAACATTGCAAAATGTTCAATCTTGTTAGCTGATATTTGTTCTACATGCGCCGAAGAAATGCAAATTTTATCTGATTGAATGGGTGAATCTAAATACTTTATTAAGCGCTAAAATTTGAGTACCGAATATTAAGTGCTACAAAGATAAAAAGAATGTTTGATAATAAACTGATGATAATTGACTACTAAATTTTACTAGTTTCTTACCAAACATGGAAAAGTGAACATTATTGAAGGGTTTTTACAATATATTGGGTAAGTTTTTAACTTCCGTCAGATATTTTACAAGTTAAGCATTTCAAGTAAAATATACTCTAAATGATATGATAGATTTTTCTTGACTTGAAACGAGAATAATTTTTCCTTTTATGTTTGAATTATAGTTGGAAATTTAGAATAGTCAAAATTACAAAATATTCAACCTTGTTAGCCAAAATAGGCTTAATGCCCTAAAAAAACCCCAACTTTAACTCATGTCCCAATTTTATCCTTTATCTCATAAAAAACGTCTTCCTTTAGGTGATGTCTCAATTCTACCATAATTTTTTTTTGTCCCATAAAAAATCTCAACTTTAGGTTTAGTCCCAATTCTACCATAAACTTTTTTCTGTATAAAATAAACAATCAATTTTAGGTCCAATACTAATTCTACCTTAAACCTTTTATTATCTCATACAAAAATCCAAATTTTAAATTCAGTTTCAATTTCACTCTACTTTATTTTTTGGTCTCATAAAAGATTGCCAGCTTTTACTTGACTCCCAAATATGCTCTCCATACCCTCCATCAAAATCGCCTTTAGTAATTTTGCGCTCGTCAATCTCTCATGCTTGGAAATATCCCATCTCTCACTGTCAAAGAGCTTGTGCATTGGATGCTCGAATAGCTCATACTTGGGAGTTTTTAATTTCTTGGTTGTCAACAAGAGGTTTTCGATAGAGGGTTAATGTGGGAAGATATGTGGCTCAAGTAAAAGTTTGCAGTTTTTCATAAGATTGTAAAAAATCTTAGGATAAAATTGGAATTGGATGGTAAAATTAGGACAAGACCTAAAGTCGGGATTTTTCATAGGACAAAAAAAGTTTGTGGTAGAATTAGGACATGACCTAAAATTAAGTGGCTTTTTATGAGGCAATATTTTTTTTTTTTTATGGAAGAATTATGACAAGATCTAAAGTTGGAGGTTTTTTTTTTTTTTTTTTGTGGCATTAGGCCAACCAAAATATGTATCATATGGTAAAGAAATGTTTAATTTATATAATTTCTTGGAGGTGTCACTTTTTCTTGTTGGACGACAAAGTTGGATGACTTCATAATAAAAGTTGGTCTCGTTAATGAGTATCATGGAAAGCAAACATTGTACCAAGTGCATTATTTCTTTGCCAGGGTGGCTGACCCTTGCATGAACTCAACAGGGCTTTGGCCGAAACCCCGTTGCCGTATCAGACCTTATAAGCGGGAGAAGTTATATGTTGCACGGTCTATAAATCATGTGAACTAACATTATTTATGCTATTAATTATATGGTCGTCACTGCGGGATGGACCAACACGTCCAACTATCCAAATGAACTTTGGTTTGTATCTGGCAATTCTTATGTTTTTACTTCCACAAACGGGTGCGCAAGCAATAATCCCGGAAGATGATGGTGCGATTCCTTGTGAATTCAGGACGTGGAAAACAATCGCTCCAAGCGATGAGGAGTTAAATGTATGCTTTATGCCAAATCCACTCACACATTGATAGATAATTTTATGTATAGGCCGCCGGAACATAACTGGGGCAAGTACAAAAAGAAAATTAAAAAGAAAAAAAAAACGTCGCCATAATTGATAACTGATTGATCACATCGCAGCCATGTATGATATAATATTGGGGATAAGTACACTAATGGTGCCATAAGTTGTGTACGGCGCTCACTTTGGTGCCAAAAGTTTCCGTTGGATCACTTAAGTGCCAAATCGGAGGAAAAACGCTCACTTTGGTGCCACCGGCAAAAGATTCCGGCCTCCGGCAAAAGATTCCGGCCAAAATGATTTTTTTTTTAAAAAAAAAATCGATAAGCCTTTAAATGACGTCGTTTTCGGTCATCCTTAAGAAAATGACGTCGTTTTGCCGTCCTACGTGGATGGCTTCATGGAAACGACTCCGTTTAGCTCACATGGGGAAAAATTAGGGTTTCCGCCGCTCGGCCACCGTCGTTCGCCCGCCGTCGCTCGGCCACCGTCGCTCAGCCACCATTGTAGTTGCTCGACCAGGTGAGCGAGGAGAGATTGAGATTGTTGCAGGAAAAATCGAAGGCGAGGGCGGAGGAGGAGGAGGAAGAAGATGGGTCGAAGGGGCTGCTGGTGCGCTGCTGCTGCTGGTGCGTTGCTGGTGTCGTTGCTGGTGTGCTGCCAGTGCTGTTGCTGGTGCCGTGCCGGTGCCGTTGCTGGTGTGGGTCTTTGAGGAAGAAGAAGACACGAAGACGAGCTTCCCTCTCTCTCAATTTGGGGATTAGGGTTTCAAAGTTGGGGGAAAGATGCCAAACGGCGTCGTTTTGGTGTTTGGATGCTGACTCAACTCTCCGACGAGCCACGTCGGCGTCAAAAATTAATAAAAAAAAGGCCACGTCGGATTTCCGGCCAATTTCGTCGGAGTTGGCACCAAAGTGAGCGTTTTTCAAATTTTTTGGCACTTAAGTGATCCGACGGAAACTTTTGGCACCAAAGTGAGCGCCATACACAACTTATGGCACCATTAGTGTACTTATCCCTATAATATTGGCAATGAAGTAAGAATACTAGTTAGCACCATGGAGTTGGACGTAAGATGGATAGACGGCAAGCATCATGCAGGGCACATAGATGATGAGGGCTAGGGAGTCGATGCCAACCAAGCTCCCTGCGGCCTGAACCGTGTCGCTCGCCCCGCAAGCGATTTTCCCAAGGAGCACACGGACCACGTCGACCATCGACAGCGTCAAGTAGACGCACCCGAGGATCGACCCCAATGTCGACACCAGGATCATCATGTTCCTAATTGGCTCCAAGCAATCGAAGCCATTGTCCTTTTTGCGGTGCAGCACGATGTACATGGAGAGGTGCATCTTGAGGGTCGTGGCGAGGAGGCTCGAGAGGAGGAAGCACACGAAGGACACCACCTCGGCTTGGCACCCTTTCCGCGACTCGCGGGTATGCGGGTTGGAGCTCGTGAAGGATATCCCGATAAACACCGCGAAGGTGAAGAGGGAGTTCACGCTCACCAGATCATCCTACCTTTAGGTGGTGCTCTGTTCTTCTTTAGTATGCGTTAAATTATGACTCGAGTTTGAACGTTTACAAAACGCGATTTACTGAAAAAAAGAAAATATAAAAGAAAATATAAAGGCGAGAAAAGTTTCCTCTTTGCTGCAGAATCTTTTTTTTTTTTGTCAGTCCTACTTTATTCCTACTCTACACTCACTCTCAGACTTTTGCCCTGCCTCTTGCAGGGCGTGGGAGTCGAAACCCACTCCTAAAATTTACGCGTTCCTACCTGAGAAGGTGGGGATTTGAACCTCTCACCTCCTCCTTCCATGTTGAAAGAGTGGCCACTGGGGCGAATCTCAGTGGTTCTTTGCTGCAGAATCTGAGAGGCGTGAAGATGCACGCGTGTAAAACAAAAGTGGGCCCAAGGTCTTCCACTGCTGAAATCATCTTTTGGCGTGAAGTCCCCCTGCACGTAGAGACTCTGCACGTGAAAGACAAATTGTGGTGGCCCAGGTCAAAGTTTGACCTGGGCACACGTATAAAAGGAAATACTTTTTGCAGGTCTTCTTTTCGTGCGTTTTGAAGCCGCCGAAAACGTAAAAAAGCCGCACGTCCTGTACGAGAGAAAGTATAGTCGCACGAAGCTCGAAGAGATACGCGATTTCATACGTATGCAAATCGGGCATACATAGAGCATTGTGTTTGAGTTTGAACGCGCGGTAATTTTGTGCCGTGACTTTATCTCCAAGTCAGTTGTTTATTTTAAATACTTTGGGTTTGTGGTTAAATCTAGGTGTGGGAAACACTTGAGCGATTGAGCGATTATAAACTCTGATTCTCCGATTATAGTGGATTATTTGCTGCTGGCTCTTCCCGTGAATGTAGATACCGATACTTGGACCGAACCACGTAAATTTCTGGTGTTCTTATTTTTCTCGTTTATTTCTCTGGTGATTTCGCGTTGACGTAGATTGCAAGATCCTATCGTTTCCGCGTATTATATGTGGCATCCTAGAATTCCTTACCGGTCATTAGGGGTGCTCAAATTAATGTCTTGTATTAAGGACTATGGCCAAATTTAATGGATAAATTTTGGAAAAGGATGATCTATCTTTGGCCATATGTATTGTGGGTTAGAATCTATGGATTTGTGATTTCAAGTGTATAATTATTTAATTTATACACTATAGTACTTTGGTTCAATAAGGATTTAATTAGTATTTAAAAATGGGGTTAAAATTTGATTTAATTAGGCTTGGACCTTAGGCCCAAGAGTGTAGACCTTTGATGGGCCAAAAGGCCGGCCCATTAAGCCCATGGAGAGGGCTGCCGTCGACCAAAGAGAGGGGAAGTGGCCGACCCACTTCCAAGCCCATTATGCATGGGTCTTGCCAAGTGGCAAAAAGGGGACTCCATCCATTGGCCACTGTGGGAGGCATCTCATGATGACTAATGATTGTGATTAAGAGGGAATAAAAGGGAGAGAGTGGCCGGTTTAGGGGGCTGTCGCTCAAGCCAAGTGAGAGAGAGAGAGGGTTGTGAGAGAGTGAGGAACCGAGAGAGAAAGGGAGAAGCCGCGCGAAGGGGAGGTCCGCTCGTTCGTCGCCCGTCCGTCCGCTCGTCTGTCGCCGTCCATGTGCTGTTGTTTGCTCGATTTGAAGGCAAGTTGGGATCCATATTTTGCTCTTGCATGTTGTCTCTTGCATGTGTGTTTGAGTGGTGGTAAATCTCGGATGTTTAGGGTATGAGAAACTGAAGCTAGGGTGTGTTGTTTTTGAAATAGCATGCTGTTTTCGAGTGTGCCGCCTGACCTTGAACATTGTAGAGGCTTGCATGCGTGGTTTGAATCGGATGTTTGTCATGCCTCGATCCTCGGGAACGCGCCCATCCTTCTGATTGGTTGATTTCAAAGTGCGATATCCCATGACTAAGTATCGCCGACCCTTTCTTTATATTTACGTAGGCGAAAGCAGTTATAAATCCCCAGACAATAAAACAATGGGATAGGAAAGCAGGCCATATTTTTCATATTGAAATTCACAACTACACTTTCATTAACAGCACAACTCATAGTATATTTACAATACTATTCACAACATACTTGTCTCACACCTATCTACACTAAGACATGATTTACAAAAGGGATGGGATCTCAATCCACATCCGGGTTATACTCAAGATCCCTCTTTGGATCATCTTCTTCTTCAAAAGTCTTTCTTCCCTTCAGGTTCCTCCTCCTCAGCTTCTCCTCAAGGTCCTGAAATGGTTATTCAATAACCAATGAGACCACGTCTCAGCGAGTCCTACCCCTAAGACTCGATTAGTAAGCCAATACACTATAGGCTGCCTAAACACGGCATGAGTTGGAGGACTTACCTTGGCCTCAGATTCCATCTGCATATTAGTACAGTTCAATAGATATTCAAACAATCACATCATCGATCGAAGCATTGATCAAATTGACCCAGTCGATTTCATGTTAGTCGGACCCTTTCTAGGTCGTTCATCCTACTCCAAGCAATTCCTTAGATTTAGTGGCTTTACGGTCCCACCCGACCCTCTCAAGGTCTAGTGGTTTTACGGTCCCACCCGACCCTCTCAAGATCTAATGGCTTTACGGTCTCACTCGACCCTCTCATGATCTAATGGCTTTACGGTCCCACCCGACCCTCTCAAGATCTAATGGCTTTACGGTCCCACCTGACCCTCTCAAGATTTAATTTAGGAATAAATCTTAAATTCACTCCTAAATTACTTTAGCACCAAATAAAGCTCAAATAAATAAACGGACTGCACCACGACAATCAGCACGAAATTCCGGTCACCGGCCATCCCGGTTGAATTTCCGGAAAAATAAATAATTAAATAAATAATTTCGAAAATTAAATAAATAATTATAAAAAATCCAATTTAGGCTTGAAATGCCGAATTGGACGCTGAGACGAGCCCGGAAAATTACCGAGACTCGTTCCATAAATAACATGGCATGTCTACTTGCTAATGTCTATTTCTAACCACCTAACATGAATCATTAAGTCTCTAATTTAATTGATCTAAACTAATCTAACCACCTAATTGCATTTAATTAAATCTAACCAACCTTAAGTATAATCAGCAAACTAAGAAAGCTTTAGTGAGTAAAACTCACTTGACAAAAGCGGAGACTGAATCACCGCGACAGCGACGCGACGACGGCCGAAATCGGACTTTTGACAACACCGGCGGGCTTGGACCGGGCCTTGACCTTGGCCCAACAAATCTCAGCCCAATTGAGATTTATTCTTGATTTTGGGTTGGACCCAAGTTGAGTTGGGCTTGCTGAAAATGGGCTTCAATTTGATTTACTGGAATTGGGCCCACTGTTGGGCTTTAATTGGTGCGGTCTTGGAATTGGGCTGCAGCTGGTGAATTTCGACTGGGCTTGAAGACAATTGGGCTGCACGTTGAACTGAAGTGGCTGAATTGGACTGGACTGGGCTACAACAAAAAGGCCCGAATTGTTGATGAAGATGGGCCCACAACGCTGGACTTCGGTGGGCTTCGCACGGCCAGATGAAGGCCGTTCGATTTCACGCTCGCAGCTTCGTGGAGTTGATGGCGAAGACACGCGAATGCTGGTCAACGAAGGCTTCACCCGGTGGAAATTCGACTGAGATGGGGGCGTGCTGGCGTGGACGATGGAGGAAAAAACAGCGTCGAAGAAGCTGTGCCGTTGATCTTCAAGCGTTGCTGGACTTCAAGCTTCGCTGGTGGACGTGTGGAGTGGAGCTGAGGAACGCGCGGAGGAAAGCTGCAGTTGGGACGCTTGATCGAATGGGAGCAACTCGGATGCGTGGGCGTGGGCTTCAAGCGGTCAACCCATGGCCTTGCTCTTGCAGATGCTGACCAAGAGATGCTCGTTGATGGACAAGTGGCGAGGAGCAGCTTAAATTGAAGATCTCGTAGCTGGCGTGAGTGGAGTGTGTGGGCTTCGGTTGAGGAAGATAAGTAACGGAGATGGAGAGAGATTGGATGGGGATTGCTTCGCACGGCAGAGAGATTAAAACAAAAGCAGGAACAATGAGCGGATGGGAGGGTTGCCGAGCGTGAGAAGCCAGCTAAGAGGAAACAAAAAATCAGAAATCTTAGCCAATACATTTAATGTTTTGGCCCCACAAGTCCACAATACACTCCTATTTGTCCCCCCAATCAATTTCAAGCTTATCAACTCACAAATAAACAAATTTAAAGTCCAAAATTGCTGCCTCATCCAATCATACGAATTTCACCATTTGAACTTCAATTTCTCCAATAAATTCCCAAATTGAGGTCCAATTTTGATGTAGAAAAATCCCAAGAAATTTTCTATAAATCTCTGACTCTCATAGGTTCAGTCTGAAAGTCCAATTTCTCATCAATTTAACCAATTTGAATTTCCATCCAAATTCCGCAACGTCCGAACCCATTTTCCGTAAAAATCTTGGGATCTCTGAAAAATCTTCTGAGACTGAGTTGACACTCCTATAATTCATTGTGACATGACAGAAACTTCAATTTCTGAAATCGGACTTGAATTGGCGGTTAATTTCTATTTGACGCGTTCTTAGCGTGACTTAGGCTACTGAGTAGCTTTCAGATATTTTTAATGCAATTGACCCGTGGTCGATTTTCTTCGAGCCACTATGAACTCACTCGACTCATTGGGGACTCTCAATTATCGTGAAAATCCCGATGATCCAAATACGGACATAGGGTACCAAAACAATAAGAGAATCAGTCTAGTGCCGGTCGACATGAATTTTCTAATTTAGTGGTGTCACCCACAATTAGCCATACATTTCTGTCGATCCAGTCTATCTCTGATTTCAAATCGATTTTTAACTGTGCCGTAATGACCTCTAAAGATGGACACGGTCGAGAAGCCGATTCCTGATCGAGTTCTCAAGTCTCATTGCCTTAAAATTCCTAATAATTTCCCCAGATAGTCTAGTTATCTCAAGAATGATCAGTTATGAGAATAGCCCTATAGATACGTCAATAAAATGCCCGATTTATTCAGTAGAAAACGAGGTTGAAAAATCTGGATGTCACAACTCTTCCCCTCTTATAAAAATTTCGTTCTCGAAATTTAAACCTTACAAGACTTGATAAAAAAGGTGGGGGGTACAATTCTCGCATTGACTCCTCAGTCTCTCATGTTGCTCTTTCTGTACTATGGTGTTGCCAGACCACTTTGACCAACAGGATGGTCTTTGTACACAGAACTTGCTCTTTGCGATCGACAATCTGGACCGGCCTTTCGACGTATGACACACGGTCATCCACGTCCAATTCCTCGAAATTGAGCACGTGTATCGGGTTAGGCTCGTACTTCCTCAACATCGACACGTGAAAGACATCATGCACTTGTGCCAATCTCGGCGGCAATGCAAGACGATACGCTAGGTTCCCGATTCTTTCAAGAATCTCAAACGGACCTACGTACCTCGGACTCAATTTGCCTTTCTTACCAAAGTGCGAAGTTCCCCTCATTGGTGACACTTTTAGAAAAACGTGATCACCAACTTGGAATTCCAAAGACCTCCGGCGCTTATCTGCGTAACTTTCTTTTGAAGACGGCAGATCTGGAAGTACGGTACTGGACTCCCGAGACTTCGTGGACTATAAGGTGACTATCCGTTGAGAATATTACCTAGATCCCTTAATGAAAGTTGTAGGGGACCTCTTTAGGAAAAACATATCAAAATTTCAGAGGAAATGAAGAAAGATAAGTAGGTGAAACCTCGATTTTTCGGAGACAGCTAAACTGGACTGTTCGGTACTAGGAACAGGAGTTTCGACCATCTATAGTTAATTATATAGAGCGAATCTGGCCTAGATGTCTTTATGAAAAATCTACCTTAGGGTCTTGACTATAACCTGGTAAAATTTCATAATTTTAAGAGGTCATTCGGGTATTTTAATCGAAATATTTCAAGAACTGCGCAATCTGATTTTATCCGAATTTTGCATGCTGTATTGTGTGAGATATATCTTCTTGTGTGAAGCTCTTTTGGGCATGTGTTCTTCATGAAATTGTTACCTTTATGTCTTGTCTATTACATGCTCTGATTGTATGATTTTTGAAGATCATATGGATATTTAATTTATATGTTTTCGGAAATTGTGTAAGCTGGAATTTGGTAAATTTCAAAAAGACATGATATATCGATTATTCTAAGTTGTATGGACCCCATGGATTGTATTGTCATAAGTGGTTGTATCTTGCTGCATGTATGATGATGATTGGAAATGCATATAAGAATCAAATGATGAAAATGATATTGTTTTCTATCACATCATATGCCATGTTGAAATTGAGCTATAATTGAAAATGTGAACTAAGATAAGTGAGAAGGCCGTCGGAGGTGTGAGCTGACGATGCCCCGGGAGTGTCGGGATGCTTGGCCAGGGAGTGTAAATGCTGGATGTTCGGTGGCCTTAAATGGCTGAATCCCGGAGGGTCCTCGGGAGTTTCGAGATGCCCGGAGCGTGGGGAGCCGAAAGCCCGGAGGTTTGTGCCGGGGGATACCTCGTGATGCCAGTTGGGGTATGAGATACCCAGAGGTTTGTGTCGGAGGTTCCTCGCGATACCAGGTGGGGTGCAAGCGATAAATGTGGGATGCAAATACTGGTCCCGGGAAAAAGAGAAATGTGGCGGTTCAAAATGAAAAGATAAAATTTGGAAATTGAAATTGAATCATGCATGGTATGGAAATATGTATGCATGGATGCATGATGGTAAGTGCATGGATGTATGTGCACCTATGGCATGATGGCATATGTGACATGATGATGATGAGTGCATGGATGTATGTGCACCTATGGCATGATGGTATGTGTGACATGATGATGGTAAGTGCATGGATGTATGTGCACCTATGGCATGATGGGACATGTATGATATGATGATGATGATTACATGAGGATGTGTGTACATGTGGTATGATGACATATGCATGGCTCCAAGGTAAATTATGCATGGATGCTTGAATGACATGTCTTATGCTATGATTGTTATGATTGTATTGTGTGATGCATTGAGTGGTTTATTGGGTCATTTACCTGCTGAGTGATTGTACTCACCCCTTCGGGGACCAACATTTCAGATTAGAAATATGCCGCTCCCTGCTGTCACGCGGGGCGTCTTTTACGGCCTTCCTTCGGATGTGGAGATCGAGTGTGGAGATTGACTGTCCTACCATCCCTGGTCTGACGTTCATTCGAGTTCGCACATTAGTGATGTATGATGTGGGCCTAGCTGAGGGCTCTGTCATTCAGGAGTTCATATCTGTTCACGTTCATCGAGACGGAGTGATGCGGGGGATGTTGCCGCTGCCACCGCCTGACGCACCGGCATGGGTGTGACTGCACGCACGCGAGAAGTAGGAGTTGCAACTTTTTGGAAAATAGCCGACACTAGTAGATGGAGGATTTTGCATGATCAACATAGAGGGTTGAGTTGTTTCTTTTTTGAGGTTGTGGCTGAGTGTAGTCAAAAGTCTTGGCGCTTCTTTTGTTATACCGACCCGAGAAAATCCATCATGAAAATATGTAAATAAAAGTGGCTCGGCTTTATTTTTTCCTATGGCGCTTAGTGGTGTGCATTGTATCATGATAGATGGAGGGAGAGATGATGATATTTTAATTATGCTTCCACTACAACTGGGACCGATATAAAATAAAAAATATGCCTATGAGTTGCCATACTTCTGATAAGAGATGTGATTAGCGTTCAGTAGGTATAGTAACAGGTACTTGTGGCGACCTTAGGTGTTTCGGGGTGCCACATTATATCCCAACAATGTCGTGCCTGCTACAACAAATCCATGACATATAATAATTCAGATACTAATCAAACAATTAACAAGGTTCCAAATCAACTTCTTCACAGGATTTGCATGCATGTAGATAATCATACGTAAGTATTATTGCATGGGAATGGGGGAGAGAGAGAGAGAGAGAGTCATACGTAAGTATTATTGCATGGGAATGGAGAGAGAGAGAGAGAGAGAGAGAGAGAGAGAGAGGACTTCTCTTGATCTTTCTCTTTACGATCAGCAGTTCCTTCATTAGAAGTCGCCATGATTCAACGATTTCAACGGGATTAAGGGATGGAATGGAGGAGGCAGGAGGGGTTTGAACTTGTTATATAGCTGGTGCGACTGTGAGAGATACCTTGCCTGAGGTTACAAGCGAGATTAATGAGAGAAAAGGGGACAAAAGATGGAAAAGAGAAAAAATAGGTTGAAAAAAAAGAGAGGAGGAGGATGCGACTGAACCCTGCTCTACTGCTTGCTAATAGGTTATAATAGGCAAGTGTAACTAATAGCTTTCTACTTTTTATGCATTAACTTCCGGACATATATCGAACTGGTCATAAGATTGTTTAAGAATAATAATAAAATTCCATACACGTCATTTGCAAAAAAACGTTGTATATAGTTGTGGACTAACTTTAATACCTTTGGAACGATGGAAGATATGGGGATATAGAATTACTCCGAGACTTCACTAGATCTGTTCTGCGTAAACATGAGAAAGAATAAGCTATTCTGATCCCCTTTCTCCGCTCTCACTAAAAGCAAACACAGGACCACACTTCTACTTTATGATATCGATTTCACTTGTGGGGGCAAAAAGGTCATTGTGAGAAAAGGAGCCAAAGGCAAGGGTCTTTTTTTATTATTTCTTTTGACTGAGTAGGCCCATGCTTGCTGCGTACAAGGGAAAAAGAAGACTTTTGTGGGTCCCCTTTCTGAACAGCCGCACGGTGAAAAGGCGTAGGTTCCTCGGTAGAAGATCCGCCGTACGAAGCACAAAAGAAAAGAACGTTAGGAACGTTCTTGGTTCAGCCGTACGTAGGGCAAACAAGAAAGTATCGTATTCTTTGCTCTACGCAAGAGATTACGAGATAATACTTATGAATTTACTTAGACTTCATCTAGATGTGAAAAATAATTTTTATTATTTTTCATTTATTTCTCTAATGATCTCGCATTGATTTAATTACAAGATCCGCCAAGTATTTTGGAGAGATACTTTGATGATCAGGTATAACTCCTAGGGTAATCAACTGTCAATAAAAGCAATCCTTTGACGTGGGGGGCTTCGTGAAGATGGAGAATAAGTGATGGATCCCGCAAAAGTCTCTTCGCAAACAATCTTGTCCTTAATCTTTTTAGAGTTAATTTACTATGCTATCTGAGCAAAGTGAAAAGCAAAAAGCAAAAAAGCAACGCATCTTATTTACTGAAGGGTCCAGAGTGTTTAACAGATAGAAAAATGGAGGATTGACATCTGTCACCTTCAAAAGTTTCATATGGTAAAACTCCTCCTTAAAGCAGAAACATGAATAATAATGTAATGGATTTCAAAAGTGAAAAATCTTCCTCTACTCTTGCACAATCAATTGTATAATACTTTTTGAGTTATAACAACAACAATAACCATAAAAAATATATAGATGGAGGGAAATATCACACAATATTTATATATACGTGCGTGTGTTCACTTCCCTCTAAACTCATTAAATTCGAATGCATTTAATGGGTAACAACCATTTTTATTATAATATATAATCAAAAGATTTCCCTGTACTCTATTCTTGACAAATTTCTCATGGAAAAGAAAAATATTACTTCATTAAGTTGAGCGAGTTCGATGTGCAAAAGTGAAATTTTACCATTTCACATTTATTATAAGTATATCATCGAGAGATTTTTCTACTACACTTTCACTTTCTTCTTCACAAAACTCTTCAAATTTTACATGGAAAAGAAAAGAAAAATTCCATTAAATAATGCGCTAATGTGAATAAAGTCAATTTTAGTACAATATGTTAGATTAGTATTGCTATTAGATTATATTGACAGAAAATTTTCATTGAAATTTTTTCTTTCTCCAATAAGGTGAACCTTGGGGAATTCAAAGGTCATGATTTTATAGTTAACTCCCCGACTTTGGGTTACAATTTCACCTACTCACACAAGGACACCCCCTCTAATATTGAGGTCAAGATTGGTCAACTAATCAAATTTCATGTATTAAGATTAGATCACATTAGATGTATGTTCTCAGGTTAATCAAATTGTTTCTAATTATATATTATTTGGGGATGACAAAGATCAATGGCATATATAAAAGGCAAGTTTCTAGGATTCCCAACCCCTTCTTCTTCCTCTTTATATATATAAAGAGAGATGTTCGTTCCTTCTGTCAATGTAGCAAAGTGGGGCACAACTCTTTTCGATAGCGTCACAGTCCCAAGGCATCTATTTTGGGCTTAGACAAAGTTAATTATCAATTAGATTAATTCCTTATGCGGTGCGGGAAAAACGTGGTACCATAATGGTAGTAGGAATGCAAGGAAATTGATCTCTTTGGAAAAACAGAATAGAAAGGAAATCACGTTGGCCCCTATTTTGTATTCCCTCAGTTGCTCCCTTTTTTTGGTCGTTCACTCTCCTGTGGTTGTATGACCGACTCAACTCGGCACCTTCTAAACCTTGAGCTCGGACACGACTTAATTGAGGTAATCCATGACCTGATACTCAATTTGGGCTCGATCCAGCTCGACTTGGTCATGGGGGTACACTTTGAGTAGGGATAAAGAGATTATAAGTGTCATAATTTTCATGCGACACTCACTTGAGTGTCGTTACTCTTTTTTTCCAACCACTTGAGTACCACAACTTTGGAAAAACATTTATTTGAGTGCCATAATTTTCAATAGATCACTGGAGTGCTATAACTTTTTTAAAAACATTCACTCAAGTGCTAGAAATTTTACGTAGCATAGTAGTTGTGGTGAACAAGTTTAAAAAGTAATGATACTCAAGTAATCGATTGAAAAGTTGTATAACAATCGAGTGGTAAAAAAAAATCATGGTACTCAAATAAACATTGTACATGAGTTATGGCACTCGTGGTCTCTTTTTCCTATTTTTAATCTAAACTAGAGTTTGAGCTTAAGTTCTCCAATTTGAAAACGTGATAAAGTAGAAAGAGATTTGTTTAGGGACTCAAAATTTTAACAAACTTGGCGTAGTATTTTATTAGCTTTTTCTATAAATACGAGTGTGTAATTGAAAACTAACTAGTATTAACATAGACTTATAGAAATAGGACTATAAATTCATGTTATGCCACTATACGAATCATGGATCTCAAGTTGCGTAAGTTTTGGCTGCATGCTCATATGTCATATCAAATTCGGTTTTATTTTGGGCAAATTCATGTTGTATTTTTGCGTTGCGTCAATAAAGGACATCCCTATATCAAAAGAAAAAAATATTTTCTTTTGTTGAATTAGAAATACTCAATACTATTATCGAGATAATTTCAGTTGGTGTATCAGATCTATTTTAATGAAGTTCTCTTTTTCATTGGGGCTATCATTTTAAAAAATAAAATAAAATCTAAATCAGTATACCCGCACCCCATTTTCTCAAACTAATTTTTATGTCACGAAAAATTCCAAAATTGGTACATGAGTGCCACATTTAATCCACACTAAATTTTGTAACACATTTACTCTAAACTGGCATATTTGTGCCATATTTACCTCAAACTGATATACCCATGTAGCATTTATCCCAAATTGTGCTAAAGTTGAGTTTTAGCAGAAATGTGGCATCGATGCACTAACTCAGGATAAATGTAGTACGTATGTAACTGTTTTGATATTTTTTATGATATAAAAAATTATTTTGGGGTAAATGTAGCACCACTACATCAATTTGAGATAATTGTGGTAGGGGTGTACCGGTTTGGAAACTTTTGTAACATAAAAATTAACTTGGGGGTAAATGTGATGTATTGGTTTGAGGTTTTGATGATATTAACCACTTTCTTTAAAACGCTTAAAAACAATCTATTACTTTTATTTAAAACAAAGAATTTGGTTTCAATGAGAGGTCCTAGGTTCTTACTTTGGGGAGATCATCTATTGAATCGAGGTATAAATAAACCGTTTCTATAATCAAGCCAATAATCCTGTAAAGTAATGTTATAATTTTTATAATATATGAAAAACAACTTATACAATAAAAAGAGAAAAATAGAACCCCCCCCCCCACCCCCAAAAAAAAAAGAGTCGGTGTGTGTCCATTAAAGAAAATTGAATGTAGATTTTGTACTTAATTACAGGGATAAGTACACTAATGGTGCCATAAGTTGTGTACGGCGCTCACTTTGGTGCCAAAAGTTTCCGTCGGATCACTTAAGTGCCAAATCGGAGGAAAAACGCTCACTTTGGTGCCACCGGCGAAAGATTCCGGCCTCCGGCGAAAGATTCCGGCCAAAATGATTTTTTTTTTAAAAAAAAAATCGATAAGCCTTTAAATGACGTCGTTTTCGGTCCTCTTTAAGAAAACGACGTCGTTTTGCCGTCCTACGTGGATGGCTTCATGGAAACGACGCCGTTTAGCTCACATGGGGAAGAAATTAGGGTTTCGACGGGGTCGAAGCCGTGGCCGTCGCCGGGGTTGGGGTCGGAGTCAGGGTCGAAGCTGCGGCTGCCGAGTGGCCATCATCGAGGTCGGGGTCGGGGTCGAAGCTACGGCCGTGGAGTGGCCATCGTCGGGGTCGGGGTCGGGGTTTGAGCCGCGGCCGTCGAGTGGCCATCGTCGCGGTCGGGGTTGAGGTCGGGGTCGGAGCTACGGCCGCCGAGTGGCCATCGTCGAGGTCGGGGTCGGGGTCGAGGTCGGAGCCACTGCCGTTGAGTGGTCATCGTCGGGGTTGGGGTCGAAGCCGTGGCCGCCGAGCGCAAGGACCGTCGAGGACGGCGACGGCCGGAGATTAGGGTTTTGAATTGGGGGAGACACCAAACGGCGTCGTTTCAGTGTTTGGATGCTGACTCAACTCTCCGACGAGCCACGTCGGCATCAAAAATTAATAAAAAAAGGCCACGTCGGATTTCCGGCCAATTTCGTCGGAGTTGGCACCAAAGTAAGCGTTTTTCAAATTTTTTGGTACTTAAGTGATCCGACGGAAACTTTTGACACCAAAGTGAGCGCCGCACACAACTTATGGCACGATTAGTGTACTTATCCCCTTAATTACAAATCACAATTCAACTTTTGAGTTGACATATTGTGTTTTTTTTTTTATAACCCTAATGTGTTTTTTTTATCGGTCCTAGTCTACTCATATTTAATCTCGTACTCCTAAACTTTTGTCTTGCCTTCTTCCGGAGCATAAGAGTCGAAAATCGATACTTGAAGCTAAATTGTCTCCATTCCAACCCCCTAACTTCGAGTGTCATTTATTTATTTTTTGGTTAGTAAAGTCTCATTTAGTTAAAAAGCAGCATTTATTACTATCTAAAACATTTGTGAATGCATTAATTACCAGATTGTATCCTTTCATTAGGTTAATATTCTAGATTTGGAATTTAAAACCTTGTTGGTTCTTTAACCCCAAAACAACAATGATAACAAACTTGATTTTTACAAAATAGGGTAGATTTATATAAATCCTCTTTCATCATTACTACAACATGAGCTTAGTTACTCGGTACCTCAGGAGATAACTAAATCGATCCTATTTCTAGAGTTAATACAATTTATTTTCTTTGGATGATATATGTAAAATGTATTTGTTTGTAGAGCACGCTATTAGAGGGAGATGGATTTGTGAATATTTTGGCACCACGTGAATGGTTATTTAGAGGTTGTTTGGTACAGTTTTCCCATAGCAACTTCAACTGTCAAGTAGTGATACAGCTTTTAAAGATACTTGGCAAATACCTTAATAGATGCAGCACTTCAAAAGTTGCATCAGATTACAATAAATATTTGAAAGCTTGCCTTGCCCAACTTTGAGGGACTGCTACTTTAAAACATGTACTAGCAAATACTTGACTTGCCGCTTCATGGCACAACGACAATGTGCATAACTGAATTTCCACCACATCAATAATAGAAGAGCTTAATACCCTAAAAAACCTTACACTTTAGGTTTAGTCCTGATTCTATTAAATCTTTTTTTTTTAGTCTCATAAAAAAATCATCAACTTTAGGTTTAGTTTCAATTCTATCCTAAAAACTTTTTTGTCAGCAAAAATACACTCCAAGTGCCAATCTTGGCATTGATGGACACTTAAGTGTCAAAACTTCCAAAAGATATACTTAGGTGCCACTGTTTTTGAAAATTAGACAATTAAGTGCTAACTTGATGAGGTTTGTCGGAAATCTAATGTTAAGTTATGTGGTCTACGTGATTTGCTGGAATGTTCACTTAGTAATCAATGTGCAAAACGATGTTGGCTTGCCCCTAAATTTATTAATTAAATTAAAAAAAAGAGGCAACATTTAGCGAGGCCCTCCACAGCCCTCATTGCTGCCGCCTCACCATCATCAGAAAGGGTTGGTGAGGGTGGGGGTGACGGTTGACTGAGGTCGCTGGCCCTCTACTAGTGGCTAGTGACCCTGGCCGACCATAGGTGCGGCTCTCACCTAGTTAGGCCAAGGGTCGTTGCTGGCTAGGCTTGTGATCAGCTAGGGTTGCCGAGTATTGGGTGGGGCCCAATGACCCTTGCTGACCCTTGCCAACTCTTGCCCTACCATTGTTGACCCTTTCCAGGGATGGTGGGGCGAGAACAGCGAGATGGAGACCCTTGCTGAAGCTACCTCTTATTTATTTATTATTATTATTATTATTATTTAATTTAAAAATCAAATTGGGGGCAAACCGATGTGGTTTTGGGCTTATCTAGCCACGTTAGTGCCACGTGGATAATTTAAAAAAAAAATAATTTCCACGTTAGTAAAAAAATGTTACTGGAAAATGCTATATTAGCAATTTGGCCGGAAATTCTCGCCGTTGGGATTTAAGTATACCTTTTGGAGGTTTTGGTACTTAAGTATCCACTCTTGCCAAGTTTTGGCACTTGGGGTGTCCAGCACCTTTTTATTTTTTATTTTTGTCTCATATACAATCACTAACTTTTACTTAAGTCCAAAATCTAACCTGTTAACCCTCCGCACCAAATTTCTCTTGACTATCAAAGATGGAAAACTCTCTAGCGCGAGCTCTCTAATTGTGAGAGATGGAAGACTCCCTAGAGATTGAAGGTTGAGAGCAAAACCAAAGACCTCCAAGCGACATTGAAGGATGACTTTCTTAAGAGTAAGAGAAGTTAAAGAAAGCTAAGCTTAATTACTCCAGATTATACCCAAGTTTCGAATCCAATAAGACATCGTTTGAGTTGACATGAAAATTCATCTCCTAAAGATGTCTTCCTAAATATGAAATTAAGGAAAAAATTACAGCAATGACGTGGAAACACCACATCGCTAAGGGCGATTTTACGGATGTATCGTGTTACTCAGTACACAAATTTAGTAGATGAGTCTTGATAACAATAGCATAATCTATAATACGTCAGCTCTTTTCAAGAGTTGTCAGAAACCGAACGATTTGATTTTGGCAGTGGGGTCTCATTTAACGCCAAGCGCACCTGCACGAGACCTGTTCAACCTAATATACTCAAGACCCTGAGGGCGATTTCTTTCTAAAAACCAATATCGTCACAATCATTGATCATGCGAGCCCCACTATAAAGTTTATATATATGCAACGGCTATTATCACGTTGGCCTACGTAGACTGAGTCTGTCTAATAATTCTTGTGTTAGTCTGTCACAGAGAGAGAGAGAGAGAGAGAGAGAGAGAGAGAGAGAGAGAGACGGAAGGTGAAGAAAGGAGCAGCGTCCATGGGTATCGCGGACGTGCAAAACCTGGCCCGGGTAATACCATTTTACTCTCACCATAACGACGTATATTTTCCCCTTCTTTTTTTCCTTCATCACTTGCATGCATTTTGCTTTTGTTTTAGGAAAAATTGAAAGGGTTCCCTCCTAGATGCGGTTCTTTTATTTTTCTATCTGTGATGTTACCTTTGCTTTTGCAATCATTCAAAGTAGTTTCACCTCCATGTGTGGTAGGCAATGTTTTTGGGTCGACCTGTTCCCGTAATTGTCCTTAATGTTCATATAGAAGCATTCTCGAGCGCAATGAGCTCAAATCTCTCTCTCTCTCTCTTCTTCCCCTCCCCCCCTCGTCCCCCCCCCTTAAAAACCCCCAAAAAAAGAAACCATGTGTGTATGTGAACATATGTATCATACACAATTACACATACGACTACTACGTTTCAAATGAATATCAGTGTGCATCTACGTGCACAAGCACCAATACATGTACAGAGTTGCCATTTGCCCATGCACTCCCTTCAGGCCTTTAAATTGACTTGTAAACAAGTTTAGAAGCTGCCAAGCTCTTCGAACTATTTCATCCTTTAACACTTCAATGACTCAGAGATCTTCTGAATATCTCGATGCAAGAAGCAGGAAATGATGATCACACGAATGTGACTCAGTGGGCTTTTCCATAACCACCAAGTTTTTATTCTTGCACTGTTTGCAGAACTTCGGAGACAGAAAAGACTTAAGACGACAGTTATTGCCCTTCATTAAGAACCAAGCATTTAAGTGTCATATGTCTGTTATATTTTGTTCAGTTTGTATGGTTTTCATGTAAGCAAATCTCATCGCAAATAGTTTTTCTTTATCCCCGTGAAAGAACTAGAGTAAGAGCTAGAATTTAGGAAAAAATGCTTAAAGAAAAATTGTAAGGGGAATTTCTGTCATGCCCCGATCCTCCGAGCGCGCAAACATCCCACTCTGGTCGATACAAATGCGACTTCCCAGGACACGTCGCCGACCCATTCATTTTTATTGCACATGCGGAAGCGAAACAAATCCCCTGACAACATTTAACTTGGGATAGAAAAGCAGGCAATCAATCACAACCAAACAAGCTTTCTATAAACACATAGGTTTATATACAATACTGGATGTCTACAAAATAGACAGGCTCAACAAAAAGGGAACTGTCCTATGACCAACTTGTCAGACACGTTCGCCGATTCTTCAGCCTCCACCTTCCGAACTCCAGGACTTCCGGTCCTCCACGACCGTCATCTAAGGACCTGAAATATTATCCCACAATCGGGATGAGACTACGTCTCAGCGAGTCCTACTCTCTAAAACTCAATTAGGAAGAAAATACGCATTAGGGCGCTCTAGCCACACAAATAGGATAGAGGACTTACCTTGCCTCAATTCCTTCCTGCACGTCAGTTTAATCAATAAATATTGACAACCACATCATCCAAACAATTCAATTACTCAGATCGATTCAGCGATCAATCGACTCAGTCGATTACATGTCATCGAAATCATCACACGGTCATTCTAACTATTCATTCTCGACTCTCAATCACGGCCTTACAGGCAAGTCTATATGTAGTGGCATCACGGCCCCACTCGGCAATGTTATATGTAGTGGCATCACGGCCCCACTCGGCAATATTTTATGTAGTGGCATCACGGCCCCACTCGGCATAATTTAGATTTAGTGGCTTTCTAGGTTCAACTCACAACCTCTCACGGTCATTTTCCCATCAAAACCAACACTAATCAACTTTGGGATAAATCCCCACATAAACATCCATTCAATCAATCGATACAAACTGGACCTACCAACCAATTACGGTGCCAAAAGCCAACACCATGTATTTTCAAGTTAAATACCAAAACTTCATCAATATCACTCAATTCCACACTTTTGGAATAATTAACCATAACCATCAATCACTCAATTTCTCAATTTAAGCTTACAATTAACACAAACCGACCGCACTGCTGCGATCAGCGCGAAATTCTAACGACCGGCCATCCCGGCAAATTTTCGAAATTATTAAATAATTAAATTTAATTCCGAAAATTAAATAATTAAATATTATATTATAATAATATAATTTAATAAAATAATATTTATAAATTAGAAATAATTAATTAATTAAAAATAATTAATTAGGGATTAAACAAGATTACACTAATTTAATCATACAATTAGCCCTAATTAAACATCCATTAAGCTAATCATACAACTAATCTAATTTACATTAAAATAATCTAATCTAACCACCTAAACCTAATTAGACTAATCTAAACACCCCTTAAGCGTATTAACTCACTAAGCAAGGATTAGAGGATAAACTCACCGGTTTTGCGCGCCGGTGAGTTCACAGCGACCCCGACACCAAGGCGGTCGATAAACCCCAAAGCGGCGACACCAACGGAGGCCGGGAAGACACTGAAAACGGGCCTCGAAGTCTGGAACTTCTTGCTGTCTTCTGCTTCTGATCTGGGCTGAACTGCAGAGAAGAAACCAGCAACTTCAACGGCGAAAACGGGCCGATCGGAGCTCCGGCAAGCGGGTGGTTGGCAACCGGCGGCTCCCGGGGGTCTTGGGGATCTTATAGGAGGTTGGGATGGACAAAGGAAGGGTCGGAAAGGGGCGAAACAGCAAGAAAACCCGAAACAGGCGGAGCAGGGCGGAACCAGACGGTCCGGCGAGCGGCAGCTTCTCACAGGATTTCGGGACGACCGGAGAATCGTTTCGGCGAGCGGCCGGATGCGCCGGAACGGTCTGGATGTCCTCGTCACGGAAGTGGGTGGAGCGTTCGCTGATTCATCCGGGAAGTCGACTTTTAACTCGAATCTTTGGCGAAAGGTCAGCTGGAGCAGAAACTGGAACGAGGAGAAAACAGGGGAGGAAAACGGCCGACGATGGCCTTCCGGGCGTGCGACGATGGAGGGGCTGGTGCTGCTCGGTTCCTCTGGTTTTTGCTGAGCTTCTCTCCTTCAACAACAATGGAGAAAGCCACAAATTAAGGGAGAAGAAGGCTGCTGAGCAAGGGGGGTCTCCTTGGGCTCTTTAGAGCTCAACACTTGCCATTCTCTCATTGGCTTTGCCCCCACCATGACATCACATGACCTCAGCCACTCTCTCTCCTCAAGCTTCCTCCACAACCTTGCCAATAGGTGCAAAATAGCTCTCCCCCTATGGCATACGAATTTGTTACATTTCCCTCTTCAATCTCAATCAATTTCATCCAATTCTCAACCAAACACATCCAATTGAAGCCCAATTAAATCCATCAAGGTATCCTCGTCCGTCTCATGAATTTTTCCCGTCAAATGATCCAACTTGCATCTCGAAGATTCGATTAAAAACGGCCCTCTGACAATCCCGAACAAAAACGGCATTACTTTGCTTTTCCGCCAAAAATCTCGGTTTGTAGAAAAATCTTCATTCCTAAAATGAATTGTGACTTGACAAAACTTTCAATTTCTGTAATCGGGTTCAATTTCACGGTTAAATTCAATCTGGCGCGACTTTAGCGCGTCCTAATCTACTGGGTAGCTTTTAGGAATTTTCTGTGCAATTGACCTGTGGTTGATTATTTTCAAGCCACAAAGTGCATCTTCGACACATTGGCGACTCTTGATTGTCGTAGAAATCTCGAGGTTTCAAATACGGACACAGGGTACCAAAACGATAGAGAAATCGGTCTAGTGTCGATCAACAAGAATTGTGCAATTAGGTGGAATCACCCATACTGAATTACATGGTTCTGTTGAATCGACCTATCTCCGGTCTCTAATCGGTCTGTGCCGTAATGACCCTTGCAGATTAGTACGGTCGAGCAGTCGTTTCTTGGTCGAATTCTCAAGTCTATTGCGTTTAGATTCCTTAACGGCTTCACCTGATAGACTAGTTATCTCGTGAGTGATCAGCTCAGAGAAGAAAGCTATAGACGCGAAGATGAAATGCCCGACTTATTTAATTGAAACCAGAATTGGAAAATCGGGATGTCACAATTTCTCTCTTCATTTTTATTTGTGCTACTCTTTTATCTGATAATCAACAGACTTAAGTCAACTTGTAAGTCTAATATAGGGAAATTATATTTGCACTTCATCAGTTTTGCGGAGTTGGTGGGATTTTAACAAGATGAACTGCTTAAAACTTCACTGATATACTTATATTAGAACCTGAAAAGGTTTTCTCTCTTTTTTAAGAAAGCTTTACTCGCGACAACATTTTAATTGGTGCAGGCACTACCTTTCGTGGGATTTGCACTGGCTATGTTCCTGTTCTACTCATTTGTCCCGATTTTGCTGAATGTTTGATTTCAAGAAATTAGATTTTCTGGCTGTGCAGTTGTTCACTTGTTTGCAACATCAGATCCATGAAAATGTTCTATTTGTTTGTGGATAAATGGGTCTACAACGCTCAACCTGTCTCTTATGACCCCAGACATGTGTGCTGTCTCCATTCGCATACGCCTCTTTGTGTTGATTTTAATCCATTTACAGGTTGATTGGATGTACTTTGGTGGCATTGGCTGCTGTTGCAATCTGTCTGGTCATCTATTCGGTGTGAGCAACTAATGGATTTTCACAGCTATTAGTTCGTTGCACATACATTTGCTCTTTGAAAGACCCACTTTAGTCGGTCTGCCTTCAGTAGCTTGTTCAAGCAAGTTCAACTTTAGGAATCACATCTCTTGATAATCTCACCTCACAAAAGAAAAGTAAAACTGTTTCGTCTCCATTGGAAAACAACTAGAGCGGTAGAGATCGCTTTGTAACATTAAGTAATGTCCTTCCTCTCTGTTTTTTTCTGGGTACTTTTGGCAGGTTTCTAAATCTTCTACACCTTCTTTTCAAGATGTTGGGCAATTTGGCGTTTTTCCGGGACTTTTTGGTTCTATGGTATCTGCTATTAAAAATAGATTAGATCCACTTTAATTTTGATAAAAGAAGATATCTTCAAGTGTAGTGACGAGTGATTCGTCAATGTGTCTTGAGATCCTTGCATAGATGTGGTTTATTGTGTAAAACTGATTACAGCATGCGAGTCTGGCTTTTGGGCCTACGAAATGAAAAAGACGGTAAAAAAATGGGCTTATGTAGCGGATGAGAATGTCGAGAGGAGTCGTGAACGAAATTCCGGCACAAAAACAGAGGTCATAGGAAAGAACGAAATTACTAGTGGCAGCAACTCAGCTGGGAAGAATCAGTGCAACACCGAAACTGCCTTATAGCTGGTAAAGATCCGAAGGGAGGCGGGATTGGTCTTTTCTCTGTCAAGTATCCCCAGGAGTTTGGCCTCAATAACGACTCTCGATTCATATCAATCGCAAGCGCTATTCAATTGTAAATGTGGGAGAATTGCTGTTTATTTCGTTTGCCTCTACCTTCTGATAAGTCGTCGTTGGATGGTTGACTCGGGACTTCTTTCCGGATGAGATTTCAGATGTTAATGCCAGGATTCGTTAATCATGGCGAGGAACCATTGACAGGTAGAAAACTATATGAACAGTGCTGACAAGAGTGGTTCTGCATCTCCCTCTTATTATTGCAGAAACTGTAAACGTAGGGAAGCTGACAAATAGACACAAATACACATATATTTGACTCACGCCCCGGGAAAGCAAAGAAAGCTCCCCTTTATTCAACACTCATCTCGCAATTCCACCCGGCTAGTTATATAAGTAAAGACACAGCATCAAGCTTAGAATGTTGCACCTGCCGATGGTTCGGAAGAGCCATCTTTTGTTTTATTTAGGTTGTCGAAGATCTCTGTGGAGTTTTAGCAGGCGATGCTGTCGCACCAGCTTCTGGGTTTTCCTACTTTATTGAAGATCTTCGTGGATTTATAGATGGCATGGGAGACAAATGGTATATAGATAACCAACGCGAATATGTTGACCGCCAACAGGGCACCGACAGCATTTAATGTCTCGGTACCTTTGCAAGCGATCGTGCCGAGCCGAAGCTGAATCATGTCGACCATGGAGTACAAGAGCAAAACGCCGCCAATGACGGAGGTCGACGTGGAGAGAGCGAACATGGATGCTCTCAGCACCTTGCTCGGCGTGTCATTGATTTGTTGGTAAGTGTGTGGGGGAGAGGAGATGAGGTAGGTGAAGAGGTGGGTCTTGAGGGATTTGGCCACGAGGCTGGAAAAGAGATAGCACGCGAACGATATCACTTCGTTCTTGACCAGCCTCCTTGCCACCCGAACTCCAGCTTCACACTGCTTGTTGCCCTCTATGTTCTGTTGTCCAGCGTTCGCGAACGCCAGGCCCACGAAGACCGCGGCGGTGAAGAGCGAGTTCACGTTCACCAGGTCGTCCAGTGGTTTCTGATGGACCTCCTGTCACACCCCAAAACTACAAAGAATGGGGATGACACGGCCGCCCTTCTTTACAAAGGACGCAGCCTCAAATACAAGCAACAAACTGATATTAACTTGTATATATAATTATTAGATAAACCTTCAAATTGGTTGCAACATCAGAGTTTCTATAATCCACCAAAAAGAGAAAAGATATACTTCAAAACTTAGACGATTCAACCACTAGTAAGGATCATTTGCACCACTTCCTTAAACCATACCAAAATCAAAATAGAACTCTCCAAAAGTTTCCCACGACGGCGCACTCACTCTATTCGTCACTAGCTGAGGAACCTGAAAAGATTAAAGGAGGAATGGGATGAGCAACCACAGCTCAGTGAGTAGTACATATCTTCTAAGCAGATCGAACAACCACTATGCATATATACAAAACAATACCAAACTTCATAAGCCAACTCAATATATAAAATAAGTATTGAATCTTATAAGAGTTATTTCTTATCATGAAGATTTATAGTAATATGGAAAACTCATTTGAATCGCCATCAAAATTCAAGTATCAATGGTCGAATCCATTGAATAATCTCCATCAAAAACACATATCAATGGTCTATCCATTGATCAATCTTTTGCTCAATAACTAACCATGGTCACGACACAACGCCCTGTGACAAGGCGACCAAGATTCCCCCCTTGGCAAGGTCTCCACCTACAAAGCCGGTGGCTAGGCCCAGAAGGATATCCTAAACCTGGTATGCATACCCCAAAAACCCCTCATTGGGTTCACAGTCACATTGAGCATAAATAACCATTCTCCAATACCAGAAACCCAATCCATAAATCAATGTCTTAAACCAAACAAATAACATTTTGCAACATAGCCCATCATCCATTTCATATCCGTTTCTCAAATCATCATAAACCTTTTTATAAATCAGTCGCAAAGCAATTTCATATATGTTTCTCCACAAACCTTGTATAATGTGCTTTTCAAAGATTCACAATCAACCAAAGGGTAGCAATTGCTCGATCTGGCTTTTATGCAATAAAAATGCCATTCTCAATTCAATATATATACATATATATACTTCAAGACATGATTTTATAAAACCAAAGAAGATATAGTATCACTCACCTTATCGTCTACGACCAAACGACAAACGATACTTGTATCGTCAAACTCAAAGCCCTATCAAATAACCGAAGAATAATGTTAAAATCTAATAAAATTCTATCTCGACTACAAAATGACTAAGTTACGCCTTAACTCTAACAAAAGGACTTCTGTGCACTAACAAGTCGCATAACCAAAGCGATTGTTTAAGCCATTCGCAACATGAAGTTTAAACGCAACTTGATCAAGCCTTAACTTTTTCTTCCAAACCCCGATCCGAATGTACTTATATTCAATAGAGAGCCATTGACACATATTACAAGAATCCCAAATTGGCCATCCCAAAATCAAGCCGAAAAATGACAAAATACGGGCCCAAAGCTGCTGGACGCGTACTATTCACTGCGCGCGGGAAACTTTGAAATTCTATTTTGGACAAACCATAAGCTCAAATCACGATCCGTAAAATCCCACGGCTCCACAACACCCTAAATTACCATTCTTGCGAAAATATGCGGCTCAATGACTCCAAAATAAGACTTCGCCGCTCAGTTTTCCAAAAATTTCGATTTTAACTTCAATCGGACAAACAAGGGGCTTGATCTCTTACCGAGTGCTGTGTTATGGAGTCAAGTCGGCTTGGCGAGGCATCCGAGGCGTGCATGTGCCAAAACTTCTTTCTTTTCTTCCCTTTTCTCTTCTTCTTCTTCTCCTTCTTTTTCTTATCTTTTTGGTCGAGGAAACTCTCAGTTTCTGTTTAACCGAACCCTCTCCCCTCTACTTTTTGCTTTAATGACTTTTCGGTTTCTTTTTCAGTTTCTTCTTTTGGAGCCTTTAAAACTTCTTTTTCTGTTTCTTCTTTTGGGCAATTTAAAACTTCTTTTTCCGTTTCTTCTTTTGGGGTCCACTAGCCTAATGTTACACCTCCACTGCCGCCTCCAGCTTTGCGGGGCTAGTGATGCAACCATGACAAACCACCACCAAAACAACATAAGAAAGTAGCGTTATTTCAAAGATCAAAGTGTAGAATACCGAGTAAACGTTCTCGAGACTCGTTCTCCTATGTCAAATCAATCTAATCGATCTGAAATTGTGATTAGCTCCGTTCACTATAAAAGAGAGAGAAAATGGACTGACTCGGGGTAAGCATCACGGTCTGGGATGGGCGGTTTCTGGGGCATGATTTCTTCGTCTTGTATTCTTAACTGCCAATCTTACGCACCGACGGGTTTTTTATAGAGATGACGAAATTATGCTTAGCCAGCCTTGCAAGCATCGCTTTGGAAGGAGGTAAATCGAGAATGGAATAAAGACAACAATGTGACTGATAATCTCTTCTCTTTTGGCGTTTCCCGTTTGAAGCTTATTACTTACATGCAAAAAAAGAGAAAGCAAGCTATCCGAAAGTAGCAAGTCAAGAACAATTATATGATGTTTCTCGTGGTTCAACCACCCGCAAGCATCTGTCGTCGAGGAAACGGTAAAAATTCATTTTTACCAAGTTGGAATACCGAAAATGAGGAGACCAATCCCTCCAATATTTTTGGAAATTATGTTTGCATGTTGCTGGCGAAGAAGAGTTGGACCCGCTTTAGGAAATAGGGTATGGACGCACCTTTCTTCAGTCCTCTAAATAACCGTGTCAACCTGTCTCATACTAAAAAATTTTGGGTTGGGTTGGGTCGGGTTGGGTCGGGTCAATCTTGTTTAACCTGACTCGGGTCAGAGTTTTCTTTTTAGGCTTGAATCATAGTTAGAAATTAGAATTACGCATCATTCAGAATTAGACAATGTTCAAGCTTGTTAGCTAAGATATGCGTATTTCACGTACTGAAAAGTATATAATTAATCTAATCTCTACTATTGAACGGGTCTAAATAATTTCAAAAATGGCTACACCTATTAACACTCTTTATGGCTGGCATATTAATATTGAAAAATAAGTGCTGAAAATTTGGGTACCGAATGTTGCGTGTTGAAGTATTTATGTTTGAAGACCAAAATAAATAGTTGTTTGAACTAATGAGATTTTTTTTTTTTGTTAGTTGCATTTTATTCTTACTTTAATTTTCATTTTTCAGACTTTTATTCTGCCTCATTGCATGGCGTGAGAATTGAAATTTATACTTAAAGTTAAATCGTCCCCACCCTAATCTTTCATAAGAAGGTGAGAATTTGAACCCCTCATCTCCTCCTTCCCACATGGGAAGGATAGCCTCCTAGTAGTTGAATCGATGAGATTGGATAATAAGTTAAATTAGATTTTAAAAAACGTGGAAGAGGGAAGATTATTGGAAGGTTTTAACAATATATTTAATAAGTTTTTAGCTTCGATTGGATATTTTATAAGTTAATCAACTAAGTAAGTCATTCCTTACTTACTACATCAGGTCTTAAAATATTCAATAAGCTGTGTACAATTGGAAATTATACAACACACTTAATAACATTAAGCAGTTAAAAGCTTAATCTTCAAGACTTAATGTGGCTATCAAATATATGTTGAACTTACTTGTTAAGTGACGTGATAGATTTATAGGGAAAATTATGTAAAAGTCCTAAACCTACTATACTTTTGTCAATTCGATTCTAAATATTTTAATTTTATTAATTGAATCTTATACTTTTTTTTCACGTTTTACTAATTGACTTCATCTGACGAATTTTAACTGGAAATTGCTGACATGGACACGTGTAATGTCATATAGGATGATTGGCACTGACGTAGATAATTTTTTTATTTTATTTTATCCTTTTCTTTTTATTTTCTTCTTTTTTCTTTTCTTCTCCTTTTTTTTTCCAGCTGGCTAGTGAGGATTGTTAGAGCTTGCCAGCCACTAGGCAAGACGATCATGGCTGTGGCTGAAGGTGCTTGTGGCCACACTTGCTGAAACCATCGATAGGCATGGCTGCAACCTAAGCTACCTCACTAGGGCCTTGCCGACCATTGGTGAAGGCAGCCATGGCCTTGCCTATAGCCGCGATCGATAAGGTGTGTAACGGGAACCACCCGAATCGGGAATTACCCAGACTTGATCGGACTAGCTGATTCTAGGTGGTTTCCAAGGACATCGATCTAGTTCCTGGTTCCATAAAATTGGAATTGGTGATGGGCGGTCTAGTTTCCAAATCCATAAAATTGGAACCGATCACTGGTGGTCCAGTTTCTGATTTTAGGGTGGAAGCCGAACTGATTTACTTTATTTTTTTAATATTTAATTTGTTAAAGAAAAGTGGTGTTATGTAAACCCTAATGAAAATGAATAGTCCGACACCTTTCTCTCAACACTCACGTGGCCAACCCTCCTCTTTCCCTCTTGCCTCTCACGCCTCGGCTTCACGACTCTTCCCACCGTAGTGCCGTGCCCTCCACCGGCTACAACGATTTCCTTGCTCAATCGTCGACGTCGACGAGTTCACGCTGCTTGCAATCAACTCTCGACAAACGTCTGCAACTCCAAGATGTCCTCAAGCCTTTGCCGCCACTTCCAGCTCTCGCTGTTCCTTTTCCAGGACTGACGCAGCAAATCGGCAAGCTTCCTTGCTTCGCTCCGACGATCCAATCGTCGTCCAGCAGGCTCTACTACCCAACGCCGATGAGTTTTTTGACCAGCACCTCCATATCCGATGTGGAGCTACCAGCCGGGAATTGTGACGCCGGTGGTCTTCCAATCTCAAGCAGCCTCCAGCAAGTTCCGACACTGCTTCAGTCAGGACCAAAGCCTGACGACGCGCTTTACCTGCACCATCAACATTACAGTACCTCCAAACTCTTTGCGGTGGTGATAGTGACTTCCCTGCAACTTTTTGAGCGAGCTCCAGAATTCCCAGTCGGTTTCATTCAAATCCAGTGAGCATAGGCGATTTACTGTGAAGCCACCAGCTCCATTGGACAGCCTAGGAACCGTATTGGACTGGTCCGGTCTTGTTCCCGGTTCCAAAAATTGGGAACCGTTCTCGGATCCTAAGTGAGACCGAATTGCAGTGGGAACCGATCACCCCAGGTAAGGGTATTGAGTCCCTCGCCCAGTGGCTGGTGAGTTTAAGTGACCCTTGTCGGCCATAGTAGGAAAAAAAGAAAAAGAAGGAAGAAAAAGAGGAGAAAGAAAAAATAAAAGGAAAAAAAAACAAAACTATAAAAATATTCAAACTTTTTAAAATAATTTTTAAAAATTATTCGCGTCAGTGTTGGCCGTCCTACATGATACTACTTATTCACATAAGTGATTATTTATTGAAATTGACCATATCGACTCAATTGGTAAAATGTAAAGATGTTGATGACTCAATTAATAATATTGAAAAGTTTAGGATTGAATTAGTAAAAAAAAATACTAATTTCAAGAGTTTTGGATATTATTTTCTAAATTTCTCTGTTGGGCGCTTAAATTGCTTAATAGTTTAAATAACTATTTATGATTAGTACATCACAAGGTAATAAGACAATTTTAGGGTCTATAGCATTACTCAAATAGTTAGCCAAATCGGTCGGTCGACTCGGTTTAACCTGTGAAATGAGAAGAATCTTTTCTTTTGAACGGTAGTTGGAAATTTAGAATAGTCAAAATGACAAAATATTAAGGCTTGTCTATCTACATATGTGAAATATCCTAAATAAATGTATAATTTATATGATTTCCTGGAGGTGTCGCTACTTTTGGTAGAGGATATGGTTAAATGGCTTGTCGGCCGACATATGTGAAATATCTTAAACCCCACTCCCGAGGCATTTCTGCGGTGTGCTAGTTTGTTCTGTGAAAAGAGAGCTCGCTCTGCCTATAAATGTTGCAATTCGATCCTATTGCTCGGCCTCACCAGTGCTGCTCCATATAGGGTGGCACATCCATATGGAGCCCTTCAAGAGATCCGGCTACCTCTCAAGACAAAGATCTTTCCAATCCTTTCACCCATAAAAGCCATGATTACGCAATCAAGATTCACATTATTGAGGATACATGGAGCAAATGTCATTGTAGAAGGATTGTGGTGCCTGAAGGGCTTGGGGGACAAGAAAAGGTCCATCATGCCTCTAAATGCTACATCCATGACTTCCGAATCTTAGCAAGATTGTGACTGTTGGTCCCTGACCTAGCTAACAAAAACAATTAATAGAAGCAAATTGAACATCTACAAAGGGACTTGGGGTTAAGCTGGGTATATGTCTTGGAGCCAATTCAATAAAGCATATAGCTTCGCAAGACTAAGGCTGCGTTCGTTTCACGGAAAATTGACCATCTCCGGAAAATATTTTCCCAGAAGTTATTTTCCGGGAAAATTGCTATATTTTCCGGTGTTCGGCTAATTCTTAAATTTTGAGTGGAAAACATTTTCCACCGTTCGTTAACTAATTTTTTTTTTCTTTTTTTTTTCCTTTTCTTTGCCTTCTCCTTCCTCCTTCCTCCTCCTTCTTCCTCTTCCTTCCTCCTTCTTCCGCCGCCGCTCCTCCTTCTTCCTCCGCCGCCGCTCCTCCTTCCTCCTCCTTCCTCCACCGCCGCTCCTCCTTCTTCCTCCTCGTTCCTCGCTCCTCCTTCCTCCGCCGCCGCTCCTCCTTCTTCCTCCTCGTTCCTCGTTCCTCGTTCCTCCGCTGCCGCACGCCCGAAGATGGTGAGCCGACCAAGATCTGGTCGCTAGATCCGGCCGACCAAGGTCTGGTCGCCAGATCCGGGGAGCTGGGCGGGGCTCGGGCCTCGCCCGAGCTCGCCAGAGGTCTAGCGAGCCGCGAGCTCGCCGGATCTAGCGGCGGAGCTCGGGCTGATCGGGAGCCCGAGCTCCGCCGCTAGATCCGGCGAGCTCGCGGCTCGCCAGACCTCTGGCGAGCTCGGGCGAGGCCCGAGCCCCGCCCAGCTCGCCGGATCTGGTGAGGCCAGAGCTCCGCCCCAAGCCGGCGAGGCTCCGCCCCAAGCCGGCGAGGCTCCGCCTCGCCCGATCTGGTGAGGCTCGAGCTCGCCGAGCTCGGGCGAGCTGGCGTTCCACAGATCGGGCTAGGCGGAGCCTCGCCGGCCCGGGGCGGAGCTCGAGCTGGCTCACGACCGCGGCCGGTCGCCTGTCGCCGGTCGCCGGCCGCTGTCGTGGCCGGCCACCGTCCAAGCTAAAGGAAGAAAAATAAAAAGGAAAGAAAGAAAAAAAAAAGAAGAAGAAGGGGAAGTTGTGGAAAATGTTTTCCACTTTTCAGAAGTGGAAAACATTTTCCACAGCTTTGCACGTAAATTTTCCGGTCAATGGAAAATGTTTTCCGTTGACCGTGATTTTCCGCCCACCGAACACCGGAAAATCCGGAAAATATTTTCCTGGAAGTTATTTTCCGCGAAACGAACGGAGCCTAAGGTTGCCCGTTGCATATAAAATAACAGTCACGTGCCCCTAGCGATAATGTTTAGGAAGTTTTGTCTTGTTCCTAGTCCCTAAACACTTGTTCCTAGTCCCGTTGTTTAGGGACTTTTGTTCGATGTCTAGAATTTTTTTCTGTCATTTCAATTCCACATTTAGATGTTAGTAATGTCCTGTTTACAGAATCCTCTTTTGATAAATAAAAACAAATAGCTGGACCATTGCCATGGGTCAATCTTCATTTACTCTTGTGCTCATGCATCCTTTTTTTTTTTTTTTTAACAATGTGCGGTGATTATCAATCACCGACCACTAGTCACCTGTGCATGGCCACAAGTAATAGTGGCCAATCAGAGTGATGTGCAAAATCACCTCGCTAATATTGAAAATGTCGTGGGATGTCCATCACTCTTTGACAACTCTTGAGGCAAATGGAGTCCACTTAGAACAAGCCTAACCCTATGGCCGCTCTATCACGAGAAAACATACTCGTGACACCTGCAAACTTGCCAAAGGATGACCAACAGAACACACACTTTGTGAAGATCATGAGTAAGCTGAACGAGTTGCGGGATCAAAGCCCTCTTGATCTGTCCAATTACACTGCCTTCAAAATCCCAGAGGAGCTCAAGGTGCCTAAGTGCAAGGGGTTCGCCAATGCTTCTCACTTAGAAAGCTACTTACAAGCCTACTTACTATACTAATCGGATTTGACTACCCCACCCTCCAGTGATATATTGTAAGGAATATTAGTCCCCTTAAAACTTGGGAGGAATTGACTAATTCTTTCTGTAAAGAATATAATGTGGACATCAATATTGACATCACCCCCTTACGAAGAGTCGATAGGTGTAGAGACAAAGGATAATGAGTTCTTAGGGGCACATGCTACGTCAGTGAGGAGCCCGGCCATCTAGTTTGACCCACAGCCAATAGAAGAAGGATTGATGAGAAAAGATATTGATGTAGCCTTACATGATGAGGGGACCATCGAGCAATATTTCATTACTGAGAAGCTTCCTACTAGGAAAGGCAAGGAACCCGTGGATGAGATCAAAACTATAAAGCCTATTCAGGATGAAAGCATGGCAACACAGCTTCCCAAGCTTACTGCAAGAGTTAGGGTCCAAACACTATCAATCGCCATTAATCTAGGGAACGAAACCTTACTACCTCGCAATCTTCCTGACCACCTTAAATTGGTGAGGTGAGGGGCAATGTTCAAGAGTTCAAGACCACGTGACAAGAAAGGAAAGCCCAAGCAATCCAAGCCAATACCTACCACTAAACGTAGGCGAAATTTGACAGTCAATGAGCCGCCATCCCAAGGCTTCAAACATCACCATGGTACAGTCCCATGGAGAGCTACAAGTATTATATTGATGAGGTCGACCATTCATTGAATAACTACCTCCCGCTCATGCATAGGGTCCAAAGCCTGTTAGACAGGGGAATACTTGCCCTTCAAGGCATATTTCCCAATGAGTTGCTAAATTTGTCACCCAACCATGAGGGTGATATAGTGCCTCATCTTCGATTGGAAATTTTGACTAGGAAGAAAATAATGACATAGTCTCGGAAGAATCTAGCTTTCCTGAAGTAGCAAAAATTAATACTGCTATAAGGGGAATGGCAATGCAGCGAGAGGGCCGGTTCCCTAACCAAGACACGGTAGGTCCGTATTGCCTCAACAGGTTTGTGATTCTTGGAGGAATGGAGATACTTAGTTTCCAAAAATATAATGATACGACTTGCCCTATGATACAGTTGCAATACTCTCATGGAAAAATGAGTTGGTACACTAACCAAGCACTACTCATGATTCGGGCCTTCCAAGAGAGTCTCACTAGGCCCGCATTATAATGGTTCTTCATGGCAAAGATCTACCTCATGAAGGATTGGAGTGAGCGCTGTCTTCCACATTCTTGCATCAATTCTAAACCAAGATAGGAACTGTATTGCCTGATGAGGATTTGGTTTGTAGACCAATAGAGAATTTTCGAACATATGCAGAAAAGTGGGAGGCTTTCGTGATGCAAGCTATTCCTTAGCTAATTGAGGAAGAAATGACAAAGTTGTTCATAAAAGCCTTGCCCCATAAGCTTCGTTCTTGGTTGCATGGAATGCGCTTTTGTAGCTTCAATGAAGTGGTTCTCTCGTGTGAACACTTTGAGTCTACCAAGGGTGAAGAACTCAAGGATACTTGATTCAGGGACCAACATCATCAATTATTGAGATGCTCCTTCTCATAGGAGCTTTTTCACGAGTTTCAGTCGTCTTTATAATTTCCTGTCTTCTATCATATCTACTATGTTACTGTCGCATGTTCCATTTTAGAAATGTAATTTCACCCAGTAAATGTACAATTTTGATATGTCATTTTGAGGGCATGAGAGGGCACCTCAAATCGGCCCAATGATGATATCCAACTATGAAATGACAATATCATCCAAAGGAGAATTATGAGGGTTGGGCTTCCTCATGCTTCCTCCCCCTAAGAAACATCTTTTTGAAAACAAAAAGCATTTCATTTCCGAAAAAACTTTTTCCAAAACATGCATAAGATTTAACCCTGTTTGTTTTTTTGATTTATTTACTTCCATTCTCAGAAATTCATCCCTTTTGACTTGGCATGACAAAGGGGCATTTGAAATTGGAACATGAGGATATGGACTCATCAGATGCAGGAACATTCCTTCAAGAAAGCTGGGGCAAACAAAAGAGATCACCCCATTTAAAAAAAAATAAAAGTTACGTCTTGTTAACTAAACATGATTTTGGAAATGACGCTCTCTCTCTCCCCCTTTCTCCCCTATTTAGAAGGGATGAAAGATAGGATGAAAGAGGGATATGCATGATTAAACTCGGAGCATGTGGATCATAATAGCTTAAGGAGAAGCAACCTGGGAATCTTCCTTCATGTTGCAGTTGGCCTCCTCTATTTTTTTTTGAGTTATCTTGATGAGCTGTTCCTTCAGCTATGCACACTCCATGTCGTACATGCATAACTTTGCCTCAAGTTTGAACAGTGTCTTCTTCGCACGACTGTTGACACCTAAATTTTGACGACCCAATCATTGATATATTACATAAAAATTAAAGATTAATTTTAACTCCTAAAAAAAGAAGAAATAAAATAAAAATTGCATTAGAGCAAATAAAAGAAAAAAAATCAATTTGATTGATTGTGCATGGAATGTGGGGATTTTGACTAGCTATTCCTGCTTTGACAAATATTCAATCTTGGTAAATGTGGAACCAAATTTCCAGCAAAGAATCAAGAAATCAAGTGCATAGAAAGTCAAAATGGAAACTAGGGCCAAAATCTTTCAATCCATTGTTGACATCTCAATTTGGATCTGAATGTCACAAAATATTTTCATGTAAACATTTTACTTTGGATGTGAATGTTTTTTTGATCTTTCTCGTTATACCTTAGTCTGTATCTAGGTATTTCGAGTTCCTAAATCTTGACATCTTAGTCTGGATCTGAATATCTTAATTATTTTCATTTAAACATTTCACTTTGGATGTAAATGTTTTTCGATCTTTCTCGTTATACCTTAGTTTGGATCTAGGTATTTCGCGTTTCAATATTTGTTTCCCATTCAGGCAACCGTAGAAAGGTACAGGTCCTGGAAAAGTGATTTTCCGTTTAGGCAACCGTAGAATGGTATGGGTCCTAAACAACAGCTGTTTCCCGTTTCAGCGAACGTAGAAAGGTACGGATCCTAAACAATATTTGTTGCTCTAATATGCGACCATAGAAAGGTATGGGTCCTGGAAAAGTAGTCTCCCCATTCAGGTGACTGTAGAAAAGTATGGGTTTTAGACAATGTTTATGGCTCTAACATGCGACCATAGAAACGTATGGGTCATGGAAAAGTTGTTTCCTATTCAGGCGACCGTAGAAAGGTACGAGTCCTAAAAAGTAAATCCCCGTTTAGGCGACCATAGAATGGTACGGGTCCTGAGAAATCAATTTTTTCATCAAGGCGATTGAAGAAAAGTTCGAATCCTAGACAACCAAAAAATGTTATATTGGGCGACCGTAAAAAGGTACGGGTCCTAGCAAAGCAGTCTCCTTACAAAACATTGTTACTATTTTTGGCGACCGTAGAAAGGTACGGGTTCTAGACATCTAACACCAACTATCTTGAATTACTTTACCCTCCTCCAAGGTAAGTTATTCCAGGTAGGTTTCTTTATCATTTGCATTGATTTCAAAATAGGATTCATTTTTCAAAAAAAAAAAAAAATTTGAAGGTTATTTTTTTTTTGGTAAACAAAAAAAAAACTTTGAAGGTTATTCAGTGCATGTGTATGATCAAAATTTAGGTCTCAATTTGTCTTTGAAGGCAACTTCTATGAGCTCACCTTCAAAGAGGGGTAGCTGTTGACACCTAAATTTTGACGATCCGGTTATTGATTTATTGTATAAAAATTATGGATTAATTTTAACCCCTAAAAAAAGAAGAAGAAGAAATAAAATAAAAATTGCATCAGAGCAAATAAAAAAAAATAAATCTTATTGATTATGCATAGAAGGTGGGGATTTGACTAGCTATTCTTGCCATGACAAATATTCAATCTTGGTAAATGTGGGGCCAAATTTCCAGCAAAGAATCAAGAAATCAAGTGAATAGAAAGTCAAAACGGAAACCAGGCCCAAAATCGGTGAGGATAACAGCTAAATTGATAAATCAAAATGAAAGTATCGAGGAGTGATACTCATTAGGCAAGCTGTTCGTAAAAATCAAGAATGAACTTGGATGCGTTTCTGATAACGTGAGTGAAAAGAAGTGTTAATTTGCGGTGGCAAATCGGGGCTGAAATCCGTTAATCCCCACAATCAAGGAAGCGTAGCTTTGAACTTTCTAAAGGTTGGTGATTCGAAAGACCCGCCGCAGGGGGGTGGTGAGAATTCGTGCAAAAGAAAGCACATAAGAAAAGAAAAAAAAAAGAAAGCCCTCATTATCGTCCAAAAAGGCCAGCTTCTCCTTTCTCTTCTGACAAAGTATAGAGGAAAGAAAAAAGTCAGTAGTACGGCAGGAGGAGAAGATGTGAGGTAGACGTGGAGCAGAGGGAGGAAAAAATTAAAAAAAAGGAGAGAGGAAGAGCGTCTTCCTCCTTCTCAGCAACGCCCAACACCCACAACCCCCGTTCGTCGCCGCCCACTCGCCGACTCCACCGCTGCCTCTGCTCCGCTTGCGACCTAGTGCCCAATGCCACGTCATCATTCCTGCCGTTGCTGCTCGACACCTAGCTGACGCCCCTGCATCTCCACACCATAGCCACAACCAGCCTCCTCCTTTGTTGCCCACGACTGACGCTGCAACCTGCTGTTGCCCCTCTGTGCACTGCCAGTGAGTTCTAAAGCTGCAACAGCCCTCAGCGACACCCGCGCCTGACCTCCACCGCTGACCCGTAGCACCGCCATTGAGCCGTTGCCGACGCTCACGCCCGATGCCTCTCTTTGCACCTGCCGTTGTCGTGCTCGCTGTCGCCGCGATCTGCTGCACCTCCGCAGCAACCTGATGCCGTTGCCACTCGCCATCGCCCAGACAACCTCCACTTGCGCACCCAGCGACCTCCGCGTCTCCGTGCCCGCACCAGCAGTGCCGGACATTAGAAGCCCTGACGCCGACGCCCCTGCTCCGCCTCCACCGGTAGCGCTTGACGAACTGCGCCACCTCTGCTCCGCTCTACGCTGTGAGCAGCGACATGCTCTCCTCCACTTGCAGTGCTGCTCGAATGTCGCCCCCGCCTGCACCTTTGCCCGACGATCGCGCCAGTAGCTCGCTCGCAATCCGACGCCCACGGCCAGCCTCCACCTTTGTCCTCGGCAACCACTTGCCGCTGCACCTCCGTTCTGCTGCAGCCTGCTTCGTCACCGTCGCTGGTCGCCAATTTGCCCGACGCCCGCCGGTCTGCCTTCGCCCGACGCCGCTCGAACACCGCGCACATGCCCCGTCGTTTGCGTTTTCCCAAACCTGCTGTCCCCCTTAGGTAGTTTAGTTTATTTTTTATTTTTACTCTTCATTTATTTTTGGGTTAATACCTTGAAAAATCCCAAACTGGTACACCTGTGATAAATTTTATCCCAAACTATTTTTTTGACCACCAAAAACCCAAAGTTGGTATACCTTTGACAAATTTACTATAAATTGGTACACTTGTGACAAATTTATCCTCTGTTAGTTTTAGTTAAATTTTCTTGTTAAATTATAAAATTAAATAACACGTGACAATTGACTGGCATATCAATTTGGGATTTTACACTCTGTTTGTCAGAGTTTATAATTTTTGTGATTTTTGTTGTGGTATTAATCTAATTTTTCGGAGGGTATATTAGTCACAAATTTACCAGTTTTGGGTTTTTTGTGGTCGAATAAATTAGTTTGGGGTAAATTTGTCATAGATGAATCAGTTTAGGGTTTTTTTATAGTTAGTCGGAGTAAATTTGTCACAAGTGTACCAGTTTGAGGTTTTTCATGGTAAAAAAAATAGTTTGTGGTAAATTTGTCACAAGTGTACCAGTTTGGGGGGTTTTTTTAAGGTATTAACCCTTTATTTTATTTTATTTATTTATTTTTTTAAGTTTAGTTATTGGAACATTGGATGTGAGTATTCATTTCATGAATGTTGTTGGCATTAACCGCAGGGGTTTTGCTCAAAATTATTGTAATTATTAATTTGATTCGTAAGACGTTGGATCATTTTTTTTAATTATATTAATTTTTGGGCATTTTGATAGTATTTTAATTGTCAAATCATTATAATTATTAATTTGTTGGGTAAGACTTTGGATCAAATTTTTAATTATTTTGAACTTTATTATATGCTGTGATCTTTTGTGACACCCCGAACCACCTAAGGTCGCCACAGGCACCTGACGTTACACCTAATGGAACACTAGCTACATCTCTTAGAAGAAGCGTCGTAATTCATAGACACATTTGTTTTTTTTTTTTTGAAAGCGATCCCAGCGCGATTCGCTAGCGGAAGCAAAATATAATATCGCCATCTCTCCCTCCTAACAACCATGATACAATTGCACACCACTAAATACCATAGGAAAAGATAAAGCCATGCCACTTTTATTTATATATTTTCGTGATGGATTTTTCGCAGGTCGATACAACAAAAGAAAGCCAAGATTTCCAGCTACACTTGGCCACATCCCAAAAAGATACTACGACCCCTAAAGTAATCACATGACGTCCCCCATCTAACAGCGGCGGCTACTCCCAAAAAGAAACTCCAGCTCTCTACCTCTCACACCCATCCTGGCGCGTCGGGTGGTGGTGGCGGCAACATCCCCTAAACACTCCGTCTCGGCGAACATGAACTAACAGGAACTCTTGGATGATTGGGCCCCCAGCTAGGCCCACATCGTAGATAACCAACACTCGCACTTGCACAAAAGTCAATCCAGGGACGGTGACGCAGTCGATCTCTGTACATTCTACTTCGACATCCGATGAGAGGCCATAGAAGGTACCTCGCGTGATGGTAGGAAGCGGCATCTTTCTAATCTGAAATGTTGGTCCCCGAAGGGGTGAGTACAACCACTCAGCAGGTAAAGGATCCAATAACCACTCAATGCATCATACAATACAATTGCAACATAATACATGTCATTCATGCATCCAAGCATACTTACCTTGGAGCCATGCATATACCATCATACATCTTCATCACAATCATATCACATACATGTCATCATGCCATAGGTGATCATTATCATCATATCATATATGCATATCATCATGCCATAGGTGAACATCATCATATCATATCATATATGCATATCATCATGCCATAGGTGATCATCATCATATCATATCATATATGCATATCATCATGCCATAGGTGATCATTATCATCATATCATATATGCATATCATCATGCCATAGGTGAACATCATCATATATATCATATATGCATATCATCATGCCATAGGTGATCATCATATCATATCATATCATATATGCATGATTCAATTCCCATTTTTAACTTTCAATTCGATCACCACATCACTCTTTCTTGGGATCATCAATTTCATCCCATACTTTACACTCGCACCCCATCCTGGCATCGCGAGAAAAACCTCCGGCATTCAGCCATTTAAGGCCACCGGGCATCCGGCACCCCCACATTCCGGGCATCTCGCATCCCAACTGGCATCACGAGGCATCCCCTCGTGCAAAGACCTCCGAGGCTTCCGGCACCCAACCATTCCGAGCATCTCGAAACTCCCGAGGCCATCTGGCCATGTATCTCTATACATTCCAGGCATCCGGCACCCTCAATCCCGGGCATCCTGATACTCCCAGGGCATTATCATCCGCCACAAACAGTTTCCTCATTTATCATTGTTCATGTTTACCAATTTAGGTCTCAACTCAGCATGGCACATGATGTAATGGCAAACAAAAATCACTTTCATCATTTGATTTATACATGCATCATCAGTCATCATCATACATGCAGCAAGACACAATCATTCATAAAAATAAGATTTATGGAATTCGTACAATTTAGAATAGCCCATTTATCATGCCTTTTTGAAATTTATTTAAATTCCAGCTTGTACCATTTTTGAAAATATTTAATTTAAATATCCATATGATTCTCAAAAATCATGAAATCAAGGTATGTGATAGACAAGACAATAAGATAATGATTTCATGAAAAACACATGGCCAATAGAGTTCCACACAAAAATTATAATTCACACAAATACAGCATACAATTTCGGATAAAAATAGAATGTGTAGTTTTTGAAATAATTCGATTAAAATACCCGAACGACCTCCAAAAATTATGAAATTTTACCAGGTTATATTTAAGACACTAAAGTAGATTTTTCATGAAGACTTATAGGCCAGATTCGTTTTAGATAATTTCCTATAGTCGTCCGAAGCTTCTGGTTCTAGCACCGAAACGTCCAGTGTAGTCATCTCCGAAATACCAAGGTTTTACCCACTTATTCTTCTTCTTTTCCTCTGAAATTTGGATATTTTTTACTTGAAGAGGTCCCCTAAAACTTTCATGAAGAGATCTAAGTCAAATTTCCAAAGAACAGTCACCATATGGGTCCATGAAGTCTCGGGTGTCCAGTACCGCGTCTCCAGATTTACCGTCTTCAAGAGTAAGTCGATTAACTAGGCTAAACTTGTTCATTTCAATTAAAATTTGAGTATGTTAGTCTTTAAGATGTTCTATACAAGTTTCATGAAGAAGTCGAAGAGAGATTTTTGATAAAAATTAACATGCAACCACAAATCTACCAAAAGGTCAGCAAAACAGTTCCAGATCTAGTGTCTCTGTAGGATGAGAGTTTGACCCCTTAAATATATACCATTTTCCACCAAATTTTATTATGTTGTAGTTTAAGATGTTATCTACAACTTTCATGAAGAAATAAAAGTCAAAATCGAACTCAAAACATGCATGCAAGCTCTCACAAGATTCTGGCTCAGGCGGTTCATGCGAAAACAGCAACATCACTCAAGAACAAGTCATTCTAGCTTCGGTTTCTCCCTCCTAATCACCCAAAATTCGACACTACTCCAAACATACATGCAAGAAACACATGCAAGAGTAGAAATCAGTCCCAACTTACCTCAAAGACCAAGCGGACGGCGGCGCACGAACGGCACACCGGCGACGGACGGACGGCGTGCGGGCGGCGACGGGCTACTCCTTCTCCCTCTCGGCCTCACTTTCTCTCGCATCTCACTCTCTCTCTCTTTCTCACTTGGCCGAATACCACCAACCGGCCACTCTCTCTCCTCCTCTTCCTTTTATTCCCCCAAATCTCCATCATTGGCAATGATTACTTGCCACTTCCAATGGCCAATGCATGCAAGTCCCTTCTTGCCACTTGGCAAGGCCCATGCAATGGGCCGGCCACTCCCCTTCTTGGACCTCACTTGGGCCGGCGACAGCCCCTCCGTGGGCTTCTATTGGGCCGGCCAGCTTGGCCCATCTTAGGCCCATCCCTCTTGGGCCTAAGACCCAAGCTTAATTAGCCTAAGATCAACCCTTTTTAAAACTACTTAAATTCCTATTAAATTGAAGTACTAAATTATAGATTAAGATAACTGTACACTTGAAATTATAATTCCATAAGTTCCAATTTATCACACACACATGGCCAAAGATAAAACTTCCTTTCCCAAAATTCATCCATTAAAGACTTGGCCATACATCTCATTGCAACTCATGGACTAGGAGGCTACAAAATACAATAGCGGTACTTCTATCGCCTATCCATAGCTCATGGCATATTTAGGGATTTTTATGAAATTCCGGGATGCCACATCTTTAGGGTTAAAATAATCGTTAATTTAATCCGTGAGACCACGGATTATTTTTTCGGTTATTTTAATCCTTTATTCGATGAATGTTTTGATTAGTTTAGATATAATATTTATTTGATAATTGCTTGACTTGAAAAATACAAAAAAAAAGAGTCAAATCTCGCATCGGAGTGTGTTGGTTTAGTAAATTAGGATTGCATTTTTAGGATTGCACTTTTAGATAATTTTTGGAATAGATTAGGATTGGATTTAAATATTTTTTTTAGATAAGGGCTTAGATAATCTTTGCACATTTTAATAATTTCATTTTTATTAAAGAATAGTTTTCTAAGATAGGATATGGTTTAAATCAAATTAATCCCTAAACTAGGTTAGAAAATTATTTATTTTAGATAATTTAATTAATTTTCTTTTTATTACGAATTTAACATAAAAATACCAAAATATTAGGTGCATGTCAAATAGTTTGCATGTTAGGTTCATTAAAATAGAAATAGCTTGTTAGTAAAATTAGGTCATGTAGTTAAAGTGTATGTTTTAATTTCGAGATAAAAGAAAACCCAAAAAATTGTTTGCTTTATGCTTTTAATTCTTTTGGTGCAATTTGTTTAATTCATTGAGTGTTTAATAATGATTGAGCACCCGTGTGATCACCCTTTTGCATGATAGAGATTTAGGATAAGATAAATCTAAGCTGCCTGTAAATGACATTTTTGAAAATAAAAAGAATGATACCGAAAGGGCATTAGAGAAATATAGTGTAACTAAGTCCTCGTACCCAAAGTCTCTGATTCGTAGGAGTAAAATAATTTCCCGCTATTTTACTTAGGTGTTTAATCGACCTACCATAAACTGATTAGTGACGACTCTTAGCTAATAGTCTTTTGCATTTAAAATATTTGAACCTAAGTCGCGAATTGGTATGGGCTTGTGAAAGTTCAAGTTAAATTTAGACTTAGTAGTCAATTAGCCTAATCTTAGATGGTGCCCCCAAAATTTAAGTCGCGATAGCTTGGCGACTCCACTGGGGAGTTGAGTCAAAACTGTTAGTGGACTTAGGCTAATTTTTTTTTCTTAAAAAAATGTTTTTGTTTAGCAGTAAGGATACTAGGTACGTCCTTAATATCAAGTGTTAGATGTTCTTGCAGATGGGAGGTATAAGGGAGAGTAGTCTTTACTAATCCTCGTCTTGCAGGAAGGTGTTGGGATTAATGATTTATTTTTCCCTGATTAGGAGTGTTGTTTGCATTTAAACTGTTGTGTATGTTTTTATTACTTTTAGCACTATACTATTGCACACACAACCTGCTGCCGGACCTAGGCTTCGATAAGACTCTTAAGATGGTGTTGAAAATGATACTTCCTCCAAAGCAAGACTCCTATGTAGAGGTTGACATTCTCTTCCCCGAAAGTTTTTCATGGTGTCGACTATGTTTGTCCATATCCACGAGATTGCGTGATTATAGGACATTCCATTCGATTGAGCCAGAGTTAGGGGGACCTGACACATTAAATGCGAGACTACAACGGTCAGATCATCTTCTTAGCTCCAATTTGTTAAGCCGACTAGATAGAAATCGAGCCTCACACTTCATGTGTGTGTTTATGTGATTGACATCCCTTCCCACCGAAAGTAAGTTGTCTGAACTCTCACTTTGCAATTCACTTACTTCGTTGCAATTTTCGTCGGTCTATGACAATGTTTCGTCCTTAGTCTTGTCTTATATGCCTTAGGGAAAACCATTGTACCGTTCATTTCCACTTTTGAGGTTTCAAGATGATGCCATATGGTCTTGGAAGAAGAGGTCAAGGCATTCGAAACCCCATTGAAGCCCCTCAGAGGTCCCATTCTACTGGATTAGAGCACCATGAAAGAGATGAAGAAAATTCTGGAGGACAAAGACAAGAAAAACAAAACCCACCACTTGAGCAAGGGCGAGGAAGGCAAAACTCGTTGCCTCCCAACATTCGTGAGACGTTTCTTGGCCCTCCTAAGATGATGCAGGATGAAGAAGAAGTGATAGACACCTTGGGATAACCAAGTGGCAAATTCGACTACTATGTGAACTATTTGGCTCCTCCTAGCTTCTACATTGACCCTTCGGACATTGTACCAGATGGATGGGGTGGCATGAACGACCCGGTACCTCCAAAAATAAAGAACCTTGATGATGCACTAGAAGGAATCACGAGCCTGTTTGATGACCTCCTTATAGGCGCCATTGACAAAGGACAATATGAAGAAATGGGCACCTACCCACAAGAGTAACTCATTTGTTGTTCTTGCGCATTCCCCTATTGGGAATTTTTATTGCTTTCTAGGAAATGTTTTCAATTTTTGCTTTCATTTTAGGTATTGAACATTGCATTTTCCATTCAATAAATGTAATTGATTGATAAATTTTAATAAAATTACAAGTTTCGAGGACATGACGAGGTACACCAAACCAGCCCGATGATGATATCCAAAAATGAAAAGAAAATATCATTCAATTAGAATTTTGAGGACTGAGCTTCTTCATGCTTCCTCATCCAAAAATTCAAAAAAAAAAAAAGAGAATAAACAAATCATTTTTGAAGCCATTTCCAAAAGCATGCATTAGGTTAGCCATGTTTAATTTTCTGACTAATTTACTTCATGTTTCAGAGCATTACTTTCTGGGCCTGATGAGAAAGCATCTGAAAAAGGCACATCAGGTTGCAATGATAGATCAATTAGCTCAACTGTTACTCAACAGATGACGAATTGAGGGCACTATAGATTCTAGCAGTGACATGACTAAAACAAGATCTCGATCCGAGCCAAAATGGATGTGCAATTTGAATTTACTTTGATGTTGCATAGTATCCTATTCATGTACGTTCTCTTGTGCAGGGGCAAAAGCAAATTTTTAGTTTTGATTGATAGGGCCAATCCAAGGATATCCATTGCCGAGACAATCCCTTTGTGGAGCAACCCCTGAATGAATGCTTAAAATCATTTTTTTTTTAGTGCGGAAAATTGTTTGTTTTGAAGTTGACAATTTTTTATGCTTAAAGCTGTTGAGCTCTTTTAAAAAAGGATTTTGCATGATGACTCTTGCATGTTTAGTCCACCAATTCCACTAAAGAATATCAAGATGGCCTAATTTGATGAATGATGTGGGATGGATTGAGCTTACTAAATGAGACGAGTCGGGATGATGAAAGGCAAACCCTATCTTACACACAGTCCCATACTCATACACTTGTAAGATGAGCGTAGGAATGTTTATATCCACAAGGTAAAGAGTTCTCTTGCAAAAGATACGACAACCGAAATGATGAGGGGCAGTTTATTTCTCTATCCTAAACACTACAAGTGATCCATTGCTTAACCCCTTTGAGCCCCATTACTTATGGAAATTCTTTTCAAATTACCACTGTAAAAAACCACCCCCACATCGAGGCAACTGAGAGGTAAGATGGCATCATGAGGTGAGGAAAATGAAAAGAAATTTCTTGCTCTCACTTGCATTAATCTTCAAGTCGTGCTATTACATTGAATTCATGTGGTAATTTAAGTGCCATAGGATGACAAAGAGCATTTCTTTCTCTATCCTACATACTTATATCCTTTGCATAGCCCACTTTAGTCTACAATTTCATTTCTTCAAACCTAGTTGATGATCATCCCCCACACTAGGGCAAGGCAAGAAGCAATTGTTCAAACATTATGGTCTGGAGTGCAGACAGAAGACGAGGACCTCCCAAAGGTCCAAATGTTAAAAGCACCATATGGTCATTCAAAATAGAACCAAAGGGCATGAAAAAGTAGTGTGCCTGGTAAAAGTAATGCCAATGCCATTGAAAAAAGAAGTGAAGAAAAATGAATGAAAACTAGGGGCAAAAAAAAAAAAAGCAGTGTGCCTGGTAAAAGTAAGGCAATACCCATAGATGAAAAAAGTGCCAAATAGATGACTATCAATTGCAAAAATCGTATCCCAATGGAGCAATACTCATAGAGTCAAAATTGATAATGCATTTATAATGACAATTCCTGGTGAAGGAAAAGACCGGCAACAATGCTAAGATGATCATCAACTCTCACCCTCTACACATTCTTGAGCCTAATGATCCTTTCGTTTCTCAACCCATAAATTCATCCTATGTTACGTCCTTTACAAAGTCTCTTTAGATTAGAGAACTTGAATTAACATGGGAGTTCATATGTTTATAAGTATCACTCGAAGAAGTGCGAGTATGATTATTTCTTTTTCATTTTGCAGGGTTCTTGAATTGTAAACTCAGAGATAATTACAAGATTGTTCTTTCAATAACCTTGACTCAAAGAGTCCCTTTGTTAAGCCGTTGACCAAGCCCACATTATGGTCCTTATTAAAGACCCCTCGGATTGGTAAGGTCATACCGCTTGCGAGAATACTCGGAACCTTGTCGATATGATGAGATGGACTGATTCTCCTAAAATAGCCATTTTGAATGAAAGTGAGTGAAAGTCATTTTTAACTGAAAATTTCTCATTTAGTATTCTTAGGAAATTCGGAAAAAGTACACTATCAGTGCCATAAGCTGTGTACAGTGCCAAAAGTTATCGTCGGATCACTTAAGTGCCAAATCAGAGGAAAGAATATCACTTTAGTGCCCCTGGCGAGAAATTCCAGCCAAAATGATCATGTGGCTTTTATATTTAAAAAAATTCGATAAACCCTTTAAACGACATCGTTTTCCGTCCTACTTAAGAAAACGACGTCGTTTTGCCGTCATATGTGGATGGCTTAGGAAAAATGACGCCGCATAGCTCATTTGGGATTGAAATTAGGGTTTTTTTTTGGTTCATCTTCACTGACCTAGCTTGCTCGGCCACCGTGCTCGGCTGCCGTCGCTTGTCCAAGAAGTGATGGGAAAATAGGAGGCGAGGGCAGAGGAGGACGAGGAAGAAGGGGGGGTTGAAGGTGCAAAGAAAGAGAGAAGACAAGGAGTGCGAGGGAAACAAGGAGGGCGTAGATGGAGATGGTGGATTGGGCTTTGCTCAGAGAGTGGCTAGTGCTGGTGTTGTTCTTCGGGGAAGAAGACAACGCCACCATGGCTTCTCTCTCTCTCTTTGTGTTGGTGTTGTTCTTTGGGGAAGAAGACGATGCCGCCATGGCTTCTCTCTCTCTCTCTCTGCTGGTGTTGTTCTTCGGGGAAGAAGACGCCGCCATGGCTTCTCTTTCTCTCTGCTGGTGTTCTTCTGGGAAGAAGACGATGTCGCCATGGCTTCTCTCTCTCTCTCTCTCTCTCTCTCTCTCTCTCTTTCTTGATTTGAGGATTTAGGGTTTCGACTTGGGGTTTAAGACGCCAAACGACATCGTTTGGTGGTTTACATGCTGACTATACTCTTCGGCGAGCCACATCAGTGTAAAAAATTAATAAAAAACTGCCACGTCAGATTTCCGGCTAACCGGACCGGCGTTGGTACTGAAATGATCATTAGCGCAAACCCATGAAAGGAATACCAACCTCGAGAATACTGAGAATTTCATTACATATTGTAATAAAATTTGGGATCGAAATGAAATCATCATTGATGATGCTTTTGTATTCTCGGTTGCTCATAAAATTATGGATGATGATTGCGAGTCGCAATCTATTATTAAATGCCGTCAAAGGCAAGATTGGCTTAAGTGGGAGGAAGCAATTAAGGCTGAATTAACTTCCCTAGGTAAACGAGAGGTTTTTGGACCCGTAACTCGTATCCCCGATAGTGTAAAGCCCATTGGATATAAATGGGTATTTGTCTGGAAACAAAATGAGAAAAACGAGGTTGTCAGGTATAAAGCTTGACTCGTTGCCTAATGATTCTCCTAGAGACCTAGGATTGATTATAATGAGACATATTCACCTGTGATGGATATGATTACATTTCATTTTCTCATTAGCTTAGTAATCTCTGAAAGATTGGAAATGCGTCTTATGGATGTTGTGACTGCATATTTATATGGCTCATTAGACTATGATATTTATATGACATTTCCTAAGGGATTCAAAATGCCTAAAGCATGTACTCCCTACAATTTATTCTCAATAAAATTGTAAAGATCCTTGTACAAGTTAAAGTAATTTGATCGCATGTGGTATCAACGCCTAAGTGAGTACCCAATTAAAGAAAGTACAAGAATGATCCTATCCGCCAATGCGTGTTTATTGAGAAATCAGAAATTGGAATTGCTATTATAGCAATTTATGTCGACGATATAAATTTAATTGGAACTCCAGAAGAGTTAACTAAAACTGCTAAGTATTTGAAACGGGAATTTGAAGTTAAAGATTTAGGTAAAACTAAACTTTGTATTTGTCTAGACCTTGAGCATAAAACAAATGGAATAATCGTTCATCAATTAGCATACGTTGAAAGATTGCTTAAACATTTCAACATGGACAAAGATCACTCATTGAGCACCCCTATGGTTGTAAGGTCTCTAGATCCCCAAAAGGACCTATTTCGTCCTAGAGAAACTCATGAAAAGATACTTGGTCTTGAAGTATCATATTTCAATGCAATTCGGGCTTTGATGTACTTTGCACATTGTACGAGACTAGATATCGCTTTTGCGGTAAATTTATTGGCGCGTTTTAGTTCTGAGCCAACTCGGAGACACTGGAATGAAGTTAAACATATTTTTCGTTATCTCCGAGGAACAATAGAATTTGGATTATATTATTCCACGAATTCCACTAACTTTGGTTTAGTTGGATATGCTGATGCTAGATATAGATTTGATCCACATAAGGTTTGCTCTCAAATCGGTTATTTATTTTGTTATAACGGCACCGTTATTTCTTGGCGTTCTACGAAGCAATCAGTAGTAGCTACATCTTCTAACCACTCTGAGATTATTACTTTATATGAAGCTGGAAGAGAGTGTGTTTGGTTAAGATCCATTATAACGCATATTCATAATTCTTGTTGTTTAATACCAGTTACAAATTAGGGGAGGATATGTCAAAGGTGATAGGACCAAGCATATCTCGCCGAAATTTTTCTATACTCATGAACTCCAAGAAAGTCGACAAATTGATGTTAAATAAATTTGATTCATAAATAATCTTACAGATCTTTTTACCAAATCATTGCCAACATTAACTTTTGAGAAATTAGTATATGACATCGGTATGTGGCGAGTTCACAAGATGCAAGATTGATTAGCCCCAACAGTGGCTATATGGCTCAATTGAGGAGAAGATATTATGAACTATGCATTACACTCTTTTTTCTTTTTGACCAGTTTTTCCCACAGGGTTTTTCTGGCTTAAAGTTTTTAACGAGGCAATTAATACATCCATAAAAGGGAGAGATCATAAAATGTGTGCTCTGCACTCTTTTTCCCTTTTGTCCCGTTTTTGTCCTATTGGGTTTTTTCGGCTTAAGGTTTTTAATGAGGCAGTATCATTCAATGTACATTCGTAATATAATGAATATAATGAATATTCAAGGGGGAGTGTTATAAAATATATGAATAAATAATTCATTATATTCATCTTATCTAATGTACTTATTATGGTACATTTGTATCACACATTCTAAGTACATCTCCCTATACAATGAATGTTCATCTCCCTATCAAATGTATGTATTATTCAATACATTGCTATTAATATTAAGTACATTCTTGTTTTCCTATAAATAGGAGTTTAGTTTTTGTTGTAGACAAAACAGTGATACATTAAAAATAAAATTCTCTCATCTGGCTTTCTCTACTATCTTTGGTGTTTACCTGCTTTCTCTTCTCAATCTCTTTATTGTCTCTATTATATATTTGCAATGCAATATTTTACAACAGATAATATATTATAGTAAAAATGGTTTTTGCTCATTAAATGCATTCGAATTTAATGAGTTTAGAGGGAAGTGAACTCACACATATATATTGCATGATATTTCGTTCCTTTTATCGATTTTATGATTATTGTCACTATTATAACTCGAAACCTATTATATAATTTAATGTGCAAGAGTAGAGGAAGAATTATCACTTTTGTTATATTATTATTCACGTTTCTATTTTGCATATGGTTTATGTTTAGTGATGCAAATGAATTAATCGAAGTAACACATTTTCCATACAAAAAAACAGAAGCACACTATCGAAAGAGGAGTTTCACCATACGAAATTTTTGAAGGTACCAGACGCCAATCTTCCATTTTCTATCTGTTAGACACTTTGAACCTCCAAGTAAACAAGATGCGTTGCTTTTCCGCACTTATCAGATGAGCTACACATCACACTTTTTGCTTTGCTGAGATAGCAAAGGATTGTCTGTGAAGAGACTTTTATCGGATCAATCACTAATATCTTTTTCATGAAGCTCCCCCATAATGTTATTGGGTTGCTTTTATTGACAGTTAATTATCCCAGGAATTATATGCACTCTCGGTTGCAAAAGCGTCTCTCCACGTTTGTAAGACACGAAACGAATTCATATTTGCCTCACCAAACTCGGGATTTCTCCAGATAAAGCTGTAATAGGCTTTTGTTCTTCTGTACAACTCATTTAACCTACTTAAATTGAACAAAATAGCTATTCTTCAAGAAACACATAACCGTTCTGCAGCCTACATGGAAACATACGACAATGGAATAGAGGTTTATTGTCTTATTCTTTCTTATGTTTATGCAGAACGGATCTGGTTAAGTCTTAGAGTAATTCTGTATACCTCATTTCTTCCATTGTCTCGAAGGTATCGAATTCAGTCCGCAACTATATACAACGTTATTTTACGAATAAAATGTGTGGGTTTCTATTACGAGGTTTCGATAATCTTATAATCAGTTCGGTTTCTGTTCGCACGTTAATACATAAAGTGGAAGGCTATTGCTTACACTTGGCGTTGCATGATAATTAAAGGAAGAATCTGGTCACCCAACACGCCTCACGAAAATGCAGCCAAAGCAGCATAATAGGATACGGTTGCATCATCTTTTTTTTTTAATAACCTATTTATCTTTTCTTTCTTTTTCTCCCTTTTCTCATGAATCTCGCTTGTAACCTCAGGCAAGGAATATGTCACAGTTGCACCAGCTACTTTACAAATTCATACCCCTCCTCCCTCCATTCCATCCCCTAATCCCATTGAAATTGTTGAATCGTGGCGACTGCAGCTAATCAAATGTCCTCCCTCCCTCCCTCCCTCCCTCTCTCTCCCTCCCTCCCCTCTCTCTCTCTCTCTCTCTCTCTCTCTCTATCTCTATTCCCATGCAATATTACTTTCGTATGATTATCTGCATGCATGCAATCCTGTGAAGAAGTTGGTTTGGTACCCTGTCAATTGTTCAATAACATTTGATTTACTATTGTCATGGATCTGTTGTGGTAGGGATCGGAAGAAGAAAATAGAGAAATTCCAAACGGTGCTGGACGATCTGGTGAACGTGAACTCCCTCTTCACCTTCGCGATGTTCATCGGGATATCCTTCGTGAGTGCCAACCCCCACAGCCTCGTGTCTCAGAAAGAGTGCCAAACTAGCCAGGCGACGAGAATGTTGCTTATGCTCGACGAGGTGGTTTCCTTCGTGTGCTTCCTGCTCTCGAGCATCGTCGCCACGGCCCTCAAGATGTACCTCTCCACGCAGCTCTCCGAGATCGACGACCACCACGAACCCAAACCGGGGGGGCTGCCGATGAAAGGATTGAGGAGCTTCTTGATCACGGTGTCGGTGGCCAGTTCGGTCCTCGGCTGCGTCTACCTGACTCTGTCGATGTTCAACGTGATCCGCGTGCTCCTCGGGAATATCACTTGCGGAGACAGCGACACAGTTCAGGCCGCTGGGGCCTTGATTGCCATCAACGTCCTGGCACTGCTCGTCTATGCGCCCTCCATGGGGTACGCTGTCTTTCAATCCCACTCCATGCTCGATTAAACAAACCGAGCTAAATAATCCCCAAACTAGTATTCCAATTCTCCGCCAATATCATCATGTGGGGATGCGATGGTAATCACGACGATGTTCTTTTCTTTCGTTCATTACTTGCCCCGTCGCAATCGGATATTTGTGTACGTCGGCCTGCATAAAAATGGTTTTTATTAATGTAATGTTTTGAGTTGATTCTGGGCACAAAGCAGTGCACTTAACACACCAATCTCAATGGTTTAGCATGAAAAGTCAAATCAAGTGTCATTTCAGATGATCGTATCCATGTCCTGAATTTAACCAGCACGGAAGCCCAACCCCCATGGGAAGCGTGTAGTGGTCTTCAAAGCGTATGAGCCATTATCATCTTTGGCCCCCCTTTATAAAAATAAAACATATGAATTACTTCATACAAATCAAAGTTATTTGGATTATTGATGACAAAAAGTCGCACTCCACAAAGAGACCCACGTAATTAATAGCTCAGATGATGTCGGTCCGCATCGACTATAGGCCATGTAATGAATAAACTCTTCGTTTACAAAGTCCAACATAGAAACAGAATTTAAGCAACGTCACCACCGGTGGCCATACGAGGTCGGCCACCCTCTTTGAGGCCCTAGCTGAGAGTACGGGAGGGGTCCAGATTCGAGTCATTTGGTTTCTTATCGACACGGGTTTGGAATAAAAAGTGAGTCTTTTTAAGTGGGTCAAGATTTGATACACTCATACCCAATCTTATTAAAACTAGAATGACCTTTTTTTACTAGATTTTCTTCCTTTTTTCTCCCTTTTTTTTTTTATAAAAAAAGCCGCATCTTCATATGCAAACGTCTCGTGCTATAGTGATGCGTGCCTAACCAATAAGTAGAAAATCGCCATATTAATCGATAATTTGTTATATCTTCTAAGCAATTGCAAAAGCAGTTTGCTCCATGCATTAAAATAACAAATAACTAAACAGAAATTTGAAAACTTTCACAATCTCTATAATCAATTGAGTTAGCAATATCAGACAAATGAATGTCTAGGGACCATGGTAAAGCTGGTCTCGTTAAAGAGTATCATCAAGAGTGAACATTGTACCGCCTGTTGAGGAAATTTCCCAAATCGATTATGAAGATTGAAAACATTCCTTTATGTATTTAATGATCCTAATGATAAGTTTTCTAGGTGTAATTCTTGGAGCAAATATTTTCATGAGATTCAAGACACTAGTGAATCTGGTTTTCTACATAAAGATATGATTATATCTTCTTGATCAAAGGCAAATGTGTAATTTGCAAGGATTATCCAGACAATTAGACGTTAGGAGAACTTTCTATATTTTGGTATGATGTGAACACAACAGCTAGGAAATTGGCCCGGATTTCTTTCTACATCTTGATTGTCCAGGAGGGATGATGTCGCGACCTCTCTTTCGATCTCCCTTACGCTCGTCCGCGTGCGGAAGCTAATGGCTCGCTAAGTATTAGACTTAGCCGAGCTCTCCCATAACTACCAATTCATGAGTTTATGGTCTGAATTTTTAACTTGTAAGTTAATTTCATTTAGGAGTCATCACTGTTGGAGAAAACTTCCTTGAGTGTTTTGAAGCTGACAAAACGTTTCCATCAATCTAGTCTGAAGACTTGCAGACTCTTCCATCAAAGTGTGAAGACTCTGGACTGCTAGACTCAAGACTCAAAGTCTATCCTCATTGACAGTTTCTAGACCGTCGAAGAAAGCTTATCCAAAACTGGATGTTTCGTTAAGGATTTGACTTTATCGACTGGAGAAGATCTCTTGGTTGGATATAGCATGCCTGAATTCATTATTCAAATCAAGATTGATTCAAGGATTATGGATCCGTTGATTGGCGAAGTATACTTGGAAGGTTCTACTTATGGAAACCTAGATCCTGATTGTATGGGTGAGCAGGATTGATGGGCTATCGTCATGTTCCTTAAATAGCTCGAATATCTTCCTAATTGATTCTGTCTAACAGGTAGATTGGAAGAATTCCTTTGGTAAGTGCCAACAGGTGTGATGGCATAAAGGAGTATATAAGGAAGACGTTCCAGTTGTTCGAGTGGGTGTGCGATAGAAGAATTTCAAAGTCTGAAGCTCTTTATTCTTTGTCAATTAAACTGTTGAGCGAAATCTTGTACGCAAAAGAGAGTCTATATCTTTGAGAGACCTTGAGGTGTAATAGAGTCTCTACATTATGGAATCAAGGAAGAGCTTTTCTATAACAACTCTTTTGTTCATAGTGAAATCCAGCCGGTGGGCTGTTAGTGCAGAAGAGTGGACGTAGGCTTGGATTAAGCCAAACCACTATAATCTCTGTGTTCATATTCTCTTCCCTATGCTCTTTTACCTTGATCGTAACTCGTGTTGTTTACAAGAGACGAATTTCCTTTTCATAATCTATTGTTGATTAGTGCTGCACACTTATCTCGTAAAATTATTTTTACACCTATTCACCCCCCTCTAGGTGCTTATACTAGCTTTCCCAATTGGTATAAGAGCTTGTGTACTCACTTAAGTTGAAGTGTTTTACTTTGGAGTTAAAGATCCATGGCTAGTATGTTGGCTCCAGGACTAGTTGAAGGGCAAAGCAATACTAGACCAGCTTATTTTGATGGAAATGAATATAACATATGGAAAAACAATATGAAGGCATTTCTAAGATCAAATGATCCTTTGGAATGGGATGTTGTAGACAAAGGAATCATTCCTAAAGTTGCATCTGTCTTAGAAAGAGGAAAAGAAGCCATTGAGTCTAGCGAAATGACTCAAGAAGTAATAACCAAGAGACAAGCTCTTGATGCAAAAGCAATTTATTCTTTATATTGTGCATTATCACCCTCTAAATATAACATAATATCTTTTTGTGATACAGCTAAAGAAGTCTGGGATAGATTACACATCACCTATGAAGGAACTGATCAAGTGAAAGAAACCAGAATCAACACATTCTGCTCGGTCAATACGAAGCATTCAAAATGAAATCAGGAGAATCTATCACTGACATGTTTAGTCGTTTTATAGAAATCGTGAATGGTCTTGAAAATCAAGGTCAACCAATTTCTAATCCCATGAAAGTAAACAAGCTACTACATGGACTCTCTAAGGATTGGAATCACATAAAGACCTCAATAAGGGAGACACAAAGAATTATGCCACTTTCTGTCGATGAATTGGTTGGGACTCTTCAGTCTTATGAAGTGGAGCGAATCAATGAAGATGAAGATCCTAAAGGTAAGAAATCCATTGCATTAAAATCTAATGATGATTCTGATGTCACAGATTCTGAAGACGATATGGATGATGAGGAGCTTGCTCTTATGATAAGAAGACTCAGAAAGCTAAATAGAAAGGGGAGAAGATTCAATCCAAAGAAACAAAGTTTTCAAAAGCAACAGACTAAGTCTGTTGAGGATGATGAATCCAATAGAGATGTAGTCTGTTTTGAATATAAGAAAAAGGGACACATCAGACCCAACTATCCCCTTCTGAGGAAAAAGAAAGGAAAAGCTGAGAAATATCGAAAGGCACTCAAAGCAGAAACTTAGAGTGATACAGAATGTGAAGAAAGTGATGATGATTATGCCAATATTTGTCTCATGGCACAATCAGACTCAGATTCAAACTTTGAGACAGACTCAGATTCAGACAATGAATTCGAGGTAAGTAAGTTGAATATTTCTTTTAGAGTCTCTAGATACATTGATGAATTGTGTCTTAGTCTCAAAACTTCTCTCAAAAGGATTTCCGAACTCAAAAGAGAAAATTCTGCACTAAAGCAGCAGGAAAATGTTTGGAAAGAAAATGTCAAAAGTCTAGACAATAATGTTACTACTTTGAAAGAAAATGTAGATAATCTTTCAAAAGAAATTGCATTCTTGAAAAATGACATCTCAAATATTTCTAAAAGATTTTCTATAGGATCTGAGAAACTTGAAAAAATTCTTTCAACACAAAGACCTTACTTCAACAAATCAGGTTTAGGAATGACTGCTGAAACCATTCATCTAATTGATTTTCCTAAAGTAAAGAAAAGAATTAAGTAAAGACCTACAAGAGATGCTTACAAAAATCATTTCCAAAAAGTTTTGTAAAACTAGGAGGTCGCAGTGCTCTTAGATGTTCTAAGTGCAATAGCTCAGACCATTTTGAGAAAGAATGTCCTATGGTTTGGAAACCTGTTAAGAAGGTATGGGCAAAGACCGTATATTACACTAACACCAATGGACCCAAGAAAATATGGGTACCAAAGAAAGCTTGAGTCTCTTTTCTAAATGCAGGTCACTATCAAGAAAAAGATTAAATGGCACCTAGATAGTGGATGCTCAAGGCATATGACAGGAGATTCAAATTGTTTCATAAAGCTTGTTCAAGTTAATGGTGGAAAAGTTTCATTTGGAGGAAACAGCAAAGGAAGAATTGTGGGATACGGAACTGTAAAGATTGGAAGCCTCACGATCAATAATGTTTCCTTAGTGGAATGACTCAACTACAATTTGCTAAGTATCAGTTAGTTGTGGGACACCGGTTTCAAAATCAATTTTCAAGAGGGAATATATTCAGGAATCAGTAAAGACTCCTCTCAGTCTTTCACAGGTCGAAGACATGGAAATATCTACCTCTTGGATGTCAAATCAAATGAAACCCAATGTCTAATCTCAATTCAAGAAGAAGCAAACTTATGGCACAGAAAACTTGGGCACATCAACATAAAGCAAATAGCCAAAATTTCAGCAAAGAAGCTTATTCGTGGTCTACCCAATCTGTCATACCAAAAGTCTGATCTATGCACACCATGTGTGTTGGGAAAATAGGTAAGAAACTATTCAAACCAATAAATCAAGTTTCCACTAATCGTGTACTGTAGCTCTTGCATATGGATCTCTTTGGACCAACTAGAACTTAGAGCATTGGAGGTAAGAAATACTGTTTAGAGATTGTGGATGATTATTCACGATTCACTTGGGTATATTTTCTGGCAAGTAAGTCTGAAACCTTTTTTTATTTTACAAAGTTTGCTAAAAAGGTCCAAAATGAGAAAGGGTATGTTATTTCGAGTATACGAACAGACTATGGAGGTGAATTTGAAAATCAAGACTTTACAAAATTCTGTGATGAATCTGGTTTTCAGTATATGTTCTCTTCTCCATATACTCTAGAGCAAAATGGAGTCGTGGAAAGAAAGAATAGATCGCTTCAAGAAATGGCTAGAACTCTTTTAATTGAAAGTAACATCTCTTCACGTTTCTGGGCTGAAGCAGTTTCTACAGCATGTTATATTATTAATAGAATCTTTCTAAGGCCTATTCTGGAGAAAACTTCCTACGAGTTATTCAAAGGAAAGAAGCCCATTGTTTCGTATTGTGGCATCCCAAAATTCATGATGACCTCTAGTTACATTAAAGTCTATGAATAGGTGATGGAAGTACCATCAAGTTATTTTATGGCCATTTAATCCATAATTTGCAATAAGATTTATGGCCAAGCTTTTAATGGATAATTATGTGATAGGAAAGAAAATTCTATCATTAGCCATGTGTATTATAAATTGGAATTTATGGATTTGTGACTACAAGTTTTATGGCCTTATTATTTTTGCAAGTTAGGTATTTATTTAAGTGGAAAATGTTAATAGATTATTAAAATGTTAGTGGGCCGAAATTCTTAGGCCAAGCTAGCCCAAAAACCCAGCCCAAGATCCCCACCACTTCAGCCCAAAGCTAGGCCCATGAAGCCCATTGGGCCGTCGACCAAGCTGGCCCCAAGCCCAGCCGGATGGAGCCCCTCTTGCATGGCAAATTGCCAAGTGTTCTTCCCTAGTTGCCAAGTGTGGCTGCCCCCATTGGCCATCTTGGGCGGCCACATGCAGCTTTCAATCATTTCAAATGATTGAAGGAAAGGGAAATTAAGAGAGGGAGAGTGGCCGGTTTTGGTGAGAGAGAGAGAGAGAGAGAGAGAGAGAGAGAGCTGTCGAGAGAGTGAGAGAGGGAAACCGAGAGAGGAGGAGGAGGCCGTGCGAAGAAGAAGGAAGAGAGTTTGTCCGCCTGTTCGTCCGCTGTTCGTTGCTGCTTTGCCTCTGTTTGCTGCTGTTTTTTGCTTGAATCTAAGGCAAGTGAAGTCCTAAAACCTACCCTTTGCATTGCTGTGATGTGTGTGTAGAAGATGGTGAATGTTGGTTGCGGTAGATGTGATGAAAAGTCGAAGCTTTGGGGAGAAATTCGTTGGCCATGCATGCTGTTTCTGGAAAGACTAGTCCGACCGTCCATGAGATTGTGTGTTGCATGTGACTTTTTAGTCAGAATATTGTTTCAATTTCTTCATGAAAGTTGTAGAGAACAGGCGCTAGGTGTATTAAGTGTGACTCAGGGGTGGTGGGCCCTCCTGCTTAAGTGTCACCTGGGGGTTTACGGCGCGGCTGTCGGCTGCAAGCCGGTTCCTCCAGCACCAAAAAAAAAAAAACATCTTGAAGTATAACATACTAAAATTTGAGACAAAATGGACAATTATTGAGGGGTGAAACCCTTTTTCTACGAAAACATTAGATCTGGAAACTGTTTTGTTGACCTCTTGGTGATTTCATGTGTTGCATGTGACTTTTTATTTGAAATTTCACTTTGACCTCTTCACAAAAGTTGTAGAGAACATCTTGAAGAATAACATAATGAAATTTTAGATAAAACGAACAAGTATTTCTTGGTGAAAAAGTTTTCCTTTGGAGAGACTAGATTTGGAATTCGTCGTGATGACCTTCAGTGGTTTCGTGGTCTGTAAAGTAACTTTCTTGTTGAAATTTCACTTCGATTTCTTAACAAACATTGTAAAGGACATCTTGAGGTTTAACATATCAAACATTTAGAGAAAAAAAACAAGAGTAGGTAGGTGAAATCGTGGTCTTTCGGAGATGGTTAGATCTGGAAATTTTGGTACTAGGAACAGAAGTTTTAACCGCCTACCTAGGATGAATCTGACTTTGATGTCTTCATAAAGTATTTACCTTATGGTCTTGGCTATCACATAGTCGAATTTCATAATTTTTAAATATTATTTGTGTATTTAATCGAAAATATTTCTAAAACTATGTAATCTGATGTGTTCGGACTTGGTAATGTTGCAATGCGTGGTCTATACCGTTTTGTATGAGATTCTTTTGGAAAAGTGTTCTGCATGAAATATCTTTGTTTATGTCTTGCCTATAACATATTCAAATTCGTGATTTTTGAAGTTCATTTGCCTATTTAACCAAAAATGTTTCAAAAACTGTGCAAGTGGAATGGACAGAATTAGTAGTGCTGTGATGCGTCTGTACCGAATTATATGGGGATCTTTGGGTGTAGTGTTCTTCATGAAATATCTGCCCTTATGTCTTGAATATCACATGTTCGAATTTCATAATTTTTGAAGGTCATGTGGGTATTTAATTAATTTGTTTTCTAAAACTGTGCAAGCTGGATTGGGCGAATTTCAAAAGCTGTAATGCATGGACTATTTTGTTTTGTATGAAATTCTGGTGGTGTTGTGTTCTTCATGAGATATCTGCCTTTAGGTCTTGTCTATAATGTGCCAAGTTTTTGGAATTTATTACTGTCATTTACTAATTTTTCTGGAGCTTTAATTAGAGGAATGCATTCTGATTTATTCGAAAAAAAAAGATTGATGTGTTTTGAAAAATGAATGAAATTCTCCATGTGATGAAATACTTTGAGTGGTTGATTTTTCTGCATATGTGATAGCATATGTCATGTTAATTGGCATGAAAAGTTGGTTGAGATCCTTGATATTGTTGCATCAAATGCTATGTTGAAATTGAGATACATGTATAAATGTGAATTGAGATGGTAACAAGACCGTCGGAGGTGTGAGTCGACGATGCCTCGGGAGTGTTGAGATGCCCGAAATGTGGGGGTGCTGGATGCCCGGTGGCTTAGTGGCGTAATTCCGGAGGGTCCTCGGGAGTTTCGAGATTCCCGGTGGTATACGGTACGTAATTCCAGGGGGAATGCCTGGTGGTATGTCGGTACGTAATCCTGAAAGCCCTGGAGGTGTGAGCCGGGGGGGATTCCTCGTGATGCTAGTTGGGATGCGAGATGCCCGGAATGTGGGGCTGCCGGATGCCCGGAGGTCTGTGCCGAAGGTTCCTCGCGATGCCAAGTTGGGTGCGAGCGATAAATTGTTGGATGCAAACATTGGTCCTTAGAAAGAAAAACTGATGAGATCCTTGTGAAAGATAAGAATTGAAAATGAATCATGTGCATGGGTGTATGCATATGGCATGATGCATGATCTGCCTATGAAAATAAATTAATGCTATTTGATATTGAAAATGCGATCATGAAGGCATGAATGGATCTCATAGTGATGTATGCTTGATAACATGGATGATATGAATCATGGTGGTATATGCACGATGGCATGGTGAGATATGCATGACTGCATGGAGTTATATGCACATATGGCATGGTGATATATGCATGAATGCTTGATGATGAGTGCATGGTGGTATATGCACATATGGCATGGTGATATATGCATGAATGCTTGATGATGAGTGCATGGTGGTATGTGCACATATGGCATGGTGATATATGCATGAATGCTTGATGATGAGTGCATGATGATATATGCACATATGGTATGATGACATATGCATGGCTGCAAGGTAAGTTATGCTTGAATGCATGAATGATATGTGCTTTGTTATGATGCCTTGATTGTTCTGTGTGATGCAATGAGTAGTTTAGTGGATCTTTACTGCTGAGTGGTTGTACTCACCCATTTTGGGGATTAACATTTCAGATTAGATAAGATTCCTCTACTGCCACTACCACCAGTAGATGGATCAAGTGGTTGGATATGACCGCAAGGAGGAGGATAGCAAAGGAAGTAACTTTTGGACGCCGACACTGATCGATGGACTTTAAGTATACGATTGTTGGAGGAGATGTCGGTCATCTTTTGAAGTATAGCCAAGTATAGAAAACCATGGCATTTTGATGTACCGATGAATGACGTCCATCTGGTTTAAGTAAATAAAAGTGTTCGGCTTTTACCTATAAATGTTTAGTGCGTGTGCATCGTTTTCTGAATATAGGGAAGAGAGTTGTTGGATATGCTTCTGTTATATGAATTGCGCAAAGGACCGATCTAAAAGATGTAAACCCCCAGGTTGTATGGATCCGCTGCAATTAAAATGGTATTAGAGTGACATGTTATTAGGGAAAATGAAAGGTAAGCGAACTGTGGTGGCCCTAACGGATCGGGGGCCGTTGAGGGGTGCCACATCCTGTTTTGGTATCAGAGCTATGGTCTATTTGGAGTGATAAGGTGCCTCGGATGGAAATGAGGATAGAATGATGCACACCGTAGGATACTAACTGGAATGGTTGACTAACTTTGAACAACGGGTGATGGATATTCACTCGTAGATCCCTAGTAACTAGCGTGATGTTGCTTTTGTGTGTCAGTAACATTCTATGTTACTTATGTGACTTTAGTAATAACCCTAATTAATGATTTGACTAGTGACACTGAGTTGCAAGTTATTCTTGAGGCAAATGCTTGGAAAACTGCAGGGAAATCATGGTACAAACTGGAAGTCATCATCTGTCGAGGGCTGAAGCCTCTGCTGCAAGGGCTGAAACCCAAATGGAAGATATCCTACAGGCATTGGCTAATATTAGAAACTTGATGGATAGACAAGCGCAACAACAACCCGGAGTGGAACGTCACCCTCAAGGACCGGTGGAACAATTTCTAAAGCTGAAACCACTTAAGTTTAGTGGAATGGAAAGTCCTGAGGAGGCAGAGCAATGGATTGATGGAATGGAACGGATTTTCTGGTTGTTAGATTGTAGTGATATTGAGAAAATAATTTTGGCAGAGTACCAGCTGGAGGGAAATGCAAAGTTTTGGTGGAGAGCTTCGAGGGATACAATCTTTCCACCAGGTACTGATGTGAACTGGGAAGAGTTTGTTAGAGCTTTCAATAGGAAGCATTTCTTTGACTGTGCTAAGGATAAGAAGATCATTGAATTTGTCCAGTTGGAACAAAGGGAGCTGACAGAGGATCAGTATGAGGCAAAATTTTCTGAACTGTCTAGGTATGCTCCCAGATTGATTGATGATCGTGAGGAAAAAGCTAAGAGATTCCTGAAAGGATTAAGGACTGATATTAGAAAACAATTAGTGCCTCTGAATATAAGAGATTATACTGAGATTTATGAGAGGGCACAGTTGGTGGAGCAAGAGTTAGTGACAGAGCAATCAGAATCTAAGAGGCAGATGACCTTTAATGATATTCGAAGGGGTAAGAGACCTTATCCTGATCAAGGTCAACCTTGGGAACCCAAGAAAAAGAATAACTTTGGAAATTTTAGAAGAACTTGGAATGACCCGACTTTTGGGAGGGTACCATACCAAGGTAAATTTTGCTAGAGATGTGGTAGACAACATGGGCCAGGACCTTGTAATAGCCAACTGAGATGTAATGGATGTGGGCAAATAGGACACTTTAAGAGAAATTGTCCACGCAATGGGTTGTAGTCGAATGTTAGCTCGGTGCGACAAGCGCAACAACACACTGTTGAACCAAATCCACCAAGGAATCAACAGAGGCCACCAGGTTAAGGACAGATGTATGCGGTCACTCAAGAGGAAGCAGGAGTTTCCGAAAATGTTACCTCAGGTACGATTTCAATAGAGGGATAAGAAGGTATATGCGTTATAAGAAGGTATATGCGTTATTTGATATGAGTGTCACACATTCATTTGGTTTGAAAAATATAGATGATTGTGAGAATAGGAACAAATCTCTAGGCATGCCTCTTTATATTTCTACATCACTGAAAGATATGTTGTTATCTACGTTAGTATGTGAGATGTGTGAGATAACCCTAGTGGAACGAGATCTGGAAATGGACTTGATAGTGATAGTTATGTATGACTTTGATGTCATCGTAAGAATGAACTAGCTTCGTAAGCAATGGACTAAGATGAATGATCTCCTGAGATAGTACTTACCCGTTCGCTAAGGATAAAACCGTGAGGCTAAGAATGGGATAGGCCAAAGCGGATAATATCTCTGTAAGTTAGTCCCTATCGAAACGAGACCCTCCAATGGATGTGTAGTTTGGGTTCGAACTAGGCGAAAGCTGGTGTACCTGTAACGACCCAATCCGATGAGGGCAGGGAGTGGACGCCGAGGTCAGAGGACTTGAATAAGGAGTAGCTCCTGGCAGGCTTCTAAGATGGCAAAAAGGGGGCAGGAATGAACCGAACTATGAACTGTACTGGGAAGGTAGTGTTCTAGGATAATTTTATTAGAGTGGTGCAGCGGAAGCATGGTTAAGCTTGTGGAACTCTTGTTTGTGAAAAAGAAGGACGGGTCGATGCATTTGACTACAGGCAATTGAATTAGATGACCTATTTGACCAACTGCAAGGAAGTTCGGTCCTTCCTAAAATTGACTTAAAGTCAGGATACCATTAGTTAAGGATTAAGAAAGAAGACATTCTTAAGACCGTATTTAGGACTCGCTATGGATACTACGAGTTCCAAGTTATGCTATTTGGATTGATGAATGCCTTAGCTGCATTCATGGATTTAATGAATAGAATATTTAAGCCTTATTTGGATCAAATTGTGATTGTCTTCATTTGATGATATCCTGATATATTCTAAAGGACTCGAAGAACATGCGTAGCATCTAAGCGTAGTGCTGCAAACAAAACTTAAGAAGTGAATTATGGAGAGTGAGTTATGAATTTAAGGATTAAGTTATGATCATTTGAGCTAAGTAGTGACTTCCTATTACAGGATCTCATTGGAAGTCTTGATGCATTCCATGGAGGCATTTAGTATGTATAGATTGATCTTGGAAGTCATGAGCTTGAGTGGTCATATGAGACATGAAATTATTTGTGGTTTATATGTCGGAATAATAGATTTAATCGATGGTGGTCAACTTTTAATTTTAGGTGATGATCTCAGTTTGAAAAGGGTTTTGTGGAATTAGTGGATATGATCAATTGTGGTTATAGTCTTTCCAAGGTGAAAAGGTGAAAGTTCAAGTTGTGGATTTGATGAGTGATTAGTCCAAGTGATGATCCTTTAGGATGAGACATGAGATATACTCGATGGAAGCTAGACAAGTTTTATTTTGGTGGATTGTCAATCTTCAAGTTGAATAAGTCTTGGTGGACTATCGGTACTTGAATTGAATGAATGATGCTATATTTTAGGCTTGAATCTATGTTGCAGTGAAAGCGTAGTGAATGTCTTTGTTGGATTGAACCAAATGAGTTATTGGTGGTGTTGATTTTGATGGTTCTAGGCTTGAATTGATGGTGACAAAGGTATAGGAATAATTTGGCTAAATGGTGTGTTCGATCGAGACCGTTAGATATACCAGAATGGAAATGAGATCATGTGACGATGGATTTTGTGCGAGGATTACAAAGGACATCAAGTGGCCACGACTCTATCTAGGTGATAGTAGATCGCTTGAATAAGTCTACCCATTTCCTAGTAGTTCGCGTAGATTATCCGATGGATAAAATTGCCGATATACGTGTAAGCCAAGTGGTACGCTTACATGGTGTTCCTGTAACCATCACATCGGATCGAGACTCAAGATTTACTTCAAAACCTTTGGCGAAGTTTTCAAACCACCTTAGGGACTAAAGCTCTAGTTTAGTATCACTTTTCATCCACAAATGGACGGACAAACGAAAAGAGTGATCCAACCATTAGAAGACATGTTAAGAGCTTGCATCCTTGTCTTTAGAGGAAGTACCAGCGTAATCCGAGACACATACTCGATTATGAAGCCATCAAAGTAGATGAGAAAGTGAGGTACATTGAAGAGCCTGTGCAAGTATTGGATCGAAAGGAGCAAGTTCTTAGGGATAAGAAGATTCCTTTGGTTAAGGTGTTATGGTAACATCATGATGTGGAGGAAGCCACATGGGAGAGTGAAAACGAGATGAGGGAAAGGTACCCTCACTTGTTTGAAGAGACATAAGTGATGTCTAATTTTGAGGACGAAATTCTCTAAGGAGGGGAGAATTGTGGCATCCCAAAATTCATGACGTCCTCTAGTTACATTAAAGTATATGAATAGGTGATGGAAGTACCATCAAGTTATTTTATGGCCATTTAATCCATAATTTGCAATAAGATTTATGGCCAAGCTTTTAATGGATAATTATGTGATAGGAAAGAAAATTCTATCATTGGCCATGTGTATTATAAATTGGAATTTATGGATTTGTGACTACAAGTTTTATGGCCTTATTATTTTTGCAAGTTAGGTATTTATTTATGTGGAAAATGTTAATAGATTATTAAAATGTTAGTGGGCTGAAATTCTTAGGCCAAGCTAGCCCAAAAACCCAGCCCAAGACCCCCACCACTTCGGCCCAAAGCCAGGCCCATGAAGCCCATTGGGCCGTCGACCAAGCTGGCCCCAAGCCCAGCCGGATGGAGCCCCTCTTGCATGGCAAATTGCCAAGTGTTCTTCCCTAGTTGCCAAGTGTGGCTGCCCCCATTGGCCATCTTGGGCGGCCACATGCAGCTTTCAATCATTTCAAATGATTGAAGGAAAGGGAAATTAAGAGAGGGAGAGTGGCCAGTTTTGGTGAGTGAGAGAGAGAGAGAGAGAGAGAGAGAGAGCTGTCGAGAGAGTGAGAGAGGGAAACCGAGAGAGGAGGAGGAGGCCGTGCGATGAAGAAGGAAGAGAGTTCGTCCGCCTGATCGTCCGCCATTCGTTGCTGCTTTGCCTCTGTTTGCTGCTGTTTTGTGCTTGAATCTAAGGCAAGTGAGGTCCTAAAACCTAACCTTTGTATTGCTGTGATGTGTTTGTAGAAGATGGTGAATGTTGGTTGCGGTAGATGTGATGAAAAGTCGAAGCTTTGGGGAGAAATTCGTTGGCCATGCATGCTGTTTCTGGAAAGACCAGTCCGACCGTCCATGAGATTGTGTGTTGCATGTGACTTTTTAGTCGGAATCTTGTTTCAATTTCTGTATGAAAGTTGTATAGAACATCTTGAAGTATAACATACTAAAATTTGAGACAAAATGGACAAGTACTGAGGGGTGAAACCCTTTTTCTACAAAAACATTAGATCTGGAAACTGTTTTGTTGACCTCTTGGTGATTTCGTGTGTTGCATGTGACTTTTTATTTGAAATTTCACTTCGACCTCTTCACAAAAGTTGTAGAGAACATCTTAAAGAATAACATACTGAAATTTTAGATAAAAATAACAAGTATTTCTTGGTAAAACGATTTTCCTTTGGAGAGACTCGATCTGGAATTCGTCATGATGACCTTCAGTGGTTTCGTGGTCTGTAAAGTAACTTTCTTGTTGAAATTTTACTTTGATTTCTTAACAAAAGTTGTAAAGGACATCCTGAGGTTTAACATATAAAAAACTTAGGGAAAAAAAACAAGAGTAGGTAGGTGAAATCATGGTCTTTCGGAGATGGTTAGATCTAGAAATTTCGGTACTAGGAACAGAAGTTTTAACCGCCTATATTTAATTACCTAGGATGAATCTGACTTTTATGTCTGCATGAATTATTTAACTTATGGTCTTGGCTATCACATAGTATAATTTAATAATTTTTAAACGTCATTTGGGTATTTAATCGAAAATGTTTCTAAAACTGTGTAATCTGATGTGTTCAGACTTGGTAATGTTGCAATGCATGGTCTATACCGTTTTGTATGAGATTCTTTTGGAAAAGTGTTCTGCATGAAATATATTTTTTTATGTCTTTCCTACAACATATTCAAATTTTGTGATTTTTGAAGTTCATTTGCCTATTTAACCAAAAATGTTTCAAAAACTGTGCAAGTGGAATGTACAGAATTAGTAGTACTGTGATGCGTGGTCTGTACCGAATTATATGGGGATATTTTGGTGTAGTGTTCTTCATGAAATATCTGCCCTTTGAAGGTCATTTGGGTATTTAATTAAAATATTTTCTAAAACTGTGCAAGCTGGATTGGGCGAATTCCAAAAGCTGTAATGCATGGACTATTCTGTTTTATATGAAATTCTGGTGGTGTTGTGTTCTTCATGAGATATCTGCCTTTAGGTCTGGTCTATAATGTGCCAAGTTTTCAGAATTTATTAATGTCATTTACTAATTTTTCTGGAGCTTTAATTAGAGGAATGCATTCTAATTTATTCGAAAAAAAAACTGATGTGTTTAGAAAAATAAATGAAATTCCCCATGTGATGAAATACTTTGAGTGGTTGATTTTGCTGCATATGTGATGGCATATGGCATGTTAATTGGCATGAAAAGTTGGTTGAGATCCTTGATATTGTTGCATCAAATGCCATGTTGAAATTGAGATACATGTATAAATGTCAATTGAGATGGTAACAAGACCGTCGAAGGTGTGAGTCGACGATGTTCCGAGAGTGTCGAGATGCCCGGAATGTGGGGGTGCCGGATATCCGGTGGCCTAGTGGCATAATTCCAGAGGGTCCTCGGGAGTTTCGAGATGCCCGGTTGTATACGGTACGTAATTCCAGGGGGAATGCCTGGTGGTATGTCGGTACGTAATCCTGGAAGCCCTTGTGGCACCCGAGAATTTCGACAATCCTCGAATGTACGATGACCATGACAAATCAATAGAAGTATTGTTGGATGGTGCCATTAGTATTTTGTTTGAGCATTGTTTGATTCCATCGTTGGACTGATGGGCTGCGTTTAGAAATATTTTGATTGTCGCATAAGGCATAGACCCATCTCTGTGTATTATCACTGATGAGACCGAGATTGTGCCACAAGATGGATTGACAAGAAATTTTCTATACTTGGCCGTGTACCCTACGAATCAAACCATCCTTGTTTATTGTTGTAGTATCATACGGCCATATGAATAGGCCGTATATAACTCATGCACATGCAGAGATTTAAGGCGAATATTTAGAATAAAGTGTGGCCGGATATTAAGAGTAATAAAGCCGCAACCCACCGACCCAAACCACTCCATAGTAACCATTTAATTAGTCGACATAATGGTCAACAAGTGAGAAGAGATGTTGACCGAGACCCTACAAATGATGACCATGTTGCTAGAGGAGGAGTGACAACTGGAGTTCCGCCCATTGCATGGACGAGGAAGCTGTTGAGTGCTCGCCCACAAGCCTCCATGTTTCCCCATTGCAAGCTGCCACGAAGCAGCTAATGATTAGCAAAGAATAAATTTAAAATTTAAGTGAACTTACAGAAGAATAAATGGACAGAGTAGTCGAGGAAGAGAGAAGAAGAGAATCGGAAAAGGCTTCTCCCCCCACACTTGTCCATGCTTACCTTCCACTTGTCCTTTCCATGAGAACACTTGTCACCTGCATGCAAAAAAGGGTGATTAACTGTTAATCAAAGAACAAAAAGGGGGGGAGGGTTTCGGAATTGAAGGACAGAGAGAGAAAGGGTGTGAACTAAGCAGAGAGAGAAGGAGAGTTTGTGCGTGTGTGCGGGCAGCGAGGGAAAGAGAAGGAAGGGCCGCCTCTCGCCGTGTCCGTGCAGCCGCCGTCGATGCCACTGGTTCCTGTCGCCGACCGGCCAAGCCGCGACCCTCGAACCTCCATTTTCGGACAGCTACCGAGTGAGAGAGTTTAAGGCAAGCAATTGTTCTTCAATCTATGTTGCAAGCTGTTTTGCCTAGAAAAGAAGTGAAATAGGTGATGAGAATGGAGTACTTGAGCTGCATGTGTAGTCTTTGATATGTAGGAGGGTGTTAGATCAAGAAAACTGGTTGTGGATGAGGTGCATGTGCTGGATTTCGAATTTCATGAAGTGTGAGTGCTGGATTTTTGAACTTGCAAGTGAAACCAAATGAATTTGAGATTCTGACCATGAGGAATCTTAGTGATAATCATGCTGTGGTAAGGTGTATTGTGTGTATGGACAAAGAGTATAATGACAGGAGGTCGAAATCTAATATATAGGAGGAGTTTTGTGAACTTGTGAACTGTTTTTGTGAAAATCAGTGGGACCTCAGGCGACAATTTAAATTTTCTGTAATTATCTGACCACAATTTGATTTCAAACCCTTGATGAAAGTTTTAGAGAACATCTTCATGAATAACATATCTAAAATTCAGAGAAAACGAACAAAGTATGACCCTCGAAATAATTTTCCTACAAAAATATGAAATCTGGAATTTTACAGAATGTTGGGTAGGAAGAAAATCGAAGCTTTACCCTCGGTGCCTATGGAATCTGACTTAGTGTTCTGCTTGAGATTTGTTCCTCTAGGTCTTATCGATAACGTGTCAAAATTTTGTAATTTTCTGAGCCCGTTTACTAATTAATTCGGAATTTTTGCTAAAACTGCGCAATTGTAGAAATTAAGTTACTGTTTCGAGATTTCTATAGAATTGTCCTATATGAAGTATAGTTCTCGAATTGCTTTACCAAAAAAAAAGTATAGTTCTCGAATTTCCATGTGATTTAGTGATGCTGATGGTGGGAGGTTTGTGACTTGATGATGCTGATGGTGGGATATTGTGATTGATAAAAAGTTTGTGAGATATCTTGTTTGACATATGATGATGCATTTGTGAATTAAAATGCAATTTGTTTGATAAAAGGGTTCATGAGATATCTTGTTTGACATATGATGATGCATTTGTGAAATTAAAATGTGATTTGTTACCCATTGAACCCTTGGATTAATGATGCCCCGGGAGTTGGGATGCCCAAAGGATCGAGTGAGTCGATGCCTTGTGGATGCCCGATGGCCTTAAATGGCTGAATGCCGGAGGTTATTCCCCGGCAGTTTCGGGATGCCCGGTAGTATGCTAGTTGGTACGTAAATCCTGATGGCTAGGGTAACCATTTTCATGGGAGGCCCTCGAGGTTCCTTGTGATGCTAGGTGGGGTACGAGATGCTTAGAGGCGTGATTTACTCCAGATGCTTGGTGGCCTTAAATGGCTGAATGTCGGAGGCTCTCGCGATGCCTGGAAGGATGCAAATGCTGGAGGGACGTAAACATTGGTCCTCCAGGGATGAAACCTTTCGAAAAATAAAATGAATGACTTGACTATAAATGTGTGGGGTCTGAATATGTTGTCATCACATTGAAGGGTTTCATGATTGTGATATGATTATGTGGCATATGATTCTTATAGAATTTGCAATTGCTTTAGTATTGAAGAGTTCCATGATATTGATATCCATTTATCCCTTGTCTCCATGCCTTGTCTATCTTGTATGAAATTAGATGCTGATTGTTATGCTCGATATAGCTTGTTGAATCTTTTGCTGCTGAGTGGTTGTATTCACCCCGTTTGCGGACTAACATTTCAAACTAAAAAAGATACCTTTGCCGCCACCACCACCAGCAGATGGACCGAGTGGTTGGATATGGCCGCGAGGAGGAGGACAGCAAAGGAAAGAACTTTTGGACATCGACACTGATCGATGGACTTTAAGTATATGACTGTTGGAAGAGATGTCGGTCATCTTTTGAAATATAGCCGAGTATAGAAAACCTTGGCATTTTGATGTACCGACGAATGATGTCCATCAAGCTATGTACATAAAAGTGTACGGCTTTAACTTACATAAAATGTTTAGTTGGTGTGCATTGTTTTCTGAATATAGGGAAGGGAGTTATTGGATACGCTTCCGCCATATAAATTGCGCAGGGACCGACCTAAAAGATATAAACCCCCAGGATTGATGGACCTTTAGGTCACGAAAGAGAAATGTAAGCGAACTGTGGTGACCCTGACAGATCGGGGGTTGTTCGAGGGGTGCCACAGCCCTGGAGGTGTGAGCTGGGGGGGATTCCTTGTGATGTTAGTTGGGATGCGAGATGCCCGGAATGTGGGGGTGCCAGATGCCCGGAGGTCTGTGTCGGAGGTTCCTCACGATGCTAGGTTGGGTGCGAGCGATAAATTGTGCGATGCAAACATTGGTCCTTGGAAAGAAAAAACTGATGAGATCCTTGTGAAAGATAAGAATTGAAAATGAATCATGTGCATGTGTGTATGCATATGGCACGATGCATGATCTACCTATGAAGATAAATTGATGCTATTTGATATTGAAAATGCGATCATGAAGGCATGAATGGATCTCACGGTGATGTATGCTTGATAGCATGGATGATATGAATCATGGTGGTATATGCACGATGGCATGGTGATATATGCATGACTGCATGGAGGTATATGCACATATGGCATGGTGATATATGCATGAATGCTTGATGAGGAGTGCATGGTGGTATGTGCACATATGGCATGGTGATATATGCATGAATGCTTGATGATGGGTGCATGGTGGTATGTGCACATATGGCATGGTGATATATGCATGAATGCTTGATGATGAGTGCATGGTGATATATGCACATATGGTATGATGACATATGCATGGCTGCAAGGTAAGTTATGCTTGAATGCATGAATGATACGTGCTTTGTTATGATGCCTTGATTGTTCTGTGTGACGTAATGAGTAGTTTAGTGGATCTTTACTGCTGAGTGATTAACATTTTAGACTAGATAAGATTCCTTTGCTGCCACTGCCACCAGTAAATGGATCAAGTGGTTGGATATGACCGCGAGGAGGAGGATAGCAAATGAAGGAACTTTTGGACGCCGACACTGATCGATGGACTTTAAGTATACAATTGTTGGAGGAGATGTCGGTCATCTTTTGAAGTATAGCCAAGTATTGGAAAACCATGGCATTTTGATGTACTGATGAATGACGTCCATCTGGTTTAAGTAAATAAAAGTGTTCGGCTTTTACCTATAAATGTTTAGTGCGTGTGCATCGTTTTCTGAATATAGGGAAATGAGTTGTTGGATATGCTTCTGCTATATGAATTGCGCAGGGGACCGATCTAAAAGATGTAAACCCCCAGGTTGTATGGACCTGCTGCAATTGAAATGGTATCAGAGTGACATGTTATTAGGGAAAATGAAAGGTAAGCGAACTGTGGCGACCCTAATGGATCGGGGGCCATCGAGGGGTGCTACACGTATTTTCATGTATTTGGATGTAAATGTTTTATATTGAAAAATGCTAATGATCGAGTTGGTAAGTTTAAAGAAAAATCAGACGAAGGCATCTTCCTTGGATATTCTATCACAAGCAAAGCTTACAAAGTTTACAACAAGAAGATTCAATCTGTGGAGGAATCAATGAACGTCAAATTTCAAGACTTTATGCAAAACCAATCGATTCATACTCAACCTGAAGAATCTGAACTTGCTCTAGACTTTACAAAGTCTAAATCTTCAGAAGCAGCTCAGACTTTAGAAGACCAGCAGCAAATGATCGTCGAAGATTCAAATAAGAAAAATGATCAACAGTCTGACAAATCAACCAGCAACTGGAAGCATAAGTCCAGTCATCTTAAAGATCTCATTATTAGCGATATTAATGAAGGAATTCGCACAAGATCCAAAAGGCGCGAAGATTCTAGTGATGTGGCTCTTATTTTTGAAATAGAACCCAAAAGCATAGAAGAAGCTTTAACTGATGAAAGCTGGATTGAAGCTATGCAAGAAGAACTCAGGCAATTCAACATTAATGATGTCTGGGAATTGCCTCCTAAACCAAAAGGTAAGTCTATCATTGGAGCTAAATGGGTTTTTAGGAACAAGATGAACGAGAAAGGAAAGGTCGTAAGAAACAAAGCAAGACTCGTGGCCAAGGGATATATGCAAGAAGAAGGGATAGACTATGATGAGACTTACGCACCAGTAGTAAGGTTAGAAGCAATAAGTTATTACTTGCTTTTGCTTGTCATAAGAATTTCAGGTTATTCCAAATGGACGTCAAAAGTGCTTTCCTAAATGGATTTATCCAAGAGGAAGTCTATGTGGAACAACCACCTGGTTTTGAAGATCCAAGAAAACTAGACTCTGTATTCAGACTGAAAAAGGCTTTATATGGTTTAAAGTAAGCACCTCGAGCTTGGTATGACATACTAAATAAGTTTTTAATTCAGAATGGTTTTGTCAAAGGTAAAGTAGATACTACATTGTTTATCAAAAGAGAAAGAAAAGTTTTTTACTCGTTCAAATTTATGTTGATGATATTATTTTTGGATCTTCTAATGAAAATCTGTGCAAGAAATTTTTTAAGTCTATGTAGGATGAGTTTGAAATGAGCATGATGGGTGAGCTAACCTTCTTTCTTGGGCTTCAAGTGAAACAACAGAAGGAAGGAACCTTTATTCATCAAGAAAAATATGCTAAAGAACTTGTCAAAAAGTTTGGACTAGAAAATTGCAAAAAGACTGATATACCAATGTCAAGTTCTTTGAAGATGGACAAAAATGAAGAAGGGAAGAAAGTTGACCAGAAGCTATACAGGAGTATCATTGGTTCACTTCTTTATCTAACCGCTTCTAGACCTGACATATTATTTAGTGTTTGTATGTGTGCCAAATTTCAAGCAGACCCTAAAGAATCTCATCTAAGTGCTGCAAAGTGTATTTTCAAATACATTGCCTCAACTTCAAATTTGGGTCTCTGGTATCCTAAAGAAGGAGACTTTACTCTTCTTGGATACTCAGACGCAGACCTAGCCGGATGCAGAATTGATAGAAAGAGCACATTGGGCACCTGTCAACTACTTGGAAGCAGGACAGTATCTTGGTTTTCAAGGAAGCAAAGTACAATAGCTCTTTCTACAGCAGAAGCAGAGGATGTAGCTCTTGGAAATTGTTGTTCACAAATTCTGTGGATAAAACAACAGTTAAGAGACTTTGGAATTAAAGATTTATGCACTCAAATCAAATGTGACAACACTAGCGCTATCAATCTCACCAAGAATCCGATTCTTCACTCAAGAGCAAAACATATAGAGATTTGACATCATTTCATTAGAGATCATGTTCAAAATGAAGAAGTTTCAATTCAGTTTATTGACTCAAAGAATCAACCGGCGGATATATTTACAAAGCCTTTGGAGAAAAATCAATTTGAAGTTATTCGTTCCAGTCTCAATATCTTAAAGTCTGAAGATGTTTAGACTCAGGATTGAAAGTCTAAAGTCTCTCAGACTCAGACAATCAAGACTCTATGACTGTAAGTTATTTCTATTTTAGAAATTTATTTCTCGGATCAAATCTTGAAAAGGTACGATCTTCTATCCAAAATTGATTGGTGTTATTTCCAGTTTCCTTGATTATTGCAATCCTTCTTTTTTCGAAAAAGAAGTTATTTAAAATGACAGTTATCTAATTTTTTGAAAAGGCAGTTATTTTTCAAAAATGCATATTTATATTTCCTTTTTATGACGTTCCGTATGCCTCGCTTCGATTGCCTTATATATTGTCGGTTCTTCTTTGTTTTACTCACAAAAACCCTAAGAGAGCACAGATCTTCCATTTCTGTCTTCTTTTTCTTGTTTAATCCTCGAAAAGTTTTCATCTTTCTTGGGAAACAAGCTTGGAATCTCTCAAAGACTGTGAAAGATGTCGTCTCAAAGAAAGTCTTCGAGGATCGCAAACAGGGGACCACAGCAAATGCGTGAGGGGCCTACGCACTTTGATTTCACCGAGGAAGAAGAATTTCCTAGATAGCAGCAGAGCCCATAACATTCTTAGCAGCGTCCATCTCCTCCATCTAGACCTCAGGATGTTGAACATTGAGAAGAGGAAGAAATCATCGAAGACGCAGAACCCGTAAGAACTCTTAAGCCCGCTTTTACCTACAAGCTTTATCATGCTTTGAAGAGGGGTGGTACTCCGTTGAACTACATTGCTGAATTTCTTAAAGACAAAGGGTATAGAAATGAAACTTTCTTTTTACGCACAATGGAACGATTGGGAATTGCCCCTGTTGGGTCGGCGGAAGAGGCATTAGCAAATATCCCAAGTGATCCATGTGTTGGAGGGCTGAGTCAACCAGATGTGAATGACGATGATAGGATGTATAATCAGTTTAAACCTAGAATGGGTGTTGCAGCAAAAATCCGAAGCAAAAGGACGGATTTATTTCGATTGAAGGAACACAAGCAACTGTACTTTAAGTTGCTGAAGCGTGGGGTGATAAACCCTAGAAGTGTGGCCTTTGATTTTCTTGACTCTGTGAATGTCAATCTGCGGGAAAAATTCAGTCTTCTTCAACTCGAACAGTTTTGTTTTGAAACTACAGAAGCTCATGCTGAACTTACCGCTTATTTCTATTCGAATCTCAATTTCTTGGATGTGAATAGGTTCTCTTTTAGTGTTCGAGATCAGGACTATGTGGTTGACATGAATACATTGGCTGATGTGATTGGGGTTGAAAGAGGGAGATATCAACCTATCAGTGTGTCTATTACTCGTGCAACGTTGGAGCTTGTTAAGGATAGAAGGACGGAAGGAAAGATTTCCTATTTGAGGATGAATGTGTCCAAAGTTTTGCTTCACAAGATTGTGATTAACTACCTCAAACCAAAATCTACTTCAAAAACCGACGTTTCAAACTCGGAGGCAAAGCTGATGTATGCCATCAATGCTGGGAAAAAGTTCTCTCTTTCACACACTATTATGTTCCACATGTACAGAGCAGTGGTGAAGGACAAGGGTCAACTTCCTTATCCAGCTCTTGTGACTAAGTTATTCAGACATTTGAACATTTAGCCTCCTCGGATTTTCTGTGTTTGAACATGCGATCAAATGGTGGTGGGACTAAAAATGGTCTCTAAAATGCGTCTAAAGGAACTCAACAAGACGTTGGAACAATTCAAGGAGAAAACCCTTGTCAAGACTCATCAAATTTCTTTGGCTACAAAGAGGAAAGGGAAGGAGCCCATGGTTGCTCCATCCAAGAAAAGAAGAGCACTCATCATTGAGGATGAAGAGGATGAGGATGATATCACCATTTCTATGATGGCATTGAAGAACTTGAGTCGTTCTGTTCCAGAATCGACGGAGAGACAGGAAAAAGACACGGATGAGACAGAACAGAGGACTAGAGAGAAAGAAGTTTTGGAGAAAGAAGCAGAGGAGGAAAAAATTGAGGAAGAAGAAGAAGAGGAGAGAGGAGATCAAGCAGAAGCAGAGCATGAGGAACACTTTTCTCCACCTGAAGGCATGGAAACAGGGGGAGATCCTGAGAAAAGAGAAACGTCCTCATTCCCTGCCACCAGTGAAGGAATAAGTCGTTCTCCAGCAAATCCAGAGGACATCTATGCCTCTCAATTTCCTGAGGAGGGACATGATGTTTCATCACCCAATTTGCGTGACCATGCTGATTTGCCATCATCTGCCTATACTCCATTTGATCGCGCAGAAGCAAGTACTCAGACTGATAATTCAGCAGATTTTCGCAGAATTCTTGATGTTCTCTTGGAGATGCGGGGTCAAATATATGCTCTGGGTGCGAAGTACAAAATTTGCAGAATGCAGGACAAGCTTTTTCAGTTTCTTTGAATGATCAAATCCATGCCCTTGCTCTTCAAGTTCAAGCAAATGCTAAGGGTGAAGATGTGGCGTAACTGAAGGAGGATTTGAAAAAGCTGGAAGGGATTATCCAGTTAATGGGAGATTTCCAGCTTGTTCGTATTCCCAAGCAATCTTAATTCCATTCTCTTTTCATCTTTACCTTTTTAATGATGACAAAAAGGGGGAGAGATGTGGTGCAGATTTGATTTTGAACTTTAAACTCATTTTTTGAACTTTTGTGTCGATTATGTTTGAGTGACTTGACTTTTGTGTTTGGCTGTTTGGATTTGAACTGGATTTGGATTTGACTGTTTAAACATTTGTTTATCTTAAAGTACTATTGATATCTCATGGCTTTGTTCATTTACAAGACTAATCTATTTTCCGTGGATGCAAATTCTAGTGTTATTTTTACTAAGCCATTTATCTTTGTAAGATATACATATTTGCTTGAGTAATGTTTTGCAGGTCAAAGTTATCCAAATCTGCAGGAAAGTTTTGTCACCATAAAAAAATGGGAGATTGTTGGAGAAAACTTCCTTGAGTGTTTTGAAGCTGACAAAATGTTTCCATCAGTCTAGTTTGAAGACTTGCAGACTCTTCCATCAAAGTCTAAAGACTCCGGATTGCTAGACTCAAGACTCAAAGTCTATCCTCATTGACAGTTTCTAGACCGTCGAAGAAGGCTTATTCAGAACTGGATGTTTCGTTAAGGATTTGACTTTATCGACTGGAGAAGGTCTCTTGGCTGGATATAGCATGCCGGAATTCATTATTCAAATTAAGATTGATTCAGGGATTATGGATCCGTTGATTGGCGAAGTATACTTGAAAGGTTCTACTTATGGAAACCTAGATCCTGATTGTATGGGCGAGCAGGATTGATGGGCTATTGTGATGTTCCTTAAATAGCTCGAAGATCTTTCTAATTGATTCTGTCCAACGGGTAGATTGGAAGAATTCATTTGGTAAGTGCCAATGGGTGTGATGGCATAAAGGATTATATAAGGAAGACATTCCAGTTGTTTGAGTGGGTGCGCGATAGAAGAATTTCAAAGTCTGAAGCTCCTTATTCTTTGTCAATTAAACTGTTGAGCGAAATCTTGTACGCAAAAGAGAGTCTATATCTTTGAGAGACCTTGAGGAAGTGTAGTAGTCTCTACACTATGGAATCAAGGAAGACCTTTTCTGTAACAACTCTTTTGTTCATAGTGAAATCCAGTCGGTGGGCTGTCAGTGCGAAAGAGTGGACGTAGGCTTGGATTAAGCCGAACCACTATAATCTCTGTGTTCATATTCTCTTCCCTATGATCTTTTACCTTGATCGTAACTCGTGTTGTCTACAAGAGACGAATTTCTTTTTCATAATCTATTGTTGATTAGTGTTGCACATTTATCTCGTAAAATTGTTTTTACACCTATTCACCCCCCTCTAAGTGCTCATACTGGCTTTCACAATCATTAATTGATTTAGGGTGAGTCGATTAGAACCCAAGTGAAATATCAAGAGAAATGTTTCATTCCTGCGCAACTGGAGAATGTCGTTTCAGTAACTAATATTGTTTAAATATCAAGTAAAGCATTTATGCAGCATTTTATACCAATCACTGTTGGAGAAATCTTCTTGAAGTCTTTTGAAGTTGACAAAACGTTTCCATCAGTCTAGTCTGAAGGCTTGCAGACTCTGCTCTTTAAAGTCTGAAGACCTCCAAACAGCCAAACTCAAGACTCAAAGCCTATCCTCATTGACAGTCTCTAATCCGTTGAAGAAAGGTTATCCAGAACTGGATGTTTCGTTAAGGATTTAACCTTATCAACTGGAGAAGATCTCGTGGCTGGAAAAGACATAACGGAGTCCTTTGATTGATCGAAGATTGACTCGATAATTGAAGATCCGGTGATTGCCTAAATATTATTGGAAGGTTCTACTTATGGAAACCGAGATCCTGATTGTATGGGCGAACAGGATTGATGGGCTATCAACACGTTCCTTTAATAGCTCGAACAATCTTCCTAATTGATTCCGTCTAACGGGTAGATTGGAGGAATTCCTTTTGTAAGTGCCAACGGGTATGATGGCATAAAGGAGTATATAAGGAAGACGGTCTTAGTTGTTCAAGGTGTGCGTGATAGAAGAATTCCAAAGTCCGAAGCTCCTTTTTGTTTAGACAATTACTCTGAGCGAATACTTGTATACAAAAGAGAGTCTATATTTGTGAGAAATCTTGAGGAGGTGTGGTAGAACATCTACACTGTGGAATCAAGGCAAAGCTGTGCTGTAACTTCTCTTTTGTTCATAGTGGAATCCAGCCAATAGGCTGTCAGTGAAGAAGAGTGGACGTAGGCTTGATATAAGTCGAACCACTATAAACCGCGTGTTCAAATTTCTCTTCTCTCAGTCTTACTTTGATTATCGTTTGTCTTAAATCCATCAACTGTCTAGTATTGTGCAATTACTGAAGAAAAATCTTTTATATACCTATTCACCCCCCTCTAGGTACTCATACTAGCAATATCAATTGGTATCAGAGCCTGTGTACTCACTTTGTTTGAAGTATTTTACTTCAGAGTTAAAGATCCATGGCTAGTATGTTGGCTCCAGGGCTGGTAGAAGGGCAAAGCAACACCAGACCACCTTACTTTGATGGAAAGGATTACAACATCTGGAAGAACAAGATGAAAGCTTTCCTACGATCAAAGGATCCTCTGGAATGGGACGTTGTAGAAAAAGGAATTACTCCTACCGTTGCATCAGTCTCTGAAAGAGGGAAAGAAACTGTTGAGACAAGCGGAATGACTCAGGAAGAGATACTCAAGAGACAAGCACTTGATGCAAAAGCAATTTACTCCTTATATTGTGCTTTGTCACCAACTGAATATAATAGAATATCTTCTTGTGTTACAGCAAAAGAAGTTTGGGACAGATTGCATATCACCTATGAAGGAACAGATCGAGTGAAGGAAACAAGAATCAACATGCTTCTCGGTCAATACGAAGCCTTCAGAATGAAACCAGGAGAATCTATAACTGACATGTTTAGTCGTTTTACAGATATTGTGAATGGTCTTGAAAATCAAGGTCAACCAATTTCTGATCCCATGAAGGTAAACAAGCTACTGCGTGGACTCTCCAAGGATTGGAATCACATAAAGACTTCGATAAGAGAGACGCAAAGAATTATGCCACTATCTGTCGACGAGCTGATTGGAACTCTTCAGTCTTATGAAGTGGAACGGATCAATGAAGATGAAGATCCAAAAGGTAAGAAATCCATTGCATTAAAATCAAATGATGATTCTGATGATACAGATTCTGAAGATGATATGGACGATGAGGAGCTTGCTCTCATGATAAGAAGATTCAGAAAACTAAATAGAAAAGGAAGAAGGTTCAACTCAAAGAAACAAAGCTTTCAAAGACAGCAGACCAACTCTGTTGATGATGAGGAAGCAAACAAAGATGTAGTCTGCTTTAAATGTAAGAAAAAGGGACACATCAGACCCAACTGTCCTCTTCTAAGGAAGAAGAAAGGAAAATCTGAAAGATATCGAAAAGCTCTCAAAGCTGAAACCTGGAGTGATACAGAGTGTGAAGAAAGTGATAATGAATATGCCAATCTATGTCTGATGGCACAATCAGACTCAGACTCTGGATCAGACTCAGACAGTGAATTTGAGGCAAGTAATTTTAAAATTCCTGTCAAAGTTTCTAAATACATTGATGAACTGTGTTTTAGTCTTAAGACTTCTCTCAAAAGAATTTCCGAACTGAAAAAAGAAAACTCAGCTCTAAAACAAAAGGAAAATGTTTTAGTAGAAAGAGTTAAAAGTCTAGACTTGACTGTTTCCACTCTTAAAGAAAATGAAGATAATCTTTTAAAAGAAAATACTCTTTTAAAAACTGACTTATCAAATATTTCAAAGAAATTTTCAATAGGGTCTGAAAAACTTGAAAAAATTCTTTCAGCTCAAAGACCTTACTTCAATAAGTCCGGTCTAGGTATGACAGCAGAAACAATTCCCTTGATTGATTTTCCTAAAGTAAAAGAAAGAATTAAGAAAAGACTCTCGAGAGAGGTTTACAAAAATCATTTCAAGAAAGTTTTTGTAAAATCTGTAGGTAGAAATGCTCTTAGATGTTCAAAGTGCAACAGTCCGGATCACTTTGAAAAAGAGTGTCCTATGGTTTGGAAACCTGTTAAGAAAATATGGGCTAATACTGTTTATGTTACTAACACCAAATGACCCAAGAAAGTTTGGGTACCAAAGAAAGCTTGAGACTTTATTTTAAATGCAGGTCACCGTCAAGAAAAAGGTAAAGTGGTATCTTGACAGCGGATGCTCAAGACACATGACAGGAGACTCAAATTGTTTTATAAAGCTTGCTCAAGTAAATGGTGGAAAAGTTTCATTTGGAGGAAACAACAAAGGAAGTATTGTGGGATTTGGAACTGTGAAAATTGGAAATCTCACAATAAGTAATGTTTCCTTAGTGGAAGGACTCAATTACAATCTTCTCAGCATTAGTCAATTGTGTGATACTGGTTTCAAGATCTTCTTTCAAAAAGGAATATGTTCTGGAATCAATAAAGACTCTACTCAGTCTTTCATGGGTCGAAGACATGGAAACATCTATCTTCTGGATGTGAAACCAAATGAATCGCAATGTTTTATCTCAATCCAAGACGAAGCAAGCTTATGGCACAGAAAGCTTGGTCATGTCAACATGAAGCAATTAGCCAAAATTTCATCAAAGCAGCTTGTTCGAGGACTACCCAAATTACCTTATCAAAAGACTGATCCATGCACTCCATGTATTCTGGGAAAGCAGGTAAGAAATTCATTTAAGCCAATAAATCATGTCTCTACTAATCATGTACTACAGTTGCTGCATATGGATCTCTTCGGACCAACCAGAACACAGAGTATTGGAGGTAAGAAATATTGCCTAGTAATTGTGGACGATTACTTCCGTTTTACTTGGGTATATTTCCTTGCAAGTAAGTCCGAAACCTTCTCGTATTTTGAAAAATTTGCTAAAAAGGTTCAAAATGAAAAAGGATGTGTTATCTCTAGTATAAGAACAGATCATGGAGGTGAATTTGAAAATCAAGATTTTACAAAATTTTGTGATGAATCTGGCTTTAAGCATGTGTTCTCCTCTCCATATACTCCTCAACAAAATGGAGTTGTGGAAAGAAAGAACATATCTCTTCAAGAAATGGCTAGAACTCTTTTAATTGAAAGTAAGATTCCTTCACGATTTTGGGCTGAAGCTGTTTCAACAGCTTGCTATATCATCAATAGAGTCTTCTTAAGACCTATTCTAGAGAAAACCCCTTATGAGCTATTCAAAGATAAGAAGCCTATTGTTTCATACTTTCATGTATTCGGTTGCAAATGTTTTATATTGAAAAATGCAAAAGATCGAGTTGGTAAGTTTGAAGAAAGATCAGATGAAGGTATCTTCCTTGGATATTCTACATCAAGCAAAGCCTTCAGAGTCTATAACAAGAAGAGCCAGTCTGTGGAGGAGTCAATGAATGAAAGATTTCAAGACTCAACGCAAGATGAATCAAGTTAGACTCATCAAGAAGAGTCTGAACCTACTCTAGACCTTCCAAAGCTTACAACTCAAGAAGCATCTCAGACTCTGGAAAACCAGCATTAGGTTGTTCGTGAAGATCCAAACAAAGAGAGAGATCATCAACCAGACAAATCAACAAGTAACTGGAAGCATAAGTCCAGTCATCCCAAAGATCTTATAATCGGCGAAATTAATGAAGGAATTCGCACCAGATCCAAAAGGTGAGAAGAGTCTAGTGCTGTGGCTCTCGTTTCTGAAATTGAACCAAAGAGCATAGAAGAAGCTTTATTTGATGAAAGCTGGATTGAAGCTATGCAAGAAGAGCTCAGACAGTTCAACATTAATGATGTCTGGGAATTGACATCCAAACCAAAAGGTAAAACTGTTATTGGAGCTAAATGGGTGTTCAGAAACAAGATGAATGAGAAAGGAAAAGTCGTACGAAACAAAGCAAGACTCGTGGCCAAGGGATATACGCAAGAAGAAGGAATAGACTATGATGAGACTTACGCACCAGTAGCAAGGTTAGAAGCTATTCGACTATTACTTGCGTTTGCTTGTTATAAGAATTTCAGGTTATTCCAAATGGACGTCAAAAGCGCCTTCCTAAATGGATTTATCCATGAGGAAGTTTATGTGGAACAACCACCAGGGTTTGAAGACCCAAAGAAGCCAGACTCAGTCTTCAGACTGAAAAAGGCTTTGTATGGTTTAAAGCAAGCACCTCGAGCTTGGTATGTCAGATTAAGTAAGTTCTTAATACAAAATGGTTTTGTCAAAGGTAAAGTAGATACGACTTTATTTATCAAAAAGGAAAACAAAAGTTTCTTACTTGTTCAAATATATGTGGATGATATTATTTTTGGATCCTCTAATGAAAATCTATGCAAGAAATTTTCTAAGTCTATGCAGGATGAGTTTGAAATGAGTATGATGGGAGAGTTAACATTCTTTCTTGGTCTTCAAGTAAAACAATTGAAGGAAGGAACTTTTATTTATCAAGAAAAATATGTTAATGATCTTGTCAAAAGGTTTGGACTGGAAAAGTGCAAAAAGACCGACATACCGATGTCAAGTTCTTTGAAGATAGACAAAGATGAAGAAGGGAAGAAAGTTGATCAAAAGCTGTACAGGAGCATCATTGGTTCACTTCTTTATCTTACTGCTTCTAGACCTGACATTTTGTTGAGTGTTTGCATCTGTGCTAGGTTTCAATCAGATCCTAGAGAATCCCATCTTAGTGCTGCAAAACGTATCATTAAATACGTTGCTTCATCATCAAGCATCGGTCTTTGGTATCCTAAGAAGGGAGACTTTAATCTTTTGGGATATTCAGACGCAGATCTGGCCGGTTGCAGAGTTGATAGAAAGAGCACTTCGAGAACTTGCCAGTTGCTTGGAAGCAGGACAGTGTCTTGGTTTTCAAGGAAACAAAGCACTGTGTCTCTTTCAATAACAGAAGCAGAGTATGTAGCCCTTGGAAGTTGCTGTTCGCAAATTCTATGGATAAAACAACAGCTAAGAGACTTTGAAATTGAAGACTCATGCACAGAGATTAATTGCGACAACACCAGCGCTATAAACCTCACCAAAAATCCAATTCTCCACTCAAGAGCAAAGCATATAGAGATTCGACATCACTTTATTAGAGACCATGTTCAAAATGGAGATGTTTCAATTCAATTTGTTGACTCAAAGAACCAACTAGCGGATATATTCACAAAGCCTTTGGAGAAATATCAATTTGAATCTATCCGTTCCAGACTCAACATTTTGAGGTATGAAGACATCAAAGTCTAAAGACTTTCAGACTCAGACTTACAAGACTTTATCTGAAAGATAGTCTTGGTACGACCGTCAGACTGTAAGTCTTTCTCTCCTTAATCTCATCTTGAAAAGGTATGATTGTCAAACTGTGTTTAAATTGTTACTATATTTAATTGACGCAATTATTGCATCGTTTCATTTTCAAAAAGGAAGTTATTTTTGAAATGGCTATTTTTGCGGAAAAAGACAGTTATTTTGAAAAGGCATTTTTTTATTTCCTTTGTGACGGTTCGTTTATCTCTCCTTTTAACCGATCGTGCACTGTCGATTCCTCTTCACTTTACTCTCAAAAACCCTAGAAAGCATCGATCCTCCATTCCCGTTTGTCTTCTTTGCTTAATCTTCAAAAAATTGTCATTTTTCTTGGGAAAGTCAAGCAAGGAATCTTCCAAAAACTGAGAAAGATGTCATCTTCAAGAAAGTCTTTGAGAATCGCAAGCAGGGGACCACGGCAAATGAGTGAGGGGCCTACGCACTTCGATCTTACTGAAGAAGAAGTGTCTCCAGAATAGCAACCGAGCCCACAACATTCTCAGCAGCGTCATTCTCCTCCATCTAGTCCTCAAGGCGTTGATCATCAGCAACAGGAAGAAATCATCGAGGATGCAGACCCTGTAAGAGTTCAAAAGCCCACTTATATTTACCAGCTATATCGTGCCTTAAAAGGAATTCGTACTCCTTTGAACTATATTGATGATTTTCTTAAAGACAAAGGACATGGGAACGAATATATCTTTCTGCGAAAAATGGAAAGTTTGGGAATTGCTCGTAAAGGGGTGGCTGAGGAAACCCTTGCGAATATCCCAAGTGATCCTCGTGACTGGGGGCCGAATCTTGTAGATGGGAATGATGATGACAAATTGTACAGTCAATTTCAACCGAAAATGGGTGTTGCGGTTGAAAATCAAGGAAAAATGGGAGATTTGTTCAGATCGAAGGAACAAAAGGATCTGTACTCGAAATTGCTAAAGCGTGGGGTAATAAACCTTAGGAGTGTGGATTTTGATTTTCTGGATGCTGTGAATGTGAACTTGAGGGAAAAGTTCAGTTATCTTCAACTTGAAAAGTTCTGCTCTGACACTACAGAGGCCTATGCTGAATTAACTGCATACTTCTATTCAAATCTTAGCTTTTTGGATGCGAATAGATTCTCTTTCAGCGTTAAAGACCAGGACTATGTTGTGGATATGAATATGCTGGCAGATGTGATAGGAGTTGAAAGAGGAAGATATCAACCAATCAAAGTTTCCATTGCTCGGGCCACACTGGAACTGGTGGAGGACAGGAGAACAGATGAAAAGATCACCTACTTAAGGATGAGTGCATTCAACATCTTGCTTCACAAGATTGTGATTAATTGCCTCCGACCGAAATCAACTTCCAAGACTGATGTTTCAAGTTCAGAGGCCAAGCTGATGTATGCCATCCTCTTTGGGAAAAGGTTTTCTCTCCCTCATACTGTTATGTTTCACATGTATAGAGCAATGATGAAGGACAGAGGTCAACTCCCTTATCTAAGCCTTGTTACGAAGTTATTCAGACATCTAAATATTCAGCATCCGCAAATCTTTTGTGTTCGACCATGCGATCATATGGTGGTAGGACTGAAAATGGTGACCAAAATGCGTCTGAAGGAACTGAGCAAGGAGTTGGAGAAATTCAAGGAGAAAACTCCTACCAAACATCATCAAATCTCTTCTGCAGCTAAAGGAAAAGGGAAGGAGCCCATGGTTGCTCCATCCAAGAGAAGAAGAGCTCTCCTCGTTGAGGATGAAGATGATGAGGAAGACATCACCATCTCTGCAATGGCTTTGAAGAATTTAAGTCGTCCTGTTCCACAGAAAGAATCGGAACAAATGACGAAAGAAGCAGAGGAGGAAAGACCTGAAGAAGAAAGAAGAGAAGAAGGAGAACCTGAGGAACACTCTTCTCCACCTGTAGGCATGGAAACAAGGGGAGATCAGGAGAAAGGAGTGAAGTCTTCATATCCTGATGCAAGTGAAGGAGTCAGTCGCTCACCTGCAGACCCAGAGGATGTTTATGCCTCTCAATTTCCAGAGGAAGGTCATGAAGTATCATCGCCAAACCTGCGAGATTATGCTGATCTACCATCGTTTGCATTTACTCCATTAGATAGGGCTGAAGCAAGTACTCAGACTGATAATACAGCAGATTTTCGCAGAATCATGGATATTCTCTTGGAGATGCGAGGTCAAATTTATGCCTTGGGATGCGAGGTTCAAAGCTTGAAGAATGAAGGTCAAGCTTCTTCCTGTTCATTGAATGATAAGATGCAAGCCCTCTCTGTTCAGAATCAGGCCAATGCCAAGAGTGAGGAGATTGCACAACTGAAGGAAGACTTTAAAAGGCTGGAAGGCATCGTTCAGTCTATGGAAAATTTCCAGCTTGTCTGCGTTCCCAAGCAATCTTGACTTCATCTCAACCTTTTTAATGCTGACAAAAAGGGGGGAGAGATGTAAGATTTTAACAAACTTTCAATTGAACTTTCAATTGCTTTCAATTGTTAAACTTTTTGTTGGATTGTTTTGTTGTTTGAACTCTGTTTCACTTTGTTTTGTGTCTGGATGAGAACTGAACTAGACTTGGACTTGACTGCTTCTATTAACTAGTATTGATATCTTATGGATGGCTTTATCAAACTAACCTATTTTCTGTGGTTGCAGATTCTAGTGTTATTCATTTAAGCCATTTATCTCTATAAGATATGCATATGTGTTTGAGAAATGTTTTGCAGGTCAAAGTTATCCAAATTTGCAGGAAAGTTTTGTCACCATCAAAAAGGGGGAGATTGTTGGAGAAATCTTCTTGAAGTCTTTTGAAGTTGACAAAACGTTTCCATCAGTCTAGTCTGAAGGCTTGCAGACTCTGCTCTTTAAAGTCTGAAGACCTCCGGACAGCCAGACTCAAGACTCAAAGTCTATCCTCATTGACAGTCTCTAATCCGTTGAAGAAAGGTTATCCAGAATTGGATGTTTCGTTAAGGATTTAACCTTATCAACTGGAGAAGATCTCGTGGCTGGAAAAGACATAACGGAGTCCTTTGATTGATCGAAGATTGACTCGATAATTGAAGATCCGGTGATTGCCTAAATATTATTGGAAGGTTCTACTTATGGAAACCGAGATCCTGATTGTATGGGCGAACAGGATTGATGGGCTATCAACACATTCCTTTAATAGCTCGAACAATCTTCCTAATTGATTCCGTCTAACGGGTAGATTGGAGGAATTCCTTTTGTAAGTGCCAACGGGTATGATGGCATAAAGGAGTATATAAGGAAGACGGTCTTAGTTGTTCAAGGTGTGCGTGATAGAAGAATTCCAAAGTCTGAAGCTCCTTTTTGTTTAGACAATTACTCTGAGCGAATACTTGTATACAAAAGAGAGTCTATATTTGTGAGAAATCTTGAGGAGGTGTGGTAGAACATCTATACTGTGGAATCAAGGCAAAGCTGTGCTGTAACTTCTCTTTTGTTCATAGTGGAATCCAACCAATAGGCTGTCAGTGAAGAAGAGTGGACGTAGGCTTGATATAAGTCGAACCACTATAAACCGCGTGTTCAAATTTCTCTTCTCTCAGTCTTACTTTGATTATCGTTTGTCTCAAATCCATCAACTGTCTAGTATTGTGCAATTACTGAAGAAAAATCTTTTATATACCTATTCACCCCCCTCTAGGTACTCATACTAGCAATATCAATCACGAGTTCTGAGATTCAATTACTAACCAAACTGAGGAAGTAAAAATCCATGCATCACAAAAGGGTAATTGACATAAGCCAATATTTGCTTCCAAGAACTTAAACATGATTTTTTTTTTCAAAGATTTTGCACGTGTTTGTGGAAAAAAAAATGGTTTTTTCTGATTTTTTTGGAAAATGTAAATCATTTTTGGATTTTTTATTTTGGATTTTTTATTATTAAAATATTTTTATTATTAAAATAATAATACATTATTATTATAAAAAACCTGGTCGGATTCCCGAGTTGGGACTGACCCCAATCATCAACCATTGGCTTGGATGGGCTTGAAGCATGAGCCTAATTCGCATCTTGAGGCCACCCAAAATCGGCCCATCAAGACAAACCCTAGCTCGATACTAGGGCAAACTGAGTCAATTGGATCCGTGAGTCAACTCGTGAGTCGACCCAACTCACATTCCCCTCACTGCAGCCTCACTGTCTCGATAAAGACAATGACGTCGAGTAATGCCGCTTGCGTGCACCCGGTTGAGGGCATACCTAGGCATCGCCTCAGGTAACACGTGCCCAGGCGACGATTGCCATAGGTAGACCCTGACAGCCAATTGAGAGGGTCACTAAGCCATGGGAGACAATCGGAGCAACTTGAGGAAGATTGACTGGGGCCGAAGCTCGAAGCCGTGAGCTCCAACCTTCGGTTCGACATGCCCAAAAAAATGGAGCAAAAAAAAGGGGTGGGCTCTTACAAGCTTGGCTCTAGGGCGGTTTCTCAATGTGGTTCAAGAGCGGTGGTCACCGGAGACTTATCCTTAATCTCACTATCTCTTAGAACTCTTTTCGACCTCGAATCACACTTGTCATCTCAAATTCGTGCCCTTTCTTCCTTTTTTTTTTTTCCCTCAAATCTCTTGAACCGAACCCCCTCTCTTAGGACATTCGTTGAGCCGGTGTGCTGCTCCCTCGTAGAGCTCTTTCTCTCTCTCTCTGAGATCATTCTCTAGAACCGAACCCCCCACAGGTCTGATTTTCCTCTCTCTACTCACAAATCTCTCTCACTCTTTCTTCATATGCGTTCTTCTTTGGCCTTCACCCAACGCTCCATTTATAGGCCAAAAGGGCCGATCAACGGTGGCTTTTCAATCCTTAGTCTTCAGCGCACCGACTGGCCTCCCACGACTAAATTGGCATCCCATCAGTTATCCTGTCTGAGGCAGCTCTAGCTAGGCCGCCCACTCTACCACATTGAAGGCACCTGCCCATTTGTCCCCTCCATCTAAGTTTCTCGCAGGATTTCACGATGCTCTGATTGGCGGCATTAATGGCGCCTACAAGACGTCACCAGCTACTTTACTTTGCCTTGGTGGTAGGCGGAGTACGAGGAAGGAGAGAGGAAGGAGAGAGGCACACGGGTCGGGCTAAGGAAAAGAAAAAAGCCAAACAGGTCTAGCCCGTGAAAAGGAAGGGGAAGAGGGGGTTGGGGTCAGGCCCAACCCCCTCGAGCCCGCTTTTATTTTTTTTAATTCCTATTTATCCAAAATAAGGTAAGATAAGGGAGAATAGAATAGAAAAATAAAACTTAGTAGATGCAAATAATATTAGTACTTAGGCGATGCGGAAATCCTTTTTGTCAGGGTTAGATTAGTCCTTAATTTTCTATACAATTTTAATCTTAAATATTTAATCAAAATTTATATGTCAATAGCTGCTCCTCTTGAAGGTAAGCTTATAAATGTTGCATTTAAAACAAACCGATACCTAAATTTTGTTCATACATATGCAGTAGATAATATCTTGTTTGAGACCAAGTGTCCAATGCAAAAAGGGCAATATAGCATAATACATACTAAAACGGATCATAAGATACATGTAGTTACTTATCGGGAGGGAGTGATGCGGGGTGCGAACCCCGAGTTTTTAGCAAGCATCAAGGCATCATTCTACCTGATGACGCAAGGGAGCTGTTTTTCCAAGACTCAAACATGTCTTTGATTGCCTGTTGGAGTAATAAATTGTTGCCAAGGACCTGAAGCTATCTTTGATCACCTTGATGGTGAGGATTGCTTTTCCAGGATCCGAACAATTCTTCGGTCGCTAGTTAAAGTAAACAAGTTATTTGTCTAGGATTCGAACCTTTCTTCGATCGTATTGAGGGGAAATTGCTTTTTTAGGACTTGAACCATTCTTCGGTCGCCTATTAGAGCAACAAATTATTTATCGAGGACCCAAACCTTTTTTTCGGTTGCTTTGATGAGAAATTACTTTTCCAAACCCAAACCATTCTTCAGTCGCCTATTAGAGGAACGAATTGTCTGTCTAGGACCTGAACATTTCTTCAGTCACCTTGATGAAAAGTTGCTTTTCCAAGACCCGAACCATTCTTCGGTCACCTATCAAAGTAACAAGTTGTTTATCTAGAACCCAAACATTTATTTAGTCACCTTGATAGGAAATACCTGCACATTCGCAAGTATTAACCCTAGAGAATAACTGATATTTATAGGCATTGAAAGAGTACTTGGATGTGAAAGGGCTAGTAATAATACCTAGAGAGGGGTGAATAGGCGTGAACAAATTTTTTCGCAAGATTCAGAAGTAATAATTGCTTTTAGAAAAAGACAGACTAAAGACAAATTCAGACTTTAGCAGTTAGATAAAACTTTAAACAAAGTAAATGAGTTTTAACTTGAACAATTAAATAAAGCTACGAGTCAAAATAAATGAGTTGAAAGAAGAGAATGAGAACACAAGGTTTATAGTGGTTCGGCTTGAATCAAGCCTACATCCACTCTCCCACACTGACAGCTTACTGGCTGGATTTCACTAAGAATCAAAAGAGATTTTACAATAGTGTGATCTTGACTTCACAGTGAAGAGTCTCTACTAGTCTCTCACAAAGTCTCATTAAGTGTTTCTCTTTTTTGTATACAACTTTGAACTTGGTAAATGAAATAGCAAGGAACTAAGAAGCTTCAGACTTTGAAATTTTTCTTTCACGCACTATCTCAAACAACTAGAGAGTCCGCCTTAAATACTCCTTCATGCCTTCACTACCGTTGGCACTTTCTAAATGAATTCTTCCAATCTACCCATTGGACATAATCAATCGAGGGAATCTCGAGTTGATTGATTGATTGAGATAAAAGCCCGTCAATCATGTTCGCCCATACAATCAGGATCTTAGTTTTCATAAGTAGAACTTTCCAAGTTTGCTTGCCTTTAAAAAAATTTGATTATCGAAATTAATTCCATTAAGGATAATTAATCATGTAGGTGTTATATCCAACCAGAGAGTCATCCATAAACCATACGAATCGAATCCTTGAAGAAATAAAGATAGTCTCACATTTGGATAAGTCTTCATTCTTCAGTAGCATTCAGTTTGGAATCTGTCAGTGTGAGTAGACTTTGAACTTAAAGTTCGGTGGTATTCAAACTTTGACATTTCAGTCTGGAAGTCTTCAGACTAGACTATGGAAAGGTTTTGTCAACTTCAAAACAGTAAACGAGTTTTCTCCAACAATCTCCCCATTTTTTATAATGACAAAACTTTCCTGCAGATTTAAGAACTTTTGACCTGCAAAATAACTCTTAAGTAATACATGATATCTTATAAAATAAATTAATTAGGATCTGAATAATATCAATTCTGTAACCATAGAAAACATGTTAACCCTAAAAAGATAAGACAAACAACTATCCAACCATAATTAGTATCACCAAAAGTTGATGTTAAAAAGTTCAACAGTTTAACAAAAGTCCAACGGCACCAAAATATATAAGTCAAACAAGAGTTAAATCTGCACATTCTCCCCCTTTTTGTCAATAGCAAAAAGTGAAGAAGGATAAAAGTTCAATCAAATCAGGTGTTTTTGGTAATGCGAACGATCTGGAAATCCCCCATAGACTGAACTGTCTCCTCCAGCTTTCTCATGGTCTCCTTTAGCTTCTCAATATCTTCACCTTAGCAGTCTCTTGAACTTGAAGCTTAAGGGCCTGTACCTGCTCGTGAAGAGAGTCCGAAGTAGATTTCAAAACTGATTAGAGGTTCTTGATCTAAAACTCCATACCATATTGTTGTGCCTTTAACTCCAGAAGGAGCTCTAACAGCCTTTGAAAGTCTGCAGATGTTTTTGTTCGTGCATTGGGTCCAGCCAAATTAATTCCAAGAGTTGTGAGATTTAAGGGAACGTCAGCATGTCATTCACCAAGACTTGGAGAGGATGCCTCAATATCAGCTTTAGGAAATTAAGAGGCATAGACATCCTCTGGATCGGCAGGAGATTTGCTAACATCATCACTAGTAAAAATAGGATAAGAAAAAGTGTCTATTTTCTAAGCAACTCCCCCTGTTTCCATGCCTACATGTGGAGAAGGAAAATCTTCTTCTTGTTCTTTCTCAGCACCAAACTAATGTTCTTTTTCTCTTTCATCTCCTGCAATTCCACTCCTAGTCTTCTCAGAATCCTCTAACAAAGATAATGCAAAGGTAGGTTCAATAGAGTCATCTTGACCCTCTTTCTCTTCTGCTTCTCTTCTTTCTTCTTCTCTTTCTTCTCTTCTTTCTCTTGGGCTTTCCTCTTCTCTTCTTTCTTCACTTCTCTACTCTGTTTCTTCTTGTCCTCTTTCCTCTCTATCTTGTGGTTGCTCAAAACTAACAAAACTCCGAAGATTTTTCGAGGCAAATGCAGAGATAGTGAGATCATCCTCATCATCTTCATCCTGCAGGATAAGGGCTCTTCTCTTCTTGATAGGTGTACTCATAGATTCATTGCCTTTCCTTTTCATTGCAGCAGAGTCTTGTTTTGTTTTACTATGGGACTTCTCCTTCAAACGCTCCAAAGCTTTGTTCAGTTCCTTCAGTCTCATTTTTTATACAATCTTTAGTCCTATAACCATATGAGCAATGGTTCGAACACAGAGAGATGCTTGAAGCTGAATTTGAAAGTGTTTGAACAACTTGGTGACCAGCGCTAAGTAAAGGAGTTGTCCCTTATCTTTCACAACAGTCCTGTACATGTGCATATGGATTGTGTGTGGCAGCGAGAACTTCATCCCATTACTGATGGCAAACATCAGTTTTGCTTCAGAACGAGAGTCATCAGTCTTGGATGTTGACTTTAGTCGGATGCAATTGATCACAACCTTGTGTAGCAAGATGTTTGAGGTAGATATTCTGGAATAGGTAATGCCACCTTCAGCAAGTCTGTCCCGAACAAGAGATATTGTTGTATGACCAACAGACACATTTATTGGTTGGAAACAGCCTCTTTTCACACCAATAATATCCACCAATGTATCCACATCCACCACGAAATCTATTCCCGTCAAGAAACGGCAAGTTTGAATAGAAATATGCAGTTAATTCAGGATAAGCAACAAAAGTCTTAGAGCAAAATCTTTCAAGTTGAAGGAGAGTCAACTTCTCCCTCAAATTCACCTTAAAATAATCCAATAAATTAAAATCCACAAATCAAGGGTTCTTCACCCCTCTTTTCAATAGTTTCGGGTAAGTCTTTTTATGCTCTTTAGAACGAAACAAACTCATTCCTTCAACACGCACATTAGTAGCAACGCCCATTCTAGGCAGAAAATTCGCATACATTTTCTCATCATCATCCTTCACCTCTGGCTGATTAAAAGAACTAAACCAGGGATCAACGGGAAAGTTAGCAAACATCCTGTCTGCCATTCTTTCAGGTGCAATGCCTAACCTTTCCATTGTTCGTAAGAAATGAGTCTCATTCCGATATCCTCGTTCTTGTAGAAACTTATCAATAAACGTCATCGCAGAACCACCCTACTTCAACTGATTGTAGAGTTTAAAAATAAACTAGGGTTTTGATGTTCTTACAGGTTTGGCATCTTCCACGATCTCCTCTTTCATTGGTTAGCGTGGAGGATTTTGAGTGGCATGCTGTGGAGAATGACGTTGTTGAGAATGTTGTTGTTGTTGCTGTTGAGGAAAATCTTCTTCCTCAGTCAAGTCAAAATGAGTAGGACTTTCTGGCATATTCTGTGGTCCCCTGCTTGCAATCCGAGATGACTTCCTTTGGAAATACATCTTCACAGTCTTTGAGGATTTCCCGAACACATTCGAGTGAAAAAGATGAAAACTTGTAGAGCAAACTTGAAAGTAGAAATAAGAGAGTAGGAATGAAAGCGTAAAGAGATTGTATGCTAGGGTTTGGTAAAAGTTCTCGAAGGAAATACAAAGGTATATAAAGAAAATGAACAGTCACGAATAAAAGAAGGCGAACTGTCACAAAGAAAATTACCTTTTTTGAAATAACTGAAAATAAAAACTATCTTTTTCAAAAATAAAAACTACCAAAGATTCAAACTTCAAAAAAGATAATGTCCAAAGATAAAATAGGTAAACAATGATTTGAATAAACATACATTTTCATTCCAAAAATAAAATACCTTGATTCGAGACTTTCTTTTGAAGAAGAGTTTGGAAAGTCTGAGTCTGACCATCTTCAGACTTTAACCAGTGAGAGGTAAAATATTTAGTCTGGTGTGAATAGACTCAAATAGATTTTTCACTAGAGGCTTTGTGAATATATCTGCCAACTGATTCTTCGAGTTAATGAACTGAATCATAATCTCCCTATTTTAAACATGATCTCTTATGAAATTGTGTCGAATATCTATATGCTTTCCCCTTGAATGAAGAATTGGGTTCTTTGTGAGATTAATAGCACTAGTGTTGTCGCATTTGATCTTAGTACATGATTCTTCAATCTCAAAGTCTCTTAACTATTATCTTATGCACGAGATTTGATAACAACAGCTCCCAAGAGTCACATACTCTGCTTCTGCAGTTGATAGAGCCACAGTACTTTGCTTCCTTAAGAACCAATACACCAGCATGCTGCCCAACAGTTGACAAGTACCTGAAGTACTCTTTCTATCGACCTTACAACCTGTTAAATCTACGTCTTAATATCCAAGAAGAGTAAAGTCTCATTCTTTGGGATACCACAGACCTAGCTTTGAAGTAGTCGCAACATTTTTGATGATACGTTTTGCAGCACTTAAATGAGATTCTTTGGCATCTGATTAGAATCTAGCACAGATGCAAACACTAAACAAAATTTCAGGTCTAGATCCAGTAAGATAAAGAAGAGAGCCGATTATGCTCCTGTAAAGCTTTTGATCTACTTTTTTTCCTCCTTCTTCTTTGTCTAGCTTTGAAGAACTTGACATTGGTGTCTCTGTCTTTTTGCAATTCTCCAAAATGAATTTCTTGATGAGATCTTTTGCATATTTCTCTTGGTGAATAAAGATACTTTTCTCTGATTGTCTAACTTGCAATCTCAAAAAGAAAGTTAACTCACCAATCATACTCATCTCGAATTCATCCTGCATACATCTAGAGAATTTCTTACATAGATTTTCATTAGGGGATCCAGAGATAATATCATCAACATAAATTTGGGTTAGGAATTTACTTAACTGTCATACCCGGCTCGAGGTGCTTGCTTCAGTCCATACAGGGCCTTTTTCAATCTGTAGATTGAGTCTAGCTTTCTTGGATCTTCAAATCCAGGTGTTTATTCCACATAAACTTCTTCTTGGATAAATCTATTTAGGAATGCACTCTTTACATCAATTTGGAATAATCATAAATTTTTATAGTAAGCAAAAGCAAGTAATAGTTTAATTGCTTCTGACCTCGCTACTGGTGCATAAGTCTCGTCATAGTTTATTCCTTCTTCTTGCGTATATCCTTTGGCCACGAGTCTTGCTTTGTTCCTGGTCATTTTTCCTTTCTCGTTCATCTTTTTCCTGAAAACCCATTTAGTCCTGATAATAGACTTACCTTTAGGTTTAGGAATTAGCTCCCAAACATCATTGATGTTGAACTGTCTGAGCTCTTCTTGCATAGCTTCAATCTGGCATTCATCAAACAGGGCTTCTTCTAAACTTTTGGGTTCTACCTCGGGAACAAGTGCTAGTGCACTCGACTCTTCTCGCTTTTTGAATCTGGCATGAACTCCTTCATTAATGTTTCCAATGATGATTTCTTTGGGATGACTAGACTTTTGTTTCTAGTTGCTGGTTGGTCCTTGAGTCTGGTGATCCTTTGCTTCGGTTGAATCTTCTAATTCTGCTTGTTGCTAATCTCCAGAAGTCTGAACCACTTCTAGGGAAGTAGACTTTGTAAAGTCTAGAGCAGGTTCAGATTCTTCAAGTTGAGTTTGATCCAGTTGATTTTGCATAGAATCTTGAAACTTGACATTCATAGATTCTTCCATAGATTGAGTCTTCTTGTTGAAAACTTTGTATGATTTGCTTGAGATTGAGTAGCCAAGGAAAATTCCTTCATCTAATATTTTTTCAAACTTTCCAATTTGATCATTTGCATTTTTCAAAACATAACATTTACAGCCAAACATATGAAAGTAAGAAACATTTGGTTTCTTCCCTTTATACACTTCATAATGAGTTTTCTCTAGAATAGGCCTCAAGAACACTCCATTGATGATGTAGCAAGCTGTAGAAACTATTTCAGCCCAAAATCGAGAGGAGATTTTACTCTCAATTAAGAGGGTTCTTGCCATCTCCTGCAAGGATCTATTCTTCCTTTCCACAACCCCATTTTTTTTTCTGGAGTATATGGAGAAGAGAAAACATGCTGGAAACTAGATTCATCACAGAACTTCGCAAAATCTTGATTTTCGAACTCACCTCCATGGTATGTTTGTATGCTTGAAATAGCATATCATTTTTCATTTTGAACCTTCTTAGCAAACTTTGAGAAGTGAGAGAAGACTTTAAACTTATTTGCCAGAAAGCAAATCCAAGTAAAGCAAAAGTAATCATCCACGATTAGTAGGCAAAATCTCTTTCCACCAATGCTTTGAGTTCTGGTTGGTCCAAAGAGGTCCATATGCAGAAGCTGCAAAGCTCGATTAGTAGAAACTTGATTTACAGGTTTAAAAGAATTTCTAACTTGTTTTCCCACAACACATGGAGTGCATAATTCAGATGTTTGAAAAGCCAGGTTGGGGAGACCTCAAACAAGCTTCTTGGATGAAATCTTAGCAATCGGCTTCATGTTGACATGACCAAGCTTTCGATGCCAAAGATTTGCTTCATCTTGAATGGATATAAGACATTAAGAACTTTCTGGTTTTATATTTGAAGGTAAATGTTCTCATGTCTTCGCCTAATAAAAGATTGATAGAGATCTTTACTTGTTCCCGAACAGTTGCCTTCTTGAAAATTAATCTTGAATCCTGTATCGCAAAGTTGACTAATGCTGAGTAGATTATAATTCAAACCTTCCACCAAAGAGACATTGTTGATAGTCAGGCTTCTAATCTTCACGGTTCCACATCCAACAATTCTTCCTTTGTTGTTCCTACCAAATGAGACTTTTCCACCATTTATTTGAACAAGCTTTATAAAACAACTTGAATCTCCAGTCATGTGTCTCGAACAACTAGTATCCAAATATCATTTGATTTTCTTTTTGATAGTGACCTGTGATCAAAAGAATAACTCAAGCTTTCTTTGATACACATATTTTCTTGGGTCTAGAAGAGTTGGTATTAAAAACAGTCTTTGCTCACTCCTTAACAGGTCTCCAAACCTTATGACATTCCTTCTCGAAATGTTTTAAGCCGTTACACTTTGAACATTTGAGAGCACTTCGGCCAACAAGTTTTACAAAAACCTTTTGAAAATGATTTTTGTAAAATACTTTTGTAGGTTGTTGTTTAATTATTTCTTTAACTTTGGGAAAATCAATTAAAGGAATCGTTTCTAAAGTCATTCCCAAACCATCTTTGTTAAAATAAGGTCTTTGTACAGAAAGAATTTTATCCAACTTCTTAGATCATTTTGAAAATCTTTTTGTGATATTTAAAATATCTTCTTTCAAAAAAGCATTTTCTTTCGAAAGAAAATCTGAATTTTCTTTCAAATCAGCAAAACTTTTATCCAGATTTTCAAACTTTTCTTTCCAAGAAGTTTCTTGTTGCCTCAGTTTAGAATTATCTCTCTTTAGCTCGGAAATCTTTTCAAGAGATGTTTTAAGACTGAGACAGAGTTCATCTATGTACTTCGAGACTTTAACATAAATTTTTAAATTGCTAACATCAACTTCTTTTTCTGAGTCTGAATTAGAATCTATTTCAAAGTCTGAGTCTGATTCTAAGTTGGCCATCAGACATATGTGGGCATATTCTTCATCACTTTCCTCACATTCGATATCACTTCATGTTTTTGCTTTTAGAGCATTTTTGTATTTCTCAGTTCTTATTTTCTTTTTCTTCAGCAGAGGATAGTTAGGTCTGATGTATCCATTTTTCTTACATTCGAAGCATATCACATCTTTATTGTTTTCATTGTCCTTAGGTTCTTCTAGAATTTTTAAGTGCTCTACTTCTTCCAATTGAATCTTCTTCCCTTCTTATTCAAATTTCTGAACTTCTTAATCATAAGTGCTAGCTCCTCATCATCCATATCATCTTATGAATCTGTATCATCAGAATCATCATTAGATTTTAAAGCAATTGACTTCTTACCTTTAGGATCTTCTTCCTCATTGATTTGCTCCGCTTCATATGATTGAAGTGTGCCTACTAGTTCATCTACTGAAAGAGGCATGATCCTCTAGATTTCTCTAATTGACGTCTTCACGTGTGATTCTAGTCTTTGGAGAGTCCACGCAGCAGTTTATTAACCTTCATTGGTCCTGAGATTGGTTGTCCTTGATATGTCAGGCCATTTACAATCTCTATGAAGCGACTAAACAAATCAATGATGGATTCTCCAGGCTTCATCTTGAAGGCTTCATGCTGTCCGAGTAAAATATTGATTTTTATTTCCTTTACTCGATCAGTTCCTTCGTAGGTGACGTGCAATCTATCCCAGACTTCTTTCATTGTTTCACAAGAAGAAATTTGATTACACTTAATAGGAGATAAGGCACAGTATAAAGAGTAGATAACTTTAGCATCAAGAGCTTGTCTCTTGGTTAACTCTTCTTGTGTCATTTCGCCGGCTTCTACAACTTCCTTTCCTCTTTCTGAGGTTGATGTAGCTTTGGGATTGATCCCTTTTTCTACCACATCCCATTCCAAGGGATCTTTCGATCTTAGAAATGCCTCCATCTTGTTTTTCCATACATTGTACTCATTTCTATCAAAGTAAGGAGGTATGGTGTTGCTTTGGCCTTCAACCAAACTTGGAGCCAAAATACTAGCCATAGATCTTTAGCTTAAGAAGTAAAAACACTTCACTAAATAAGCACACAAGCTCCGATACCAATTGAAATGGCTAGTAATAACACCTAGAGGGGGTGAATAGGTGTAAACAAAATTTTTCGCAAGATTCAGAAGTAATAATTGCTTTTAGAAAAAGACAGACTAAAGATGAATTCAGACTTTAATAGTTAGATAAAACTTCAAACAAAGTAAAGGAGTTTTAACTTGAACAATTAAATAGAGCTACGAGTCAAAATAAAGGAGTTGAGGAAAGAGAATAAGAACACAAGGTTTATAGTGGTTTGGCTTAGATCAAGCCTATGTCCACTCTCCCACGCTGACAGCCCATTGGCTAGATTTCACTAAGAATCAAAAGAAATTTTACATCAGTGTGATCTCAACTTCATAGTGAAGAGTCTCTACTGGTCTCTCAAGAAGTCTCACTAAGTGTTTCTCTCTTTTGTATACAACTTTGAGCTCGGTAAATGAAATAGCAAGGAACTAGGAAGCTTCGGACTTTGAAATTTTTCTTTCACGCACTATCTCGAACAACTAGAGAGTCTGCCTTAAATACTCCTTCATGCATTCACTACCGTTGGCACTTTCCAAATGAATTCTTCCAATCTACCTGTTGGACAGAATCAATCAAAGGGATCTCGAGTTGATTGATTGATTGAGATGAAAGCCCGTCAATCATGTTCGCCCATATAATCAGGATCTTGGTTTCCATAAGTAGAACTTTCCAAGTTTGCTTGCCTTCCAAAAGACTTGATTATCGGAATTGATTCCATTAAGGATAATCAATCATGTAGGTGCTATATCCAACCAGAGAGTCATCCATAAACCATATGAATCGAATCCTCGAAGAAATAAAGATAATCTTGCATCTGGATAAGTCTTCATTCTTCAGTAGCATTTAGTCTGAAATCTGTCAGTGTGGGCAAACTTTGAACTTAAAGTCTGGTGGTCTTCAGACTTTGACACTTCAGTCTGGAAGTCTTCAGACTAGACTATGGAAATGTTTTGTCAACTTCAAAATAGTAAATGAGTTTTCTCAAACAGGATGTTCATAAGCACTAAACCTTGGAGGATACCTGGATATTCGCAAGCATCAAAGGAGTACTTGGATGATCACAAGTAGTAAGCCTAAAGGATACCTGGACGTTTGCAAGTATTGAAAGAGCACTTGGATGCTCACAAGTACTAAGCCTAGAGGATACCTAGACATTTGCAAGTATTGAAAGAGCACTTGGATGCTCACAAGTACTAACTTTGGAGAATACCTGGATATTCACAAGCATCAAAGTAGTACTTGCTGTTGATGCTCACAAGCACTAACCTTAAAGGATACCTGGACATTCAGAGGTATTGAAAAAGTACTCGGATGCTCACAAGCACTAACCCTGGAGGATACTTGGACATTCACAGATATCGAAAGAGTACTTGGATGCTTACAAACACTAACTTTGGAGGATACCTAGTTATTTGCAACCATCGAAGGAGTACTTGGATGCTCACAAGCACTAACTTTGGAGGATACCTAGATATTCACAAGCATCGAAGGAGTACTTGGATGCTCGCAAGCACTAACCTAGGAGGATATCTGGATATTCACAAGTATTAAAAGAGTACTTCGATACTCTCAAGCACTAACTTTGGAGGATACCTTAATATTTGCAGGTATCGAAGGAGTACTTGGATGCTTACAAGCACTAACCTTAAAGGCTACTTAAACATTCATAAGTATCAAAAGAGTACTTGGATGCTCACAAGTACTAACTTTGGAGGATACATGGTCATTCACAGGCATTGAAGGAGTACTGGATACCCACAAGCACTAACCCTGGAGGATACTTGGATATTCGCAAGCATTGAAGGAGTACTGATGACTACTCACATTAAGCACTCGAGAAGGTCTCTCACCTTTTGGTAATAGAATTTGGGAATGCCTAGGACAAACCGAGGATATCCGTGAAGGTCTCTCATCTCCAAGTAAAAAGAAGTTGGAATATCGAGGACGCATCTTAGATATTCGTGAAGGTCTCCCACCTCCTGGTAATAGAAATTAGAATATCGAGGATGCACATCAGATATCCGTGAAGGTCTCCCATCTTCTGGTAGTTGGAATTGTGGCACCCCCAAACATCTAAGGTCACCACAAGTACCTATCGCTCCACCTAATGAATACCAGTTACATCTCTTAGAGGAAGCACCGTAGTTCATAGGCATTTTTCTTTTGAAAACGGTCCCAGTGCATCTTATTAGCAAAAGCATAAACAAGTCTCACCATTTCTCCATCCAATAACCATAATACAATGCACACCAACTACACACGATAAGAAAAGATAAAGCCGAGCCATTTTTATCTATATTTTCATGATGGATTTCTCGGGTCGATACAACCAAAAAGAAAAGCCAAGACCTTTAACTAAACTTGGCCATAGCTCAAAAGAGATCTCGACCCCCTATATCGATCACGTGTCATCCTCCATCTACAAGTGTCGGCTATCCTCAAAAAGTGTCAGTTCCCACTCCTCACGCGGGCCATCACACCCACCCCGGTGCGTCGGGCGGTGGCGGCGGCAACATCCCCTGTATCACTCCGTCACGACGGACGTGGACCGACAAGAACTCTTGGATGACTGGGCCCCCAGCCAGGCCCACATCGTACATCACCAGCGCACCAACTCGTATAAACGTCAGACCAGGGATGGTGGCACAATCAATCTCCGAACACTCGACCTCCACGTTAGACGAAAGGCCGTAAAAGGTACCTCGCGTGACCGGAGGGAGAGGCATCTTTCTAATCTGATCATCAAGCATTCATGCATATACCATCATGCCATAGGTGCATATACAACCATGCACTCATCATCAATCATTCATGCATATCCATGCCTTATGTGCACATACTCCATGCACTCGTACATATCATATCATATAGCGATGCATACATGTCACCATACCATGCATGATTCAATTTCAACTTTTTATCTTTCAATTGGGTCACCACACTTTTCTTTCCCGGGACCAGTGATTGCATCCCACATTTTATCGCTCACACCCCACTTGGCATCGCGAGGAACCTCCGGCACACACCACCGGGCATTCGACACCCCCACATTCCGGGCATCTTGCATCCCAACTGGCATCACGAGGTATCCCCTCGTCACATACCTCCGAGGCTTCCGGCACCCCCACATCCCGGGCATCTCGAAACTCCCGAGGACATCCGGCACCCCCACATCCCGGGCATCCGGCACTCCCCTTTCCGGGCATCCCGACACTCCCGGGGCATCTTCGGCTCACCCCTCTGACGGTATCCTCATTTATCATAACTCATATTCACAATTTATGTCTCAATATCAACATGGCATATGATGTGATGGCAACAAGGTCAATTTCAGCCTTTGATTTTATATGTAATGCCAAATATCATCACATGTGTAGCAAGATTCAATCACTTAAAACAATACAATTTATAGGGCTCATACAAAACAGAATAGTCCATGCATTACAGCTTTTGAAATTCGCACAATCCAGCTTGCACAGTTTTAGAAAACATTTTAATTAAATACCAAAATGACTTTAAAAAATTATGAACTTCAAACATGTAATAGTCAAGACATAGAGGCAGATATTTCATGAAGAACACTACACCAAAAGACCCTCATACAATTCGGTATAGACCATGCATCACAGCACTACTATTCTAACAATTCAACTTGCACAGTTTTTTAAACATTTTTGGTTAAATAGGCAAATGAACTTCAAAAATTATGAAATTTGATTGTAGGGAAGACATAAAGAGATATCATGAAGAACACATTGCCGAAAGAACCTCATAAAAAACGGTATAGTCCACGCATTGCAACTGACCAAGTCCGAACACATCAGATTGCACGGTTTTAGAAACTTTTCGGATTAAATACCCGAATGACCTTCAAAAATTATGAAATTTGACTATGTGATAGTCAAGACCCTAAGGTATATTTTTTATGAAGGGCATAAAAGTCATATTCATCCTAGGTAATTAAATATAGGCGGTTAAAACTTCTGTTCCTAGTACCGAAATTTCCAGATCTAACTACCTCCGGAAAACCACGATTTCACCTACCTATTCTTGTTGGTTTTCTCTAAATTTTTTCTATGTTAAACCTCAGGATTTCCTTTACATCTTTTGTTAAGAAATTGAAGTGAAATTTCAACAAAAAGTTAGCCTTACAGTCCATGCATTCATCAAAGGTAGTTACCGAAATCTCCAGATCCAGTCTTTCCAAAGAATAAAGATTTCACCCACTTATACTTGTTATTTTTGTCCCATATTTGAGTATGTTATACTCCAAGAAGTCCTTAACAACTTTCATTTAGAAGTCAAAGCTAAAATCCAACTCGAACATCACATGCAAGCCACTAGAACATCCAAGGTTGAGCTGTTTTCTCAAGAACAATTTACTAGTCTACAACACCACTGTTAAAACTTCAGCTTTTCACACCCTAGACATCCTAAATTAATCACCATTCAATCACACATACTAGGCACAACATGCAAGAGTAGATCAAGGGTCCCACTTGCCTCTAAACCGAGCAAGCAGCGAGCACAACGGCGATGGGACATGGCGACAGACGACGGACGCATGGCGGACGGTCGACAAATGGTCCTCCTCCTTCCTCTCTTCCTTTCTCCCTTTTCTTCCTTTCTTCCTTCTCTTTCTCTCCTCTCTCTCTTTCTCGGACGAACTCCCTCTCTCTCTCCCTCTTTCTCGCTTAAACCGGCATCATCTTCCCCTAATTTCTTCCCCTCCATCATTAGCCATCATTAGATCATGCATGGAGGACACTTGGCAATATCCTTGGGACAAATGGGGGAGGCATGCAATCTTATCCCCCCCTCCTTTGCACGTCGACAGCCCCTCATGGGCTTGGGCTAGCCATGGGCCGACGGCAGCTCTCCTCCTTGGGCTCCGTCGGCCGGCTGAGAATGGGGTGAGGCTATGGGCTGGCTTGGGCCTTTAAATGTCCAGCCCATCCTCATCCTAATAGTCCACCTAATCCTTAATTATATAAACCCCTAGTTGAAATTTATAATTCACAAAACTTTATGACCTAATTTAATAAATTCCAACTCATAATTCACATGGCCAAAAATAGAATTTTCCGATCAAATAATTACCCACCAAAAGCTTGGCCAAAATCTCAATGCAAAACATGAATTAGAGCACCTCTAAGGATTGACAAGAAATTCTAGGATGCCACAATTCTCCCCTCCTTAGAGAGTTTCGTCGAAATTAGATATCACTCATGCCTTTTGAAACGAGTAGGGGTACTTTTCCTTCATCTGATCTTCACTCTCCCATGTGGCTTCTTCCATATCATGATGTCGCCATAATACCTTAACCAGTGGGATTGTCTTGGTCCTAAGGACTTGCTCCTTTTGATCCAATATTTGCATAGGCTCTTCGATGTACCTCACTTTCTCATCCACTTCAATGGCTTCATGATCGAGTATGTGACCATGATCCGGCTGGTACTTTCTCAGCATTGACACAAGAAACACATCATGTAAATTTCCCAATTTAGGAGGCAGCGCAAAATGATAAGTTACATCTCCTATTCTTTCAAGTATCTCAAAAGGTCCAACGAATCTAGGGCTTAATTTACCCTTTATTCCAAATCGAGATATTCCTTTCATTGGAGATACTTTAAGGAATACATGATCTCCTACACTAAACTCCAAAGGTCTTCTACGCCTATCTGTGTAGTCTTTCTGTCTACTCTGAGCTATTTTAAGCATTTTCCTGATAATTTTGACAGTTTCAGTGGTAACTTGTACCAATTCAGGTCCTGTCAATTTCTTTTCACCTACTTCATTCCAACAGACAGGAGTCATACATCTCCTTCCATACAATGCTTCATAAGGAGCCATGCCTATACTTTTCTAAAAACTATTATTATAAGCAAACTCCACCAAATGCAATCTTTCATCCCAATTCCCTTTAAAGTCAATCACACAAGCCTTTAACATATCCTCTAATGTCTGGATTACTCTTTCTGTTTGTCCATCTGTTTGAGGATGAAAAGCAGTACTAAACTGGAGTTTAGTTCCTAAGGCAATTTGAAGACTCCGCCAAAAGTTCGAAGTAAATCTCGAATCCCGGTCTGAGGTAATAGTTACTGGAACACCATGTAAGCGTACCACTTGACTTACATATATATCTGCATATTTGTCCATTGGGTAGTCTATGCGAACTGCTAGGAAATGAGTAGACTTAGTCAAACGGTCCACTATTACCCAGACAGAGTCATGACCACTTGATGTCCTTGGCAATCCTTGTACAAAGTCCATTGTTATATGCTCCCATTTCCATTCTGGTATGTCTAATGGTCTCAAGAGTCCTGCAGGTTTGCGATATTCTGCTTTTACCTGTTGGCACGTCAAACATTGAGAAATGTGCTCAGCCGTATCTGCTTTCATACCATTCCACCAAAATTGCTTACGCAAATTCCTATACATCTTTGTACTACCCGGATGAACACTATAATTACTCCTATGTGCCTCTAACAAAATTTCCTTCTTTAATTCTTCGTTGTCGGGAACACAAAGTCGTCCCTGGCATCTTACCACTTCATCTTCAGAGATTTGAAATTCTGGTCTTTTTCCTAAAGACACTGCATCTTTCACTTTCATAATTTCCGGGTCAGACTCTTGCAAAGTCTTAACTTTCTGAATAATTTCAGGTTCAATCCTTAATGCACTAAGCATATCAGTAAGACAATCCACTTTTAATTTAAACTCTGAGTCCGTTACAGACTTTAACAAGCTCCATTTCGCCATTCTTAAACAGGCCATCTCCATGGCTGACTTACGACTAAGAGCATCCGCAACCTTATTCGCCTTCCCTGGATGGTATCATATCTCACAATCATAATCCTTTAACAACTCCATCCACCTCCTTTGTCTCATGTTCAACTCCTTTTGTGAGAACATATATTTCAAGCTCTTATGATCTGTATAAATCTCAAACTTTTCCCCATATAAATAATGCCTCCATATCTTCAAAGCGAAAACTATAGCTGCTAATTCTAGATCATACGTTGGGTAGTTCAGTTCATGAGATTTCAATTGTCTAGACGCATAGGCTATGACCTTGCCATACTGCATCAAAACACATCCCAATCCTTTGTGAGATGCATCACTATATACCATAAAACCATCAGATCCAGTTGGTATAGTCAGGATTGGAGCCGAGGTCAACTTTCTTTTAAGCTCCTGGAAATTCCTTTTGCATTCTCCATTCCATTCAAACTTCACGTTCTTTCGAGTCAATTTGGTTAAAGGACCTGCCAATCGTGAAAATCCTTCAATAAACCTTCTATGGTAACCAGCCAGTCCTAAGAAACTCTGTATTTCAGTAGGTGTTGTCGGTCTCGGCCAATTTATTACCATCTCAACTTTGGCCAGGTCCACTGCAATTCCTCCTCCTGATACTACATGCCTTAAAAATATTATCTGGTCTAGCCAGAATTCACACTTGCTAAATTTGGCATACAACTTATGCTCTCTTAAAGTTTGCAAAACTATCCTCAAGTGTTGTTCATGCTCTTTAGGCCCTCTCGAATATATTAGGATGACATAAATAAAAACAATCACAAACTGGTCTAAATAAGGCTTAAATACCCTATTCATTAGATCCGTAAATGCAGCCGGTGCATTTGTCAATCCAAATGGCATAACAAGGAACTCGTAATGTCCATAACGAGTCCTAAACACAGTCTTAGGAATGTCTTTTTTCTTAATTCTTAGCTGATGGTATCCCGACCTTAAGTCAATCTTAGAGAAGACTGAAATTCCCTGGAGTTGGTCAAATAAATCATCAATTCTAGGCAAAGGATATTTATTTTTAATGGTCACTTGATTCAGTTGTCTATAATCAATGCACAAGCGCATCGACCCATCTTTCTTTTTCGCAAAAAAGACTGGTGCACCCCAAGGTGAAGCGCTTGGCCTAATGAATCCTTTATCAAGCAACTCCTGTAGTTGCACTTTCAATTCCTTCAACTCTACTGTGGCACCCTTCGACGGCCCCCGATCCGATTAGGGTCGCCACAGTTCGCTTACCTTTCACTTTCCTTATTAACATGTCACTCTGATACCATTTCAATTGCAGCGGGTTCATACAACCATAGGGGTTTACAATTTTTTTTTATAGGTCCCTTGCACAATTCATATACGGAAGCACATCTAGCAACTTCCTTCCCTATATTCAGAAAACGATGCACACCTACTAATCATCTTATATAAGCTAAAGCCGAACACGTTTATTTACATAGAGCAGATGGACATCTTTAGTCGGTACATCAAAATGCCATAGTCTTCTATACTCGGCTACACTTCAAAGGATGACCGACATCTTCTCCAACAGTCGAATACTTAAAGTCCATCGATCAGTGTCGGCGTCCAAAAGTTCCTCCCTTTGCTATCCCCCTCCTTGCAATCATATCCAACCACCAGCAGAGGGATCTTATCTAGTCTGAAATGTTATTCCCCAAAAGGGGTGAGTACAATCACTAAGCAGGTAAAGGACCAATAAACCACTCAATACATCATGCAAGTCATACATACATTTCAGGCATTACTTACCTTGAAGCCATGCGCATACTATCATGCATCATCATCACAATCATAACACATACATGTGTATCATCATGTCATACTCATATCATCGTCATCATGCCATTATTATATCACACACATGTCATCATCACCATATACATGACATCATTATACCATACACATGTCATCATCATCATGGCATCATCACATCACACATGTCATCATCATCATGGCATCATCACATCACACATGTCATCATCATCATGACATCATCACATCACACATGACATCATCACATCACACATGTCATCATCACATCACACATGTCATCATCATCATGACATCATCACATCACACATGTCATCATCATCATGACATCATCATATCACACATGTCATCATCATCATATTATACACATGTCATCATCACCATATACATGACATCATTATATCATGCACATGTCATCATCATCATGGCATCATCACATCACACATGTCATCATCATCATGACATCATCATATCACACATGTCATCATCATCATATTATACACATGTCATCATCACCATATACATGACATCATTATATCATACACATGTCATCATCATCGTATTATACACATGTCATCATCATCATGCCATAGGTGATCATCATCATGTCACATCATACATCATCATCATCATGCATATCATCATGCCATGGGTGATCATCATCATGTCATATCATATCATGCATGGTTCAATTTCCACTTTTAACTTTCAATTTGATCACCACATCACCCTTCCTCGGATCACCACTTTCATCTCATATTTTACACTCGCATCCCATGCGAGAAAAACCTCCGGCATTCAGCCATTCCAGGCCACCCGGCATCCGGCCCCCCACATTCCGGGCATCTCGCATCCCAACTGGCATCACGAGGCATTCCCCTCGGGCAAAAACCTCCGACAGGGCTTCCGGCATTTACACTCCCTGGCCGAGCATCCCGCACCCCAATCTTGGTATCGCGAGGCATTCCCCTCGGGCAAAGACCTCCGACAGGGCTTCCGGAATTATGTACCAACATACCACCAGGCCTCCCCTGGAATTACGTACCGTATACCACCGGGCATCCCGACACTCCCGGGGAATTATCATCCGCCACATCAATCTCCTCATTGAACATTATTCATGTTCACCAATTTCGGTCTTAATTTAGCATGGCATATGATGTGATGGCAAACAAAGTCATATTCAGCATGGAATTCATACATGCATCTCAATCTATTGTCATGCATACATCAAGGCCCCATCATACATGCTACATGGTACAATTATTTATGAAATAAAATTTATGGAATTTATGCCAATTAAAATAATCCATTTACCATGCCCCTTTTACATTTATTTAAATTCCAGCTTGTGCCATTTTCAAAAATATTAAATTTAATATCTATATCATTCTCAAAAATCATAAAAATTAGGGCAAGAAATAAACAAGAAAATAGGATAATGATTTCATGCAAAATACATGGCCAAATAGAATTCCACACAAATCCATAATTCACACAAAACAGCATATAATTTTCGGATGAAATCAGAATGCACAGTCTCCGAAATAATTTGATTAAAATATCCATACGACCTCCAAAAATTACGAAATTTTACCGAGTTATAGCCAAGACACTAAAGTACATTTTTCATGGAGACTTCCAAGTCAGATTCTTTTTAGATAAATTTCTACAGTCTCACGAAGCTTCTGGATCCAACACCGAATCGTCCAGTACATGCTTCTCCGAAATACTGAGTTTTCACCTACCTATTCTTCTTCGTTTCCTCTGAAATTTGGATATGTTTTACATCAAGATGTTATCTACAAGTTTCATGAAGAAATCTAAGTCAAATAGCCAGAGTATAGTCGTCATTTAGGTCCATGAAGTCTCGGGTGTCCTGTACCGCGTCTCCAGAATTACCGTCTTCAAGAATCAGTCGATTTACTAGATTATACTAGTTCATTTCTCTTCAAATTTTATTATGTTATAGATTAAGATGTCCCCTACAACTTTCATGAAGAAATCGAAGAGAGATTCTTAGCACAAATCAACATGCAACCACAAATCCATCAAAAGGTCAGTAAAATCGTTCCAGATCTGAGGTCTCCGTAGGATGAGAGTTTAACCCTTTAAATCTCCATAATTTTACACCAAATGTTAGTATGTTATAGTTCAAGATGTTAGCTACAACTTTCATGAAGAAATCAAAGCCAAAATCGGACTCTAAACATGCACGCAAGCTCTCACAACATTCTGTCTCAGGCGGATCTCACGAAATCAGCATGCAATGGACGGCGTGCGGGCGGCGACGGGCGAGCTCCTTCCTTTCTCTCTTCCTCTCTTCCTCTCTCTCTCTTTCTCTCCTCTCTCTCGGCACCTCTCTTGGACGACAGCCCTCAACCATCAGCCACTCCTCTCTCTCTTCCTTTTTGGTTGTATTTATATTGCATGCACCCCCTCTTTGCATGGGGGACACTTGTCCCTAAGAAGGAGACAAGTGTCTCCTTTGCCGAAGACACTTGGAGGCCATGTGTCGGCAGCCCAATGGGCTTCATGGGCCTGGCCTCTTGGCCCACTTTAGGCCCATCTCACTTGGGCCTAAGGTCCAAACTTAAATGGCCCAAGTTCATTTTATTTTATTTTTATAATATATCTTAATCATCATTTAAATAAATATCTAATTGCATAAATAATAAGGCCATTAAACTTATAGTCACAAATCCATAAATTTCAATTTATGATGCACATGGCCAATGATAGAATTTTCTTTCCTATCACATAATTATTCCTTAAAAGCTTGGCCATAAATCTTATTGCAAATTATGGATTAAATGGCTATAAAATAACTTAATGGCACTTCCATCACCTATTCATAGACTTTAATGTAACTAGAGGTCATTATGAATTTTGGGATGCCACATCTACTAAGGCCATCCTATATGGGGCTTTCAATATAGGTTTTGTTCCAGGCATTAATTCAATTTCAAACTCAATTTCTCGTTCCGGTGGTAATCCAAGCAACTCCTCTGGAAATACATCTTGAAATTCATTAACTACCCAAATTTCATCAAGCTTAGGCTCTTCCTTAGTATAATCTTTAACCATGGCCAGGTACCCTTGACATCCTTTGTCAAGTAACGCACAGGCTTCTATTGCTGAAATAAGTGTTATAGATAGGTTGGTTTGACCTCCCAAAAATTCACAACTAGACTGATCAGGTAAAATAAATTGAATCACTTTTCTATAGCAATCCATTTTGGCCCGATACTTATGAAGCCAATCCATTCCTATGTTAACATCAAAATCATACATAGCCATTACAACCAAGTCTATTTCCATTTCCTTTCCTCCCATTGTTATCTTACAATTTACACACACCAGCGTAGACAATACAATATTCTTTAAAGGCGTAGAAACACAAAGAGGCATCTCAAGAGACTTAGTTTCTATTTTACTCAACTGTCTATACCTTTCAGACACAAATGAATGCGTAGCACCCGTATCAAACAATGCATATATCTTTTTATCATTTATAAGGATCGTACTTGAGATAACATTCTTGGAAGCTTCCGCTTCCTCTTGGGCGATTGCATACACCCTTCCTTGTGCTGGTGGCCTTTGAGGATTCCTTGGTAGGTTTGGTCTAACAGCACTCTGCTGTGTCTGTCGCACCAAGCCAACACTCGCGACCTTTCTTGTAAGCAGTTTCTCTTAAGATGACCTATTTGTCCACAACCATAACATCTCATTCGTCCATTGCAAGGTCCTGGGCCATGTTGTCCATCACACTTTCGACATTCTTCATTTCGATAGGGTGCTCCTCCTATATTCAGGCCATCCCTGCCTCTTCCAAAATTTTCGAAATTGCCCTTCTTCTTAGACGCCCAGGTCTGACTTTGACTTGTATAGGGCATCTTACCCCATCTCACATCACTAAAAGACGATTGTCTCTTGTTCTCCGACTGTTCCCTTACTAACTCTTGCTCCACCAACTGTGCCCTTTCATAGATCTCATTATAATCTCTTATGTTCAAAGGCACCATTTGTTTCCTGATATCAGTTCTCAACCCTTTCAAAAACCTCTTAGCTTTCTCTTCTTGATCCTCAATTAGTCTAGGAGCATATCTAGACAGTTCAGAAAATCTTGCCTCATATTGATCCACTGTCAGCTCCTTTTGTTCTAATTGAACAAATTCTGTAATTTTCTTGTCCTTAGCACAGTCAGAAAAATGCTTTCTATTGAAAGCTCTGACAAACTCGTCCCAATTAACATCAGTGCCTGGTGAGAAGATTGTGTCCCTTGAAGCTCTCCACCAAAACTTTGCATTTCCCTCTAACTGGTACTCTGCCAAAGTTATTTTCTTAGCATCATTGCAGTCCAACAATCGGAAAATTCGTTCCATCCCATCAATCCAATGCTCCGCCTCCTCAGGACTTCCCATTCCATTGAACTTAGGTGGTTTCAACTTCAAAAATTACTCCACCAGTCCTTGAGTACGGCGTTCTACTTCGGGTTGTTGCTGCGCTTGTCTTTCCATCAGATTTCCTATACTGGCCAATGCCTACAGGATATCTTCCATCTGGGGTTCAGCCCTTGCTGCAGAGGCTTAGCCCTCGACAGATGTTGACCTCCATATCGTACCATGATTTTCTTGCAGTTTCCAAGCATTCGCCTCAGGAAATATCTGTGACTCAATGTCTTCATTAAAAACAACAGCAACTAAGGAAAAATAAGTAACATAACCATGTTACCGGTACCTAAAAGCAGCCCATAATAACTACTAGGGATCTACGAGTGAATACTCATCACCCATTATTCAAAGTTACTTAACTATTCCAATTAATATCCTATGGTGTGCATTGTCATCATGTTCCTCAATTTCCAAATGAGGCTCCTTATCACTCCAATCTATAACCTTTGCTCTGATACCAAAACGACGTCTGTGGCACCTCCAAACATCTAAGGTCGCCATAGGTATCTATCGCTCCACCTAATGAATACTAGTTACATCTCTTAGCGGAAGCACCGTAGTTCATAGGCATTTTTTTTTCTTTTGAAAATGGTTCCAGCGCATCTTATTAGCGGAAGCATAAACAAGTCTCACCATTTCTCCCTCCAATAACCATAATGCAATGCACACCAACTACGCACCATAAGAAAAGATAAAGTCGAGCCACTTTTATTTATATTTTCATGATGGATTTCTCGGGTCGATACAACCAAAAAGAAAAGCCAAGACCTTTAACTAAACTTGGCCATAGCTCAAAAGAGATCTCGACCCCCTATATTGATCACGTGTCATCCTCCATCTACAAGTGTCGGCTATCCTAAAAAAGTGTTAGCTCCCACTCCTCACGCGGGCCATCACACCCACCCTGGTGCGTCGGGCGGTGGCGGCGGCAACATCCCCCGTATCACTCCGTCACGACGGACGTGGACCAACAAGATCTCCTGGATGACCGGGCGCCCAGCCAGGCCCACATCATACATCACCAGCACTCGAACCCATATAAACATCAGACCAGGGATGGTGACACAATCAATCTCCAAACGCTTGACCTCCACGTCAGATGGAATGACGTAAAAGGTACCCCGCGTGACCAGAAGGAGAGGCATCTTTCTAATCTGAAATGTTAGTCCCCAAATGGGTGAGTACAACCACTCAGCAAGTAAAAGATCCATTAAACTACTCAATGCATCAAGCAGAACAATCATGACATCACCGACAAAGCACATATCATTCATGCATCTAAGCATAACTTACCTAGCAGCCATGCATGTGTCATCATACCCTATGTGCATACACCATCATGCACTCATCATCAAGCATTCATGCATATACCATCATGCCATAGGTATATATACAACCATGCACTCATCATCAATCATTCATGCATATCCATGCCTTATGTGCACATACTCCATGCACTCATACATATCATATCATACGGCCATGCATACATGTCACCATACCATGCATGATTCAATTTCAACTTTTTATCTTTCAATTGGGTCACCACATTTTTCTTTCCTAGGACCAGTGATTGCATCCCACATTTTATTGCTCACACCCCACCTAGCATCGCGAGGAACCTCCGGCACACACCACCGGGCATCCAGTACCCCCACATTCCAGGCATCTCGCATCCCAACTGGCATCACGAGGTATCCCCTCGGCACACACCTCCGAGGCTTACAGTACTCCCCCATCCCGGGCATCTCGAAACTCCCGAGGACATCCGGCACCCCCACATCCCGAGCATTTGGCACTCCCCTTTCCGGGCATCCCGACGCTCCTGGGGCATCGTCGGCTCACCCCTCCGACGGTATCCTCATTTATCATAACTCATATTCACAATTTATGTCTCAATATCAACATGGCATATGATGTGATGGCAACAATGTCAATTTCAGCCTTTGATTTTATATGTAATGCCAAATATCATCACATGTGCAGCAAGATTCAATCACTTAAAACAATACAATTGATAGGGCTCATACAAAACAGAATAGTCCAAGCATTACAGCTTTTGAAATTCGCACAATCCAACTTGCACAGTTTTAGAAATTTTTTTAATTAAATACCCAAATGACTTTCAAAAATTATGAAATTCAAACATGTAATAGTCAAGACATAGAGGCAGATATTTCATGAAGAACACTACACCAAAAGACCCTCATAAAATTCGGTATAGACCATGCATCATAGCACTACTATTCTAACAATTCAACTTGCACATTTTTTGAAACATTTTTGGTTAAATAGGCAAATGAACTTGAAAAGTTACGAAATTTGAATATGTTTTAGGGAAGACATAAAGAGAGATATTTCATGAAAAACACATTGCCGAAAGAACCTCATACAAAACGGTATAGTCCACGCATTGCAACTGACCAAGTCCAAACACATTAGATTGCACGGTTTTAGAAACATTGCCGATTAAATACCTGAATGAACTTCAAAAATTATGAAATTCGACTATGTAATAGTCAAGACCCTAAGGTATTTTTTTCTTGAAGGCATAAAAGTCAGATTCATCCTAGGTAATTAAATATAGGCGGTTAAAACTTCTGTTCCTAGTACCGAAATTTTCAGATCTAACTACCTCCGAAAAACCACGATTTCACCTACCTATTCTTGTTGGTTTTCTCTAAATTTTTTATATGTTAAACCTCAGGATTTCCTTTACATCTTTTTTTAAGAAATTGAAGTGAAATTTCAACAAAAAGTTAGCCTTACAGTCCATGCATTCATCAAAGGTAGTTACCGAAATCTCCAGATCCAGTCTTTCCAAAGAATAAAGATTTCACCCACTTATACTTGTTCGTTTTGTCCTAAATTTGAGTATGTTATTGTGGCATCCCAAAAATTCATGACGAACTCTAGTTACATTAAAGTCTATGAATAGGTGATGGAAGTACCATTAAGTTATTTTATAGCCATTTAATCCATAATTTGCAATAAGATTTATGGCCAAGCTTTTAATGGATAATTATGTGATAGGAAAGAAAATGCTATCATTGGCCATGTGTATTATAAATTGGAATTTATGGATTTGTGACTACAAGTTTTATGGCCTTATTAATTTTGCAAGTTAGGTATTTATTTAAGTGGAAAATGTTAATGGATGATCAAGGTTGGTGTTATAGGACAATTTGATAAAGAAGACTTTGTTCTTGACTATGCACTTTATAAATTTGATTTTATGGATTAATGTCACAAGGTCTTTTGGCCATTTTATTATGCAATTAGGTATTTATTTAAATGAGGATTAAGATGTATTATTAAAAATAAACTTGGGTCATTTAAGTTTGGATTTTAGGCCCAAGAGTGTTGGACTAAAGTGGGCCAAAAGGCTGGCCCATGAAGCCCATTGGGCTGTCGACGCATGGAGGGGGGAGGAGAAGCCAAATGGCCTCCTCCAAGTGTCTTCAATAAGGGAGACACTTGTCTCCTTCTTAGGGACAAGTGTCCCTCCATGCAAAAAGGGAAGCATGCAAGTATTTAAACAACCAAAAAGAAAGAGAGAGAGGGAGTGGCTGGTTTTGAGAGAGTGAGAGAGAGGGAGAGGGTTGCCGAGAGAGTGAGGAACCGAGAGAGAGGAGGAAGAGCGGTGTGTCCGTCCGTCCACTCGTCCGTCGCTCGTCGCCGTGCGTCCATCGTCCGTAGTACTCGCTGTAGCTCGGTACAAAGGCAAGTTGGGATCCATATTCTGCTCTTGCATGTTGTGTTTTGCATATGTGTTTGTGTGTGATGAATCTCGGACGTTTAGGGTGTGAGAAACCGAAGCTTTGAGTGTGTGTTTTTGAAACAGCATCCTGTTTTCGACTATACCGCCTGACCCAGAATGTTGTAGAGGCTTGCATGTGGGTTTTGAGTCGAATTTTGGCTTTGATTTCTTCATGAAAGTTGTAGAAAACATATCAAACTATAACATACTAAAATTTGAGACAAAATGGCCGAGTTTTAAGGGATAAAACCTTTCCTCTACGAAAACACTAGATCTGGAACTGTTTTGTTGACCTCTTGGTGGTTTTGTGGGTTGCATGTCACTTTTTACCGAGAATCTCACTTCGACTTCTTCACGAAAGTTGTAGAGAACATCCTGAAGATTAACATACTCAAATTTAAGGTCAAACGAGCAATTTTAGCCTAGCGAAACGATTTTCTTTTGAAGACGGCAGATCTGGAAGTACGGTACTGGACTCCCGAGACTTCGTGGACTATATGGTGACTATAATTTGAGAATCTCACCTATATCCCTTAATGAAAGTTGTAGGGGACCTCTTGAGTCAGAATATATAAAAATTTCAGAGGAAATGATGGAAGATAAGTAGGTGAAACCTTGATTTTTCGGAGACAGCTAAACTGGACTGTTCGGTACTAGGAACAGGATCTTCGACCGTCTATAGTAAATTATCTAGAGCGAATCTGGCCTAGATGTCTTCATTTAAAGTCTACCTTAGAGTCTTTACTATAACCTGGTAAAATTTCAGAATTTTTGGAGGTCATTTGGGTATTTTAATCGAAATATTTCAAGAACTGCGCAATCTGATTTTATCCGAATTTTGCATACTGTATTGTGCGAGCTATATCTTTTTGTGTGAAGCTCTTTTGGGCATGTGTTCTTCATGAAATTGTTACCTTTATGTCTTGTCTATTACATGCTCTGATTGTATGATTTTTGAAGATCATATGGATATTTAATTTACATGTTTTCCGAAATTGTGTAAGCTGGAATTTGGTAAATTTCAAAAGTCATGATGGATGGATTATTCTAAGTTGTATGGACCCCATGGATTGTATTGTCATAAGTGGTTGTATCTTGCTGCATGTATGATGATGATTGGAAATGCATATAAGAATCAAATGATGAAAATGATCTTGTTTGCCATCACATCATATGCCATGTTGAAATTGAGCTATAATTGAAAATGAGATGTATGAGAATATGCATTGTGGTGATGAGAAGATCATCGGAGGTGTGAGCCGACAATGCCCCAGGAGTGTTGGGATGCTCGGAAAGTGGGGGTGCCGGATGCCCGGTGGCCTAGTGGCGTAATTCCGGAGGGTCCTCGGGAGTTTCGAGATGCCCGGTGGTATACGGTACGTAATTACAGAGGAGGGGGGAATCCTGGTGGTATGTCGGTACGTAATTCTGGAAGCCTTGGAGGTTTGTGCCCAGGGGGATGCCTCGTGATGCTAGTTGGGATGCGAGATGCCCGGAATGTAGGGGGCCGGATGCCCGGTTGTATTTTGAATACATGCCCGGAGGTTCCTCGCGATGCCAGGATTGGGTGCGAGCGATAAATTGTGGGATGCAAACATTGGTCCCTAGAAAGAAAAACTGATGAGATCCTTGTGAAAGATAAGAATTGAAAATGAATCATGTGCATGGGTGTATGCATATGGCATGATGCATGATCGGCTTATGAAAATAAATTGATGCTATTTAATATTGAAAATGCGATCATGAAGGCATGAATGGATCTCATGGTGATGTATGCTTGATAGCATGGATGATATGAATCATGGTGGTATGTGCACATATGGCATGGATATGCATGCATGCTTGATGATGAGTGCATGGTGGTATGTGCACATATGGCATGGTGATATATGCATGGATGCATGATGGTATTGTGCACCTATGACAAGATGGTATGTGTGACATGATGATGGTAAGTGCATGGATGTATGTGCACCTATGGCATGATGGTATGTGTGACATGATGATGGTAAGTGCATGGATGTATCATGATGGTATGTGTGACATGATGATGGTAAGTGCATGGATGTATCATGATGGTATGTGTGACATGATGATGGTAAGTGCATGGATGTATGTGCACCTATGGCATGCTGGTACATGTATGATATGATGGTGATGATTACATGAGGATGTGTGTACATGTGGTATGATGACATATGCATGGCTCCAAGGGAAATTATGCATGGATGCTTGAATGATATGTCTTATGCTATGATTGTTATGATTGTATTGTATGATGCATTGAGTGGTTTATTGGGTCCTTTACCTGCTGAGTGGCTGTATTCACCCTTTTTGGGGAATAACATTTCAGACTAGATAAGATACCTCTGCTGCCACTGTCACCAGTAGATGGATCAAGTGGTTGGATATGACCGCGAGGAGGAGAATAGCAAAGGAAGGAACTTTTGGACGCCGACACTGATCGATGGACTTTAAGTATACGACTGTTGGAGGAGATGTCGGTCATCTTTTGAAATATAGCCAAGTATAGAAAACCATGGCATTTCGATGTACCGACTAAAGATGTCCATCTGCTTTATGTAAATAAAAGTGTTCGGCTTTAACTTATAGAAGATGTTTAGTTGGTGTGCATCGTTTTCTGAATATAGGGAAGGGAGTTGTTGGATATGCTTCCGTTACATGAATTGCGCAAGGGACCGATCTAAAAGATGTAAACCCCTAGGTTGTATGGACCCGCTGCAATTGTTAATAGTATTAGAGTGACATGTTATTAAGGAAAGTGAATGGAAATCAAACTGTAGCAACCCTAACAGATCGGGGGCCGTCGAGGGGTGTCACAGTTATACTCCTAGAAGTCCTTAACAACTTTCATTTAGAAGTCAAAGCCAAAATCCAACTTGAACATCACATGCAAGCCACTAGAACATCCAAGGTTGAGCTGTTTTCTCAAGAACAGTTTACTAGTCTAGAACACCACTCTTAAAACTTCAGCTTTTCACATCCTAGACATCCGAAATTAATCACCATTTAATCACACATACTAGGCACAACATGCAAGAGTAGATCAAGGATCCCACTTGCCTCTAAACTGAGCAAGCAGCGAGCACAACGGCGACGGGACACGGCGACAGACGATGGACGCACGGCGGACGGTCGACAAACGGTCCTCCTCCTTCCTCTCTTCCCTTCTCCCTTTTCTTCCTTTCTTCCTTCTCTTTCTCTCCTCTCTCTCTTTCTCGGACGAACTCCCTCTCTCTCTCCCTCTTTCTCGCTTAAACCGGCATCATCTTCCCCTAATTTCTTCCCCTCCATCATTAGCCATCATTAGATCATGCATGGAGGACACTTGGCAATCTCCTTGGGACAAATGGGGAAGGCATGCAACTGGATCCCCCCCTCCTTTGCATGTCGATTGCCCCTCATGGGCTTGGGCCAACCATGGACTGACGGCGGCTCTCCTCCTTGGGCTCCGTGGGCCGGCCAAGAGTTGGGTGAGGCTATGGGCTGGCTTGGGCCTTTAAATGTCCAGCCCATCCTCATCCTAATAATCCACCTAATCCTTAATTATATAAACCCCTAATTGAAATTTATAATTCACAAAACTTTGTGACCTAATTTAATAAATTCCAACTGATAATTCACATGGCCAAAAATAGAATTTTCCTATCAAATAATTACCAACCAAAAGCTTGGCCAAAATCTCAATGCAAAACATGAATTAGAGCACTTCTAAGGATTGACAAGAAATTCTAGGATGCCACAGGAATATCGAGGACACACCTCGAATATTCAAGGTCTCCCACCTCCTGATAATTGGAATATTGAAGACGCACCTTGAATATTCATGAAGGTCTCCCACTTTCTAGTGATTAGAATATCAAGGACACATCTTGGATATTCATGCAGGTCTCCTCCCTCCTGGTAAAAAGAAATTGGAATATCGAGGATGTACCTCAGATATTTGTGAAGGTCTCTCACTTTCTAGTATAAGAAATCTTGGATATAGCATGAGACTTACTTGATGAAGCAAGGAACCGATCGTCTGCTTGATAATCGACTTTTCTCGAATGCACCGTGGGGCAATACAATTTCGGGAATACCTAGATGACTACAATGTCACGACCAAATCTTCAGGTGCACCACCTAAAATTAGGCTAATGGACTGCTAAGCCTAGACTTAGCTCGGGCTCTCCCGAGCCCATACTAATTCGCAACTTAGGTTCAAATATTTAGCATGCAAAAGGGAGTCGCCACTAATCAGTTTGCGGTAGGTCAATTAGACACCTAAGTAAAATAATGGGAAAATTATTTTATTTCTACGAACCAGAGATTGTGAGTTCGGGGACTTGATTACATTAGATTTCTCTAACGCCCTTTCGGTACCTTTCTCTTTTATTTTGAAAAAAAATGTTTGGCAAGCAGCTTGAATTGATTTTAATTTATCTTCCTAACATGAGAGGTTATCATGCGGGTATGCAAACCACCAATTTAACACTCAAGAAAACAAATGAAAAAAAAAATGCAAAACGTACCTCATAGCAACGAAAGCATCTGCTTTGTTAGATCAGAATTCACATCAGTAATCTTAAATATAATTTCTAATTAATACATCATCACTAAATTTTTTGTTTTCACTTTTTTAATAAGAATCATGCAATGCATGCTACTAATTTAACATGAAATGATATGGCATGGCAATATGACCTAAACTATATGACATGAGTAAGGTAATTTTTTAAAGAAATGCAATAATTAAATGTGCAATCTAAATTAACCAACTAACCTAATTCTAATGATGGACAATTTCTAATTCAAGGGTTTCCTATCAACAATCACTAAATGACGTGCATTTCATGAACCTAATTCTATATGACGTGCACATAATATTCCTATTCTACTAAAAAATGCAATCTATCCTAGAGAATGAAATGAATTTATTCTAAGATAACTTTTTTTTTGTATTTTTCATGAAATTCGAAATTAAGAAAAATGCAAAAATTATCTATCTAGATTAAGATTCTCTCTAGCTTATATTAAAGATCATATCAGACTAAATCCTAATTTAAACTAAGATATTATCTTAACCTAGCAATCTCTAACTTAAGATACAGTCTATCTAAGAAATCAATCTAAACTTAAAATGAAACATTCAATTTTATTTTAATATGCAATGACATACAAAGAATGCCCTAATTCTACATGATATATGCATGATGATTTTTTTTTCTTCATAAAATTCGAAATTAAAGTTGACACATAATTAAACGTGCAATTTAAATTAAAGAAAACTAACATCCTAAATGAATGCATTTTTTTGGATTTTTGTTCTAAAAAGATTCGAAATAAAATTCATATTCTAAATATGAAAGATAATCCTAAAACAATACAATAACCTAATCTAACTCATATTTTTTATGATTTTTTTTTTACGAAAATAAAGTCAATTCAAACAAAATGACAGCACATTCAACAAGATAAGATTGATATCCAAAAATTGACAAACCATATCTCTCGCATGAGATCGAGTTGGCCAATTTTAAACTAAATCGCGAATCGAATCTCAAGCGTGAGATTGGATTGACGATTTCGCAAGCGATTGCGAGTCGGATTTCGGGCGCGAAAATCAGACTGACAATCCCCAATTTGAGAGGCCGCTTCATGTCAGAATCTCAATCATACATTTAAGGAATAATTCCACTAAAAAACAAAACAAATAATAAAACAAATAAATAAATAAATAAATAAATAAATAAACAAAAAAACTACCTAATTTAATTTTCTTTTTTTTTCTGTTTTTTTTTCCTTTTTTCCTTCCCAAGCACGACTTGTGCTTGTGCAGCTGGTCATTGACTCCGGTGAGGGGCGGCAGTTGTGACGGTGGCGTCACCGTCGATCGGAGGTTGCGAAGGTGTGGAGCTCCGGCAAGGTCTGGCAATTCGGAGCTACAGGGAAGAAAAATCAGTGACTGGTTCGGGCTGTTGCGGAGGGAACTCGAGCAGTGTTCTGCAGCGTCGAAGCCCGGGATAGGGGTGCTGCAACAGGCGAACGGCCGGTGGAGCAAAGGTGGACGTGCGGTGACCGCTTGGGATCTGTTGTGGCGTTGGCTCTTGGGCGAAGAGGCAGGCACGGCAAGGCAGTGGTGTGCCGAGGCGCTGCAACAGGGGGGTCACAAACACACGGGATGCAAGCAAGGTGGAGGAGATGCAGTGACGATCGGTGCGGAGAATGGCAGGTGGAGGCTTGACTGCTGTGGGGCGGTGGCGGCACAGTGATTGGCTCAGATCTGCTGGCGTCGGTGGTGGACACAGCGTCGGCGCAGGTGGTCGTGGGCGAAGGCCGACTGTAGGAGAACACCCGCATGAAGAAGACAACTCTTGGGCTTCTTTTTCTCCTTTTTTTTTTCTCTCTCTTTCTCCTCTGTCTTCTCACGTCTCCTCCTTCTGCCGTATTTCTTTTCCTTTGTTGTTCTTCTGCTGGTGGTCAGCAGAAGGGAAAAAGCTTATGCTCTTTCTGCAGAAGCTCAATTTGGCTGTTGACTTCTCCCCAAAAAGAAACGAAGAGAATTTCCTCCTTTTTTTTTTTCGAACAACCTATTTATAGGCCAATGATTAGGGTTTTAATTTTTTTCCAAATCTATATCCACAAAGATTTCCTTTTCCAAATGCAATATTCATTTTGCCGAACGCAATATTTGCTTTTCCATTTGTCCTATCCGAAAAAAATAATAATTATATCCTAGAAAATTTAAAATTCCTATTTTCACAACATAATCTTTGATCATTAAAAAAAATGGGCTTGGGCCAATTTGCTCGCTTCGTGGGCATAGTACAGCTTGTCAATTTAAAGCTCAGAACCACTAATTCCAACCCATGTACCACCGGTCCAATGCACAAAATATAAATTAAAAACAAATGCACATAAATTTATATGCTATGTAATTAATATTTTTTTCAGGGACAAAATTAACTCTTAATTTTCTATGCAATAAATAAATGATCAGATTGCCAAAATTTTGGTGTCAACAGTTGCCCCTCTTTGAAGGTGAGCTCGTAGAGGTTTCTTTCAAAGACAAATTGAAACCTAAATTTTGACCATGCACATGCACTGAATGATTTTTTTTTTTTTGGAAAATGAATCCCAAATACATGATGCGAAAGGAAATGACGTACCTACAGTCACTTACCAATCAGTGCAGTATAGCATCTTGAAGTACATGATAAATTCACATTTACTCCACAAGTACCCAACTTTCACTCAGGTTCCTTGAAGAGTGTAACAGGTAATAGATTGAGACATTGAGATTAAGAAGAACATTCACATCCAAAGTGAAATGCTCAACGAAAAGAATTGAGACGTCCAGATCCAAACTGAGATGTCAAGATTTTTTAACTCGAAATACCTAGATCCACACTAAGGTATAACGAGAAAGCTCGAAAAACATTCACATCCAAAGTGAAATGTTTAGATGAAAATAATTGAGACATCCAGATCTAGACTGAGATGTCAAAATTTTTGAACTCGAAACACCTAGATCCAGACTAAGGTATAACGAGAAAGATTGAAAAGCATTCACATCTAGAGTGAAATGTTTAAATGAAAATAATCAAGACATTCGGGCCCAGACTTAGATGCCATGATATTTGAAACTCAAAATACCTACATCCAGACTAAGGTATAACAAGAAAGATTGAAGAACATTCACATCCAGAGTGAAATGTTCAATAAAAATAATCAAGACATCTGGGTCCAGACTGAGATGTCATGACTTTTTACACTTGAAATACCTAGATCCAAACTAAGGTATAACAAGGAAGATTGAAGAACATAGAACATTCACATCCAGAGTGAAATGTTCAACGAAAATAATCAAGACATCCAAGTCCAGACTGAGATGTCAAGATTTTTGAAGCTCGAAATACCTAGATCCAAACTAAGGTATAACGAGGAAAATTGAAAAACATTCACATCCAGAGTGAAATGTTTAAATGGAAATAATCAAGACATCAGGGTCCAGACTGAGATGTCATGATTTTTGGGACTCTGGGTTACGAAAACACACTAGGTCGATAAAAGAAATTCGGGCTATGGAAGCACGTCGGTTCGATAAAAGAGACTCTGGGCTACAAAAGCACGCCAGGTCAATGGACTCTGGGCTATGAAAGCATGCCCGGGTTTATTAAAAGGGACAATGGGCTACGGAAGCACGCCGAGTCAATGAAAGGGACTCTGGGCTACGAAAGCACGCCAGGTCAGTGAAAAGGGTTTCGAGCTACGAAAGCACGCCGAATCTCGAGGCTTCAAAGAGCAACTTGAACATCAAGTATTATTCGGTGTTCAAGGAAATATTACCCGTTAGACATGATTAGAGCAACAACTGAACTGATATGCATTCATCAAAGAGGTAGACAATCTGAGCTACTTTAAAATGCACATTTCAAAGTCCAATGAGGTTTTCATCAATTCAATCAAGGTTTATGTATAATGACTTTGCCATATTTGCATCACCCAAATTTCCACAGGAGAGAATTATTGTCCAAGAAAATGACATAGATTTCTTAAGAATGCTAAATGAGAGACTTTCAATTAGAAAGGATTTTCACTCACTCTCATTCAGAATGGCTATTTTATGAGAATCACTCCATCTCACCGTCATCATATCGATAAGGGTCCGAGTATTCTCGCAAGCAATACGACCTTACCAATCTGAGAGGTCTTTAATAGGGACCGTAATGTGGGCTTGGTCAACGGCTTAACAAAGGGACTCTTTGAGTCAAGGCTATTGAAAGAACAACTCCATAATCATCTTCGGGTTTACAAGTCAAGAACCCTGCAAAATGAGAAAGAAATAATCTTGCTCACACTTCTTTGAGCGATGCCTAAAAACATATGAACTTCTACATTAATTCAAGTGCCATAATCTGAAGAGACTTTGTAAATGATGTAACATAGGCTGGGTTTATGGGTTAGGGAACAAAAGACTTGTTAGGCTCAAAGTATGTGTAAATGGTGAGAGTTGATGATCATCTAGGCATTGTCACCAATCTTTTCCTTCACCAAAGATGGTCATTATAAATGCACCATTAATCTTGACTCTTTGAGTACTGCTCCATTGAGATACAATCCTTGCAACTGATAGTCATCTATCTTTACTCTTTTTTTTCATTTTTTTCATTTTCATCTATGGGTATTGGCCTTACTTTTACCACGCACACCGCTTTTTCATGCCCCTAGTTCTCATTCATTCTTTCTTCACTTCTTTTCATGGGCATTGGCCTTGCTTTTACCAGGCATACTGTTTTTTCATGCCCCTTGGTTTTATTTTGAATGACCATTTTAACATTTGGACCTTTGGGAGGTCTTCGTATTCTGTTAACACTCCAAACCCTGCTGTTTGAACAATTGTTTTTTTTTGCATTGCCCCAATGTGAGGGATGAGCACCAACTAAATTTAAAGAAATGAAATTGCAGGCTCAAGTGGGCTATGCAAATGATATAAGTATGTAGGATAGAGAAAGAAATGCTCTTCGTCTCCTGGGGTACTTAAATTACCACATGAATTCAATGTAATAGCATGACTTAAAGATTGATGCAAGTGAAAGCAAGAAAATTTCTTTTCATTTTTCTCACCTCATGATGCCATCTTACCTCCCACTTGCCCCGATGTGGGGTGGTTCTTAACAGGGGTAATTTGACAAGAATCTCCATAAGTGTATGTGGCTCAAAGAGGTTAAGCAATGGATCACCTGTAGTATTTGGGATAGAGAAATGAATTGCCTATCATCATTTCGGTCATCGTACTTTTCACAAGAGAACTCTTTACCTTGCGGATATGGAACTTTAAATACTCATCTCACAAGTGTATAAGTAGGGGACTGTGTATAGGATAAGGCTTGCCTTTCATCATCCCGACACGTCTCATTCAACATGCTCAATCCATTGAATTGTCCATCTTGACAAATCTTCACATGAAATTGGTGAGTTAAATAGGTAAAATCACTATGGAAATTCTCTTTTCAAAGGAGTCCAGCAACTTTAAACATAAAAAGCATTTGTGACTTCAAACAGACAATTTACTGCACTAAAAAATGCTCTCATAAATATGAAAAACATGATTTCAAGCGTTCATTCAATGAATTATCCCACAAAGGGATTGTCTTAGCAATGGGTATCCATGAATTGCCCCTATCGAAAGGGAACAAACACACAAATTAATCAATTGAGGCTGAAAATCCAATCTTTGATTTGATGAATTCTTGCTTTTGCCCCTGCACAAAACAACGTGCATGACTAGGATACTATGCTACATCAAAGTAAATGCACATGGAATATCCATTTTGGTTTGGGTGGAGATTTTGTTTCAATTGGGTCACTACCAACATCTGTCATGCCCTTAATTTGTCATATGATGTGCCTTTTTAGATGCTTTCTCATCGGGCCAAGAAAATAATGCTCATGAATCATGTGTGCTTGAGTTCTTCACCCTCCTTGGTCCTCGGGAAAATGAGATGGTTCAAAAGTCTCTTGGCTCTTTTCTTCGAGTCACAAGTTCTCACTTGTTTGGATCCATCGTTTTAGCTCTTGACCGTGTACGGATGGGTGAGCGGGATCGCTCCATAATCACCTAATTCAAATGAACGGGAACATATAAGCATGAGGTGTAAATAGAGAGTCAATCCATGACAATGATCTATTTTTTTCTTTTTCTTTTTTGTCACAAAAAGTACACACATGAAGAGAATTTCCTAAAAATTGACTAGGAAAATAAAGACATGGGACGCCCTAGCATGGACTGGGAAATAAGGACATTGAATTCCTGAACATGAACTGGGAAATACTGAAATTTGAAGCTCCCTAATAAGAACAATAAAGACATGAATTGAAAATAAATTCTCCAAAGTTTTTTTTTTGGGTTATTTTCTAAATGATTCATTGCATGGCAATTTCCTCATTTCATTTTTGATTGACAAAAGAATTAAATCAAATGACTAACCTAGATTGTCATGGACCGACCAAAAGCACGACAAAATAAATTGCATAGTATAGGAATAGAAGACTTACTTTACCAAGGAAAATCAATGGCAATCACATAGACATGCACATGAGATGTGAGGCTCGATTTCTACACTAGACAGGTTTAACAAAGTGGAGCCACAAGCATGATCGGACTAGCCGCGGGCATGCGAACTAAGTCGGGTCCTCATGACTTCGGCTTGGTCAAAGAGCGGACCTGGGTTGCGGGCATGCGAACCGAGGTGGGTACTCTTGACACCAAAAAAAGAAATTTTGAGATTGAGATAGGCGACTCATATCGCGGGCATGCAGTCAGAGTGGTATCCATCTCAATACCATCCTAGATAATCCTATGTGGCCTAAGTCCGGTGGTAGGTTGTGTGTACAATAGTGTAGTGTTAAATGTAGGGCATGCACGACAGTTTATATCAAACAACACTTCAATAGTTTGAATGCAAAACATTCATCCCCAACTCCAACCTATAAGACAAGGGTTAGCAATCACTACTTCCCTTATATCTCCCCATTTGCAAGAACATTTAACATCTCAAATGTTATAGACGTACCTGGAATCCTCGCTGCTAAACAAAAAATTTTCTAAAGAAGAGAAAATTGGCCTAAATCCACTAAGAGATTAAATTTGCCTAAATCCACTAAGAGTTTTGACTCAAATCCCCAGCGGAGTCACCAAGCTATCGCGACCAAATTTTCGAGTGCACCACATAAAATTAGGCTAATGAATTGCTAAGCCTAGACTTAGCTCGGGCTCTCCCAAGCTAATACTAATTTGCGACTTAGGTTCAAATATTTAGCATGCAAAAGGGAGTCGCCACTAATCAGTTTGCGATAGGTCGATTAGACACCTAAGTAAAATAATATGAGAAATATTTTATTTCTACGAACCAGAGATTGTGAGTTCGGGGACTTGATTACGTTAGATTTCTCTAACGCCCTTTTAGTACCTTTCTCTTTTATTTTAAAAAAAAATGTTTGGCAAGCAACTTGAATTGATTTTAATTTATCTCCATAACATGTGAGGTGATCATGCATGTACGCAAACCACCAATTTAACACTCAAAAAAACAAATGAAAAAAAATGCAAAACTTACCTCATAGCAACGAAAGCATCTCCGTTGTTAGATCAGAATTCACATCAGCAATCTTAGATATAATTTCTAATTAACACGTCATCGCTCAATTTTTTGTTCACTTTTTTAATAAGAATCATGCAATGCATGCTACTAATTTAACATGAAATGATATGGCATGGCAATATGACCTAAACTATATGACATGAGTAAGGTAATTTTTAAAGAAATGCAATAATTAAATGTGCAATCTAAATTAACCAACTAACCTAATTCTAATGACGGACAATTTCTAATTCAAGGGTTTCCTATCAACAATCACTAAATAACGTGCATTTCATGAACCTAATTCTATATGACGTGCACATAATATTCTAAGATAACTTTTTTTGTATATTCTCCTAAAAAATGCAATCTATCCTAGAGAATGAAATGAATTTATTCTAAGATAACTTTTTTTGTATTTTTCATGAAATTCGAAAATAAGAAAAGTGCAAAAATTATCTATCTAGATTAAGATTCTATCTAGCTTATATTAAGGATCATATCAGACTAAATCCTAATTTAAACTAAGATATTATCTTAACCTAGCAATCTCTAACTTAAGATGTAGCTGTTGACACCCGAAATTTTTATCGACATTTTAATCATCCATTTTGCAAAAATATAAAAAAATAAAGAGCCAAAAAAATATAAATAAAAAGAAAACAAAAAAAAGAAAAGAAAAGAAAAGAAAAGAAGAAAAAAAATGAAATGAAATGAAAAGAGAAAAAAAATTAGAAATAAAGAAAACGAAAAAGAAAGAGGAGAGAAAAAGGAAAAAATAAAATAAAAAATAATAGAAAAGGAAGGATGGGGGCCATTTTCACGGGGGCTCTCTCTCTAAAAAAACCGTTCGCGCGGATGCTCTCTGAGGGATTCTCTTGCTGAGGGGATTATCGCGCTCTCCGACTCTCTCTGCATCTCGGAGAGTGATCTAGGGTTTTACGGCCGAATCGATTCAAGGTGGAAATCGGTCTCTCTCTTTAGCTTGAGGATCTCGACTTCCTCATCTGCACCTTCTCAAGCTCTGAAGCCGATTGGCAATGGTGGTAACGACGGCAGCGGCGGCAACAGCTTCCAATCGTTTTCTTGTTCTGCTTTGCCGGTAGTCTTGCGTGCAAGAGAGATTCCGACGATTCCTCTCTGGCTGGATCTCACGCTCAGGATCTGTCTCTCGCTCTTTGGATTTGTCTCTCAGTCGGTCTCTCTCTTGATTGAAGATGGAACGGATGAAGATCGAAGGAGTTCTTCGTTGTTACTTGATCATCAAAATCTCTGAAGATGCTTCGGAGTAGTTGATGTGCTGATTTCAAGAAAATCGCAGAATGAAGATTGAGCTGAGTCTTCTCAATCTTTACTTGTACATTTGTTGCGCAAAGATTCTGATTTCAGCAGATTCTGTTGACATTTAATTTCACTGATTTTGTTGAAGAAGAAGCTGAGAAAAACGCGTCTAGATTGCAACTCGAAAGAAGCATACACCATCTTCAAATCGGCAGCCGAGGCGTTCATTCGATGAGTTCGAGGATCACAGAATCAAAGGCCAGCGTTCTTCATTTTCCAGGAGTTCCAATAACAAAATCAAAGCTAAGTGTTTGGTTTCCTCTTTTCTATTTCGGTAAGGAGTGTTATTAGATTCAGATCCTCCACTGATTTCAGTACATGTTTTTTTGTTAAATAGCAACTTCATTGTCACTGAATGGTGGACATCTCCGAAGGTCAGCTCTTGGCCGATTCATTAAGGACCAAGGTGGGTGCCATGAAACTCCATTTAATATCATCCGATGAGGCGAGAGCTTCTCGTGTCGTGATTCATGATCGACAATGAAGGTTCGGGGCCAGGATGCTTTGCAAATCTAATTAAAATCGATGTTTGTATGATCTGGAATTGATTGCAGTTGGATGCTGAGATTCTGTGATTTTCGATTTCGGATGAGTGACTCACTGTTTCGGCTGAAAGGAGGTGCTAGATGAGGTTTTTTGACCTCGAGTCCTTCTAGACATATAAAATATACTTCTAGAGCTTCGATTTGATATGTTGCACGCCCTGAACGGACATCGTTCAGTCATCGAAAAACACCTACAAAGTCTGTCAATTCTGCAGTAGTTTTAAGGTTGATTTGCTGTTCTGATTGATTCTCTGTTTCGGATGACCTTTTGTGCAAATGACCTGATATGAGCTGGTTGCTGTGGTTTTCTGTGTTCGATGTCTTCACAAGAGTTGAAGAAGACTCAAAGACCTTTCCAACGACCCATAGAACGTTCCGATCCGATGTCGTTTACTACCTGAAAGTAGCTCGGCATTTAGCACCAGTTTTCTGGAAAATTTTGGTGTTCTGACTTGCTCTCTGTTCTGAATGACCTTCTGTGTAAACCGCTTGATATGAACTGGTAGGTGATGTTATTAGGATTTAATGTCTTCTAGAGATTTGTAATAGACTTCTCAAGCTTTCCATAGACATATTATGTGTGCGATTTGGCCATCATTTTCCCTGCCTGACGATTCTTGCAAAGAGCACTAATCTGCTGATGTGTTCTGCTTGTTATGATCTGATCTGACCACTTATACAAATGGCTTTGCTTGAGCTAGAAAAAGACCTAAATTGCAATTGTCACCTAATAGGAATTTGTAAAGGACACCTTGAGCTTTCTAACGATGCCTAGTTTGTCCAATTTGCCCATCATTTACCCTGCTTTTTTTTTTTTTAGATCAAGTTTTGAAGTCTGGAATTTGTCTTGACCTGCAGTGCTGCCTTGTCTCTATGAATCTGACTGTCTACCAATTTTGTGTGATCTTATACATAATGATCTTGAGGATAAATTCTCAATGAAAGCTGTCCATAATATCCATATCCATCCCATGCTAAAATTTGAGAATTTTTAAGGTCAAGTAACCTTAGAATTCAAGTTGACATGTAGCAATTTAAATTGTTATGCATTTTGCTCCTAATGACAAGTCACATATCAATGTTAATGGATTTGTGTGGCCTTTTGCACATGGATTTAGGGTTAAATGTCTAAATCAAACTATTTATTCACATTTAACCCTACGTCATGTTCAAATTTCATGATTTTCATGCATTGATTAGGTGGCCTAACAAATCAGTTATCATACATCATTCTCTGGTTTGCTTGTGATTGATTTGCATGCTTTAGCGATTGTTGCTTTTTGACCATGAATTTGATCTTACTTATGATGTTTGTTTCCTTCCACTGTATATACCTAGTTATAGGTTTCTCAGATTAGGTTTAGAATAAGATCCTGAACATGGATAAAGCGTGAAGATGGTGAAGGTCGATGTCCATTCCAACCATTGTCATGTAATATTCGTTTTCTCGACATATGTCTCGGGTTTCATGCATTGTATAAAGCCCGACGAGTTGCGGGTTTCCTTTCTTTCTCAATTGTTTTCTCTTTTATATTCTTTAGAATTGCATGATTAGGTTTACTGCTTTATCTTGATTGTTTACTTCATGTCTTGCAATTTAATTTTCATTTCATTGTTTGTTTTCCTTTCATTTCTTAGGAGTAGAATAGAATGAAAGTAATCCACCACGCATGATCATTTAGTATAGAATTGACGATCCTGAAAATATAAAAAGAAAGGCATGGACATGTTAGGAAAGACACAACATACTGTTTAGGTACCGAAAGGGCACTAATAGCAATATTAGCGTAATCCAAGTCCCCGAACCTAGGTATCTGGTTGCGTAGGAATCGAGGGAACACTCCCGACCCTTGATTGGGTTTCTAGCCGACCCCCAAAAAATGAGGCTAGTGGCGACTCCTATATATTTTTAGGTTGTTATAAACAACTAGATCGCATAAATAAATCCGCTGTCGCGCGGGGTACGAGCTTGGGAGAGCTCGCAATCTCGTGAGGAAACTCTCGTGATCAAAGTACCCCTAAACCCGACCTTTCCCACCTTGGATACTTTTCGAGGAGCGGCGAGATCGGGTCGCGACAGGCTTGGCGACTCCGCTGGGGACTGGTTACTAGGTTAAGAGGACTTGAAGCCGTTTAAAAATGGTTGTTGTGTTTTAACTAACATGTCTTATGTAGGATCGCCTACATGTCAAAGTCACGTGGAAAATCAGGTTAGTCGCTAATCTCATGTTAAATGGTCTTGTAGGTGGGAGTTATAAGGGGAGGCGTATTTGTAAACCCTTTGTTTTGCAGGTGGTGTAAAGATGTATGAATGTATGAGAGTTTATATTGAAGTGCTGGATGTTTAAATTTAAATGCATGTTTACAAGCTTTAGCACGACACTGCACACACAACCGCGGTCTAAAACCCCGATCGCCCAATTTAGGACCTTAGGAGGGTTTATGGGTGGAATCTGCGAGTGGATGCTCGTGGTAATCCATTACTTACATAAACCCGCTCATCCCAACCGATAAAAATAGCACTGACCGACGATAGTAGCGGTGGGTAAACTATTTTTATCCTTTGGGATGAGGACCTTGAGCCTTTAGCACCCTTACCTTAGGCGTCCAAACCTCACGGTTTCATGCGACGTGTGATTTGTGCTTGTCATGTATCTGGTGGGTAAGATATCGTTCCTTCTTCATCATGCTTATCTTTTACTTTCCATATTTCAATTATGTGTTTTATATTTCAACGACGATATGTTTTAATCATGGGTGCCCCTTTAGGTTTAGGATTAGATGGGTAGACCTGAAGTGGACGTGATCCCTGTGCCTGGAATCTCAAGACTCTATGCAAGAATCTCGACCCAAGACATCAAGATTACGTGGAAAGATTCCCGAGCCTCAAGGATTTCGGCGAGCTCATATTATCAAACAAGAAGACATTGCCTTAATCGATGAGAAACACTTGGCCCATGATAACAAGCGTCTCCGTGCGATCCCACCTAGTCCTTAGGTTTTCATTTCATACACTTTTCTTGTAAAGGGAATTCATTTGTGTTTCCCTCTTTTCTATCAAGGTTTCCCTGTATTCATTTTCATATACCTTGTAAAATCAAGCTACTTTGTAAGCTTCAAGAAAGCAAGATTATATTTCTCTTGTAATAGTTCGATGAAATGAATAAAATTCATGAACATTTTCATGTAATTTCTAGAAAAGGGGCATTCTGATTAAATATTTGTCGTCATTCCTTTTCAATTGTATAATTTCTTTTGAAGAAATTTTGATAAGAGGAGGTTATATGATACTGGGATCATAGACACTTCTTATCATTATTTCATCTCAAGAAAATATAAAATTGACTAGGATTTGTACTCTAATGGTTTCTTTTGATTGGTACTAATCTGAGTCTTTTTCTTTTACAGAGAGATTTTGAAAAAACGGCTGAAGAAAGATTTGTTATACGAACTCGCCGCCAAACAAAGATGGAAAACGAAGATACCCGAGCCCGTGTCATTAATATGGAGAATCAAATGGCGCAGCTGATGACATTATTGGCCGATCTCTCTAGCCAAGTCAAAAACTTGACATCTACTTCTTCTACCATGAATATTCCTACCGCACCCCCTAAGGTGCCGGTAGTAGAGCCCATGGCAAAAGGGCCTGTGGAAGAGATTCCCACTGCAATCCCGATAGTTATCGGTCCAGAGCCTTCATCTAAAGAGATTCCAACTTCACACTTCGATGAAGAGAATTCAAGGCGCCTAGTAAAGATCGAAGAACGCCTTTGCATGCTGCAAGGCTACCAGTTGCAGGGGCTTGATAAACTGTCACCCTTTGCCAAAGTTACGGTCCCTGAATTCTATAAGGAGCCGTAGTTCACAAGAAAATACAATGGCATCGGATGTCCTAAGACTCATTTGAAGTACTACTTGGGCAAGATGGCCCGTTATTCAGATAATCCCCCACTCTTGATCAATTCATTTCAGGACAGCCTGGTTGGTCCTGCGTTAACCTGGTTTATAGAGTTGGACATGGAGAAAATCCATACTTGGGAAGATCTCATTGATGAATTCCTTCAGCAATACAAATTCAATACTGAAATTGCTCCGACTCGGGAGGAACTAGTCCAGGTCGAGAAAAGGAGAACTGAATCATTTAGGGCCTACGCCCAAAGATGGAGGGTCACTGCGTCTCAAGTGAAACCGCCATTGTCTGAGAAAGAGACCATGAAATTGCTGCTTCAGGCTATGCCCCGTGATCTTTTTGAGAAGATGTACAACCATACTTGTATGAACTTTGCTACATTTGTAGAGTTGGGAGAACGCATCGAGGGGATTATGCGAGAAGGAAGGTTGTCTGAGAACACAAATCGTCGATATACCCCGAAGAGGGATAAAGAATCGACTGTGGAGATCGCCTATGTACAAAATTCCTCTTCTCAGAAGCCGTATAATCCTCAAATTCATAAACCTGCCATGGAAGTAGGGGGTTCTTCCAGAAACTTTGAGCGTAAAGGAAAGGCCCCTCAAAGGCAATTTACTCCTTTGCCTAGACCCATGTCACAACTACTTCCAATGCTGATCTAAAATCATCTTGTGGCGAAAGAAATCCCGAGGGATAATCCGCCAAAGTTTGTCGGATTCGACCTTAATAAGACATGTGAGTATCATATGGGTGAAAAAGGTCATCATGTGGACAACTGTTTGATGCTCCGTTATAAGATCCAGGATTTGCTGGATAAAAAGCTACTCATTTTTAAGGACTCGGCATCGAATGTGCAACAAAATCCCCTTCCAAAGCATTCTGAAGATGTCAACATGGTTGGCGCTATTGATGGAAATGAAGAGCCTACAATTCCCACTGTGTAAGGGATGTTTCTAGTTCTTGTACTTAATTTTTAGTTGTATTCGATTCATTTTTCCCCTACGAGGGAATTCTATTCATTTCTCCCCTGCGAGGGAATTTCATTCATTTCTCCCCTGCGAGGGAATTCTATTCATTTCATTCGTTTGTGCTTGTAATAATCTGGATCATAAACTTTCTAGATCCAAGATGATATATGTTGTAATGCAATTTTCGCATATCAATAAAATTCATGTTTTGTTAATAGACGTGTGAGGCCTAAATCAGTCCTATGATGATGCTTTGAGGCCTGAGCCTCCACACGATCTATAGTTTCAAAATGTTTTAGTGGAACGAAGATGTCCAATGACATAAGGGCTAGTTCCCGATAATTTTTTCAAAATAAAAATAAAAATAAAAAATAAACAAAAAATAATAATTTGAATTTGAAAACAATTTTTTCATGACATTTACATTCATTGCATTCGTTTATATGTATATATACTAGCCATTTTTCAATTGCATCTCAGACATGACATTCACATCATGATAGTCATTTGCACGGCTTGGATTCGCATTCAAAAGACTTTGACAAACCCGATTATTCCGACTCAGAGAATGAAGATGATCCTCGAGGTATTGAAAAAAGAATGGCTTAGACATGAAAAGTCCAAACCTCCTATCACCAAACAGCCAGTCACTCTAAATTTAGGAGATTCAAATAACCCTAAAGAAACCAAGATTGGGGCAGGTCTCTCTCAAGCAGATGCCAATGGATTAATTGGGCTCTTGAAAGAAATGTATGAAGGAGAGTGTGGCACTCATATGAACGGTCATCTTTTGGCCAGAAAAATCATGAGGCTCGGTTACTATTGGTTGATCATGGAAGCCGATTATATTCAACATGTGAGGTGCTGTCATCAATGCCAAGTCTATGGAGACAAAATCAATGCTCCTCCTAATGAGTCACATCAAATGTCCGAGTCCTGGCCTTTTTCAATGTGAGACATCGACATCATCAGACCAATTAATCCTAAAGCATCGAATGGACATCGTTTTATCTTGGTAGCAATTGATTACTTCACCAAATGAATTGAAGCCAGTTCTTATGCCCATGTTACTGCAAAGAGTGTGGCAAAATTCATCCATCGTGATATCATCGCTCGATATGGAGTTCATGAAGCGATCATCACAGATAATGGATCAAACTTGAACAATAAAGTGGTGGATGATTTACTTGGAGAATTCCACATTCGCCATTTGAATTCTTCTCCTTACTGCCCACAAATGAATGGAGCTATGGAGGCGGCAAATAAAAACATCAAGAAGATTTTAGTCAAAACGACGGAAAATTATCATGATTGGCATGATTGATTACCATATGCTTTGTTTGCTTATCGAACTTCAATTCGCACTTCGACTGGGGCAACACCATTCTCATTGGTTTATGGGATGGAAGCTGTATTACCCATGGAAGTAGAAATTCCTTCACTGATGGTATTTTCTCAAATCAAGCTCTCTGAAGCTGAATGGGTTCAACAAAGATTTGAACAACTTAATATGATTGATGAAAAGAGGGTAAAAGCCTTATGCCATGACAAAGCTATCAGAAGAGAGTAGCTAAATCATTCAACCGCAAGGTTAGACCAAGACATTTTGAGATCAACAATCTTGTCTTGAGGATGGTTTTACCTATCATTCCAGATCCTCGTGGGAAGTGTACTCCAAACTATGAAGGTCCATATATTGTAAAGAAAGTGCTACCTGGCGGGGCACTAATCCTTGTAGAAATGGATGGTCACGAATTGCCAAGACCTGTAAAAGAAGTATTATCCGTGAATAAAGTGAAAGGCCTTTGAGCCATTTTTGGATTGAATCTGAGCCATTTTAGGATGTTTGCATCATGCATTGCATGCATACATATTGCATCTGCATGTTTGTTCATTTTGCAGGATCTCTGACAAAGACTCTACCTGTCCGCAAGAGGTTCATTTCAAGAATGCAAAACTTTCAAAAGTGTCCATTCTTCTTTAGAACTTAGAAGTGACCTTATCCTTTAGAATGCCAAAAGAGTCGGTTAGAACTCTAGAAGTATAGTTAGAACTCTAGAAATGAACCCATGTGCTAAGCAAATCCTGTTCTGTCTACAATTTTTGTCCAATCTTACTTCCAAAAAAATCTCCCTAGTAGGGTCAAGGAAACATGTCATTTCAGACAAAATTTCATTATATTTTCATTTCCCTAAGGAGTTGAATTTAACCAAAGCGTGCTTTGGAAAACCTGAAAAGGATTGTTAAATATGCCAGGTGGTAATGCCTAAAATGATGAGAGGTAACCCCTTTACCAAACACGTCCTCATACACTCTTTGAGAGAATTGAGTGGAAAGAACCATGTCTTAGGGCATAGGATTCGTTCACGATGAATACATGATTTGAAATGATAAAGGCATTTCATTTCTCAACCCCAAACACTATTGATATCCCTTGCAAGCCACTCCGAGCCAAATAAGGAGCGTTTCAAAATAACCCTGTCAAGAACAACCTCACATTGGGGCAAAATAGGGGGTCTTGGTTGAAAATTATGGAGCAAAAGATTAAGAAAGATTTTATTGCTTTCACTTGCATCAATCTTCTTGTGCTAGCTTCAGGTGATTTCTTGTCGAAACTCGAAGCATCCCAAAGTGACGAAGAGCATTCCATTCACTACCACAAACACAATTATCCATTGCTTAGCCAATTTGAGCCTTATGCAATTTTTTCATAACCCCAGGTGATGATTATCTCCCCACACTGGGGCAAGGCACATGATTTACCAATAAAATTGAGAATATTGGTAATGTTTGTAAAGGCCACTCGAGAGTCCTAGATGCTCAAAAGAGAATGAAAACTATGGGGCATGAAAAAGTAGTGTGCCTGGTAAAAGCAAGGCCAATGCCCATGAAAAAAAAATGCAAAGAAAAGCAAGAATGCAAAAAAAAAAAAAAAAAAAGAGCGAAATCCATGATAATGCAAAAGATCATTTGTTGAAAAACAAAAAATGTCTTGCAAGAGAAAACATGTATTGCAAGCAATATCATTAGAACAAAGAGCAAAGCTCTCATGTCTCAAGACAAATTCCCAAAAGGACTCTTGAGATAGGATAAATTTCAAGAGTCAAAATTTCAAAAAAGTCATGTGATGGTAATGATGCCAAGATAATCACTCACTTTTAACCCTTTGATATCTGAAAGTTTTTCAAGCCTTTCTAAGCCTCACCAGAACCAACACTACAACCCTTATCCGAAGTCTCTTCCAATTGGGATGGTTCGAGTTGAAATAAGAATATCACATAGGAGCTACTGCTAGAAGGAGTGGAAGCAATCCTATCTTATCTTATCTTCAAGGTTCTTGACTTGTAAACCCAATGAAGATATTAATTGAATATTCATTTCTTGGCCTCAAAATGCATACCCTTTGTGTAAGCCCATGTCCAAGCCATCATTACGGTCCCTTTAAAAGACCTTTTGATCAATGGATTGTATTCACTGTGAATGTTTCCGAAAACCTTAGACATAGGTTGAGTGAGACTTTTCCAATGAGATTTAAACAGTTTTCCCATATCAATGGTTGGGAACAAAAGCCCTTTTTGAGAGCTAGTGTGAAAGACCTCTTTTGATTAGAATATTTCCATTTGGCATATTTGACTTAATCCTTAGATGGTTAATCAAATCTCATTTTGTTAAAATCCTCTCTAAAAGGATTTGACAATTGGCATTATTACGCAAGATTGGCTCTCAAGTAATCTTGAAACTCTTTTTCAAAATATCTGTTCCTTAGTGAACCGGTTTTTGGTCATCCTAAACCATATCATTGTTTCCCAAGTTCTAGGTCATCTTAAAACCTTATCCCTAAGTTCTATGTCAACTTAAAACCTTGTCCCCAAGTTCTAGGTCATCTTAAAACCTTGTCCCCAAGTTCTAGGTCAACTTAAAACCTTGTCCCCAAGTTCTAGGTCATCTTAAAACCTTGTCCCCAAGTTCTAGGTCAACTTAAAACCTTGTCCCCAAGTTCTAGGTCATCTTAAAACCTTGTCCCCAAATTCTAGGTTCTCTTAAAACCTTGTCTCTTAAGTTCTAGGTTATCTTAAAACCTTGTCTTTTAAGTTCGTGAGTCTATCCTTAAACCACTAGGTTCATGGGTCTATCCTTAAACCACTAGGTTCGTGGGTCCATCCTTAAACCACACTAGGTTCGTGGGTACATCCTTAAACCACACAGTAAGACCCTTTTCCCGGTCAAAACCCGTTTGTATACGGTGAGACTATCATACCCGGTTGAAACCCGTTCGTATACGGTGAGACCTTCCTCGCAGTCGAAACCCGTTTGTATACGGTGAGACTATCATACCCAGTCGAAACCCATTGGTATATGGTGAGACCTTCCTCTCAGTCGAAACCCGTTTGTATACGGTGAGACTATCATACCCGGTCAAAACCAGTTCGTATACGGTGAGACATTCCTCTCAGTCGAAACCCGTTTGTATACGGTGAGACTATCATACCCAGTTGAAACCCATTGGTATATGGTGAGACATTTCTCTCAGTCAAAACCCGTTCGTATACGGTGAGACCTTCCTCTCAGTCGAAACCCGTTTGTATACGGTGAGACTATCATACCCGGTCGAAACCCGTTCGTATACGGTGAGACATTCCTTGCAGTCGAAACCCATTTGTATACGGTGAGACTATCATACCCAGTCGAAACCCATTGGTATATGGTGAGACCTTCCTCTCAGTCGAAACTCGTTTGTATACGGTGAGACTATCATACCCGGTCGAAACCCGTTCGTATACGGTGAGACCTTCCTCTCAGTCGAAACCCGTTTGTATACGGTGAGACTATCATACCCAGTCGAAACCCATTGGTATATGGTGAGACCTTTCTCTCAGTCAAAACCCGTTCGTATACGGTGAGACATTCCTCTCAGTCGAAACCCGTTTGTATATAGTGAGACTATCATACCCGGTCGAAACCCGTTCGTATACGGTGGGACCTTCCTCTCAGTCGAAACCCGTTTTTACACGGTGAGACTTTTCTCCCAGTCGAAGCTCGTTTTTACACGGTAAGACCTTTCTCCCAGTCTAAACCACTAGGTCCGTGGGTCCATCCTTAAACCATTAGATTTCTGGTCATCCTTAAGCCATTCCTTTTTCCATTTAGTGATTTCATTGTCTTCATTCCATTCCACGAGAGAGAGAAACAGAGATAGAGTGAATAAACCCCAACAGCAGTTCAGATACCATGATGAGCAAAGGTAAGTATGAGGTATGTCCCTAACCAACTATCTTTGTTTTTATCTTTTTCTATCTTCAAAGTTGAGTCGGCTAAAGATTTTGGGTATCAATTTTATCTTTGAGTGGAACCTCTTCGAACTCCCACTCAAAGAGGGGCAGCTGTTGACACCCAAAATTTTATCGTTTTTTTAACGTCCATTTAGTTTGCATATAAATAAATAAATAAAGAAGAAAGAAAAAGAAAAAAGAGATAGAAAGCCAAAAAGATTAAAAAATGAATGAATGAAAACATAAAAACAAAAAAAAAGTAAAAATGAAAAGAAAACAAACAAAAGAAAAGTAAAGGAAACAATAAAAGAATAAAAAGAATAAAAAAAGGAAAAAAGCTCAAAAAAATATATAAAGGTTCGCTCATTTTTTTTTGGGGGAGGAGGCCATTTTGACGGATTTTTTTTCTCTCTCTTGGAGGTCTCTCTCTCTAAAAAAAACCGTTCGCGCACGAATTCTACTCTCCGTGAACTCTCTCTCTCTCTCTCTCTCTTTGGGGGGCTCTCTGATGATCACGAACGAACTCTCTCCGGGGGGACTCTCTCTCGATCGAGTGTTCTCTCTCTCTACGGTTCGATCGGCTAGGGTTTTTACTCCATTGGCGAGGGATCGAAGATCGGGGGCCGGCGGTCGGGGATTCGCTGGGGTTTTCTCTCTCGGACTCCCTCTCTCTCTGATTCTCTTTCTGGTTTGCTCGATCGTGGCGGCATCCGCGAAGACGGCGGCGGTGACAGTGGCTCCCGATCGGTGGCGTGATTCGGCTCTCCGCCGGATCCTATGCTCAACCCCTGTTCGCTCGGCTCTCGGTCCTCTGGTGCAGAAGCTCGCCGGAGGTTGGACGGATCGGCGACGACGATGCTTAACCGAGTTTGTCTCCGGATCGAACTCACCAAAGCGGTGAGTTCTCTTTCTCTCTTGATCCGATTAAGTTTTTAGGATCTGGTTCTCTCTCCCGTTCTCTCTCTAACCTCGAATATTTTCTCTCGGCTCTGTCTTGTGCACTGGATTTGACTTGCTGGAACGACCGTTTGAGGAACTCGGAGGTGTGCAAGGCGAACGAATATAACCTAATCTTCGAGCTCATCTCCTGTCCGAGGTAGGAACCCTCGACCGATCGCTTTGTTTTGTGTCTTCTTTGTGCCTTGTTTCAGGCTCGTTAGACCAGGCCGCGGTTGTCTGGTTCGTGTGGGTCTCAGCCTTGTCTATATGCATGCTATGATTGTGAGGTCTTGGATGCTGATTGTTTTTGAATCCATACTCAAGCTCAGTCTCGGTGCTCCCCGTTTTTCTTGCGCCTATTCAATGTTCGATGAAATGCCTAAGCTAAACGCAGGTTCATAGTCTTTACCATGCTCGAAGCTTGCTGTCCTTTTGTTTGTACTGAGTATGAACTAGTTGTCCTATGTCAATCTGAAGCCAAGCAACTTGTTTCTGAATGCGAATTGTGACTTTAAAATTGGAAATCTTGAGCTAGCTAGGACCACATCTGAAACGAATTTTATGACTGAGCATGTTGTTACTCGCTGGTATCATGCACCAGAATTGCTCCTTAATTGTTCAGAGTACGCTGTTGCGATTGATATTTGGCTTGTGAGTTGCATACTTGGTGAAATTGTAACTAGGTAGTCTTTATTCCTAGGCAAAGACTATGTTCATCATCTTACGCTTATTACAGAATATGCTGAGGCCTTAGGGCTTAAGGTTTCTGCCATTAAGTCCAATTTATTAGCTAGAAGTTTGAATTTTACTGTCCTTCCTTAGCATCGAGGGTATATCGATACGCATTGGTGTTGATTTCTCTATTATGGGATACAGAAAATCTGTATAATCAACTTCTTTTATAAGTAGGGCGAGCAAGTTATCGATGTGTAGTTGGTCCGTATAAATGATGTGAATTATAAGCACACCCGATCCCTTGTTGAGTTCTGAATTGTTCTCTGATTGAATGATTTTTTTTTTTGTGGATTGATAGTCGATGATCATGAACTTGAGATTGATTGAGCTTGATTTGTCTTGATCTGCAATTTCGTATACCTGATATATCACTTACTGTTTTGACTGAAACGAGGTGTTAGATAAGGTTTTTTTGACTTCGAGCCCTTCTAGACATATAAATACACTTCTAGAGCTTCGATTTGATATGTTGTACGCCCTGAACAGACGTCATCTGGTCACTAAAAAGCGCCTACAAAGTCTGTTGATTCTGCTATGATATTCTGTTTCTTTTGCTGATCTGACCTTCTGTGCAAATGACTTAATATGAGCTGGTTGTTGTGGTTTTCTGTGTTCGAAGTCTTCATGAAAGTCGAAGATGGTTCGAATATCTTTCCAATGAGCTATAGAATGCCCTGATTGAATCTCATTTGATATGATTTTCACATGTCCAAAGTTCAGTCCAGAATCTGTCCTGTTTGAGACCTGATGCATGTGTTCAAATTTGAGTTAGTAAACATGCTTTGCTGGAGTTGAATCTTTCATGAGAGTCATTATCATATTTGAATCCCGTTTGATGTGAATATCATGCACCCATTTGGCTAATTGCAATTGATATTTGCTGTTCATGCGTGAATTTGCTGATATTGAAATTTGGAAATAGTCTTGATTTAGAATACATGCTTTGTTTTTATAGCTTCAAATACTTGTGAATTTGGTACGAATTTTTTGTGTGAGGAGTTTGGGATTAGGTCCTTCATGAAAGTTGTCCTTCACATAAAAACTGCACAAAAAAATGGTTGTATGTTTGCCTTGCTGCTCTGTTCTACTTTTGATTGACCTTGATCTCTTCCAGGATTTTATAAATTCACGTGCTTTTTGGTACAATATATAATGAAGTGCTGTCTTTGATTTTTGAAGTTGATTTGATTATAGAAATGCTATCTTTTCTGTGGCTAGTTGCTGTTAGTCTTAAGATGAGATAGTAGATTTGTCCAATTGCTTTCAATATGTTGTAGAATGACGATGTGACATGTTACTATGCTCTATTCTGGATTGACTTGTTTTTTTTCAGATTTTTAGAAATTCATGTGTTGATATGATGATAGTGTCTCTATGAGATTTATTTGGGATATCACCTAGAATTTGATCCAGAGACCTTGTGACTTTAGTCACTCTTTTTGAATATAAAAAATGTCTTGCTTTTGATTGTTTTGATGCGTTTGCTCGTCTCTTTCCATTGTATGCATTTAGCTAGAAGTTTCCTAAGCTAGGTTTAGATTAGGACCCCAAAGATGGAGAAGGTGTAAGGCGTGAAGATGGTGGAGGTCGATGTCCATTCCGACCATTGTCATGTACTATTTGTTTTCCCGACATATGTGTCGGTTCCTTGCATTGTATAAAACCCGACGAGTTGCGGGTTTCTTTTCTTTCTCGATTGATTTCTTTTTATATATTCTCTAGGATTGCATGATTAGGTTTACTGTTTTTTCCTTGAATGTTTACTTCATGTCTTGCAATTTAATTTTCATTTCATTGTTTGTTTTCCTTTCATTTCTTAGGAATAGAATAGAATGAAAGTAATCCACCACGCATGATCATTTAGTATAGAATTGACGATCCTGAAAATATAAAAAGAAATGCATGGACATGTTAGGAAGAGACACAACATACTATTTAGGTACCGAAAGGGCGCTAATAGCAATATTAGCGTAACCCAAGTCCATGAATCTAGATATCTGGTTGCGTAGGAATCGAGGGAACACTCCCGATCCTCAATTGGGTTTCTAGCCGACCCCCAAAAAAGAGGTTAGTGGCGACTCCTGTATATTTTTAGGTTGTTATAAATAACTAGATTCTATAAATAAACCCGTTGTCACGCGGGGTATGAGCTTAGGAGAGCTCGCGATCTCGTGATCAAAGTACCCCTAAACCCGACCTTTTCCCACCTTAGACACTTTTCGAGGGGCGGCGAGATCGGGTCGCGACAGGCTTGGCGACTCCACTGGGGAGATTTTTGAAAGTAAGGTTTGATAAAGGTAGGTATCAGGTACGTCCTAACCAACCATCATTGCTTTTGTCATTTTCTATTTTTCAAGGCCGAGTCGACTAAAAATTTCAGGTATCAATTTTGTCTTTGAGTGGAATCTCTTCGAACTCCCACACAAAGAGGGGCAGCTGTTGACACCCGAAATTTTTATCGACATTTTAATCATCCATTTTGTAAAAATATAAAAAAATAAAGAGCCAAAAAAATATAAATAAAAAGAAAACAAAAAAAAAAGAAAAGAAAAGAAGAAAAAAATGAAATGAAATGAAAAGAGAAAAAAAAAAGAAATAAACAAAACGAAAAAGAAAGAGGAGAGAAAAAGGAAAAAATAAAATAAAAAATAATAGAAAAGGAAGGAGGGGGGCCATTTTCACGGGGGCTCTCTCGGGCGCGGATTCTCTCTCTCAGAGACGCTCTCTCGATCCCGCTCTCTCTTGATGACGATCTCTCTCTCTCTCTAAAAAAACCGTTCGTGCGGATGCTCTCTGAGGGATTCTCTTGCTGAGGGGATTATCGCGCTCTCCGACTCTCTCTGCATCTCGGAGAGCGATCTAGGGTTTGACGGCCGAATCGATTCAAGGTGGAAATCGGTCTCTCTCTTTAGCTTGAGGATCTCGACTTCCTCATCTGCACCTTCTCGAGCTCCGAAGCCGATTGGCAATGGTGGTAACGACGGCAGCGGCGGCAACAGCTTCCAATCGTTTTCTTGTTCTGCTTTGCCGGTAGTCTCGCACGCAAGAGAGATTCCGACGATTCCTCTCTGGCTGGATCTCGCGCTCAGGATCTGTCTCTCGGTCAGTCTCTCTCTTGATTGAAGACGGAACGGATGAAGATCGAAGGAGTTCTTCGTTGTTACTTGATCATCAAAATCTCTGAAGATGCTTCGGAGTAGTTGATGTGCTGATTTCCAGAAAATCACAGAATGAAGATTGAGCTGAGTCTTCTCAATCTTTACTTGTACATTTGTTGCGCAAAGATTCTGATTTCAGCAGATTCTGTTGACATTTAATTTCACTGATTTTGTTGAAGAAGAAGCTGAGAAAAACGTGTCTAGATTGCAACTCGAAAGAAGCATACACCATCTTCAAATCGGCAGCCGAGGCGTTCATTCGATGAGTTCGAGGATCACAGAATCAAAGGCCAGCGTTCTTCATTTTCCAGGAGTTCCAATAACAAAATCGAAGCTAAGTGTTTGGTTTCCTCTTTTCTATTTCGGTAAGGAGTGTTATTAGATTCAGATCCTCCACTGATTTCAATAGATGTTTTTTTGTTAAATAGCAACTTCATTGTCACTGAATGGTGGACATCTCCGAAGGTCAGCTCTTGGCCGATTCATTAAGGACCAAGGTGGGTGCCATGAAACTCCATTTAATATCATCCGATGAGGCGAGAGCTTCTCGTGTCGTGATTCATGATCGACAATGAAGGTTCGGGGCCAGGATGCTTTGCAAATCTAATTAAAATCGATGTTTGTATGATCTGGAATTCATTGCAGTTGGATGCTGAGATTCTATGATTTTCGATTTCGGATGAGTGACTCACTGTTTCGGCTGAAAGGAGGTGCTAGATGAGGTTTTTTGACCTCGAGTCCTTCTAGACATATAAAATATACTTCTAGATTTTCGATTTGATATGTTGCACGCCCTGAACGGATGTCTTTCAGTCATCGAAAAACACCTACAAAGTCTGTCAATTCTGCAGTAGTTTTAAGGTTGATTTGCTGTTCTGATTGATTCTCTGTTTCGGATGACCTTTTGTGCAAATGACCTGATATGAGCTGGTTGCTGTGGCTTTCTGTGTTCGATGTCTTCACGAGAGTTGAAGAAGACTCAAAGACCTTTCCAACGACCCATAGAACGTTCCGATCCGATGTCGTTTACTACCTGAAGGTAGCTCGGCATTTAGCACTAGTTTTCTGGAAAATTTTGGTGTTCTGACTTGCTCTCTGTTCTGAATGACCTTCTGTGTAAACCGCTTGATATGAACTGGTAGGTGATGTTATTAGGATTTAATGTCTTCTAGAGATTTTTAATAGACTTCTCAAGCTTTCCATAGACATATTATGTGTGCGATTTGGCCATCATTTTCCCTGCCTGACGATTCTTGCAAAGAGCACTAATCTGCTGATGTGTTCTGCTTGTTATGATCTGATCTGACCACTTATACAAATGGCTTTGCTTGAGCTAGAAAAAGACCTAAATTGCAATTGTCACCTAATAGGAATTCGTAAAGGACACCTTGAGCTTTCTAACGATGCCTAGTTTGTCCAATTTGCCCATAATTTGCCCTGCTTTTCTTTTTTTTTTAAGATCAAGTTTTGAAGTCTGGAATTTGTCTTGACCTGCAGTGCTGCCTTGTCTCTATGAATCTGACTGTCTACCAATTTTGTGTGATCTTATACATAATGATCTTGAGGATAAATTCTCAATGAAAGCTGTCCATAATATCCATATCCATCCCATGCTAAAATTTGAGAATTTTTAAGGTCAAGTAACCTTAGAATTCAAGTTGACATGTAGCAATTTAAATTGTTATGCATTTTGCTCCTAATGACAAGTCACATATCAATGTTAATGGATTTGTGTGCCTTTTGCACATGGATTTAGGGTTAAATGTCTAAATCAAACTTTTTCTTCACATTTAACCCTATGTCATGTTCAAATTTCATGATTTTCATGCATTGATTAGGTGGCCTAACAAATCAGTTATCATACATCATTCTCTGGTTTTCTTGTGATTGATTTGCATGCTTTAGCGATTGTTGCTTTTTGACCATGAATTTGATCTTACTTATGATGTTTGTTTCCTTCCACTGTATATACCTAGTTATAGGTTTCTCAGATTAGGTTTAGAATAGGATCCTGAACATGGATAAAGCGTGAAGATGGTGAAGGTCGATGTCCATTCCGACCATCGTCATGTAATATTCGTTTTCTCGACATATGTCTCGGGTTTAATGCATTGTATAAAACCCGACGAGTTGCGGGTTTCCTTTCTTTCTCGATTGTTTTCTCTTTTATATTCTTTAGAATTGCATGATTAGGTTTACTGCTTTATCTTGATTGTTTACTTCATGTCTTGCAATTTAATTTTCATTTCATTGTTTGTTTTCCTTTCATTTCTTAGGAGTAGAATAGAATGAAAGTAATCCACCACGCATGATCATTTAGTATAGAATTGACGATCCTGAAAATATAAAAAGAAAGGCATGGACATGTTAGGAAAAACACAACATACTGTTTAGGTACCGAAAGGGCGCTAATAGCAATATTAGCGAAATCCAAGTCCCCGAACCTAGGTATCCGGTTGCGTAGGAATCAAGGAAACACTCCTGACCCTCGATTGGGTTTCTAGCCGACCCCCAAAAAATGAGGCTAGTGGCGACTCCTATATATTTTTAGGTTGTTATAAACAACTAGATCGCATAAATAAATCCGCTGTCGCGCGGGGTACGAACTTGGGAGAGCTCGCAATCTCGTGAGGAAACTCTCGTGATCAAAGTACCCCTAAACCCGACCTTTCCCACCTTGGATACTTTTCGAGGAGCGGCGAGATCGGGTCGCGACAGCAGTCTATCTAAAAAATCAATCTAAACTTAAAATGAAACATGCAATTTTATCCTAATATATAATGACGTACAAAGAATGCCCTAATTCTACATGATATATGCATGATGATTTTTTTTTTCTTCATAAAATTTGAAATTAAAGTTGACATGTAATTAAACGTGCAATTTAAATTAAGGAAAACTAACATCCTAAATGAATGCATCTTTTTTGGATTTTTGTTCTAAAAAGATTCGAAATAAAATTCCTATTGTAAATATGCAAGATAATCCTAAAATAATAGAATAACCTAATCTAACTTAGATTTTTTTTGGATTTTTTTTTACGAAAATAAAGTCAATTCAAACTACACAACAGCACATTCAACAAGATAAGATTAATATCGAAAAATTGACGAACCATATTTCGCGCATGAGATCGGGTTGGCCAATTTTAAACTAAATCGCAAATCGAATCTTAGGCGTGAAATCGGATTGACGATTTTGCAAGCGATTGCGAGTCGGATTTCGAGCGCGAAAATCAGACTAGCAATCCCCAATTTGAGAGGCTACTTCATGTCGGAATCTCCATCATACATTTAAGGAATAATTCCACTAAAAAACAAAACAAATAATAAAACAAATAAATAAATAAACAAAAACACTACCTAATTTAATTTTCCTTTTTTTTCTGTTTTTTTTTTCCTTTTTTCCTTCCCAAGCATGACTTGTGTTCGTGCGGCTGGTCACCGACTCCGGTGAGGGGTGGTAGCTGTGACGGTGGCGGAGGTGCGGAGCTCCAGCGAGGTCCAGCGATTCGGAGCTGTAGGGAAGAAAAATCAGTCACTGCTGCGGAGGGAACTTGAGTGGTGTTCTGCAGCGTCGATGACCGAGACAGGGGTGTTGCGACAGGCGAACGACCAGTGGAGCAAAGGCGGAGGTGCGGCAACTACTCGGGATCTGTTGTGGCGTCGGCTCTTGGGCGGAGAGGCAAGCACGGTGAGGTAGCGCGTGCTGAGGCACTGCAACAAGGGGGGTCGCAAACAAATGGGTTGCATGAAAGGCGGAGTAGATGCGGTGACGATTGGTGCGGAGAATGGCAGGCGGAGGCCTAACTGCTGCGAGGTGGTGACGGCACGGCAATTGGCTCAAATCTGTTGGCATCGGTGGTGGACACGGCATCGACGCAGGTGGTCGTGGGCGGAGGCCGGCAGTGGGAGAACACCCGCACAAAGAAGACGACTCTTGGGCTTGTTTTTTTCTTTTTTTTCTCTCTCTCTCTCTCCTCTATCTTCTCACGTCTCCTCCTTCTGCCGTATTTCTTTTCCTTTGCTGTTCTTTTGCTAGTGGTCAGCATAAGGGAAAAAGCTTATGCTCTTTCTGCAGCAACTCAATTTGGCTATTCACTTCTCCCCAAAAAGAAACTAAGAGAATTTCCTCCTTTTTTCGAATTTCTTCACCTCAAAACCCTAAAACAAAAGACAAATTTCTTCTCTTTTGACCTCAATTTTTCGACCTGGAGAATTGAGAAAAAAAGCCCCCTCTTGTGTGGCCGTATATTCAATGTGTGGCCACCCCGAAACCCTACGCGAACAACCTATTTATAGGCCAATGATTAGGGCTTTAATTTTTTCCAAATCCGTATCCATAAAGATTTCTTTTTCCAAACGCAATATTCATTTTGCTGAATGCAATATTTGCTTTTCCATTTGCTCTATCTGAAAAAAAATTAATTATATCCTAGAAATTTTCAAATTCCTATTTTCACGACATAATCTTTGATCATTAAAAAAAAGGGCTCGGGCCAATTTGCTCGCTTCATGGGCTTATTCTGGCCTATCAATTTAAAGCTCAGAACCACTAATTCTAACCCATCTACCACTGGTCCAATGCACATAATGTAAATTAAAAACAAATGCACCTAAATTTATATGCTATGCAACTAATATTTTTTTTTTCAGGTATAAAATTAATCCTGAATTTTCTATGCAATAAATAAATGACTGGATCATCAAAATTTAGGTGTCAACACACGGGCACTTTAAAGGGCTAGAATACCTAGGTAGCCACAAGTACACAAAGTAATGGAATACTTGGACAATCACAAGTATTCAATTATGCAACTTGGGGACAACTCGGGCAAGCCGAGTTTCATGGTGATAAGATAGCATACATGGGTAGCCATAGGAACACAAAGCAGTGGAACACTTGAACAGTTACAAGTATTCAATGATACAATTTGAGAACAACTCGGGCAGGCCGAGTATCATGTTGATAAGAGAGCATACCTAGGTAGCCGCAAGAACATAGAGTAGTGGAATATTTGGACAGCTATAAGTATTCAATGATGCAATTTTGGGACAACTTAGGCAGATCGAGTATCAATGCAAAGGAGTACTTGGACAATAGGAGGTACTCGAAGACAATGTGATACTTGAGCAAACACCAGTATCCATATCCTAAGGATAACTTGAACAGGTCAAATGTTAATAAGATAGGGTACCTAGATAATGGCAAATACTTAAAGACAATGGGAAACCTGAACAATCACAAGTATCCATACTCTAAGGACAACTCAAGCAAATCAAGTGTCAATAAGAAAGAGTACATGGACAGTGATAGTTGCTCAAAGACAATATGATACTTGGGCAATCACTTGTATCCATATCATAAGGACAACTTGAACAGCTCGAGTGTTGATAAAAGAGAGTACCTAGATAGTAGCGGGTACTCAAAGTTAATGGGATACCTAGACAGCCGCGAGTGTCCATATCATGAGGACAACTCAAGCAAATCAAGTGTCAATAAGAAAAAGTACCTAGAAAGTAGCAGATTCTCAAAGACAATAGGATACTTAGGCAATCACCAATATCCATATCTTAAAGACAACTCGAGTAGGTCAAATGTTGATAAGAAAGAGTATCTGAACAGTGGGGGGTACTCAAAGATAATGAGATACATGAACAATCGCAAATATCTATACTCTGAGGACAACTCGAACGAGTCAAATGTTGATAAGTGAAAGTACCTGGATAGTGGTAGGTATTCAAAGGAAGTAAAACAATTTGTCAAACACGAGATTTTTGGAAATAGGGGTAGAGATATGCTTACCTAATAATATCTCTAATATGTGAAAGTACGTCCTTATATAATCAATTTAAATGTGGTTCATGCATGATAATTTTGTCAGTTTTGTATCACTAAGGTTCCACTGGGGAAAATTTAGAAAGATAATGTATACTCAAAATGCAGATGTCTTGAATATGTCCAATGCGGGACTTTTAGTCCGAAAGCACTTTCCATTCACTCTCATGGAAAATGTTGTTTTATCCTTACCATTAATGTAGGATTTACAAAAACCACACCATCTCATTATCATCATGTCGACAAGGATCGGAGTATTCTCGTAAGTTGTATGACTTTACTAATCTGAGAGGTCTTTGTCAAGATTATAAGGTAGGCTTGGTCAATGGCTTAACAAAGGGGACCATCAAGGTCAAGGCTTATGAAAGAAATGCCGCACGATCATCTCCGGGTTTATAAGTCAATAACCTTGCAAAAAGAGATAGAAATAATCTTATTCGTACTTCTTCAAGCGATGCTTATAAATATATGAATTCTTATGTTAATTCAAGTGCCCTAGTCTAAATAAACTTTTACAAAGAGAAGCAGCGTAGGCTTGGCTCATGAGTTAAGAAATGAAGGGATTCAAAAATATGTAAAAGGGTGAAATTGGTGATTATCTTGGTATTGTCATTGGTCTTTCTTCTCACCACAAAGGATCTTTTTTGTAGAGGCTTCATTAGCTAACAACTTTGCTTAAGCATCACTTTTTGCCTGAGGGTGTTGGCCTTATATTTACCAAGCATATTGTTTTTCATGTCCCTAGTTTTTCATTTTTTGTTTGTCATTTTAGGACTGGCCTAGATAAGTCTAAACAAAATACGATTATTAGACTCCTAGGGTCTTCATCGCTTTGGATCATGCTACTTGAACGGTAGTGACTTATGCTTTGCCAAGTGTGGGAGTGATTATCAGCTAGGTTTATATGAAACGAAATTACAGACTCAACGGGACTGTATAATGGATACAAGTGCATAAGATATTCATCATTCTAGGGCACTAAAATTATCGTGAGTGTTCATATGCGATAAAGACACCCAAAGATTGATGTAAGTGAGAGCAAGTAAATTTCTATCTATTTTCTCACCTTATGAAGCCGCCCTTGCTCCAATTTGCTCCAGTGTGGGGTGGTTCTTGATATGGGTAATATGAAAGAAACTTCACAAGTGTGGAGGGCCCAAAGAGTCAAGTAATGGACAACTCACATGTGTTTAGGATGAAGAAATGAAATGCCTCTTATCAATTTGGTTATCGTACCATTCGTGAGAGAACTTTTTACCTTGTGGACATGGAACTTCCCATGCTCATCTCACAAGTTTACAAATAGAAGACTGTGTGAGGGATATGACTTGCCTTCCATCATTCTAACCTCTCTCATTTAGCATGCTCAATCAATCCCACATCATTCATTAAGCTATCTATTTTGATAATCCTCGGTAAAATCTATGATTTAGATAGGCAAAATCATCATGCATAATCCATTCTGAAAAAACATGGAGCATTTTAAGTATTGGGGAGTTTTAAATCCTATAATAAACAATTTAACCTACTGATAAACTTTATCGAAAGCATGAGAAGCAAAATTATCCTTATAGACGTGTTAAATTTTGAACACAAAGCGGATTATCCAAAAATGGGGACCCCTAGATTGCCCCTACTCAAAGGAGAAAGGATGCATGAATGATCAGTCAAGATTGGAAATCCGATCCTAGATTTGACGGGTGCGTCTGTTTTTGCCCTTGCACAAAAGAAAGTGCATAAATAAATCACGTAGCAATACTTAAAGCAAATACAAATTGAGGCCTAAAAGATTCCAGTCATCCACTTTGGTGATAATTAGGATGCCATTTGACTTGGGAGAGTCAATCTATCGTTAGAGCTTAACATAACTTTCCCTAATTTTTCGTCCACACCTTGGCAGTAAGGATACCTTACAACGGATAGGAGAGAATGTGTTAGTGTACGAACTCTCTCAGGAGTTGAAAAAAATGGGAGCGATACAACATTACCCTTTGTTGGTTTGCAAATGATTGAATAGACCTATGGTCCTAAGGCTTAAGGAAGATAAGAAATCCTACACTTTTGATCTCATTAGTCAAGTACTTTCCCTTTTTTTTCAAAAGCAAGAAAGGCAACAATGTTTTTTATAGTTTTCTTTTTGCATATGGCAACCTTTTTGCCACTTCCGAGGATCGAACCCTGGTCGTTCCCAAACCACTTCATCCCCCATACCACTAGGCCGAGGCGCCAGTAGTGTCTAAAGAGTGCTTCTTTTTTTATTTGATCAAACCAACTCTAGGATGACACGTCTTTTTACACTAAGTTATGTGAATTTGATATAGGTCACTCCTATGTGCTTACTTGGCTAATATCGATTTGCTCAAATTACCCATTGAGTTTGTTCCTTGAATCCCGATGCTTCCTATCAAACAGCAAAACTATGTCGAAAGCGAAGTTAGAGGGGGGTTATTAGAAATGATATCAAATTACCCTTTCCCAAAGTTTGTATTTGATAACTTCTTGGAATGTCTCGAATGTTGGTGATAGCCACTTTATCTTGTCATGGATCAGCATACCCTTTTGATTGGCTCTTCTCATTCGTGGCCATGTATGCGCGGTCAATGGTCATTGATCCATCTTCAACGCTTTCCTTTTGTAGAACCATTTTCTTCTCTTGCCGTTGATTATATGGTCATCAGCAATGTTGGGCAAGGTCATGTACCTCGGGCTTTTATGAAATTTGAGATGGACAATTAAAATTTCCAATTTTCTACCAACAATCGCCTCTCAGCAAAGCATGTGTCTGGAACCATAAATGAGATTTCTAGATTCCAAAGTCATCATTTGGAACATGGGGCTAGAGATTGCCTTGACTGTCTGGATTTTCTCCTTGTTGACAGTAGCCAATTCAAAGAGAAAATAAAGGAGTTCATTCTCTATGCTCCTGAACTTACTGAAGACGAACGTCCCATCAATGAAACTGCAATGACTGGCCTATTAGGGTCAGTCGTTGTCGCGACTTAAATTTCGGGTGCACCACCTAGGATTAGGCTAATGGACTGCTAAGTCTAAACTTAGCTCGGGCTTTCCCAAGCCCATACCAATTCGCGACTTAGGTTCAAATATTTAACATGTAAAAGATTATTAGCTAGGAGTCGCCACTAATTAGTTTACGGTAGGTTGATTAGACACCTAAGTAAACTAACGGGGAATTATTTTACTCTTACAAACCAAAGACTTTGGGTATGAGGACTTGGTTACACTAGATTTCTCTAATGCCCTTTCGGTACCATTCTTTTTTATTTTCAAAAATGTTTTTTTACAGGCAGCTTAGATTTATCTTAACCTAAATCTCTATCATGCAAAAGGGTGATCACATGGGTGCTCAATCATTATTACACTCAATGAATTAAACAATTCCTGATTTTTTCTCATTCGTTTTCAAGGAGCAGTATTTTTTGATCCTATCGGTCTACCATGCTTCAAGTGCAGGGGATTTTAATCCATTTTAGCTTATCCTTCGGGAACAGCTATCCTAGTTGGAGCGTTTGCAACTAGAATATGAGACTCCGTTACCATAGTATGTGGCACCCCGAACACCTTAGGTCGTCACAGGCACCTATTGCTACACCTAATGAACACTAATTACATCCCTTAGTAGAAACATCACAGTACATATATATATATATATATATATTTAAAATGGTCCCAGCGTAACGTATTAGCGGAAGCATAATTCAATATCGCCATCTCTCCCTCCAACGATCATGATACAATGCACACCACTAAGTACCATAGGAAAAGATAAAGCCAAGCCACTTTTATTTACATATTTTCATGATGGATTTTCTCAGGTCGATACAACAAAAGAAAGCCAAGATTTTTAGCTACTTGGCCACATCCCAAAAGGATATTTCGACCCCTATAACGATCGTGTGTCATCCTCCATCTATCAGTGGCGGCTATTCCCAAAAAGAAACATCAGCTCTCTACCCCTCACATGGCCATCACACCCATCCTAGTGCGTCGAGCGGTGGTGGCGGCAACATTCCCCTAAACACTCCATCTCGGCGGACATGAACTGACAGAAACTCCTGAATGACAGGGCCCTCAGCCAGGCCCACATCGTACATAACCAGCACTCACGCTCGCACAAATGTCAGTCCAGGGACGGTGACGTAATCGATCTCCGTACACTCTACCTCTACATCCGATGGGAGGCCATAGAAGGTGCCTTGTGTGACGGTAGGGAGCGGCATCTTTCTAATCTGAAATGTTAGTCCCCGAAGGGTGAGTACAACAACTCAGCAGGTAAAAGATCCAATAAACCACTCAATGCATCACATAATACAATCATAACAATCATAACATAGTACATGCCATTCATGCATCCAAGCATAACTCACCTTGCAGCCATGCATATATCATCATACCATATGTACATACATCCTCATGTACTCATCACTATCATGTCATACATGAATCATCATGCCACAGGTGCACATAATCATGTCACACACATACAATCATACCATCGGTGATCATCATCATATCACACACATATCATCATACCATAGGTGATCATCATCATGTCACACACATATCATCATACCATGGGTGATCATCATCATATCACACACATATCATCATACCATAGGTGATCATCATCATGTCACACATATATCATCATGCCATAGGTGATCATCATCATGTCACACATCCATACGTATGTCATCACATCATATGTGCATGATTCAATTTCCACTTTTATCTTTCAATTTGATCACCACATCTTTATTTATTTATTTATTTTTTTCCGGGATCGGTAATTTCATCCCACACTTTACCACTCGCACCCCAACCTGGCATCGTGAGAAAAAACCTCCGGCATACACCACCGGGCATCTGGCACCCCCACATTACGGGCATCTCGCATCCCAACTAGCATCACGAGGCATTCCCCCTGGGCACAAACCTCCAAGGCTTTCGGCACCCAACCATTCCGGGCATCTCGAAACTCCCGAGGACATCCGGGCATCCGGCACCCCCCATCCTGGGCATCCTGACACTTGCAGGGCATTATCGGCCGCCTCCAATAGTTTCCTCATTTATCATAATTCATGTTCACCAATTTATGTCTCAAAATCAGCATGGCACATGATGTAATGGCAAACAAGATCATTTTCATCATTTTGATTCTTATATGCATTTTCAATCATCATCATATATGCAGCAAGATACAACCACTAATGACAATACAATCCATGGGGTCTATACAACTTAGAGTAGTCCATATATCATGCCTTTTTGAAATTTACTAAATTCCAGCTTGCACAATTTTGGAAAACATTTAAATTAAATATCCATATGATCCTCAAAAATCACACAATTAGAACATGTAATAGACAAGACATAAAGGTAAAAATTTCATGAAGAACACATGCCCAAAAGAGCTTCACACAAGAAGATATAGCTCACACATTACAGCATGCAAAATTCGGATAAAATCAGATTGCGCAGTTCTTAAAATATTTCGATTAAAATACCCGAATGACCTCCAAAAATTCTGAAATTTTACCAGGTTATATTCAAGACCCTAAGGTAGATTTATCATGAAGACATCTAGGCCAGATTCGCTCTATATAATTTACTATAGACGGTCGAACCTCCTGTTCCTAGTACCGAACAGTCCAGTTTAGCTGTCTCCGAAAAATCGAGGTTTTGCCTACTTATATTTCTTCGTTTCCTCTGAAGTTTTGTATGTTTTGCCTCAAGAGGTCCCCTACAACTTTCATTAAGGGATCTAAGTGATATTCTCAAAGAATACTCACCATATAGTCTACGAAGTCTCTTGAGTCCAGTACCGTACTTCCAGATCTGCCGTCTTCAAAAGAAAATTGTTTCACTAGGCTACACTTTCTCATTTTACCTCAAATTTGAGTATGTTAGTCTTTAGGATGTTCTCTACAATTTTCATGAAGAAATCGAAGTGAGATTCTCGGTAAAAAGTAACATGCAACACACAAAACCACCAAGAGGTCAACAAAACAGTTCTAGATCTAGCGTCTTCGTAGAGGAAGGCTTTCACCCCGTAAAACTCGGCCATTTTGTCTCAAATTTTAGTATGTTATACTTTGACATGTTTTCTACAACTTTCGTGAAGAAGTCGAAGTCTAAATCCAACTCAAAACCCACATGCAAGCCTCTACAAAATTCTGGGTCAGGCAGCACACTCAAAAACAGAACACATTTTCAAGAACAACACACTTAAGCTTCGGTTTCTCACACCCTAAACATCCGAGATTCACCACCATTCAACACACAAGCAAGACACAACATGCAAGAGTAGAATATAGATCCCAACTTACCTCCAAAATTGAGCAAACAACGGCACACGGACGGCGACGGACGAGCGGACGGACGGACGACGGACGGGCGAGCGGCTCCTTCCTCCTCTCTCTCGGTTCCTCTCTCTCTCTCTCTCGGCTTGGGTGACAGCCCCTCAACCGGCCACTCTCTTTCCTTTATTTCCCCCTCAAAGCCATCATTTGAAATCATGAGAAGCCACCCACAATGGCTAATGCATGGAGTCTCCTTTTTGCCACTTGGCAAGACTCATGCAAAATGGGCTTGGAAGAATTGGGCCGGCCTCTCCCCCTTGTAGCCGATGGCAGCTCTCTCCTTGGGATTCATGGGCCGGCCTTTTGGCCCATCAAAGGTCCATACTCTTGGGCCTAAGACCCAAACCTAATTAAACCCCAATTTTACTTTTTAATAATTCACTTTTAAATCTTTCTTTTATAGATTCCAAATTTTCAATTTCATATGGCCATAATCTTGTAACATTTAATCTATAAGGATTAAATCTATGAAGTGCATAGCCAAGAATAAATTCTTCTTATTAATTTATCCTATAATACTAATTTTAAGAACTCATGAACACAAGCATATAACACTTAGTCTTAAGAGAAAACCAATGGCTAAAGCATAAACCATAGGTAATTTCATTACCTAATCATGGACTTTAATACATCTTAAAGGTCGCCTTGAATTTTGGGATGCCACATAGTAGCATCATTAAAAGCGTTAGGAAGTCTATTGGCCATAACCTATAAATGGATTATGCATTGCACCTCGTTTTTACATTCAGGAGTCTTTGGGTCTAATTGAGATAACTTTTTCTCATTTTAGGAGAAAACCTTAACTGATTTTTGTTTTGCAGTCATGGAAGTTGTAGGTATCCTAATTGATGGAAAGCTAGTCTCATTGAAATGACAATCTGCAAATCTGGCAGTAAAAAGATCACCGGTAGTTGGTTCCAAGAACCTAATGATAAACTGTGTATTAAACCCAACATAAATGCCCAAATGACATTGGGGACCCATTTTCGTTCTTTTTTGCAGTATTACGGGTACTTGTACTGCACAACCAAAGATGCGTAAATGTGAAATATCTGGTTCATGACCAAGAACCATTTAAAGGAGAGATTGTAAAGACTAGCAATGTGGCGTAATCTTATTAGAGCTACTGCATGCAAAACTGTACAACCCCATGCTGTATTGTTGAGATTTGTTCTCAATAATAGAGTGCGGACAATGTTTTGGATATGTTTAATCAAAGATTCTGCCAATCCATTTTGAGTATGAACATATGCAACTGAGTGCTCAACCTCGATTCTGAGTGAAGCACAATAGGTATCAAAATGGTCCACTAGTACCACAAAATATCAAAATGGTCCACTTGGTAGTTGTATTAGTCCACAAATATCACATTAAATTCTTTGCAATAATAAAGGGGATTCAAGATTAACCTTTGTTATAGAAGGTTTAATAATGAGCTTTACTTGTGAATAAGTTTTACAATTATAATCTTTGGACAACAATACATTTATATCATTTAAAGGGTGCCCTATGTATTTTTAATTATCCTACGCATCATTGAAGTGCTAGGGTGACCAAGACGATCATGCCATAGTCCAAACTGATCAGGGTTTACCAATCTCCAGGATGTGGTGGTGTAGGTTTCAACAGCCTTAATCATGATACAATACAAATCTATAGAATAAGCTTCAAGCTTCTCATGGATGGTCTTTAGGCCCATCTTATAAGAGGAAATGCCAATATATTCCTTATCTTGCTCATAAATAGTTTCACTATGGTACCCATTACGGTGTACATCTTTGAAACTAAGCAGATTCCTTTTTGATCTAATGCTTAGAAAAGCATTCTCAATATGTAGGATGGTACCATTTGGCAAAACAATTGTTGCATTTTCAAAACCATCAATAATCAGAACAGGACCTGATATTGTATGGATTTGTGCTTTATGCAATGTCATACTTGAGAAAAAGTGTCTACTACGTAATATGGTATGTGTTGTTGCACTATCAAGTAAACAAACATCTTCCTTTTTCTCAGTATTTTCCATTTGCATTTATATTGACAACTTCATGTGTCAAGTATCATAAAATTTGCATATTAGTTATAGTCAAATAAAATTTCAAAATAAATATTATATAAGGTTCATAAGCATTTCATAACCATATTAAAGAACAATAAAAAGTAATACATTTAAAGCAAAACAACTAAAAAAGAAATTATTAAAATCATAGAATTCGAAGTTCAAATTATCATCCGCCAATCTGATGCCTCATCAAAGTAATCAGAGGTCCTCAAAGAAATCAGAGACATCCAAGGATGCATTTGCTACTTTAGGAGCAAGAGGGGTCACACCAACGGAGATATTGTTGTCCTCAATAGTGGTTATGGCAGTAGGATTGATTTCAATGGTATGAGATTCACCACGCTTGCCCATATTTTTTAAAGATGTCTGGTATAGGTCAACAAAGTGTTTTGGCGTACGACAAGTACATGATTAGTGCCCAGTCATGTCACAACGATGACAAATGCTTTCATTAATTATCTTCTTTGGCTTCTTTTCTTTGCCATTATTCGGGTCAAAGTTAGATTTCCTAGGGCGGTTAAATTTCATGCCATCCCTTCTAAGATTATGTTCTTGTCTACGCTTATAACCCTTAAAATGACAAGTATTTTTCTCAAAGTTAGCATGTGCTTCAGGCAATACTTTTGAGCCAGCAGGTCTAAGATCATGATTTTTTAGCAACAATTCATTAGTTTGCTCGGCAGTAAGGAGCATAGAAATCAATTCATAGTATATGGCAAACTGACGTTGCCGGTATTGTTGTTGCAATACAATATTTGAAGCATGGAAGGTGGAGAAAGTTTTCTCTAACAATTCCGCATCAGCAAGTTTGATACTGCATAACTTAAGTCGAGAAACAATATCAAATAAAGCGGAATTATAGTCAGACACTAATTTAAAATCTTGTAGTCTGAAATTTTGCCAGTCATATTGTGCTTGAGGGAGGTTAACAATTTTGGTATGATCATACCTATCCTTCAATCTCCTTCACAAGATTTGAGGGTCTCGAATAGATAATTATTGAGTTTGCAGACTCTCATGCAAATGACGACGAATAAAAATCAGCGCAATTGCTTTATCTTTTGCATTTGCGATTTCATCCTTTGTAATTGCATTAGCGAGATCTTACCCTTGGAGGTGCATTTCCATGTCAAGGCACCAGTATAGATAATTCTTTCCACTCACTTCCAGGATGTGAAATTTGGGCTTTTCAATATTTGACATAACCCTTGCAAAAATAAATCCTTAAATTAATTAAAAGGATTTCAAAATATTAACTGCCACTTCAGGAGCAAAAGAATACTTTTAGATTTGAAATTTGGCTTTAGGCCAAGAAAAATAAAAATATAAGAATTGATAGAAAAAGATGAAGTACAAGTTCATTAATAAAAAGAACACCTATCTTGCAAAAATTACTTACTCAGTCGGTAGATCTTCATGCTGATAATGTGTTGTAAACTATTTCATTGCAAATAATAATAGAGACAATAAAGAGATTGAGAAGAGAAAGCAGGTAAACACCAAAGATAGTAGAGAAAGCCAAATAAGAGAATTTTATTTTTAATGTATCACTGTTCTGTTTACAACAAAAACTAAGCTCCTATTTATAGGAAAATAAGAATGTACTTAACATTAATAGCAATATATTGAATAATACATACATTTGATAGGGAGATGAACATTCATTGTATAGGGAGATGTACTTAGAATGTATGATACAAATGTACCATAATAAGTACATTAGATAAGATGAATATAATGAATTATTCATTCATGTATTTCATTCATTCATATATTTCATAACATTATCAAGAGATTTCCTTTTACTCCTCTCTTTCTTGACAAAGCTCTTTTTTAAAAGAAAGGAATCACTACATTATGTTGAATGCATTCAATGTATAAAAGTTATTTTTGCCAATTCAAATTTATAATAAGTATATTATTGTCATGACCTAATCTCGCCGCCCTCGATCCCTCACCAAGAGGAGAGGAAAGGGGAAATGTCAACTTTAGGGGTACTTGACCAGGAAAGTTTCCTCACAGGTCTCAACCACAGGGATGTCATCATCTCATTTCTCGGACGAACCTTTTGTGAGTTCCTTTTACAAAGTCGCGAGTTCTCCCAAATTCGTATCTTGCGTGATAGCAGAGTGTCGTGACCCGTACCCACACATGCGACACACCTCGAGAGAGGAGGTCGGATGTGAATATCAAATTAAATTGTACTTTTATCATGGAAGCCCTCCCCCTAGAACTTTTTCCTAAGGATGGCATCATTTCATCCATTAGGAATTTTCGACAGGCGGGTACACTAAATCATTGTGAGTCTAATCGAGACTTGTACCTTGCGTGATGGGTTCATTTATATGGTCTAGTTGCTTATGACAACCTAAAAATAAGACAAGAGTCACCATTAGCCTTGTTTCGGGGGTCAGTTAGAAAATCTAATCGAGGTCAAGAGTGTTCCCTCGATTACTACACAACCAAATATCTAGGTTTGGGGACTTGGGTTATACTAATATTTCTATTAGCACTCTTTCGGTACCTAAACAATATATTGTGTTTATCTAACATGTACATTCATTTCCTCTTTTATTTTCGGGATCGTTAGTCCTAAACTAAACGATTATGCGTGGTTGGTCATTTTCATACTATTCTATTTCTTGAAAACAAGAAAAGAAAACAATAAATGGAATTGAAATTATGAGACAGTAAGTAAACAATCAAGGAAAATAGTAAATCTACCATGCAATCCTTAAAAATATAAAAGAGAAACTCAATTGAAAAAAGATAAGAGGAAGAGAGAAAACCTGTAACTCATCGGGCTTTATACAACAAATGGGACCTGAGACATATGTTGGGGAAATGAATAGTATGTGATAATGGTCAGAATGGACATCGATCTCTACCGTCTTCGTGCTTTCTTTATCTTTGGAGTTTTAATCTAAACCTAATCTAGAAACCTATAACTAGGTACATACAATGGAAAGAAACAAGTATACACATCAAAACAATAAAAAAACATGATATCATGTTAAGATCAATCATTTAAATAAAGTTCAACGTAAAAATCAGATTTTAGGGTCTTAGGGTCGGCCTTTGTCTTTCATGTGAGAGTCCCACTAAAACACCTACCCAATCCATTTTTATGACTTATAGCCATTATTGATTAATTGTGTTCTTGCATGGCCAATAACACTTACAAGTCTCCTCACCAAGCGATTTATATGATCTCGGGGTTTTTCCTCGATATCATGCATTGATCTTACTATTTATCTAAAATTCACATGCATTGCAGAAATTTAAACATGAGTACAGGTCTTTTGGACCTTATGTCTCAACCAATCAAACAAATGAGTGAACTGTCGGCGGATCACTTATTACTAAAGTTATGCGTAACTCTCAATGTCTTTCTAAACACTTATTCTTTTCCAGCCTGGTAGAATCCTCTAAGAAATGCAACTCAAATAGTTAGAAATGGTACCATCCTGGCATCTCTGAGTGTCTCTAGGTTCTGAACTAAAAGTTAGAGTGGTTTTCTGCTAAAAGGCTTCCCCTAAAGGGTTTGAATGAGAGGTATGCCCATAGTGGGAAGTAAAGGTGTTAAACGGGTGGATCGGGTCAGGTTTGGGTCGGGTTATTAATGGTTTGACCCAAATTGACCCATTAACCTATTTATGACCCATTTATGTCTAATGTAAATTTTCCGACCCATACCCGACCTATTTAACTAAACTTAAAAAAGCTTATTTCTTATATATATGTTTTTTTTTTAAAAATGGTATTGCTAAAATGGTTTTATACAACACAAATTTAATGGACAATTTTTATAATTTTTAAAATAATTATTTTAAAAATTGAATTTAAATTATTTTTTATTCTTTAAAATTAAATTTTTAATTATTTTTTTATTTTTTATATATAATTTTTAGTTTTCTTTTTTCTTGTTTGTTCTTTTTCTTCTTTGGCTGGCCGCCGGCCACGGCGACTGTTGGTGGCCGGCCACAGGTGAGCCTTGAGCACGCCAAATTTGGCGAGCTTGAGCTCGCCCGACGCCGGTGAGCTTGAGCCTCGTCGACCATCAGTGAGGCCTTTGCCTCGCCAGATCCGGCGAGCTCAAGGCTCGCCGACGTCGGGTGAGCTTGAGCTTGCCCCTCGTTGGATCTGGTGAGGCTCGAGCCTTGCTGGACTTCGGCGAGGCCTCCGCCTCGCCAGATCTATTGAGCTCGAGCTCGCCCGACACTAGTGAGCTCAAGGCTTGCCTGGCTGGTCGCCGGCCATCGCCATGCCGGCGATCGGAGGAAGAAGAAAGAAAAAACAGGAAAGAAAAAAGAAAAGAAAATTAAAATAAAAAATAATTATAATTTCAGTTTTTATAAAAAAAAATACTTTTGTAAAGTTAAATAGAGAAGAGAGAGTCTCTGTAAATGGGTTCATTTTTAATGGGTTGATAAATAAGTCTTAAATGGGTATGCTCTTAGACCCAATTAAGACCCATATATCCCAGCTTCTTTATTTTTAAAACCCATTATGGGTGCTTTGGGAAATAAGGCTTGACCCATTAACAACCCATTTAACTAGAAATGGGTCCATAAATGGGTGAATGACCCATTTTGACACCTCTAGTGGGAAGGCATACCTGTAGGAAACTGACTTCGCCTTCTCTGGTTCTAACTCTAAGTCTATTTATGGTATCAGAGCCATGGTTCCATTTATAACAAATTTTGTTCCATGCGCTCAATAGGTGAATCCAGTGCTAAGGAGATCTCTTCACATCACGATTGAACCCGAAATACTAGAAGCATCGGTTACTCTCACCTCATCTCCATCTTCCTCAACTCTTTCAGATTTATGTGTGTTAAATGCTTCCAAGATTGACTATCTTTATGAAGTCTCTCTTAGTGATGAAACCAAAATCTCTGAAACTCAACTTCCCCTCATGAACCCTTATTCTGCTTTTGCTAAACGCACCTCTTCATTTTCTCACATCTACTCCATACGACAACTCATTTGCCAAACCCCAACGGAGGTAAAAGAATATGACCAGTCCTCCAAGTTCGATCAACACCCCATTCCAGCCACTAAAAATGAGTCTTTTGTTACTCTTCAAATTCCAACAAAATTTCCTAAGCGGTGAACCCAACAAGGATACCCTCATGTCCATTATGGAGCTGTTCGTCTTGCTCTCGCCTTTCACGGTCATAAAGGCTTGCCAGTTGTGGCCAGAATAGCCTTATTAGATACTTGGTTCCTAGAATACCAGTATGCCTGTATTGGTGTGGCATCCCAAAATTCAAAGTCAAGTTATAAGGTGTGTTAAAGCCTCTAATTAGGTAATGAAATTACCTATGGTTCATGCTTTAGCCATTAGTCTTCTTTTAAGATTAGGTGATTTGTGCTTGTGTCTATGAGATTTTAAATTTGATAGATTAATGATAATAATCTATGCTTGGCCATGCATTTTATAAACTAAATTTCTATAAATAAAAATGTCACAAGACTTTGGCCATGTGGAAATAAAAATTTAAAATTTATAGAAGAAATTAAAAAAAAAAAGAGGAAAAGTTAATTTTTAGATTGGGCCTTAGGCCCATTGGCCGAAGCCTTGATGGGCCAAGCAAGTCGGCCCAATTAGGCCCGCGAAAGGGGGCTATCGACCAGCCCAAGAGGAGGCCCAAGAGTGGCCGGCCCAAGCCCAAAAGCCCAAGCCCAAAAGCCCATTATGAAGACAAGTGGCAAGAGGTCTTCATGCATTGGCTTAGAGAAGGATGGCATGCATTGGTCAATTGAAAGGAAAAAAATGATTACTAATGATGAGGTTTAAGGGAAATAAAAAGGAGAGAGAGAGAGAGATTTCGCGAGAGAGAGAGAGAGGGAGAGTAGCCGAGAGGGAGGAGAAGCCGAGGAGGAGTCGTCGCCGTCCGTCTGCCGTGCTCGCCACCGTGTGCCGTCGTCCGTTCGGTCTAGAGGCAAGTTGGGGTCCTCTTGCTGCTCTTTCATGTGTGTATGTTACATGTATGTCGAATTTTGGGTGATTAGGAGAGGAAAACCGAAGCTTGGATGACTTGTTCTTGAGCAAGGTTGCTGTTTTCGTTTGAATCCGCTCGAGTCAGAATGTTGTGAGAGCTTGCATGCATGTTTAGAGTCCGATTTTGGCTTCGATATCTTCATGAAGGTTGTAGCTAACATCTTAAACTACAACATACTAAAATTTGGTGGAAAATTATGGAGATTTGAGGGGTTAAATTCTCATCTTACGGAGACCTCTGATCTGGAAAGATTTCACTGACCTTTTGATGGATTTGTGGTTGCATGTTGATTCGTGCTAGGAATCTCTCTTCTATTTCTTCATGAAAGTTGTAGGGGACATCTTAAAATACAACATACTCAAATTTGAAGTGAAATGAACAAGTATAACCTAGTAAATCGACTAGATCTTGAAGACGGTAATTCTGGAGATGTATTACAAGACACCCGAGACTTCATGGACCTAAATGACGACTATAATCTGGATATTTGACTTGGATCTCTTCATGAAACTTGTAGAGAACATCTTTATGTAGAACATATCCAAATTTCAGAGGAAAATAAGAAGAATGGGTAGGTGAAAACTCAGTATTTCGGAGAAGCATGTACTGGACGATTCGGTGTTGGATCCAGAAGCTTCGTGAGACTGTAGAAATTTATCTAAAAATAATCTGACTTGGAAGTCTTCATGAAAAATGTACTTTAATGTCTTGGCTATAACTCGGTAAAATTTCGTAATTTTTATAGGTCGTATGGATATTTTAATCGAATTTCTTCGGAATCTGTGCATTCTGATTTCATCCGAAAATTACACGCTGTTTTGTGTGAATTATGAAATTATGTGAAATTCTATTTGGCCATGTATTTTGCATGAAATCATTATCCTATTGTCTTGATTATCACTTGCCTTAATTTTTATGATTTTTGAGAATTATATAGATATTAAATTAATATTTTTGAAAATGGCACAAGCTGAAATTTAAATAAATGAAAAGGGCATGAAAAATGGATTATTTTATTTGGCATAATTCCATTAAATTTTATTTCATAAATAATTGTACCATGTAGTATGAATGATGAGGTCTTGATGTATGCCTGACAATGAATCGAGATGCATGTGGGAATTCAAATGCTGAACATGATTGTTGATTTGCCAATACATCATATGCCATGCTAAATTAAGACCGAAATTGGTGAACATGAATAATGTTAAATGAGGAGACTGTTGTGGTGGATGATGATGCCCGGAATGTATAGAGATACATTGCCGGATGGCCCTGGGAGTTTCAGGATGCCCGGAAAGTTGGGGGTGCCGGAAGCCCTGGAGGTTTTTGCCCAGGGGGATGCCTCGCGATGCCAGTAGGGGTGCGGGATGCCCGGCTAGGGAGTGTAAATGCCGGAAGCCTTGTCAGAAGTCTTTGCCCGAGAGGAATGCCTCGTGATGCCAGTTGGGATGCGAGATGCCCAGAATGTGGGGGGCCAGATGCCCGGTGGCCTGGAATGGCTGAATGCCGAAAGCCTCGGAGGTCTTTGCCTGAGGGGATGCCAGGATGGGGCGTGAGTGTAAAATATGAGATGAAATTGATGATCCGAGGAAGGGTGATGTGGTGATCAAATTGAAAGTTAAAAGTGGAAATTGAACCATGCATGATATGATATGACATGATGATGATCACCCATGGCATGATGATATGCATGATGATGATGTGTGATGTGATATGATGATGATCACCCATGGCATGATGATATGCATGATGATGATGTGTGATGTGATATGATGATGATCACCCATGGCATGATGATATGCATGATGATGATGATGATATATGATATGGCATGATGACATGTGTGATATGATGATGCCATGATGATGATGACATGTGTGATATGATGATGCCATTATGATGATGACATGTGTATGGTATGATGGTGTCATGTATATGATGAGGATGGCATGTGTGTGATATAATAATGTCATGATGACAATGATATGAGTATGACATGGTGACACACATGTATGTGTTAAGACTGTGGTGATGATGCATGATAGTATATCCATGGCTTCAAGGTAAGTAATGCCTGCAATGCATGTATGACTTGTATGATGCAATGAGTGGTTATTGGACTTCCTTTACCTGCTGAGTGGTTGTACTCACCCCCTTTGGGGACCAACATTTCATATTAGCAGCATGCCGCTCCTTGCCGTCACGCGGGGTGTGTTTTACGGTCTACCATCCGATGTTGAGGTCGAGTGCGAGGAGTTTGGCTGTCCTTCTGTTCCTGGATTGACGTATATTCGAGTGTGTTGTTTTGTCATGTATGACGTAGGCTTGGCTGGGGGCCCTGTTGTCCAGGAGTTCATCTCCGTCCATGTTCGTCGCGATGGGGTGATGCGAGGGATGTTGCCACCGCCACCGCCTGATGCACCGGGTTGGGTGTGAGGGCCCATGCGTGACGAGTAGGAGCTGGATCTTTTTAGGAATAGTTTAGCCGACACTGATGATGGGGATTGTTGTACATGTGTTGTAGCAGGTCGAGGGTTCTTTTTGGGGTTTTAGGCCGGACATGGTTGAGTTCTGGCTTTTCCTTTTGATGTATCGACCCAAAGAAATCCCATCTTGAAAATATATGTAAATAAAGTGTCGTGGCTTGTCTATTAATCATGGTGATTAGTGGTGTGTATTTATATCATGGTTGGTAGGGGGAGAGATGGTGATGTTTTATTTTGCTTCCGCTAATGAGTCGCGCTGGGACCGTTTTTTTTTTATAAAAAAATGTCTATGAATTACGACGCTTCTTCTAGAGAGAGGTAGTAAGGTGTAACGTTGGTGCTTGTGGCGACTTCCGAAGGGTTCGGGGTGTCACAATTGGCACTGTCCAATCCACTTTGAATGCTGGAACAGTCTTTGTAACCTTATATCCAAACTTCAATATCGCTCTTTCAGACCCCTAACTACTCTCTTTTCTAAAAGTCCACATCTAGCTCACTAGAGCTCCCTAGACCGTTGACTCTATTGCAGCAACACTGCACTACTAAATGGTTTATTGAGTGCAGAACCATGCTCTTGATTTGAATTTCGAAAATGGGAATGAAGATGCTTTATTCATCTCTATGCAGAATGACCAAGCATCTCGCATTCATGTTCCCAAACAAATCCTAAGAGAAAAGTTGGCCAAGCTCCCTCCAGAAACCTGGATTATTAACAATGAAAAGCTGTATCAAAATAACAAACCCCTCCAGTCCTCAAACTTCGAATTCGTCAGAAAGAAATATGGCACTGTTGCCATCAAATTTAGCAAAGAAAATGAAGAAAATCCTTTTGTCTTATAGACCTTGTTCATGATTGAACCATGTGTTCCTGAGTCTATTTCCGGACCAGATCCCAAAAGGCTTGTTCAATACTTTCAGAGTAATGGAAACCATATCCATTACTATAAAGACTGATATGGTCACTATTTTTAGGACCCCTTTTGCTAATGTTCTTACTGTACAAATTCCCCCGACGAAGTAGACCGAAATGCAAGCCCCCGTCGAAAACCCAAGAAACCAAAGGACACTATGTACCAAAGGTACTTAAATAGAGATTCCTCCATTGATACTCTTGGTGAAAGTGATAAATTCCAATTCGTGGTTTCTTATGCTCCAACTCCACCACCAAAGTTCACAGAGCTACTTTTCACATCCCAAGTCTTGCCACCAACACCACCTCCTTCTCACAAAAAACTAGCTATTTCCCTGTTCTATAAGCAAATTTTGAAGTGGGCAAAAAAGCGCTCTTACTTACCCGAAGCTCCAGAAAAGGTACTACCTAATTCTTCCATAACTATGTTCCAAGAAGTAGATTTTCCTTCTCTTGTTCGAGAAAGTTCGAAACTTTCGTTTCTTGCTCTAGAAGAATTCATCGACCCACAATGGAGATATTGACATACTCCTAAAGTACCTGCTCCCACTGATGTGGACGAACATGGAAGAAAAAAAATGACTCTTGTTGCTGAAGCTGTCTTGAATTAGCAATAAGAGTTTCTTTTAGCACACAACAATACTTTCAAAACAATTGATTCCAAAATTATGGATGTTTAGCGAGATCTTCGAAGATATTAAGAAACCACAAAAAAAAAATGCTTTCGGACTTCCAGAAAAGGCTTCATGCCTTGGAATCTAGATAACATTTGGGATATCATCATCTCGAGAGCCCTAAGGCAGAAATAGAAAAACTCAAAAGGCAAATCCAATTCCTTGAAGAAGAAGATTCAATCCTTTCAATCCATTTCTGACTACATTGTGGACTAAGCATTCGCTTCCTCCACCACCTCAGAATACGTCTATCTTTGCTGCCCCCACAAAAGCTCCCACTAGACAAGACAAGACCGATGTGGTAGAAATGCGAAATCACCTAATTGGATCGAATAAAGAGAAGATGCCTGAAGAATCCTTAATAGCTATAAAAGAAAAGCCAAATCAAATGATGCTATCCAATTCGTTAGAATCATTCCTGAGAGAACTGGGCAATCAAGAAGAACAGCCTTATCTTATTACTTTGAAAGACCAGATTCTATTTCCATAAGAACAGGCTTTTCCGAGCAACTTTGACATTGGATCAAATTCGATATCCCTCTCATCCTCTTCATCCTTCTCTGTCACACCCATCTCTCGGTGGTCGATATAATTTACGACAACCCAGGATGTGTCGTTGACCCAATTCATTTTAATGCACATGTGGAAGCGTATAAACTAATCCCCTGACAATAACATACTTGGGATAGAAAAGCAAGATAACAAATTTCAAATCAACATATTATTAAAAACCACAATCTGGTTTACAAACAGAGGCTCACTCTAGGGTTTAAGTACATGAGGTTTATCTCCAAAAGAACTTTTGAGTCACCCATGCTCCTGACCCTTTCGCCTCAAGCTTCGAGTTCTTCACACTAGGGACCTGAAAAGTTAAGCTTACGATGGGGTGAGACGATGTCTTAGTAAGTTCACCCCTTAAACTCTGATTAGGAAGGAAATATGCATAGAGGCAGTCTATGCACACAAGTCAGAAAACTTACCTCGCCTCAGTTCTTTCCTACACGTCAATACCATTCAAAAACTTAACCAATCAATTCAATTCAAATCATCGATCCATTGATCCACTCAGTCATTCAACTCAATTTGACACAATCAATATGATTTATACCATCTATCAATCAATACTATCTATCAATCAATACCTTCTATCAATCAATCGATTTGCTTACTGCTCACACAAATTGAAGTATAGACGGTAATAGCTTTCACAAGCTGATATAGATAGATAGTAGCTCGCACAAGCTGATATACGAATCATTGCTCTCACAAACTGATAAATGATCATTGCTCACACAAGCTGATAAGGTATATTGCTCTCACAAGCTGACATATCAAGCCCATATAGGTTGATATAGTATACTACTCTCACAAGCTGACGTGCAATAATGCTCTCACAAGCTGACGTGCAATAATACTCCCACAAGCTAACGATAAATGCTCTTACAAGCTAACGATTCACCGTGTTAAAAATACTCGATAACAATAATCATGTGTGGGTACACGGTTGGCTTGAGCCAAAAATGCAATATATTCCTTTTAGAAAATCCAACTATTTATATAGTCCACAAAGACATTTTTGGCATTAAAAACTGACGCTCGGTATTTTCTAATTAAAATACTGAAATTTCACAATTTTGGAATAAATATCCAAAATTACAATTTCCACTCAATTTGCACAAATTAGCACTCAATTAAATAAACCAAGCACACGATTGCAATCAACACGAAATTCCGGTCACTAGCTATCCCAGTATAATTTCCGGAAAGTAATAAATAATTAAATAAATATAAAAAATAATTAAATAAATGCAATTAATTACCAAAAATAGAAACTTAGGCTGGAAATGCCTACTTAAACACCGAAACGGGCACGGAAAATTTCCCAACCAATCTAGATAAATAGTACAACTTATCTAGTTTCTAATTAAGCCGTTTTAACCACTTCACATGCAAAATCGAATAATTAAATCACTAATCCATTCTAACTAACCACTTAAATCATACTTAGCCTAAACTAATCAACCCTTAAACATCATTAACTCTCTAAGTAGAGTTTAGCAAGTAAACTCACCGGTTTAGCGTAAAAATCGGTTCACGGCGACGGTTAGGCGACGACGGCCGAAACTTGGGCTTACGGCAATACCAAAAGAGCTCAGGAAGGCTCGAAAAAAGCCACAAAGCCCACAGTTGGGCTACTCGATTTTGTTTCGATGGGGTTGAGCTTGCCGAGACAAGCTGGTCGCGAAAGAGCTAGCTTCCGTGACAGATGCAGCTTGCTAGACGCGGGTAGCTGGTGGCGGATGATGCGGCATCAACAAAATGAAGGGATTGATGCTGGTGTGGGGTTGCTGGTCGCGAGTGTTGGGCGAGGGGGTGATGGTGGAAGATGGGATGATGATAGATGGTGATGATGTGGTGGTGGAGATGGATGGGTGATGAGGATGAAATGATAGTAGAGGTGTGCGATGTTGAAGTGGTGGTGGGGTGTGTGGCGGTGTTGATCGTTGGATGATGCTGAAAGCGTCGAGGAGGATGGACGATTGGGGGGGCAAGCGATGGTGGAGATGGAGCGGTTGAGTCGGTGGTAGAGGTGGGCGAACGTCGCGGGCGTGAAGGCTTGTGGTCAATTGATCGCTGGAGTTGATTGGTGGGGTCGTCTCGATGAAGTTCGGGCACAGAGATGGAGCTGGCACGTGGCAAGGCGGACGGGGAAATGGTGGAGCTGCAGGTTCCAATGGAGGAGCTGCCTCGAAGGAAAAAATGAAAGAAGCAGAAAACAGAGGGGTTGAGGAAGCTATGCACGAAGGGAAAGAGGGAAGGGATGAGGGAGAGAGGGGACAAGGGGGAGGGAAAGTCAAGCATAAAAATCTAAAGCACTTGAGTGCATGTCCACCTTATCTCCAGCTCATCCTCAGCAAACAACATCAATTGGTCACCCTAAGGCCAATTTCTTCACAAAACTTCACCAGTTAGAGCTAAATTGAGGACCAAAATGTAGCTGCCCCTCAAGCCTACGGATTTCATCAATTTGGACTTCAATTTCTTCACCAAAATCCCCAATTTGATGGCCAAATTTTTTGAGGAGGGTGCCCATGCCCATTTCCACACTTGTCTTCACAAACTAGTCCTTTTTTAAGGCAAAAAATCCACTTGAAAATGGCTAACCGAATTTCCTTTCTTTTCCGAATCATCCGAAGTTGATTTTCCGTAAAAATCTCACGCTCGTCGAAAGTTTCTTAAAGGATGAATCGACATTCCTAAAATAAATCATGGCATGACAGAACTTTCATTTTCTGAAATTGGGTTCAAATTCGTGGTTAATTTCAATTTGACGCAATTTTAGCGTGACCTAACCTATCTAGCTTTTAGGAATTTTTAGCGCAATTGTCCCATGGTCGATTATTTTCGAGCCACATTGTACATGTTCGATACATTGGCGACTCTCGGTTATCGTGAAAATCTTGTCGTTTCAAATACGGGTATAGGGTACCAAAACGACAGAAAAATCGGTCTAGTACCGATCAACAAGAATTTTGCAATTAGGTGGAATGACCCACACTTAATCACATGGCTCTATCGAATCGACCTATCTTCGGTCTCAAATCAATTTTTAACTGTGTCGTAATGACCCTTGCAGATTAGCACGGTTGAGCATTCGATTCCTGATCGAATTCTCAAGTCTATAGCTTTTATTTTCCTTAACGTTTTCACCTGATAGGCTAGTTATCTCGTGAGTGGCCAACTTAGAGAAAAGAACTATAGACGCATCGATGAAAAGCCCAACTTATCCAATCGAAAACATAACCTAAAATTCAAGATGTCACATTCTCAATCCCCACCATTGATTCTTTGCCTATTGTACCGGTAACTTCATCAATATTCATGCCCGACCCTCTGGACCAAGATATGGAATCCAACCCTTCTGAACTAGAGGTTGTTCCACCAAACAATCCGTCTCAAAATGTGACTACCTCTTCCAAACAGTTTTTCACCATTGATGATATTCCCTACTCCAAATGGCCAGAAAGATTCGAAGAATTCCTTACTTGGTTAAATGCCCAAGCTCTTACAAATTAGAATAAATATGTTGTCCTTTTTGGCTTTGTTACAAGGTTTATATGTAGTTTTAAACATTGCTGGCAATCGGTGACAGAACAGGACCAAGTTCAATTTCTGCTTTCACTTGACTTTAGCCATGTAATTACCTTCATATACCATTTTTTTCATTGGAAAACCTTCTACTGACCTTCGTGAGCTCTAAAGGAGAGAATTTTTTGAAAGAAAATGATGCTCTCTCCAAAAAAGACATCTTGATAAATATTATTGGGAAATGCTCAAGCTTTTCTATGGTATTGGAGTTGATCCAAACCTAAAGCAAGTTTTTTTGACTTCCATCCCCAAAAAATTATCCTAGCAGATTGAGAAATATTTTCTTAATAGACAAAGGAGAATTGTGGACATTCTTTTGGGAGAAATACAATAAGAAATTCATTTGTGCCTTGACGATTTGTGTTTAAAACGCCAAATGGTTCAAACTTATCTCATGGACAACAGAGAACTTGATGGAGCCTATTCTCATCATAAGCTGAAGATCAAATGCTCCAAACGAGACTACGATGGTTCTTGCGGAAAGTCTTCTAGAAGAAAGAAGCACTTTAAGAAATTATGGATAAAGAAATCGAGGCATGGATCTAAGCACTTCTGGAAAAAGAAAAAAAGATGATTCATGCGCAAAAGGAAAGATCGCTCAAGTCGCAAGAAATCAACTCGATGTTTTATTTGCAACCAAAAGGGTCATTTCGCCAAAAATTGCCCTAAAGCAAGAAAATGTCAGAATCATCTGATACATCACATAGAGATTGAAAGTTGTATTTTACTTGAAAATGATGATATCGAATCTCTATTCTCTGTGGAGGAAAAACCATCTGAATAAACTCTTTGTGTCATTCCTTATTGCCAAACTCCCAGCGAAACTGATTCAAATTCAAGCTTTAAAGACCTTTTTCATATATCCCTCACCTCTTCAAAACAAAACCTTGTCATATTTTCAAGCCAAATCCATTGTCCCAGTTTTCCTATGAAAATCTTCACCTCCAAGTTTGCCAAACCCATCATTGTCATTGCTCTCATAGATACTAGTGCAAGTTCTTCAATTTTAGACACTAAAGTTCATCCTGAAGAATATTGGACTTCCTGTGTTCAATATTTTAATTCTGCCTTAGGAGATACTTTTTCTACAAATGTAAGAATCACCCTAGTAATTGTCCATTTTTTTCCTCAATGTTCCATAACCACAAAAATCTTCGAATCCAGTCTTCCAAACAAAGATTTGATCATTGGCTGGGACATCATGACTCAAATTTCTCATTTTCGTATCATCCCTAGAAAAATGTCTTAAATATAAGGACCAATTCTCTGAATTCATCAATAGCCAAAATTTTTTTTCCATCTAAATGAATTTATTAGATCCAATCATGCAGAAGTTGTTAGAATCTTGTTCAAAATCCCATTCAGAATTCTCTCAAAAATGTTCTCACCCTTTATGGAAAAATCTGGAATTTTTTGTTCGCCTTCCCTTAAAAAAAATGAAGACATCAATCTAACCGAGACAATTCATATGGGAATGCAGCCAGAACACTTGGTTTTGGCTCAAAAGGAATGCATAGAACTATTGCAACAATGCCTTATTGAAATTTCAAATATTCAATGGGCTTGTGAAGCCTTTTATGTTAATAAACGTACCGAGCAATACAGAACGATGCGACTAGTAATAAATTATCAGCCTCTTAATCTTTTCCTTCAAGATGACAAATTTCTCCTAACTTCTAGAAATTCCCTTTTTACGAGAAGCCCATATCTATTCCAAATTTGATCTTAAAGTCGGATTTTGGCAATTGGGCATTCATCCTGAAAATAGACCCAAAACAAGGTTATGTATTTCGAACCAACATTTCCAATGGAAAATTCTTCATTTTGGATTAAAGGTAGCTCATTCCTTATTCCAAAAGGTCATGTGTCGAATTTTCAAATGAATTCTATCAAGCACAACAATATACATTAATGACTTCCTACTCTACAACCCTGATGAGGAATCCCACTGCCAACTTCTAGGGCCACATATTGCTCATGAATTGCTAAAGTTTCCTGAAGAGAATTTTACGACAAAACAAGTTCAACAATTTCTTGGGATAATTAATTATCTAAGAGATTTTGTTCCAAACATTGCAAATCTGCCACTGCAATCAATGCTAAAGAAGAATCCCCCACCTTGGGGAAAAACTCAGACTAAAGTAGTCGCTGAACTTAAGGTGATCATATAGACTCTTCCTCCATTGAAAATCATATCAACAAGAAAGAGAAGTCTCTAGACTAACGCCAGTGATAAATATTGGGCAACCATCCTATTCGAAGAAATTGATGGTAAGAGACACCTATGTGCTTACAAAAGTGGAAAATTTTTCCAGGTTGAAATGTATTATCATTCCACTTTTAAAGAGACCTTTGTGGTGAAAAATTGAATAAAGAAGTTCGAGTTCCATCTCATCAACCATCACTTCCTAGTAGAATCAGACATGGCATCCTTTTTCCAGATGACCAAGTTTAAAAAGAAGTAGATTCCACATTCTCAACTGCTTTCATGGGTTGAATGGTTTTCAAAATACTCTTTTGAAACCAAGTATATTGCAGGAAAAAAGAACGTGATTGCTGATTTCTTATTAAGACCAAAGGCACCAGCAAAAATCAATATGTATATCATGAGGCATGCTTTCCATACTTTTCACCACAATGAAAAGTATAAGATTGAAAGAATATGAGATTGGCCAAGCTGGCAATACCCTCAGGAGATTATTGAACAAATCCAAAATGACAGCCTCATTGAAAACCTGGAAAACCTTATGTGGCAATACCACATAAATCTATTCAGACTCCATGGAGGATCAATCTTTTATTCTTTCAGATTAAATTCTAGCTATACATTCATACACCCTCTGATCTGGAAGGAAGATGACTTCCCTGATCAACTTTGATGATTATTGTGGTACTTAACCAATAAGTATTTAATAGTTATCGAAATTCCAACCAGAAGGTTCATTGCCAACCTAACCAGAATATTCAGGCTTGACTGAAACTGAAAAGGAAAGTGACAGAAACCTCTTAAACTTCCTCAATTGGTTTTATCCTCCCACTCACTAGAAGGATCTCCTATAGCAAGAATTGAGAACTATCCGACTAGACCTAGAGATCCACACTGTTCTATTCTTCCGATGAACATGGGTTTTTGTAAAAAATAATAACATCATCACCAATGCTCCACAAAGTATAGGAACCACATCCTATAAACCTCAACCACACCTTAAGGAAGCTTGGATTTACAAATCATTTCCAAGTCCCGTTGGTTGTTGTGAACATCGATACCGAGAACTCCAAAGAGTTTTGTGCCAAGAAAACAAGATCAATCCTGAAGATGTATGGAATTATAATGTACCCACTACATGGGATCATTATAGCCTTACACCAAAAGCCAAAGAAGCACTTTAAGAATTCAGACATACTGCAAGGACAACCCCATCATCACATGAGCAAGAAATGACAGATACCGATAACAATTCTGATGATTTAGACTATGACTACAATGCTCATGACGAAAGAGACCGCTAACTGTAGCAGTAGGCTAAGGAAATCACTATTGTCACTACTCATATCACCGAAAATAATTCCCAGCCGGATTTTCCGGAGCCTTTGTCTATTTTAGGACCCTTGAGCTTGGTCCTTGTTTGTTTGTAACCTCCTAATGCCTATAAAATGCAAGGAGATTGTAATGTGTTGGGCAGAGATCCTTGACGTAAAGTGAGCATTTTGTTAAACTCTCAATGTCTTTCTAAACACTTCTTCTTCTCCAGCCTAGTAGGATCCTCTAAGAAATGCAGCTTGGATTGTTAGAAATGGTACCATCCTAGCATCTTTGAGTGTCTCTAAGCTCTGAACTAAAAGTCAGAGTGATTTTCTACTAAAAGGCTGTCCCTAAAGGGTTTGAACGAGAGGTTCGCCCACAGTGGGAAGACATACCTGCAGGAAACTGATTTTGCCTTCTTTGATTCTAAGCTTGATACCAAGACATCTTTTGAAATCATTCACAAAATTTTTTGAGACAAAGTGATGTCTTGGCTATGAAAGTTATTCAATTGCCAAGGCTAGTCAAAGGATCGCATAAATGCACTCACAAACATGGCATACATTTTGAATATGGTTGAAACCACAATTTTTCTTTAAGCCAAATCGAGTTTTGAAAAAGAATTTCTTAAAAATTGTTTTTGGGAAACATCATATGTACCAATATATATTTTTTTAAAGATGCAATTTGGAAAAATCAATTGTTTAACAATAAAAATCAAAGCATTTAGAACAATTTCCATAAAGATGACATGGCCTAATTTCATGCGCAAACTAACCTAAAAAGTATGACTAAACAAACACAATCGAAGGTTCACATCAGGAAAATTTCTGACCAAGTAGAATGTTACAGCAAAATTGAATAATATCCATCAATAATCTAGTTATGAAAAAATTCACTGATATGTAGGACATAATAACAAACAACTTTCATGAAGAAATCTTTCATAAACGAGCTATACATGATTTTACAAAAATAAGATAACAAGCAACATCATATCAGAAATTTGTCAAATCAGCAGGACATTCAGCCAATATCATAAGAATTTGTCCTATCAAAACAAGTCTAAAAATCACCAAATTTTCACACAACATAGATGATATGTTGACAAACAAGTTTTGTTAAGAGGCCAAATGTAGAATCTTGATAGAAAAAATGAAACAAAAATATCAAAATTTTGTCCAAACAAGGGTTAGAACGGGGGTCCGAATTTGATCCCATATCCATATTCTGATCTAGTTTTGAAAAAATAAAAAGTGGTCCAAAGGATGAGCGATTTACATGAAATCAGTGGCATTGGAAACTTTTAAGTGTGCTTTCAACTTTCTAGAAGGGCACAAGTCTAAACTAGGTTAATTAGGTGCTCCAAGATCAAGATCTCAAAAGGTGCGCATGTCAGTAACTAAAAACCAGAACACAAACATGCATTAATAAATCGCAAAATCATTCAAGTAATGCACAAATGACATGAAAAGATCACATGTGACTTAGAATTGAATGCAACAAATAATTTGGATAATCATCTAACCCTAAGTCGGCATGAGAAGATGTCATACAATTCGATGACAATACAAGATGACTCAAGATTTATGATCAAAATGCTTTAGAGTTTCTTGATGAATATACGCTCTTGCAGCACAAATTTAACATGCAAAATGACACTCAAGTGCAATGATGCAAACATGTACTCAAACCTTGTAACATGTTATTTAAGTGCCAAGAAGACATTATTTCAAATTTTAGTCTCTAAATGTCTCAAACAAGCATGGTAAGATGCATATATAGCAATATTTTATTTCAGCATTGATTTCACATAATGTGCACAATTTCAGCCATTTCAAGATGTGAAAAAATATTACAAATAATCATAAATATAAAAAATGCAATGATGAACGTTTCTCGTTAAGGATTCAAAACCTAAATGTGATTGCATGAATTGTGGCAAAAATGACAAAATAGAGACGCATGTTTAAACTATGTACTATTGTAGCACATTTTCACCTTAACTCATACAATTGACTCACTTGCAAACGTCAAGGCTTTATAAAGTATGCATCAATTGAACATATATATAATTTATTTCAACTCTCATGAAGGATTTGAGACTAAATAGGTGCATTTGTGGACTCAATTTCATCAAAACAGAATTCGGACTAATGTAGGACACACTGTCCTATGTTTAGATCTAAGCAATTTTGACCTAATTAAACTCATCCGAAAATCACAAAAAAATTAGAAGATGTTCTCTACATAATTATGAGAAACTTTCATGAAGGTAAGTTCTTTAAGAACTCAACACAGAAATCAGCACAAAAATGACAAAATCAGATATCAATATGGAGTAGACTGACCTAGACTTGGATTTGAATAGATCTGACCTAATTAAAAAAATAAAATAAAAAATTGTGAAAAAATTACAAAAAATTTTCCACACAATTACAAGAAACTTTTATGAAGGGTAGTTCTTCTAGAACTCAACAAAAAAATCAGTACAAAAATGACAAAATCAGAGATCAATACGGAACAAACTGATTTAGGCTTGGATCTGAGTAGATCTGACCTAGTTAAGCACATTCAAAACTCATGAAAAAAATTATAGGATGTGCATAAAAATATTTGGAACAAAACTCATGAAGGCAAGATTGTTTAAAAATCATCACAGAAGGCTACACAAAAATAATAAAGTCTCATTTTAAAGCAAAAATAGAACCGAAAATCCAACTGAACTACAGCAGAATCGCTCATCTTTAGATATGCTTTTCAACGGTCAAACAACACTTGGTTGGGAAATGTAACCTACCGTTTCGAAGCTCAGGATGTCTATTATCTAATCCTAAGAGGACTCAAGTTGAAGGTCAGAACAGTAAATCAGTCCTAAGGCCGTGAAATTGCAGATTTAAGAAAAATCAAACACAATCATTCAAGTTCAAGCTTCAGCAACTCATCAAAGATCACATGAGCATAACATATATCCCTAATATTGAATCCTAGCCCCAGTTACCTTTTATTACGATTTAGTCGATTTTGATTGAAATGGATCAAAGCTTTCGCCAAAACTTCGGTCAAACCTTCACAAACCACCAAGGACTAGATCTAGACAATAAGGAACAGTTTCAAAAGGTGACTGAATCACCTACAGCAAAGGAAAATAGAATCGGTCCAAGAGTTGGATCGATCTTCACCTCGGTGAAGGAGATCGAGCTTGAAAAGGCAGATCAAGTTGTTGATGGAGGTGAAATCAACTTCTAGCAGCTACAATAGGATGAGTAGATTGCTAGTGAGGATGAATAATCGTCGGTGGCGGCTAAACCAGTGACGATCCGGTCGGACTAAGCTAAAGAGAGGAGGAGAGATCTATTCTTGGCGCCAAAACAAAGAGGAGAGAGAGAGAGAGAGAGAGAGAGAGATTTCGTGCACCAACTGAAGCCCCCTTAAAATGGAGGGACAATTTCATTTATATACCTCTAAATTAATCAATTTTGGCTGTCAGTTCGATCCGATAGTCAAAATTTCGATCCAACGGTCAAAAATCAATTTCGAAGACTCCATGATCTTAAGGTGTCAGGTAATTGATATAGAGAGTTTGATTTGCAAAAATCAAAGCCAAAATCGAAAATTGCGTCAAAATGTCCGATTATAGGTTAATTTGTAATTTGACGAAATTCGAGGGTCAATATGTAAAAATTCAAGAAATTGAATGTGTAGAATGAAATTGGCACTGTGAGGATTCCAGAATTGGTCGCGGGAGGTTAGGAAACGGCTAGTAAGGGGCTGAACAGGCTAGCCTCGTCGGCAGGTGGTCAGACTAGTTTGGTTTGGTTCTCATGATTGCATGCACTTGGGGCTCCTATGGGTCTAAAATTTATGCAATTTGGCCCCTAAAGGATCAAATTGAAAAGAAATTTCACATCATTTAAGAATCAATTGGCTAATTAAAATACAGTTAAGCTAATCAAATCCTATGAACTTGATCTAGGGGTCTCTTATCGACCTAATTGAATGATTATCCTAAAAAATAACAGTTCAAAATCATGGGTGCTTTAAATTGGGCCTAAATGGCTAAAATGGCAAAATTTGCAATTCAATGGACAAAATCGCAAATTTAAGTAAAATTGAACTCAATTAATGTCAAAATTGCCTTATCTAATGAACTACCTGTGTGTAAGATCACTTATCGCATTCAAATTGACCTTGAATTGAAGCGCTCGAGCTTGGGTCAAAAATGGATCTAAGCTTAATATTAAAATTGGACCTAGATTTATGAAATTAAACCATAGCCATGAATGGGTCAATTCTAATTTTGACGATTGAAGCTTAATTACTTGACTTTCTTATGCTTGGGAGAATAAAATCCTTCAAATTAATAAGTTCTAGTGTGAAGTTTCCAAAATTGATTTCGAATTTGGACTTATCTTAGGGAAATAAATGAGAAATAATTATTCATTCACAAGTCATGAATGATTGATTTTGGTTTCCTAATTAGGCTCAAAACGACAATTCACATTTTGGCTTGATAAATCACAAAATTAAACGCACAAAAGGATTCAAAACAGTCCATAAACCAAATGTTAAAAAAGTAACTACACCTAATTATGACTAGAATAAAAGTAATTTTATTTTTGGTCAATTTAGAATCTAAAACTGAAAAATTCAAAAATCAAGGTTCTCAATTGAATTTTGTGAAATTTTCGACAAAAAAGTCAAATTGACATTAAAAAAAATGTTTTTGTGGATTTTTTATTCTTTTTAATAGTTTTTGTTATTAAAGATTTGACCAAAAGTCAAACATTTAGTCGACTTTTCCTAAAAAGGTTTATTTTTTGGTCAAATCTTTGCATTTTCAATAAATTGATTTTAAAAAAGTGAAATTAAAGCTAAATGGAATCTTTTTGAGTAAAAAAGTTAATTTTTTACTTGGGTTGACTTTTGGTCAAAGGGTTGACCAAAAAGTCAACTCAAAAGTCAATCGTTTGACTTTTTCAATTTTTTTCTCGAAAATGAGCTAGAAATTGCTTAAAAACGACAATGCAAAGGAAAAACGACACTTTTGGTTGAAAAATGAGGTTCCATCGTGATCAGAAACCTAAATCTAAAGTTTTTAGCTTTTATTGACGTGTCAACTAAAAATCAAGTGTTAACAATTATCAAGAGACTTTCCTACTATACTTTCACTTTTCTCTTCACATAACTTTTCAAATTTTACATGGGAAAGAAAAGAAACATTCCATTAAATAATGTACTAATGTGGAAAAGTCAATTTGAGTACAATATATTAGATTAGATTAGTAGTGAGATTATATTATATTAGACAGATAATTTCTTTGAAATTTTTTCTTTCTCCAATAAGGCGAGCCTTGGGGAATTCAAAGGTCATGATCTTATAGTTAACTATTTGACTATGTGTTACAATTTCCCCGACTCACCTAGGACACTAACTCTAATCTTGAGGTCAGACATGGTCAACCAATAAAATTTGATGTATTAAGATTAGATTGGATGTATGCTCTCAGTTTAATCAAATTGTTTCAAATTATATAAATTTTGCGAACGACAAAGAGCATTGGCTTATATAAAGGGAAAGTTCCTAGGATACCCAATCCGTTTTTATAAAGAGAGATGCTCATTCCTTCTGTCATCAATGTAGTAAGGTGGGACACAACTCTTTTCCATATTGTCACAGTCCCGAGGTATCTATTTTGGGGTTAGACAAGCTAATAATTAGTTAGGCTAATTCCTTATGCGGCATGAGAAAATTTGGTCCAATAATGGTAGTAGGATTGCAAGGAAATTGGTCTCTTAGGAAAAACAGAATAAAGAGGAAATCACATTGGCCCCTATGTTGTATTCCCTCAGTTGCTCCCTTTTTTTAGTTCCCTCTCTCTCTGTCATGCCTCGATCCTCCGAGCCCGTGCCCATCCCTCAGTGGTCGATTAAATTAAGACGTCTCAGAACGCGTCGCCAACCCATTCATTTTAATGCACGTGCCGAAGTGAATAATTAAATCCCCAAACAACACGAAGATGGGATAGAAAAGTAGGGCCACAATTTTCAAAAACCACATCACACATTTATACATATCAAACTAGGTCATATACAATACTAGCCGATATATACAAGTCTAGTCTATAGGTATAAGGTCAACAAAAGGGTAGAGGGGCTACAGATCCTCTAAGCATTCGGGTCCTCGACAGAAGGTTCCGGGGTCTCCAGATTCGAAAGACTCGGGTCTACCATTGAACCACCATGAGGGTCACCATGCCCTGGCCAAAAGCGATCTCTAACACCGATAAAGGAATCTTAGATTTCGATAGGGGACCTTCTTTGGGTCTATCTCGCCCGTAATAATACCACAATCTGAATTGATTTGGTACCCTCCGGGATAGGCCCACATCAACCCAAACAATGGATCTCACAAGTTCGTAGACCTAGTCTCTTTAGCTGCTGGGGAGGGGAATTTGAGAGATCTGTCCGGTGATCTTCTTCAACTAGCCAAAGTGCTTAGGGGGAACAACCATCTAAGGACCTATAAATGTTATCTCATAATGGGGTGAGACGATGTCTCAGCAATTTCACCCTCAAAACTCTGACTATGAAGGAAATACGCCTAAAGGCTACCTATACACATTCAAGATAAAGGACTTACCCTTGCCTCAACTCCTTCCTGCAAGTCAGTACAGTTCATGATCCCAATCAATCCACTCAATGATCAATTAGCCAATCAATTCAATTTCATACCAACAATACTATCTATCAATTCAATATGTCCAATGCTCACACAAGCTTAAATAATTATTCAATACTCTCACAAGCTACAATATATGGTCATAGCTTTTACAAGCTGATATAGATAGATAGTAGCTCGCATAAGCTGATAATATAGATTGTGCTCTCACAAACTAATATAATGATCTTAGCTCTCACAAGCTGATATATTAAGCCCGTAGGTTGATACAATATACTGCTCTCACAAGCTGACGTGTAAACGGTCCCAAAAGCGGATAAAATGTATACTGCTCTTATAAGCTGATGTATTAAGCTCGTAGGCTGATACAATATACTGCTCTCACAAGCTGACGCGCAAAGGGTCCCAAAAGCAGACGATAAATATGCTCGCACAAGCTGACATGCATATAAACTTTCACAAGCTGATAATATACTAAGTTAAAAATACCCGATAAAAATAATCATGTGTGGGTACATGGTTGGTCTAGGCCAAAAACACAATATCTTTCTTTTAGACAATTCCACTACTTAATATAGTCCATAAACACATTTTGGCATTGTAAACTGACGCTCGGTATTTTCTATTTAATTATCGAAATTACCCAATTTTGAAATAAATACCCAAAATTACAAATCTCACTCAATTTGCATAAATCAACACTCAATTAAATAAACCAATCATACCATTGCAATCAGCATGAAATTTTGGTCACTGGCTATCCCAGTATAATTTTCAAAAAATAATAAATAATTAAATAAATACCAAAAATAATTAAATAAATACAATTAAATACCATAAATGTAAACTTAGGCCAGAAAAACCTAATTAAATACCAAAATGGGCCGAGAAAAATTTCGAACCTATCTAGATAAATAATACAATCTATCTAGTCACTAATTAAGCCAATCTAACTACCTAACATGCATAAACGAGTAATTAAATCGCTAATCCGTTCTAACTAACCACCTAAGCCATACTTAGCCTAAACTAATCAATCCTTAAACATCATTAACTCCCTAAGTAGAGTTTAGTGAGTAAACTCACTGGTTTTAAAATCCGATGAGTCCATGACGACGACAAGGCGGAGATGAGCGACAAATTCCGAAGTGGCAACACCAATGAGGCCCGGAAGCAGTTCAAAGTGAGCCTTGAAGCCCACAGCTTCTTACTGGCTTTGGCCTCTAATAATGGGCCGAGAGGGTTGCTTGGACAGCCGGCTTGGGCCGAAATGGCGAGGACCAGAAGGCGAGGCTGCTATGGTGTCGGGCGATGCTCAGTGGTGGCAGACGGCAGCTGGACGGCGATGAACGACAAGCAGGCGAGCTCAGGATGGCAGGGGGTGACACTTAGGGCGCGACAAGGGCGCGGGATGGCAGGAAAGTCGCGCGGGCTGGCATGCAGTGCGACGGCGAACGGCGGGCGTGCGATTGGCCTAACGGCTTTAGGCGGTGGTCAACGGCATGGAAAGGGCTACAGGCTGGTTTCCTCTGCAATTTAGTAGCTCCAAAGTGTCTGAAAATGAAGAAAGCAGCTGAAGGAAGAAGAAGGTAAAGCCAGCTGTCCTTGTGGAGGGTCCATTGGCCTCAAAAGTCCTCTATTTGATCATTAGATGGCCCCCCACCTTGTCTACCCTATCCTCAGCCAAATAACAGCCACCAAGCTTCCTTAGGAAGCCATTGAGGTGGTCCAAAAGTCCTCCCCCCATGGCCTACGTATTTGGACTTAATTTCCCCCAAATCCACTTCAATTTCCCTTCAATTGGACTTAAACCGGTCCTTATAAAATCCATCAAAGTGTCCTCAACCAAATTGACATTTTCCTTACCAATAGAACCAACTTGCATTCCAAAAACACGATAAAAAACGGTCCCCTGAATTTTCCGAACAAAAACGGCCCTAGTTTGAATATTCACCAAAAATCTTGGTTTGCAGAAAAATCCTCGGAGGACGAGTCAACATTCTTGAAATGACTTGTGATATGACAGAACTTTTAATTTATGAAATCGGATTCAAATTCACGGTTAATTTCAATTTAGCGCGATTTTAGCGTGACCTAGCCTACCGGGTAGCTTTTAGAAATTCTTGTTGCAAATGACTTGTTATCAATTTATTTATAATCACAATGTACATCTTCGACACATTGGCAACTCTCGGTTGTCGTGAAAATCTCGAGATTTTAAATACGGGCACAAGGTACCAAAACGATAGAAAATTTAGTCTAGTGCCGATTGATGAGAATTTTGCAATCTGGTGGAATCACCAACACTTTGATCACCTATCTTAGTCCTATCTCTGATCCTTGATCGATTTTTAACTATGCCGTAATGATCTCTGCAGATGAGCACAGTCAAGTAGTCGATTCCTGGTTGAATTCCCATGTCTTTTGCATTAAAATTCCTTAATGACTTCCTCAAATAGTCTAGTTATCTCATGAGTGATCAGCTCAAAGAGTAACATTATGGGTGCGTCGATGAAAGGCCCGATTCATTTAATTGAAAACAGAACTGAAATTCTAGGATGTCACAACTCTTCCCCTCTTATAAAAATTTCGTCCTCGAAATTTAAACCATTACAATCCTTTAGATAAAAAGGTGGGGGTATAGTCGTCTCATCGAATCCTCACTTTCCCAAGTTGCTCCTTCTGTGCCGTGATGTTGCCAAACATCTTTATTTAACGGGATTGTCTTGGTACGCAGAATCTATTCTTTTCAATCCACAATCTGTACCGGGCTTTCCATGAACGACATTCTGTTGTCCACGTCTAATTCTTCAAAATTAAACACGTGGGTTGGATCAGGCTCATACTTCCTCAACATCGACACGTGAAAGACGTCATGCACTTGCGCCAACCTCGGTGGTAAATGCAAGACGATACGCTAAGATCCCGATTCTCTCAAGAATCTCAAAGAGACTTACGTACCTCGGACTCAGTTTTCCCTTCTTGCCAAAGCGCGAAATATCCCTCATTGGTGACACTTTCAAAAAAACGTGATCACCAACTTGTAATTCCAATGGTCTCTGACACTTATTTACGTAGCTTTTCTGACAGCTCTGAGCGGTCTTTAATCTGTCCCTGATGACTGCAATTGCATCCACTGACTGCTGAACTAACTCTGGGCCTATGATCTTTCTTTCCCCGACTTCATCCCAACACATTGGCGTTCTACACACTCTGCCATATAATGCTTCGAAAGGAGCCATTTGAATGCTTTGCTGGTAGCTATTATTGTAGGCAAATTCCACAAGGTGAAGTTGTTCCTCCCAGCTTTCCTTGAAATCCAACACACAAGCTCGTAGCATGTCTTCGAGGGTTTGAATCATCCTCTCGGATTGGCCATCTATCTGAGGATGATATGCCGTACTGTACTGCAACTTCATTCCTAAGGTAGTTTGCAAACTTTTCCAAAAAGCAGCTATGAATCTCGGATCTCGGTCTGATGTAATCGTCACCAGTACTCCATGTAGATGAACAATTTGACGTACATACAATTATGCATGCTTGTCCAAATCAAGATCCTTTCGCACAGCAATGAAGTGAGACGACTTCGTTAGTCTGTCGACCATTACCCAAATAGAATCATTACCTCTCTGACTCCTTGGTAAACCTGTCACAAAATCCATCATGATATGCTCCCATTTCCACTCAAGAATCTCGAGAGGTTGTAGAAGTCCTCCCGGCTTACAATGTTATGCCTTCACTTGCTGACACATTAGACATTTAGCAACATGCTTGGCGATATCTGCCTTTATACCAGACCACCAATAATGTTGATGCAGATTCTGATACATTTTCGCACTGCCAGGATGAATTCTATAATTGCTACGATGTGCTTATGATAATATCTCCTCTTTAAGCTCTGCATCGTTCGGTACACACAATCGTCCTTAGAACCTTAGTGTTCCGTCCTCATAACCTTAGTGTTCCATCATCAGAAATCTGAAAATAAGCCTTTCTCTTATCGGTATCTTCTTGTAGAATCTTTTGAACATCCGGGTCTATCAATTGAAACATCTTGATTCTGATATGCACATTTGACTAAAATCTGAGGGTGGCCATAAGATTCGAAAGGTGGCTTACATCAAATTTGAAAACCAAATCTTGCGCTCTCTCAAGTAAAACCCACTCCTTAACCATCATCTATGCAACTAAAGACTTTTGACTCAAAGCGTCTGCAACCTTATTCGCCTTCCTAGAGTGATATAAGATATCACAATCGTAGTCCTTCAGAAGTTCCATCCAACGACGTTGTCTCATATTCAACTCCTTTTGAGAGAATAGATACTTGAGACTTTGATGGTCGGTGAAGATCTGGAATCTTTTTCTACACAAATAATGTCTCCAAATCTTCAGAGCGAAAATGATTGCTGCGAGTTCTAAGTGATGCGTTAGGTAATTCAGTTCGTAAGGTCTTAACTAACGGGAGGCGTATGCAACAACCCTATCATGCTGCATCAACATGCAACCCATTCCTCTAAACGATGCATCACTATAGATCTCGTATCCTCTAGGACCAGATGGAATGGTCAGCACAGGTGTGGTAGTTAGTTTCTGCTTAAGCTCCTGGAAATTATGCTCTCACTTGCCTGTCCACACAAACTTCTCTTCCTTCTTCAAGAGTCGAGTCAACGGCGACGCCAAAGCTGAAAACCCTTCCACGAACCTTCTGTAGTAGCCTACCAAACCTAAAAAACTTCTGATCTCTGACACTGTTGTCGGTCTTGGCCAGTTGATCACTGCTTCAATTTTAGATGGGTCCACAGAGATTCCTTCGCCTGAAATCATGTGACCTAGGAACACAACACAAGTTAACCAAAACTCACACTTGTTAAACTTAGCGTTCAATTCGTGAATCCTCAAGGTCTGAAGTATTACCCCTAAATGACTCTCGTGCTCCTTAGCACTCCTTGAATATACCAGAATATCATCGATGAACACGATCACAAACTGATCAAGGTATTCTTTAAACACTCAGTTCATCAAATCCATGAAAGCAGCTGGAGTGTTCGTCAAACCAAACGGCATTACAGTGAACTCATAATAGCCGTATCGAGTACGAAACGCTGACTTCGGTATATCCTCCTTTCTGATCCTCAACTGATGATACCCTGTCCTCAAGTCAATCTTTAAAAATATCGACGCCCCTTGCAACTGATCAAACAAGTCGTCAATCCTTTGGGATACTTGTTCTTAATCGTCACACGATTGAGTTGACAATAGTTGATGCATAGGCACTACTAACCATCTTTCTTTTTCACGAACAAAACTAGTGCTTCCCAAGGCGATGCACTGGGACGTATAAATCCCTTATCCAATAATTCTTGCATCTACACCTTCAGTTATTTCAATTCAGATAATGACATTCGGTAAGGAGCCTTAGAGATTGGCTCTGTCCCAGGTGCTAATTCGATCACGAACTCTCTCTTCCTAGTGGTAGGCTTGGCAATTCTTTCGGAAACACGTCTGAAAATTCTTGCACCACTAAGATATTTTCGATCTTCAGCTCCTCAACTGTCATATCCATGACAGTTGTCAGGTAATCTTGACAACCTCCGTTTAACAAATGTTTTGCCTCAAGTGATGAGATTAAGAAAATCGATGGTCCTCCTTGATTCCCAACAAACTGGAAACTCTCACCCACTAATGGGTTAAACTAAATCACTTTACGATAGCAGTCCATCTTAGCTCGGTTCTTGGTGAGCCAGTCCATGCCAATTATCATATCGAAGTCATACATGGCTAGGATTAACAAGTCTATCCTCCCCTCTCACTCACCAATCACTAACTTGCAGCCAAAACAACCCATTGCAGCTAACACTTTATCCTTTAATGGTGTAGATATGGTAACCACTGACTCCAATAACTCAGCACTCAATCCTATCAACTTAACAAACTGTTCAGCTATAAACGAATGAGTTGCACCAGGATCAAATAAAGCATATGCAGCATGGTCGTTCAGCGAAACCGTACCTGTAACCACATCAGGTGAGTCCTCTGCCTGACCTCTCGTGATGGCGAACACTTGTCCTTGCGCTAGTGGTCTATTCTGCCCTTCTTACTATGCGATTTGTGGCCCGAATCTTTTATTTTGACCCATCGGCGGTGGCGGCGACAGTAACTATTGGAATCCTCTTGGCCTCCTGGGACAATCTCTGGCCATGTGACCCGGTTGGCCACACTCAAAACAGGCACTCATCCTAAGATGGCACGGGGCCGAACCATGTCGTCTTCCATAGAAGCGACACGCGCCATTCTAATGCGGCGCCAACTTTCCAACTCCACCCTTTCTGTTGGGCGGAACATAAAACCTTCCTCCGGCCATGGGCTTCTTCCTATACCGGTTCCCATCTCTGTTCGAATTAAACCTCGATCTAGACGAGGCGGCTTGCTCGTTCAAACTCCTCTCTATTAACTGGGCCCAGTTGTATACCTCATGATAGTCCTTCAGATCTAGCAGCACCATAGGGTTCTTCAGTTCTAGTTGAAGGCTATTCCAGAACCTTCAAGCTTTGTCTTCGAGATCCTCCATTTGTCTCGGAGCGTATTGAGAAATCTCTGGCAAGTTGACCTCATACTGGTCAACAGTCATCATCCCTTGGCGGAGGTGTTGAAATTCCTCCCTCTTTTGTTCACGGGTGCTACCCGAAAAGTACTCGTTGTTGAAGGCTCTGAGGAAAGCGTTCCATATTGGGACTATGCCTTTCGGGAATACTATGTCTCTGGTGGCCCTCCACCATACATTTGTGTTACCTTGCAGCTGGTATACTGTTAGGACAACCTTTTCTTCCTCATTGCACCTTAAAAGCGCAAAGGCCTTCTCTAGATCCTGAATCCAAAGTGAGGCAATCTCGGGATCTCCGGCACCTGTGAACCTTGGCGGGTTTAGCTTCAAGAATTGCTCCATTGTCTTGTGAATTGGTCTCTCCCTTTCCGTAACTATGTTCCCAGCTGGGACTTTGGCAGGTGCAGCAATGGCGGCGGCCTCGGCATCAGCGGCAACGGCAATAGTAGCAGCAGCTGTAGCGGTGGCGGTAAAGGCGGCCTCGGATTCTGGGCCTGCTGCCCCATTAGTGCTCCCATTCCTTCAAGCGCCTCCATGATCCCTTTGAACCTGGGATCACCAAGGGCTGCTACCCTAGCACCAACAGAAGGCGGTGCTACTCTACTAGCGCTAGCCTAAGCTGGCACTTGACCATGACCTCTTCGGGTACCGACCCTCGTCAGCGTCCTACCCTGAGTAACAGGCTCGATGGTACGCTTTCTAGGAGTCCTCTCCTCATGATCACTCATTTTGCAAGATCTTTAAGGAAATATGCTTTCCAATTTTACACAGAATTAGAAGCTGAGTGATCTTAACAAACAATTCTACCACACAACTATCATAGACATGCATCAGCATAAAATAAAGGCCAATCCTACTAACTATCCCATAAATTTATCGCACCTTATCACTCCAACTATCAACTAGCTCTGATACCACTCTGGGCGGGGGTGTCACACGCCCTGATCCTCTGAGCGCGTGCCCATCCCTCGGTGGTCGATTAAATTGCGACATCCTAAGATGTGTCACCGACCCATTCATTTTAATGCACATGCGGGAGCGAATAATTAAATCCCCAGACAACCTGAAGATGGGATAGAAAATTAGGGCCACAATTTCTGAAAACCACATCAACCTTTATACATATCAAACTAAGTCATATACAATACTAGTTGATATATACAAGTCTAGTCTATAGGTACAAGGTCTACAAAAGGGTAAAGGGGCTACAGATCCTCTAAGCATTCGAGTCCTCGACAGAAGGTTCTGGGGTCTCTGGATTCGAAAGACTTGGGTTTACCACTGAACCACCAGGAGGGTCAGCTGTGCCCTAGCCAAAAGCGATCTCTGACACCGATAGAGGAATCTCAGATTCTGGTAGGGGACCTTCTTTAGGTCTATCTTGCCCGTAATGATACCACAATCTGAATTCATTGGGTACCCTCCGGGATAGGCCCGCATCAACCCAGATAGTGGATCTCATGAGTTCGTAGACCCAGTCTCCTTGGCTCCTGGGAGGGGAATCTGAGAGATCTGTTCGGTGATCTTCTTCGACTGGCTGAAGCGCTCCAGGGAACAACCATCTAAGGACCTATAAATGTTATCCCACAACGGGGTATGATGATGTATCAGCAAGTTCACCCTATAAACTCCGACTAAGAAGGAAATACGCCTAAAGGCTACCTATACACATTCAAGATAGAGGACTTACCTTTGCCTCAGCTCTTTCCTGTAAGTCAGTACATTTCATGATCCCAACCAATCCACTCATTGACCAATTAGCCAATCAATTCAATTCGATACCAATAGTACTATTTATCAATTTAATATGACCAATGCTCACACAAGCTAAAATAATTATTCAATGCTCTCATAAGCTGCAATATATGGTCATAGCTCTCACAAGCTAATATAGATAGTAGCTCGCATAAGCTGATAATATAGATCGTGCTCTCACAAGCTGATATAACGAACTTAGCTCTCACAAGTTGATAAGGTATATTGCTCTCATAAGCTGATGTATCAAGCCCGTAGGTTGATACAATATGCTGCTCTTACAAGCTGACGTGTAAAGGGTACCAAAAGCAGATAAAATGTATATTGCTCTCATAAGTTGATGTATCAAGCCGGCAGGCTGATACAATATACTGCTCTCACAAGCTGATGTGCAAAGGGTCCTAAAAGCAGACGATAAATGTGCTCGCACAAGTTGACATGCATATAAGCTTTCATAAGTTGATAATATACTCAGTTAAAAATACCCGATAAAAATAACCGTGTGTGGGTACGCGGTCGGCCTAGGCCAAAAACACAATATCTTTCTTTTAGAAAATCCCAGTATTTAATATAGTCCATAAACACATTTTTGGCATTGTAAACTAACGCCCGATATTTTCTATTTAATTACTGAACTTACCCAATTTTGGAATAAATACCCAAAATTACAAATCTCACTCAATTTGCACAAATCAACACTCAATTAAATAAACTAATCATACCATTTCCATCAGCACGAAGTTCCGGTCATTGGCTATCCCGGTATAATTTCTAGAAAATAATAAATAATTAAGTAAATAACAAAAATAATTAAATAAATACAATTAAATACCATAAATGTAAACTTAGGCCGGAAAAGCCTAATTAAATGCCAAAACGGGCCCGGAAAAATTCCGAACCTATCTAGATAAATAATACGATCTATCTAGTCGCTAATTAAGCCGATCTAACCATTTAACATGCATAAACGAGTAATTAAATTGCTAATCCATTCTAACTAACCACCTAAGCCATACTTAGCCTAAACTAATCAAACCTTAAACATCATTAACTCCCTAAGTAGAGTTTAGTGAGTAAACTCACCGATTTTGAAATTCGATGAGTCCACGATGACGGCAAGGCAGAGATGAGCAACAAACTCCGAAGCGGTGACACCAAGCAAGGCCTGAAAGTGGCCCAAAGCAGGCCTCGAAGCCCACGGCTTCTTGCTGGCTTTGGCCTCTGATGCTGGGCCAGGAGCGATGCTTGGATGGTTGGCTTGGGCCGAAATACTCCCTAAGTAGAGTTTAGTGAGTAAACTCACCGATTTTGAAATTCGATGAGTCCACGATGACGGCAAGGCAGAGATGAGCAACAAACTCCGAAGCGGTGACACCAAGCAAGGCCTGAAAGTGGCCCAAAGCAGGCCTCGAAGCCCACGGCTTCTTGCTGGCTTTGGCCTCTGATGCTGGGCCAGGAGCGATGCTTGGACGGTTGGCTTAGGCCGAAATGGCGAGGATGGGAGGGCGAGGCTACTGTGGGGTCAGGCAGTGCTCAGTGGTGGCAGACGGCTGCTAGATAGCGATGAACAGTGGACAGGCGAGCTCGGGATGGCCAGGGGCGACAGTCCAGGTGCAACAAGGGCACGGGATGGTGGGACAATCGCGCGAGCTGGCACGCGATGCGACGGTGAGCGGTGGGCGTGTGACTTGCTCAACAGCTTCAGGCGGTGGTCGACAGCGTGGAAGGGGCTATTGACTAGTTTCCTCTACAATTTAGGAGCTCCAAAGTGTCTGAAAATGGAGAAAGCAGCTAAAGGAAGAAGAAGGTAAAGCTAGCTGCCTTTGTGGAGGGTCCCTTAGTGTCAAAAGTCCTCTATTTGATCATTAGATGGCCCCCCACCTTGTCTGCCCTATCCTCAGCCAAATAGCAGCCACCAAGCTTCCTTAGGAAGCCATTGAGGTGGTCCAAAAGTCCTCCCCCCATGGCCTACGAATTTGGACTTAATTTCCCCCAAATCCACTTCAATTTCCCTTCAATTGGACTTAAACTGGTCCCTATAAAATCCACCGAGGTATCCTCAACCAAATTGACAGTTTTTCTTGCCAATAGAACCAACTTGCATCCCAAAAACATGATAAAAAACGGTCCCCTGAATTTTTCGGAGAAAAACAGCCCGACTTTGAATTTCCGCTAAAATCTCGATTTGCAGAAAAATCTTCGTAGGACGAATCGACGTTTCTAAAATGACTCGTGACATGACAAAACTTTCATTTTCTGAAATTGGATTCAAATTCGTGGTTAATTTCAATCTGGCGCGATTTTAACGTGACCTAGCCTACCGGGTAGCTTTTAGAAATTTTTGGTGCAAATAACCCATAATCGATTTATTTCAAATCACAATGTACATCTTTGACACATTGGCGACTCTCGGTTGTCGTGAAAATCTCGAGATTTCAAATACGAGCACATGGTACCAAAACGATAGAAAAACTGATCTAGTGCTAATCGATGAGAATTTTGCAATCTGGTGGAATCACCTACACTTTAATTACCTATCTTAGTCGAACTGACCTATCTCTGATTCCTGATCAATTTTTAACTGTGCCGTAATGATCTCTACAGATGAGCACGGTCGTGTAGTCAATTCTTGGTCGAATTCTCAAGTCTTTTGCATTAAAATCCCTAATGGCTTCCTCAAATAATCTAGTTATCTCATGAGTGATCAGCTCAGAGAATAGCACTATAAGCGCGTCCATGAAAGGCCTTATTCATTTAATTGAAAACAGAATTGAAATTCCAGGATGTCACACACTGTCTCTCTTTCTGGTGGTTGTCGTAAAACCTAGTTGACTTGGCACCGTCTAACGCTTGAGTGCAGACTTGACTCGATCGAGATCATTCATGACCCACATACTCAATTTGGGCTCAATCGAGCCTAAGTCACTTAGATTTTCAAGGGGTTGATCTCAACTTGGTTGTGCAAGTAAAACTTTAGTTGGGATAAAGACATCAAAAGTGCCATAAGTTTCGTACTATACTCACTTGAATGCCACAACTTCCTTTTTAATCACTTTAATACCACGATTTTTAAAATACGTTAGTTAAGTGCCGTAACTTTTAATTGATAACTTGAATGTCATAACTTTTTAAAAACGTTCACTTAAGTGCCATAAACCCAATGTGGCATAGCACATGTGGTGTCATTTTCTCATTTTAAGTCTAAACTCAGAGGCCGAGCTCAAGTTCTCAGATTTGAAAATGCGATAAAGTAAAAAGAGATTCACTTAAGGAAGCAAAATTTTTAACATACTTCACCTAATATATTAATAGCTTTTTCCATAAATACGTGTGAAATTGATAGGACTGTCAATTGATGTCATGCCACTATATATATGTCGACTATTCATGTTATCTTCTGTGAGAGTTCATGCCTTTGATAGCAAAAGTAAATTATTTTGCACTGTTCTAGGGTCATAATTCAAATTTAAGCCCTCCAACTGAGTGAATCTATCAGGTTATACATATCTTTGTAACCCTAGGAAAGAGGATGCATTGGTTCTTGCTGGAGCAATACTCCATGCAGTCAGTAATGTCAGTGAGGTGTGCAAAGTCATGTGTTCTTTTGGTTTCTGTTCTTGAAAATTTTGCCTGTTCTCCTTTTTGAATTGTCTCGTGCTTGCAGCAAGCTTGTGCTATCAGGTCTCACGTGCTGTAGAGCCCTGTTGTTGCATGCTTATTTGCTATTAATCTAGACGTAAAATTAGAAAGAAACGGAATTGAAAAATCTTATTTTACCTTAAGTAGAGGAAGCACAACCATAATGCTGAAGGAAATTTCTAGGCAGGATCATTACCACTCACCTTCTCTCTATGTCGAGCCAGTATTTTCAAGTTTTCATTGAGTCTAGGACTACAAAACACATGACATCATTCATTTCATCTTATCGAAATACCAAAAGGACATCGCTGAAAGTTAAATCAGGCCATACTTAATGGTATTGTTAGTCAGAAGAAAGGTCAGGTCAGTGTAGAGAAGCTCCGTCAGTGATAGGTTTCCCCAACTAATCAAGTCGGCTGTACTGGGAGTTTAAGGTGTTTATTGCCAGAGATTTTTTTTGCCTCTCTTAATGTGGATAGTTGATATATAAGTTGATTTTCTCCCTGTGGACAGGAATATCTAGTGAAGAATGCTAACAGAATGGAACTAATGTCGATGCTTGGGCTTTTTGGGGCCATTATTAGCTCTATACAAATGTATGCTTTTAGTGTTCATTAACTAATGTATGGATACCATGCTGATATTATGGCGTCAAAAGATCCATCATTTTCACTGGTCTTATTTCATGTGTTGTTTCATGGGCGAATGTCTCACATTTGATTGAATTTAGCCTTCTGTCCTGATCGTTCTCATTCCTGATAGGACTTAGACTAATGTTACCTCTGCTCTTGCAATCATTCGAAGTAGTTTCATCTGTGTGTGTGGTAGACAATGTTTTTGGAGTCAATTTGTTCCTGATATTTTCCTTAATGTTCATATAAAAGCATTCTCGAGCACAATGAGCTCAAATCTATTCATTGATCGGCTGGAGCAGTAAGTCTATCTCTCTCTCTCTCTTCCCCCATGTGTATATGTAAACATATGTAATATACACATGCGTCCACTACGTTTCTAATGAATATCAGTGGGTTTCTACGTGCACAAGTACAAATACCTGTACAAAGTTGCCATCTGCACATGCACTGTCTTCAGGCCTTTTAAATTTATCTGTACTTGTAAACTAGTTTACAAGCTGCCTATCTGAAATGTTATTAGCTTCGAACTATTTCATCCATTAATGCACTTGATTGACTCAGAAAACTTCAGAACTGCTCGACGCAAGAAGCAGGAAATAATGAATCACATGAATGTGAATCAGTGGGCTTCTCGATAACCACTGAATTTTATTTTTGCACTGTTTACAGAAATTTGGAGACAGAAAAGACGTGAGATGATAGTTGTTGCCCTTCATTAAGAATCAAGCATTTAAGTGCCAAATGTATGTTGTATTTTGTTCAGATGCATGGTTTTCACGTATGCAAACCTCATTCCAAATATTTTTCGTTTATTCCAATCAAAGAACGAGAGTCAGAGCTTGGAAATTAGGAAAGAATGCTTATGGAAAGATACTCAGGGGAGTTTCTCATTTCAGCTTTATTTGTACTATTCTTTCATCAGATAATCAACGAACTTAAGTCAACTCGTAACTGTAAAATGTGGAAATTATATTCACTTCATCAGTTTTCTGGAGTTGCCTCTGTGTTAAGCCTATTATTGAGTATCAGAGTTATTTTGTAAATGGAATTTAACAAAGATGAACGTGCTTAAGACTTCTCTGATATGCTTATATATGCTGTTTGCTGACTAGACCCTATAAAGGTACTCTTTTTTTTAAGGAACCCTTAATTTAATTGGTGTGCAGGCACTATGTTTCATGGGAATTGCACTGGCTATGCTCCCGTTCTACTTATTTGTCCCGATTTTGCCAATGGTTTCATTTCAAGACATTAGATTTCCTGGTTGTGCAGTTTTTCGCTTGTTTGCAACATGAGATCCATAAAAAAATTCGTTTGCAGATAAATTGGTCAACAATACTCGACCTGTCTCTATTGACTGCAAACATGTGGGCTGTCTTCATTTGCGTCTTCGCTTACCATGAGAAGGTTTATTAGTAGGATATTTGGCGTGACTGGGATTTAGACCCTGTCTATGCCTCTGTGTTGGTTTTAACCTTTTACAGGTTGGATGCACTTTGTGGCCTTTGCTGCTGTTGTAGAGCAACTAATGGATTTTCAGAGCTATTAGTTGGTTTCACTCACATTTTCTCTTTGAAAGACCCACTTTAGTCAGTCTGCCTTCGGTGGCTTGTTCATGGAGTTCAACTTTAGAGATCACATCTCTTGATAACCTTACCTCACAAAGGAAATGTAAAACAGTTTCCTCTCCATTGGAAATCAATTAGAGCGGTAGAGATTTCTTTATAAATTTAAGTAATGTCCCGTTCTTCTCTCTGGTTTTTCTGGGTACTTTTGGCAGGTTTCAAAAATCTTTTGAACCTTGTTTTCAAAATGTCGGGCAATATGGCGTTTTTCTGGGACATTTTTTGTTCTGTGCTATCTGATAATTAGATCTACTTTAATTTTGATAAAAGACGATATCTTCAAGTGGAGTGACGTGGTCCATAAATGCGTTTTGATATGCTTGTGTAGAAGTGTTTATTGCGTAAAACTGAGTATAGCATGCGAGTCTGGCTTTCGTGCAGAGTAGATAAAGAACACCACAAAAAAGGAGCCGATTTTGCGGATGAGATTATCAAGAGGAGCAAGAGATTTGATGAGGAGGCCTGCTCGGTCAGGCGGGATTGAAATTGCAGCACAAAAACAGAGGTCATAAGAAAGAACGAAATTACTAGAGGCTCCAACTCCCTCTCATTATTGCAGAAATTGTAAACGCAGAGAAGCTGAATATTAAACACAAATACATGTATTGATTCACATCCCGGAAAGCAAAGAGAAGACGACACTCATCTCTCAGTTCTACGTAGGAACTTATATAAGTACTGAATTAGATCTTTGCACCTGAAGATGGATCTTATGCCCCTTGCGCAGAATGAGGGATCTTCGTTTCTTAGACGCTCGAAGATCTTTGTGGATTTGTAGATGGCATGTGCGACAAAGGGTAAGTAGATGAGCAACGCGAAGGTGTTGACCCCGATCAGGACACCCACGGCATTTAATGTCTGGGTACCTTCGCAAGAGACCTTGCCGAGCTGGAGCTGAACGGTGTCAATCATGGAGTACAAGAGGAACACGCCGCCAATGATGGAGGTCGACGTGGAGAGAACGAACAAGGATCCTCGCAGCACCTTGCTCGACCAGCGATCGATGTCGCCAAATTTAGGCGGGTCCATGAGGTAGGTGAAGAGGTGGGTCTTGAGGGACTTGGCCACAAGGCTGGAGAAGAGATAAAGGGCGAACGAAATCACTTCGTTTCTGACAAGCCTCCTCGCTACGTGAACTCCAGCTTCGCACTTCTCGCCGCCCTCTATGTTCTGATTTTCAGCGCTCGTGAACGCCAGCCCCACGAAGACCGCGACGGTGAAGTGCGAGTTCACGCTCACCAGATCGTCCAGTGCTTTCTGATGGACTTTCACTACCTGCTGCAGCTTCTCATAGCTAGTGATGCAACATGAAAAAACACCACGGAAACAACAACAATAAAAAGAAGTAACGTTATTACAAAGAGCAAAGCGTAAAATACCTTCTTGACACTCGTTCTCCTATATCGAATGAAGGAAAGATAGAAACGAAACTTATAATGCATAATAAAGTTTTTCGTAATGTAATTATTTCCGTTAACTACAAAAAAGAAAAAAGAAAAGACTAACTTCACTAGATCATCGTCACCACGGGGCATGATTTCTTCTGTCTTGTATTCTTAATTACCAATCTCACGGATGGAGGGTTTTTATAGGGATGAAGAAATTATGCTTAGCCAGCTTTCCAAGCATCGCTCGTAAAAGAGGTAAAGCAAGAATGGAATAAAGACAAGAATATTATTGATATTCTCTTCTCTTTTGGTGTTTCCCATTTGAAGCTTATTACTTAAACAAGCGAAAAAGAAACAAGCAAGGAAGCTATCCAAAAGTGGGAGTCAAGAACAATTAGAGAGAAAATATGACGATTCTCGTCGTGGTTCAACCACCTGCAAGCATCTGCGGTCGAGGGAAGGGTAGAAATTCACTTTATCCAAGCTGGAATACCAAAAGGAGGAAATCAAATCCTCTTAGAACCCCTCCAAAATTTTCTGAGATAATCCGCTCAAATCCTTTTGAGAAATAGGGTACAGGTGGACCTTTCTTCAATTCTATAAATAACCGGGTCCACCTTTACTCGCGCTCAAAATTTTGGGTCGGGTCAGGTCAATCTTGTTTAACCCCACTTAGTTTGGAGTTTTCTTTTTGTGCTTAAATCATAGTTAGAATTATGCAATATTCAGTAATTGACAATGTTCAATCTTGTTAGCTAAAATATATGTATTACATGTACTAAATAATCTCTCATATTGAATGGGCAAATCTAAATAATTTCAAAAATGGCCACACATGTTAACACTTTTTAGGGCTCGTTTAGTAATACTGAAAACCCGAGTGCTGAAAACTTGAGTATCGAATATTGAGTGCTGAAGTCTTTATGTTTGAAAACCGTAATTAATAGTTCTTTCAACCGATGAATTGGGGAATTGATCACCCCTAATCAAAACCTAGTAACGAAAGCCCATACATGTCATTCGCAAAAAAACCTTTGTAATAGTTGCAGACTTTCGGGACAATGGAAGAAATGGAGTTTACACAATTACTCCAACACTTAATCAGATCTCTTCTACATAAACATAAGAAAGAATAAGACAATAAACCTCTAATCCGTTGTCCTACGACTCCATGTGATGGCAGATGGATTTTATGTTCCTTGAAGAATATCTGTTCTCCTCCACTTTTCTCTTCTATAGTGCTCATTATAAGTAGGTTACACAAGTTGATCTAATCCAGCTTCATCTTGAAAAATCCTGACTCTTAATGAGGCTGTTGAAAATATGTCTCGAGTTTGAGTATGAAGAAGAAACTTTCCTAGTTCAAGTAAAGTTTCTTATTTTGAATAAGTTTCCTACTCAGAAAAGTTTTCCTATTTTGGATCCCACTGTTGTCTATTTATGAGAAGTGTCTCTGCTGTGGGGATTATAAAAGAGGAACTTTAGTTTGTGAATTACACAAATCTTGTTGTGTAATTCTTTCGTGAGATTGAAAGATTATTTCATGAGAAAATATGGGGCTAAACATTGTGTGAGCTATTGTTCGTAATTGGGGAGTGGAAAATACTTAGAATGTTAAGATGAATTGAGTGTGGTTGTAATCTCCGTTGTATCACTTGATTTAGAGTGAAATTCTTTGCCACTTTCCCCATAGATATTGGTCACTCAACATAATCACGTAAATCTAGTGCCCAATTTATTTTCTTGTTCAATTTTATTGTTTGATTGATTGTTACTCCGACAATTGGTGTCAAAGCTAGGCTTGGCTAATTTGAAGTGAATCGATGGTGACAACAGAAGGAAAAGTGAATATCAACAGATTTGATGAGAATGATTTTAGTTTTAGGAAGATGTTGATTAAGGTTTATCTATATAAGAGGAGTCTAAACTTGCCCCTATCTAGGGAGAAGCCTAACTTGATGAAGCAAGTTGATTGAGAATTTTTGGATAGGCAAGCGTTAGGTGCTATTTGGCTAATGTTGTCTAGTAACATCGGATTTAGCATTGTGAAAGAAAAGATCGCTGCGGGTTTGATGAAAGCCTCGTGGACATGTACGAGAATCCATTTGCGATCAACAATGTTTATTTGATACAACATCTAATTAACTGGAAGATGGGTGAAGGTGCATTAGTTAATGATCATATTAATGAATTTAATGTGGTCATTAGTCAATTGAGTTTAGTTGAGATTGACATAAAGATGAGGTATTTGTTATGATTCTATTATCCTCATTACCTAATAGTTGGAATACTGTTGTTATTGTTGTTAGTGATTCCTCTGGGTTAACAAGTTCAACATTTGATGGGTTTAAGATTTGATTCTAAGTGAGAATATTTGTAGTAGAGAATCATAAATCAATCATAATGAGCGGGACCAAAAGTGGATAACCATGGGTCATTCCCCGCACGGGTTCCATCTTTTGGCACCTCCTATGGGCTTCCTGGTGCGATCGGGGTTTTAGATCGCAGGTTGTGTGTGTAAATGTGTAGTGCAAATATGAAGGCACGCACAACAATTGATATCCAAACAACACTTCAATTTCATCCATATAGGCATACATTCCTACACTTCCCTGCAAAAGAAATGGGTTAACAAACATGCCACCCCTTATTACTCCAAACCTACAAAAACATTTAACACATTGTTAGTGGACTAACCTTGTTTTCCACGCGACTTTGACACGCGCTATCAAATGAAGACCATGTTAGTAAACAACCAACCAAGTTATTAGGGCCTAAGTCCTCTAAGGTTTGCAACCAGGTCCCCAGTGGAGTCGCCAAGCTGTCACGATCTCCTTTTTTTCCGTCCGGGGAAAAAGAAGAAGGTTTAGGGGTATTTGCCTAAAGAGGTGGACCAATGGCCTTAAATTAGGCGCAAGCTCTCCCAAGCCCATACCTCGCGCAACATTGGATTTTGAATTTTAGTTCTTAACAACCTATGTAATTCTAGGAGTCACCACTAGCCTATTGGGGTTGGCTAGAAACCAATCAAGACACGGGAGTGTTGTCTCGATTCCTACGCAACTAGAGATTTCTAGGAACGGGGACTTGTTTACGCCAATGTTTTTATTAGCGCCCTTGCGGTACCACTAACTTAGAAGGTTGTTTATCTAAATGGCCACACAATCTTGATTACCAATTATAATCTTTATGAAACCACTAAGTGTCCATGCAAATGTTTTTGTAGTTTTTTTTTTTTAATGTCTAGACTAATCCTAACATAATTTAGAAGAGAAATTTACACTCAAATTAATGAAAAGCGGCGCGTAGGTAAATATCCAAGAAATTGAAATGACTTGAAAATAAACGCGGAAAAGGTAAACCCGATACAAGTCGGGCAAATAATATTACATGGCCTTATTAACCGCCCCGGGACAAGACCCCCGTGAGCAAAATGGAAATTTAAATATGCATGAAATTACTCTAGATAGTTTTAATCTACGCAAAATGGATTATTTACAAAAATGGTTATAAAATACCAAAATAGCATTCAATTAGGAAAATGACCTTTTAAAAATAGGAAAATTTCATAGATGCCATTTTTGCCTTAATTTGATACATCTATCACTTTTATATTTTTTTGAAATTTTTGGATTTTTGGATTTTTTATTTTTTATTTAAATAAAAATAATAATTTCCTAAACCGATATATGCTAACATTGAACAACACAGCACATGGATATCACAATAACCGGGCTCAAATCGACCGTTTCAAGATCGAAACTTGGTTTGCGCATTTCGTTGAACACCTGGCATGCATCAAATCACCCCAAGCCAGCTTCCTCGGGTCATGTTTACGGCCTTCAATCTCAATGCATGAGCAATATTATGTGGAACTAAAACATCAAGGTTAAACTACCACATGCAAATAGTAAGATTAGATAAAGATCATAGCCTAAAACACACAAGAACCAAGCTGAAATCGTCCTCCAATATGCGGGTTCGAGCGAATTTTGCAAATCTGGGTTGAACCCAAGTCAAGCAAACAAGTTGAATGCCCATATTCAAGCCCCGACACTCATCACATACGAGATCTAGGGGAAACACTACTTGATCCGAGTGAAAGTAGATAACATGAGCTTTCAAATGCAACAAACATCATAGAGAATGACCCACTGAACAACATCAAAACGACCCCTCCAAGAAGCACACATGCAACACTCTTGAAGAGATTTCAAACACTTGGAAAAATTCCAGCCTCAGAAATCAGTTTTCCAGGCTGGTTTTCCTCTTGATTTTCATGATCAAAACATGCTCAAACTCGAAAATAAGTACATCTAGGATGCTTACCTTACTTCCTAGTTTCCTTTTCAAGTGGTTCTTGGCCAATGAAACCGAAAAAATTATCTTCGGGGGCCTGTGGAAGTTGGCTTCTTCAACTGGAAATGAGATCTGCAAAAAAAAAAAGAACTGACAATGAAGGTTTTCGTTGACCTCTAACATTAGACTTCAAGACGTCTTTTGTTGGAAAAATTGAACCACGCCAAAATTATATGTATTCTAGTTTGGGGTAAAGGTCAAGATTTTCCTCATTTATCTCTCAACTTTTTCAAAAAACACTGGCTTTCCCTCACTCGTGACCAACCAGTCTCAACACAGAAAAATTTTCGGACTTTCTTGGCCCGCCAGGAGGGCACTGTTTCGGGGGGCTTTAGGGGGCCTTCCTGATCTCCATTTGGGACGTGAGACCTATGGTTGGAAATATATTTGAATGAGGTTTCACTCTCTAGTTGAAGGTTTTGGCTAATTTTGGCCACGGGTGTGTAAAAATCTCACTTTTCTCTCTCCAGGTCGGTCTGGAATTTCTGGGTTTCTCTTTTTGGAGTTGCTTCTGAGGGCTTCTTTTGGGGATCGATTCCGAGCTCTCTCCTCCCTCTCTCGTCCCTTTCTCTCGTCCTCGAAAAGAACTCATTTCGTAGATCTTATCCCCTGAATTAGAGGATTTTTGGTCAGCCTTTTGTCCACCTACCAGGCCTGTCAACAGGGCTACTTCACCCACTCTCTGACTTGGCCAAGTTTTTTCAATTTTGCAGCTGTTGAGTGTGCAGGTTTTGCTGCGATTTTCCGGTGTTGTCAGCAGCTTATCCCTGGCGAATCTTCGTCCACTTGTACTACTATATATGGTCTTCCATCACGTGCAAAGATTAACCTAAATGGGCGGCTGAGTGGGATATGGTGGGGCCACCAATATGGCTACTTAGCAGCTCCGAATTAAGACTTAATCGTGGACTTAGATTTGGCAGCTGGTTTGGGTGCTTTAATCCATCACTTTGGCTGCGGTTTTTGACCAATTAGCAAGTTCATGTATATTAGTTTAAGATCTCAACCAGATTTCGCAATTGTGCCAACCCAATTTTGCAAAAAAGTCCCTCAAAGTTGGTCATTTTCTTGCCCGAAAATGCCAAATTCAATGCAATTAGGTCCTTTTTGCCCGATTCGATTAATTATACCTAACCCAAGTTCAATTTCAACTCAATTGGGGGCCAACATAATGATTTAATGGTTCAGGCAAAATTTTGCAAATTTTGCAAATTGGTCCCTCAACTTTTGGAAATTGCATTTTGGCCCCAACTTGCCGTTTTAATTACAATATGATCTCCTGGGCTTGGCTAGTCACATTCAGATCATCGGCCCCAACTTGCTTCTTTTTTTTTTTTTTTTAGGAAAAACATATTCCATTAAAAACTATATTAAATACCTAGATAATCTACATGCCGGAATGAAATATTTTTGGGCAAAAATTTAGGTGTCAACAACTGTCCCTCTTTGGAAGGAAGCTCAAAGAGGTTTCTTTCAAAGATAAGGTGACGCCTAATTTTTTGTTTTTTTTGTTTTTTTACAATAGTAAAATGAAAATGCAAATGAGCTTAATGTAAAGAGCGTGGTTTATGGATGTACCTATGAATACTTTGAAAAATGTGGTTTAAGGATATACCCACAAACCTTGTGGTTTAAGGCAGCCCCACGAACCTTGTGGTTTAAGGCAGTTCCACTAACCTTGCGGTTTAAGACAGTCTCACTAACCGTGTGGTTTAAGGCAGTCTCACTAACCGTGTGGTTTAAGGAAGTCCCACTAACCTTGTGGTTTAAGGCAGTCCCACTAATCGTGCGGTTTAAGGCAATCCCATTAACCTTGTGGTTTAAGGCAATCCCACTAACCTTGTGGTTTAAGGCAGTCCCACTAACCGTGTGGTTTAAGGCAGTCCCACTAACCGTGTGTTTTAAGGCAATCCCACTAACCGTGTGATTTAAGGCAGTCCCACGAACCTTGTGGTTTAAGGCAGTCCCACTAACCATGTGGTTTTAAGGCAATCCCACTAACCGTGTAAATTGTATGGTTTTAGGATGACCAAGAACCTCTTGAAAATGCATGGTTTAAGGCTAACCCATGAACCCTTTGAAATTATGTCTTGAAAATGCATGGTTTGAGGCTAACCCATGAACCTTTTGGAATTGTATAGTTTAAGGATAACCAAGAACCTCTTGAAAGTGCATGGTTTAAGACTAACCTATGAACCCTTTGGAATTGCATGGTTTAAGGGTAACCAAGAACCTCTTGAAAGTGCATGATTTAAGACTAATCCAAGAACCCTTTAGAATTGCATGGTTTAAGGATAACCAAGAACCTCTTGAAGATGCATGGTTTAAGGATAACTCATAAACCCTTTGAAATTGCAAGGTTTAAGGATAACCAAGAACCTTTTGAAAATGCATGGTTTAAGGCTAACCCATGAACCTTTAGAATTGCATGGTTTAAGGATAACCAAGAACCTCTTGAAAATGTATGGTTTAAGGATAACTCATAAACCCTTTGAAATTGCAAGGTTTAAGGATAACCAAGAACCTTTTGAAAATGCATGGTTTAAGGCTAACCCATGAACCTTTAGAATTGCATGGTTTAAGGATAACCGAGAACCTCTTGAAAATGTATTGTTTAAGGATAACTCATAAACCCTTTGAAATTGCAAGGTTTAAGGATAACCAAGAACCTTTTGAAAATGCATGGTTTAAGGTTAACCCATGAACCCTGTGAATTGCAAGGTTTAAGGATAACCAAGAACCTCTTGAAAATGCATGGTTTAAGGCTAACCCATGAACCCTTTGAAATTGCAAGGTTTAAGGATAACCAAGAACCTTTTGAAAATTGCATGGTTTAAGGCTAACCCATGAACCGTGTAAAATTGCAAGGTTTAAGGATAACCAAGAACCCTATGAAAATGCATGGTTTAAGGCTAATCCATGAACCCTTTGGAATTGCATGGTTTAAGGGTAACCAAGAACCTTTTGAAAATGCATGGTTTAAGGCTAACCCACGAACCCTTTGGAATTGCATGGTTTAAGGATAACCAAGAACCTTTTGCAAATGCATGGTTTAAGGCTAACCCACAAACCCTTTGGAATTGCATGGTTTAAAGGTAACCAAGAACCTTTTGAAAATGCATGGTTTAAGGCTAACGCACGAACCCTTTGGAATTGCATGGTTTAAGGATAACCAAGAACCTTTTGAAAATGCATGGTTTAAGGCTAACCCACGAACCCTTTGGAATTGCATGGTTTAAGGATAACCAAGAACCTTTTGAAAATGCATGGTTTAAGGCTAACCCATGAACCATTTGAAGTTGCAAGGTTTAAGGATAACCAAGAACCTTTTGAAAATGCATGGTTTAAGGCTAACCCATGAACCATTTGAAATTGCAAGGTTTAAGGATAACCAAGAACCTCTTGAAAATCGTGTGGTTTTTCTAGAGAAACCTGTCATTCGAGAATATTCTGAAGTGGATACTGCACATCAAATCGAATTCATTATAACAAGTATTCTAGTAGCGAAAGCACACTAGATGAGATCAATTTTAGCATATGTCAGCAGAAACAATATCAAGAGTGTATCGGTAATGAGAAGGCAATGATTGCATAAACAAATCAAACTAATTCCGACAACTTGACAAACTCGCAAAACTGTCATCACGCTCAGATGATATCATTAATCGTCAAATTCTGTTGGGAGAAAAGTCCTTGTCGAAATGACCCTGACTTATAAGAAAGGTTTGTTAAGTATGCCAAGCAAGGACCCCTAGTCAGAAAGGGCTTCTCGCATATCCTCAAGAAAATGGCTGTTTGATCCCATCTTTTCATGTGGGAAATAAACTGATCACTCAACCTCACTCTTCTAGTGTGCAAGGCTTTGAATCATTCGCAATAAGTACACATTGACCAATCAAAGAGGTCTTTTAAAAGGATCGTAGTGCAGGTTTGGTCATGGTTTTAGCAATGGATAAGCATCATTGGCTATGAAATGAATTAATCACTAATCGACATCTTCACTGGGTTTACAAGTCAAGAAACCTTAAGATGAGAAAAGACAACTTTGCTCTCACTTCTTCGAGCGGCATCTTCTTTAGGAAGTCCTTATTTCCACTTTGAATCATCCCAATCTGAAGAGACTTTGGAAATGGGTTGTAATGTTGATTCGGGGAAAGGTTCAAAAGGCTTAGCTCAAAAGGCTTAGAACTTTTTGTCAAAGGGGGTTTGGGAGTTGGTGATTATCATGGCATCATTACCATATCATCCATTTTTTTTAAAGCACTCAATGGTTAGAATTCAAATTGTCTCGAAAGTCCCTTGACTAATCATCTTAACATAATGGCTTTTGCATTTGCAATGATTTTCTTTTCAATGCGGGCATTTTTTTGCCATTTTTGCTTTCACAGAGATATTCCTCTTGATGCAATTGTTTTTCTTCCACTCTCTCTCCCTTTTTTTTTTGTGGGCATTGGCCTTGCTTTTACCAGGCACATTGCTTTTTCATGCCCCTTAATTTTCACTTGACTTTTGTTCTTTCAAACTTTTTGAGCTCTTGGGACTTTCAAGATGCTTTTCATATTCTCATATAAACACCAATTGCATTGGTAAATCATGTGCCCTGCCCCAATATGGGGAGATAATCACCACTCGGGTTTTAGAAATGAATAGTTAGGCTCAATATGGTTTAAGCAAAGGGTATCGGTGTTTGGGTAGAGAAAAGAATGATCTTCTTCACCTTGGGATGCTTCGAGCTTCCATAAGAATTCACCTGAAGTTACCACAAAAAAGATTTATGCAAGTGAGAGTAAAGAAACCTTTCTCATCTTCCCTCTCCAAATAATGTCAACCCAAACCTCCATAATTGCCCCATCGTGGGGTAGTTCTTGACAGGGGTATTTTGTAGAAAATTCTTCACATTAAAAGGCTCAAATGGGCTAACTATTGTCACCTGTAGTGTGTATGATAGAGGAAAGAAATGCCTCTTATCATCTTGATCTATGTACCTCTTGCGAATGAATTCATTGACCTCAAACAACACGAGCTTTCTTTTTCACTCGAATTCCAGAGTGTTTAAAGGACATGTTTGGAAATGGGTTGCCTTTCCTCATCCTAAGTGTTTCTCGCTTGGCATAAGCAACATCGCCTTTCATTTTTGTTGAGATCATCTAAGTGGATTAATCTCCATAGAGAACTTTGATTCGAAATGCGTGATCCATCGAGTGGATGGACAATTTAAAGATAAAGAAGATTTTTGCAAACTTTGTGGAAAACTTGTTTCTTTAATTTCCAATTTTTGCGCTTGTTTCTAGAAAAACACTAAATGTTCTTTTTTTTTGCAATGGAAATTCTCCATTTATTTTCCATTTGATTTTGAGGAAAAGGGTACTTACCTGTGTCTTAGTAGTCAGGCGACCCTACGAAGAACAAAAGGGAATGTGTTAGTACATGAATCCTTAGGGATTGTAAAATTGGAAACGATACAACATTACCCTTGGTCAATTTCACCATTTGGTGGCAAATAGCGGAATGAACGTACTGTTTTAAGGCTTGAAGAGAATCTCAGGTCTTTGGTCTCATTAGTTCAAGCATTTTCTTTTTTTTTGCAAAAATAAGAGATGCAAATTTTTTTTTTTTTTACATGGCAACCTCGTTGCCGTTTCCGGGGATCGAACCCCGTACCTCTCGGACCCGTTCATTCATTCCCCATACCACCAGGCCGAAGCGTTGGTAGTGTCCATGGGGTGCTTCCTTTTTTATTTAATTGAACCGGCTCTAGAACGACACATCTTTTAAATCAAGGTAGGTGAATTTGACTTGTATTACCTCCGCATGCTTGCTTGGTCGATATAGATTATGCTTAAATCAATTTCTCCAGTTTGTTCCTCGAATACCGACGCTTCCTATCAAACAAGGGAACTACATCAAACATGAAGTTAGAGAGGGGCATTTTGGAAACGATACCGAATTACCCTTCTCCTGCATCTGACTTCAAATGTCTTGTGTTTCCTTTTGATGTGCTTTTGCTCCTCAGGTGTTAACATTTCCTTGAAGATCTTGCTTTCAAAAATGTTATCGAACTCACTCGTTCTAAGTGGACATCAAAGATGAAAGGAGAGGGGTACTCTTTGTTTCGGCATGTGAGGGCATTGCTCCTTGGACGTTTTACTCTATTTATTCCATCAAAATGGATGGTTGGGCCTTAGCATGCCTTCTTGGTATAAGGTGTTGCTCCAGCGGTCAATGTGCACATTTTCCTACACGAGATGGGGCATGTTACTTATATTCCAAAATTGAATTGGACTAATTTAGGGACGATACTCCCTTTTTGTGCTGAATCTACTTTGAGTGACTTGCCCCATTTATCAACTGCAAGGAAAAAGAGACGTAATATGATATTTTCATATTCGACATAGTCCATTTTATGACCGCGTTCCATCCTATTTCCTTGGCTATGGGGATGGATTTCCTCTCATGATTGACAGCAATTCACTTGGCAAATGTCTATTCCATTTGAATCTTTTCCTTTTTAGAAGTCGGGTGACTTAAGCATTGTGTGCCCCCAATCCATTTTGTGGCCATCTGCCCCAATTAAAATTTCCTACAGATATGGAAACAATGTATTATTTCTATTCTTAGGTACATTAGGTTCAGGAACGAAGTACACCCTTTTTCAAAGTCGGGCAATTCAGCATCTCATCGTATCTTTGTGGAGGAAGGGAAGATATTGTCCTTATGGTTGAATGCATGCCACACTAAGTTAGATAACTTGTCCATATGCAGCTCCATTATGTTGGATTGATGAATCTTCGTTTCATTTGAATCCTTCATGCTTTACTCCGTTTCCCACATACCCCTTTAAGGCTAGGTAGAGGTGTTAAATGGGTTGCATAACCCATTTATGGACCCATTAATGGTTAAATGGGTAAACACTAAGATATATGGGTTTTAAATGGGTCAGCTCTCTGACCCATTTATGACTCATTTATCAACCCATTTTTCACTTAAAACCTCGTTATCTCTCTCTCTTCTCTTTAATTTTACAATTTTTTTTATAAAAATAAAAATTATAATTATTTTTTCTTTCTTCTTTTTTTTTCTTTCTTTCTTCTAACTCCGGTCGCCGGCACGGCGATGGCCGGCGATCGGCCAGGCGAGCCTCGAGCTCGCCGGATCTGGCCAGGCGGAGGCCTCGCCGACGCCCGGCGAGGCTCGAGCTCGCCAGATCTGGCGAGGCGAAGGCCTTGCCGACGTCCGGCAAGGCTCGAGCTCGCCGATCTGGCGAGGCGGAGGCCGAGCCTCGCCAGATCTGGCGAGGGGCGAGCTCGAGCTCGCCAGATCTGGTGAGGCGAAGGCCTCGCCGACGTCCGGCGAGGCTTGCGCTCGCTGATCTGGCGAGGCGGAGGCCTCGCCGACGTCCGCTGAGGCCCGAGCCTCGCCGATTTGGTGAGGCGGAGGCCCGAGCCTCGCTGATCGGGTGAGACTCGAACTCGCCGGCGTCGGGCGAGGCTCCAACCTCGCCAGATCCGGCGAGGGGCGAGCTCGAGCTCGCCGGCGTCGGCGAGCCGGGCGAGCCAGCTCGCCTGTGGGCGGTCGCCGGCCGTCGTCGTGGCCGGCGGCCGGCCAAAAAAGAGGAAGAAGAAAAAAGAAAAAAGAAAAAAGAAAAAAGAAAAAAGAAAAGAGAAAAAGAAAATTAAAAATAATTTAAATTTTAATTTTTTAAAAATAAAAAATAATTTAAAATTTAATTTTTTAAAAATAAAAAATAATTAAAATTCGATTTTTTAAATAATTATTTTTTAAATTTGTATTGTATAAAATCATGTTAGCAATACAATTTTAATATATATATATATATATATATATATATATAAGCTTTTTTATGTTTTGTTAAATGGGTCGGGTATGGGTTTGGTATAGGTCGGGTCGGGTATGGGTCAAAAAATTTGCACTGCAATAAATGGGTTATAAACGGGTTAAATGGGTCGCTTTGGGTCGGACCATTTATGACCCGACCCAAACCCGACCCAACCCACCCGTTTAACGGGTCTAAGGCTAGGTGATTTTTCGCCATTTTTGCTGCATCAATGCATTTCCCATTTCACAATCTGTAAGCATGGGTGGCTATGTCAGTTTATGAATGAGTTGTTTTGACTTTTGGAACGAACACACCCTTTTCTTTTAGAGATCGTGTGATTCTGGACCAGGTTGTCCTCCCCATGTAATCTTGTTATTTGCCAGTAATTTGCCTCACTAAAATCTACACAAAGTGCAAGGACAAGTCATTCCTAAAATAAATCGAATTTAACTTGAAACGATTACCACCTTTTATTTGAAGGCAACATTTGATGACCGATTCTTGTTTGTGTACATCTACATCTTGAAGTGTTGTCTTGCAGACCATCAATAATCATCTCCATACAGGATTGGATGCCAAGAAACCATTGGAAGTGTAGAGATTGCAATTGCTTCTTATTTGCAACCAACAAAGTAGTTTGATGCCAAAGAGTGTCTACAAAATTCTTCTTCCACGAAGAATGTCAAATTAATATGAGGTCGTCCAGGATGTGGAACTTCATTAGACCCGTAGATTTGCGATCTTCGAGACTTTGATGGTTCTTTTCACACATAATCACAACATTTGAATTCATATGTCTATTAGGGAAAGGCCCACGCTTTTGTCAGTCTTGAATAAAACCGTCATTTGACCTATTTGACAAAAATGGATGGCCGAGTTAGTTTTTGAATAAGAAATTCCTATTGGAACGATTACAACCTTACCCCCTCAAAGCATCATTCTGCAGATCAACCTGCGAAAGCGATTAAGTGAAGAGATAGAATATTTTGCAAGTTCTTCTTGAAACTCATTTTCAAACATTTTGAAGCTAAGGCATAAAAAGCCCAAATGGTCTGTTTGAAGTGTTTTAATGGATATGATTTTTACGAACTCTAATTTCATTATTCAAAAATTCGAGTTGTATGATTTACAAAAGCATTTGATTGGGTCCACAATCAAAACCCAAAATGCAAAACACAGTTCCTAATAGGAATAATGACAATGATAAAGTACAAGAAGCTCTTTCGTAGAGGAGCATAATAAACACAATTCTCGTCCTAGCTTTAAAGTCCACTTTTGGCATGGTCAAGCAAGAGGAGTTCAATGAATGGTTGTCACGCATGACCTGCAAAAGGAAGATAATGTTAGTACATGAATGAAAAATTGATCTTTCAATAAAGCCGCCTCTTACAATGAAATCAAGGCGACAATACCTTCTCCGTAGTATCCACTTATGAGAATTTGGTCATTTCGTCAAGATTTTATTAGTAAGAGGAGATTTCATTAAAAGATCAATCCGCGGCTATCAATTGAATGCCCACTCCCATCCAAAAGTTTCATACACAAATGGGGCATTGATTTTGAAAGATTCATTTGTAATTTCACTCATGCAAAGGTGAGGTGATTTTTACTTTGAGAAATCAATACACAAAATGTGATTTGAATTTCGAAATGCAACCAAGAATTTTCTTGAAAATTTGATTTTAATTCTATGCCTTAAAATGTAATCTTGACTTGGAAGAATTTCTATACAAAATGTGACTTTGAGTTTGTAATTGAAAATTTAAACAAAAACATATGTTCTAATCTAAGCCAGATCAGATGCATTTGAAATGTTTGTTTATCAAGAGTGAGTGTCAAGCCTATATTTTCAAGGGCATTCCATTGATTTCCGCGAATCTCCAAAAAATGAAAATTTCAATCCGAGGTGAGCAAGGAGATAGAGAAATCATACTTACAGTGGGTGAAGAGACTCTCTTTTTTTTTTTCAATCACATAGACATGCGGATGTAAACTTGTGAGGTTTGACGTATAAAGGTGGAATTCTAAGGGCTTAAAGTCCCCATTTTGATTAGATAGAAAGAGTTTTCCCCACTCCGCACTTACGTCGGACAGTTCTCTTTATCATCAATCATAATGAGTGGGACCAAAAGTGGATAACCATCGGTCATTCCCCGCACGGGTTCCATCTTTCGGCACCTCTTATGGGCTTCCTGGTGCGATTGGGGTTTTAGATCGCGGGTTGTGTGTGTAAATGTGTAGTGCAAATATGAAGACACGCACAACAATTGATATCCAAACAACACTTCAATTTCATCCATATAGGCATACATTCCTACACTTCCCTGCAAAAGAAATGGGTTAACAAACACGCCACCCCTTATTACTCCAAACCTACAAAAACATTTAACACATTGTTAGCAGACTAACCTTGTTTTCCACGCGACTTTCACACGCGCTATCAAATGACGACCATGTTAGTGAACAACCAACCAAGTTATTACGGCCTAAGTCCTCTAAGGTTTGCAACCAGGTCCCCAGCGGAGTCGCCAAGCTGTCACAACCTCATTTTTGCCGACCGGGGAAAAAGAAGAAGGTTTAGGGGCATTTGCCTAAAGAGGTGGACCAATGGCCCTAAATTAGGCGCAAGCTCTCCCAAGCCCATACCTCGCATGACATTGGATTTTGAATTTTAGTTCTTAACAACCTATGTAATTCTAGAAGTCGCCACTAGCCTATTGGGGTCCGCTAGAAACCGGTCCGCTAGAAACCAATCAAGACACGGGAGTGTTGTCTCGATTCCTACGCAACCAGAGATTTCTAGGAACGGGGACTTGTTTACGCCAATGTTTTTATTAGCGCCCTTGCGGTACCACTAAATTAGAAGGTTGTTTATCTAAATGGCCACACAATCTTGATTACCAATTAAAATCTTTATGAAACCACTAAGTGTCCATGCAAATGTTTTTGTAGTTTTTTTTTTTTAATGTCTAGACTAATCCTAACATAATTTAGAAGAGAAATTTACACTCAAATTAATGAAAAGTGGCGCGTAGGTAAATATCCAAGAAATTGAAATGACTTGAAAATAAACGCGGAAAAGGTAAACCCGATACAAGTCAAGCAAATAATATTACATGGCCTTGTTAACACGCCCCGGGACAGGACCCCCTTGAGCAAAATGGAAATTTAAATATGCATGAAATCACTCTAGATAGTTTTAATCTACGCAAAATGGATTATTTAATTACAAGTGGAAGGTATCCCATTCCGCCCAACTGGAAGGGTGGGATTGGAACGTCAGCACATAACCTGAACGGTGTATGTCGTTTCTGTGGAAGATGACATGGATCAGCCCCATGTTTCATGAGGACATGAGCTTGCATTGGATGTGGCCAGCATGGCCACCTGATCTAGGATTGTCCCTGCAGGCCTATGGGATCATAGCCGCCGCTACCACCGATGGGTCAGAACAAAGGGAGTGCGTCGTAGAACACACCATAGGGCGGATTAAATAGGCCGCCGATGTAGGGAAGGGTGTATACTGTCACCCGATGAGAGGCAGAGGACTCGCCAGACGTGGTTACAAGTACGGTCTCGCTGAATGACCATTCTGCTTATGCTTTATTTGACCCTAGAGCTATGCATTCTTTTATTGCCAAGTAGTACGTTAAGTTGGTAGGATTGAGTCCAGAACTATTGGGGACAGTCATTAGTATATCCACCTCGTTAAAGGATAAAGTATTGTCTGCAGTAAGGTGTCCTGGTTGCAAGTTAGTTATTGGTGAGCAAGAGGAAAAGATAAATTTGATTGTGCTGGCCATGTATGATTTTGATGTAATTATTGGCATGGATTAGCTCATCAAGTAACGAGCTACTGTAGACTGTTATCGTAAATCGATTTAGTTTAACCTATTAACGGGTGAAAGTTTCGAATTATCGGAAGTCGAGGAGGACCCTCGATTACCTTAATCTTGTCGCTTGAGGCAACCCGTTTATTAGATGTGGGTTGCCTAGGTTATTTGGCAACCGTAGTGGATACGACAATTGAAGAGCTGTATATTGAGAACATAGTCGTGGTACAAGAGTTTTCTGACGTGTTTCCTAAAGAATTATGTGATTTGCCCCCAAATTGGGAAATCAAGTTCGTAATCGAGTTGGCCCCTAGGACGGAGCAAATCTTTAAGGCTCCTTATCGTATGGTGCTATCAGAGTTGAAGGAATTGAAGGTGCAGATGCAGGAGCTGTTAGCCAAAGGATTTATACGTCCCAGTGCATCACCTTAGGGAGTGTCACGACCTCATTTTTGCCGACCGGGGAAAAAGAAGAATGTTTAGGGGCATTTGCCTAAAGAGGTGGACCAATGGCCCTAAATTAGGCGCAAGCTCTCCCAAGCCCATACCTCGCATGACATTGGATTTTGAATTTTAGTTCTTAACAACCTATGTAATTCTAGAAGTCGCCACTAGCCTATTGGGGTCCGCTAGAAACCGGTCCTCTAGAAACCAATCAAGACACGGGAGTGTTGTCTCGATTCCTACGCAACCAGAGATTTCTAGGAACGGGGACTTGTTTACGCCAATGTTTTTATTAGCACCCTTGCGGTACCACTAACTTAGAAGGTTGTTTATCTAAATGGCCACACAATCTTGATTACCAATTAAAATCTTTATGAAACCACTAAGTGTCCATGCAAATGTTTTTGTAGTTTTTTTTTTTTAATGTCTAGACTAATCCTAACATAATTTAGAAGAGAAATTTACACTCAAATTAATGAAAAGTGGCGCGTAGGTAAATATCCAAGAAATTGAAATGACTTGAAAATAAACGCGGAAAAGGTAAACCCGATACAAGTCGAGCAAATAATATTACATGGCCTTGTTAACACGCCCCGGGACAGGACCCCCGTGAGCAAAATGGAAATTTAAATATGCATGAAATCACTCTAGATAGTTTTAATCTACGCAAAATGGATTATTTAATTACAAGTGGAAGGTATCCCATTCCGCCCAACTGGAAGGGTGGGATTGGAAAGTCAGCACATAACCTGAACGGTGTATGTCGTTTCTATGGAAGATGACATGGATCAGCCCCGTGTTTCATGAGGACATGAGCTTGCATTGGATGTGGCCAGCATGGCCACCTGATCAAGGATTGTCCCTGCAGACCTATGGGATCATAGCCGCCGCTACCACCGATGGGTCAGAACAAAGGGAGTGCGTCGTAGAACACACCATAGGGCGGATTAAATAGGCCGCCGATGTAGGGAAGGGTGTATACTGTCACCCGATGAGAGGCAGAGGACTCGCCAGACGTGGTTACAAGTACGGTCTCGCTGAACGACCATGCTGCTTATGCTTTATTTGACCCTAGAGCTATGCATTCTTTTATTGCCGAGTAGTACGTTAAGTTGGTAGGATTGAGTCCAGAACTATTGGGGACAGTCATTAGTATATCCACCTCGTTAAAGGATAAAGTATTGTCTGCAGTAAGGTATCCTGGTTGCAAGTTAGTTATTGGTGAGAAAGAGGAAAAGATAAATTTGATTGTGCTGACCATGTATGATTTTGATGTAATTATTGGCATGGATTAGCTCATCAAGTAACGAGCTACTGTAGACTGTTATCGTAAATCGATTTAGTTTAACCTATTAGCGGGTGAAAGTTTCGAGTTTATCGGAAGTCGAGGAGGACCCTCGATTACCTTAATCTTGTCGCCTGAGGCAACCCGTTTATTAGATGTGGGTTGCCAAGGTTATTTAGCAACTGTAGTGGATACGAAAGTTGAAGAGCTGTAGATTGAGAACATAGTCGTGGTACAAGAGTTTTCTGACGTGTTTCCTAAAGAATTACGTGATTTGCCCCCAAATTGGGAAATCAAGTTCGTAATCGAGTTGGCCCCTAGGACGGAGCAAATCTTTAAGGGTCCCTATCGTATGGTGCTATCAGTGTTAGATATATGCCCTAAATTAATTAACTGATTAATTAAAGTGGAAATGGTCAGCAATTTTTTGCTGACCACTTCACACGAATACGTGCACATGCATGCACGAATTCGTGGATGATGGTCAGCAACCGCTGACCATCATACACTCATTTTTTTTTTTTGTGCATGGATGGTCAGCAACCGCTGACCATCATGCACGAAATCGTTCATAAACGGTCAGCGGTTGCTGACCATTCCGTTCATGCACGATCGTGCTCGATCGTGTATGAGAACGAGGATCAGCAACGGTTGCTGATGCCACGATCGGCAACCGTTGCTGATTCGTGTATAAATATTAAAAAGAAAGGCTGCAAAAAGGTTGCAACATAGAGAGATTTTCTGTGGGCGTGCGTCTTGGTTTTTGGCGACACTTCAAGGGGTTGAAAATACAGAGAAAGGTGGGCGTGCGCTGTTTGTTTTTAGAGAAAATGGGTTGCTGAAAATAAAGAGAAACACGTGTGTTCTTGTATTCTTCGAGAGATACGAGAAAGTGGAGTGTTTTCTCATTAGGGCCGTGACTATAATACATTGAAAATACGTTGGATCATTTCCACGTGATTGCTAGCACAATCAAAGTGGTGAATATCCGAAAGTTCTCTCTTCCGTTCGACGTTCGTTGTTGGTGTGTCTGAACTAGAGGTCCAACGCTTGTGGGACTCGAATTGTAGAACATCCGAACCGACTCGTTTCAAAGCGCGCTTCGAGAGGTATTTTGTTTAACTCCATTTTTATGTTTAGATTTTTTATTAAAACGTACGAACAATGCCTTAGGAGAATCATGTGTAAAATATATCTTTGTTTCTGCTGCATTCATTTCGTTAATTTTTCTTATACATGATTGATGAAAACCCAACAGTGGTATCAGAGCCAACCTTAGGCGTTTTTCGTGCGTTTAATTGATTTGTAGTTCAAATATATTTTTGCATTCTAATGGCCAATTTATTTTTTGTTAAGAGAATTGGTTCTCTTACCTTTTATGTGGCCTATAGAAGTTGATTAATTTATGTGATAAATTTAATCAACTAAGCAAAAATTAGAACTAAATCAATTTTGAATCAAAAATCCATAACTTGTTATATTTTGTGATTATATTCTACAAATGATATGCAGAATTTTATGCATGCCTTCTAGAGCTTTAAATTTTGAATTTATGGCTCGTAAGGAAGGGTGGTGATCATGGAAAAATCCCTAAATGTTGTGATTGTTGTATGGATGAATGTATGATGATTACAGGTATTCTTTTTGGGGATGTAATTATTAAATGGAGGCTACGTCCTTCCTTTTATATTATTTTAATATGTAATTTTAGTATAGTTTAGTATTTCAATTGTTGATGTAAATACTACAAGAGAGGAGGAGCCATTGGAGGAGCCGTTAAACCGGTGAGCTCTCTGGGCCCGGTCTTTGAAGAGTTCAAAGATTGAAGAAAAAGTGAAGAGCAGGTCCATATTATTAAAACATTAAAATGGCTAAATGGGTCTCTTTGGCTCGAGACCCATTGAACCATAATTCCATGATCACCACATAGGATAGATATTATGTGATATCTATTTATTTATTGTGTTTATGATATCATGCATGTTAAACCGGTTAATGTGCAAAGTGAGACCGTTAATAACGACCCAAATCTCCTTACAAAGAATATTAAGTCGAAACAGGTTTCGGACTCGTGGCCTTCCATCATCGTGGTTTGATCCAATATTAGAGTGGTTAACTAACCGGTTATGGATACATAAGGGTTAATTACCATTTATAATATTGGACCACTCCATTATGCATATGATGCTGTGGGGTTGGAGCCAAATGATTTCTAATAACTGTCAGGTGAGGGAATCATTTATGTTTTCAATACTTGCATGAGACGATGGGCTAGACTTAACTATGATCATGATGCCAATAACTGTTAGGTGAGGCTTTTATGGTCTAGAGGCCGAAGTTATGATTGGGACTCGCATATGATGCGTTGAACAAGCTGGTTCACTCACTAAGTTCATAGGACACCAATAACTGTTAGGTGAGGTGGACTTTGGGCTAGTGGGACTCCAATCCCCACTAGTAATCTTTACCCAACGAAGATTACCGCTTCCCATCTTAAGGAGTATGGGATTCGAATATAAATTTAGTGGGAGGATCTATTTCATTTAAAGACCAAAATGAAATAGTTATTATGAAAAGTATAACGGCTAACAATTTATTTTCTGCAACAGATATATTATTACTCTGAAAATGGTGACCACAAACCCACTCGCTTCTATACTTGACAAGAATTGTTTGACTGGACCCAATTTCACTGACTGGGTGAGGAATTTGAGAATTGTTCTCAATTCAGAAAAAATTGGGTATGTGCTTGATGAAAAGATGCCAACCTCCTTTTCTGAGGGTGGGACCCAAGAGGAGCGTGTCACTTATGATAAGTGGCGTGACGATGACTTAAAAGTTAGGTCATATATGCTTGCTTCTATGAATAATGAATTACAGAAAAAGTATGAATCTATGGAAGATGCTGGGTCGATCATTTTGCACTTAAAGGAATACTTTGATAAGAATGGTCGAACCTCTAGATATGAGATATCTAAGGCATTGTACCGTATGAGGATGGCTGAAGGATCATCTGTTAATGATCATGCTTTGAAAATGATCTGGCACATTGAAGAATTGGCTAGGCTGAATCTCGTTATGGACAATGAGTTAGCTGTGGATTTGATCCTCCAATCTTTACTCGATTCCTTCTCTGGTTTTGTCCAAAACTTCCACATGCATAAAATGGAGAGAACTCTTGCTGAGTTACATAGCATGTTGGTAGTTTATGAGAAGGAAATGCATAACACGAGGCCAAATGTAGTGGCTATGGCTAAGGCTTCTTCTTCAAAGGGTAAGACTGTTTTAAAGAAGAATAAATGGAAGAGGCCTGCCAAACCTGTTGTGCAACCAAAACCCATGATTGATAAAGGGAAATGTCATTACTGTGGTGTCAAAGGGCACTGGAGGAGGTTGTTTATCTAAATGGGGTCAAAGGATCATCTCTTAACAACCTATGTAATTCTAGGAGTCGCCACTAGCCTATTGGGGTCGGCTAGAAACCAATCAAGACACGGGAGTGTTGTCTCGATTCCTACGCAACCAGAGATTTCTAGGAATGGGGACTTGTTTACGCCAATGTTTTTATTAGCGCCCTTGCGGTACCACTAACTTAGAAGGTTGTTTATCTAAATGGCCACACAATCTTGATTACCAATTATAATCTTTATGAAACCACTAAGTGTCCATGCAAATGTTTTTGTAGTTTTTTTTTTTTTTTAATGTCTAGACTAATCCTAACATAATTTAGAAGAGAAATTTACACTCAAATTAATGAAAAGCGGCGTAGGTAAATATCCAAGAAATTGAAATGACTTGAAAATAAACGCGGAAAAGGTAAACCCGATACAAGTCAGGCAAATAATATTACATGGCATTGTTAAAACGCCCCGGGACAGGACCCCCGTGAGCAAAATCGAACATGAGACAGTGTCATTAGATGGAACTTTTCAAGGACTACAACTGCGACATCTTATATCATCCCGAAAATACTAACAAGGTCACAGATGTGTTGAGTCGGAAGTCATCAATTGCACAGATGGTGATTTAGGAGTGGATCCTACTAGAAGGAGCTCGAGATTCGGTTTTCAAATTTGAGGCAGGCCACCTTTCAAGTCTTATGGCCACCCTCTGAATTGAACTAAAAGTGCAGATAAGGATTAAGACGTTGCAGTTAACAGATCCTATGATCCAGAAGATTCTGCGAGAGGATGCAAAAAAGAGAAATGCTGACTTTCAGATTTCTGAAGACGGAATACTAAAGTTCCATGAACATTTGTGTGTACCTAACGATGCATAGCTTAAGGAGAAGATCTTATCAGAAGCTCATTGTAGTAGTTGCAGCATTCATTCAGGCAGTACGAAGATGTATTAGAATATGCGTCAACACTATTGGTAGACCGATATGAAGGTAGATATCACCAGACATGTCGCCAAGTGACTGACGTGTCAGCAAGTGAAGCATAGCATTGCAAGCCTGGAGCACTTTCGCAACCTCTCGAGATTCCCGAGTGAAAGTAGGAGCATATCACAATGGACTTTGTGATGGCGTTACGAAGGAGTCTACGAGGTAATGATTATGTATGGGCTGTAATCGATAGATTGACGAAGTTTGCCCACTTCATTGTCGTACAAAAGGATTTTGGATTGGACAGATATGCTGACTTGTACGTGCGTTAGATAGTTCGTCTTCATGGAGTACCAGTAACGATAACGTCAGATCGTGACTTGAAGTTTACAGCTGCTTTCTGGAAAAGTTTAGAAACTGCCTTGGGAACGAAGCTACAGTACAGTATGGCCTATCATCCGCAGATGGATGGCTAGTCTAAGAGGATGATTTAAACCCTCGAGGACATGCTGCAAGCTTGCTTGCTAGACTTCAAAGGAAGCTGGGAGGAACAGCTTCATCTAGTTGAGTTCGCCTACAACTGTTGGAGAAAACTCCTATGATGTTTTGAAGCTGACAAAACTTATCTAAGTTCTATTATGAAGAATGCCAAACTTCTGTGTCAAAGTCCATCTTACATCAAAAGTCTTTGACACAGAAGTCTGCCCACTCTGACAAGTTCCAGACTGAACGCAAGAATAAAGACTTAATCAGACTCAGGATTATTTTCTTTCTTTAAGGTTTCAGTATGTACAAGATATATCAGACTTTCTGGTTGGAAATATCACCTATCATATTGGTTATCTTTATTGGAATCAATTTACTAACAGCAAATCATTTCGGAAGGCAAGCTTATTTGGAAAGAATCTACTTATAGAAACCAAGATCTTGATTGTATGGGTGAACATGATTGACGGGCTTTTATCTCAATCTTCAAACAGCTTGAGATCTCCTTGATTAATTCTGTCCAACGGGTTGATTGGAAGAATTCCTTTGGGAAATGCCAACGGTCAAAAAGGCATGGAGGAGTTGTTGACACCTAAATTTTGCATAATCATTTAGTAATTAATTGCATAAAAATTTAGGGATTAATCTTTAACCCCTAAGAAAAAATAGTAAAATTGCATTTCATGTAGTCGCATTTGCATCGGTACTAAAAGCGTGACAAGACGCAGCGGCTTGCAGTCGATTACATGCACGAAGGGAGGCTCTCTCTCCACTGGTCTGAACATGCGAAAGAGCTAAAGTCAAAAAAAGAGGATGGAAGTTCTTGCACGTCCGTTGTCTCTCCCTCATTAATGCGCACGCACAAATTCGGCGGACGAGAGGAATCCTCAGAGAAGCAAAATGAGCCCATGATATAATATTATATAATATGCTCTCTCTCAAGTGTGGGTTGTCAGGAGAAGCAACGAGAAATTTGCTGAAGGATGAAGCAAATAACAAGCAAGAAAAGTCAAAAGTTGTGGCTATCCTATAGAAGGGAGAGACAAGTAGCCGTATAAGAAACCCCCAAGCATGCAGAAGAAAGAAGAATCCAACGTCCATTTTCTTCCCCCCTCATTAATGCATGCACGTGCACGCATGGAATGGGGGACGTGAAAATTCTACAAACGCCTGCAAGAAGATTGGACTAACATTTTTATAATATTTTCCTTGCTGGAGAGAAGAAAGAAAGAGGTCTGGAGAAGAAAGAAAGCAAAGTTCAACTTGGATTTTGGAAAAGTTGCGGCTGGATCTTTTCACACTAAAGACGGCTATCTTCAAGAGGTGGTGAAGCGCCTATAAATAAGACCAAGGGAGGAGTGTAGTCAAAAAGGGGGGGGGGGAGGCCAGAGAACACAAAAAAAATCCATGAAAAAGGCCCACAGAGAGACATACAGACGAGTAAAAAAAAGAGATTAAGAGAGATAGAATCTCGTTAGAAAAAAAGGGGAGCAAAAGAGGGGGCGAGAAAAAATTTCATCGTGAAGGGGAGCTTCTCCTTCGTTCAAAAAGAAGAGAGATTGAGAGTCTGTCAGAGAGAAAAAAAAAAGTGAAGTCAGAGAGGGGACGTGCGGCAGAACAGAAAGGAAAAGAAAAGAACACTGTTCATCTTCTTCCTTGCAAGTTCTTCTTCTGCTGTCGACCCCTGCTGCCCGAGCTTCGGCGTCGCACCTCCGCGCCGCGCCTCCATCGCCCGCGAGCTCACGCCTCCGCCAGCCTCCGCCCCGTCTAAAAAAAAAAGAAGCCGCCGACCACCGCAGCGCCCAGCCTCGCCGGCTGCCCGCGTCCACGCTGTTGGAGAAATCTTCTTGAAGTGTTTTGAAGTTGACAAAACGTTTCTATCAGTCTAGTCTGAAGGCTTGCAGACTTTGCTGTTTAAAGTCTGAAGACCTCCGGACAGCCAGACTCAAGACTCAAAGTCTATCCTCATTGACAGTCTCTAATCCATTGAAGAAAGGTTATCCAGAACTGGATGTTTCGTTGAGGATTTAATCTTATCAACTGGAGAAGATCTCATGGCTGGAAAAAGACGCAACAGAATCCTTTGATTGATCAAGATTGATTTGATGATTGAAGATTCGATGATTGTCTAAATATTATTGGAAGGTTCTACTTATGGAAACCGAGATCCTGATTGTATGGGCGAACAGGATTGATGGGCTATCGACACGTTCCTTTAATAGCTCGAACAATCTTCCTAATTGATTCCGTCCAACGGGTAGATTGGAGGAATTCCTTTGGTAAGTGCCAACGGGTTTGATGGCATAAAGGAGTATATAAGGAAGACGGTCTTAGTTGTTTAAGGTGTGCGCGATAGAAGAATTCCAAAGTCTGAAGCTCCTTTTTGTTTAGACAATTCCTTTGAGCGAATACTTGTATACGAAAGAGAGAGTCTATATTTGTGAGAAACCTTGAGGAGGTGTGGTAGAACATCTACATTGTGGAATCAAGGCAAAGTTGTGCTGTAACTTCTCTTTTGATCATAGTGAAATCCAGCCGGTGGGCTATCAGTGCGGAAGAGTGGACGTAGGCTTGGAATAAGCCAAACCACTATAAATCCTGTGTTCAATTTTCTCTTCCTCACTCTCTTTACCTTGATCGTATTTCATTTTGTTAATTAAGAGAGAATTTCCTTTCTATCATTTAACAAGAATTGCTTCCGTATCTCGATAAATTGTTTGTGCACCTATTCACCCCCCTCTAGGTGTTTATACTAGCTATCTCAATTGGTATCAGAGCTCGTGTACTCACTTTATTTGAAGTGTTTTGCTTCAGAGTAAAAGATCCATGGCTAGTATGATAGCACCAGGGCTGATGGAAGGGCAAAGCAATACCAGACCACCCTACTTTGATGGAAAAGATTACAACATATGGAAAAACAAGATGAAAGCTTTCCTACGATCAAAGGATCCTCTGGAATGGGACGTTGTAGAAAAAGGAATTACTCCTACAGCTGCATCAGTCTCTGAAAGAGGAAAAGAAACTATTGAAACCAGCGGAATGACTCAGGAAGAGATAAACAAGAGACAAGCACTCGATGCAAAAGCAATTTACTCTTTATACTGTGCTTTGTCACCAACTGAATATAATAGAATATCTTCTTGTGTTACAGCAAAAGAAGTCTGGGACAGACTGCATATCACCTATGAAGGAACAGATCGAGTGAAGGAAACCAGAATTAACATTCTTCTCGGTCAATATGAAGCCTTCAAAATGAAACCAGGAGAATCTATAACTGACATGTTTAGCCGTTTTATAGATATTGTCAATGGTCTTGAGAATCAAGGACAAAAAATTTCTGATCCCATGAAGGTAAACAAGCTACTGCGTGGACTCTCCAAGGATTGGAATCGCATAAAGACTTCGATAAGAGAGACGCAAAGAATTATGCCACTATCTGTCGACGAGCTGATTGGAACTCTTCAGTCTTATGAAGTGGAACGAATCAATGAAGATGAAGATTCAAAAGGTAAGAAATCTATTGCATTAAAATCAAATGATGATTCTGATGATACAGATTCTGAAGATGATATGGACGATGAGGAGCTTGCTCTCATGATAAGAAGATTCAGAAAACTGAATAGAAAAGGAAGAAGGTTCAACTCAAAGAAACAAAACTTTCAAAGACAGCAGACCAAGTCTGTTGATGATGAGGAACCAAACAAAGATGTAGTCTGCTTTGAATGTAAGAAAAAGGGACACATCAGACCCAACTGTCCTCTTCTGAAGAACAAGAGAGGAAAAACTGAAAAATTTCGAAAAGCTCTCAAAGCCGAAACCTGGAGTGATACAGAGTGTGAAGAAAGTGAAAATGAATATGCCAATTTATGTCTGATGGCACAATCAGACTCAGACTCTGGATCAGACTCAGACAGTGAATTTGAGGCAAGTAATGTTAAAATTCCTGTCAAAGTTTCTAAATACATTGATGAACTGTGTTTTAGTCTTAAGACTTCTCTCAAAAGAATTTCCGAACTGAAAAAGGAAAACTCAGCTCTAAAACAAAAGGAAAATGTTTTAGTAGAAAAAGTTAAAAGTCTAGACTTGACTATTTCCACTCTTAAAGAAAATGAAGATAATCTTTTAAAAGAAAATGCTCTTTTAAAAACAGACTTATCAAATATTTCAAAGAAATTTTCAATAGGGTCTGAAAAACTTGAAAAAATTCTTTCAGCTCAAAGACCTTACTTCAATAAGTTCGGTCTAGGTATGACATCAGAAACAATTCCCTTGATTGATTTTCCTAAAGTAAAAGAAAGAATTAAGAAAAGACCCTCGAGAGAGGCTTACAAAAATCATTTCAAGAAAGTTTTTGTAAAACCTGTAGGTAAAAATGCTCTCAGATGTTCAAAGTGCAACAGTCCGGATCATTTTGAAAAAGAGTGTCCTATGGTTTGGAAACCTGTTAAGAAAGTATGGGCTAATACTGTTTATCTTACTAACACCAAAGGACCCAAGAAAATTTAGGTACCAAAGAAAGCTTGAGACTCGCTTTCAATTGCAGGTCTCCGTCAAAGAAAAGGTAAAGTGGTATCTTGACAGTGGATGCTCAAGACACATGACAGGAGACTCAAATTGCTTCATAAAGCTTGTTCAAGTAAATGGTGGAAAAGTTTCATTTGGAGGAAACAGCAAAGGAAGTATTGTGGGATTTGGAACTGTGAAAATTGGAAGTCTCACAATAAGTAATGTTTCCTTAGTGGAAGGACTCAATTACAATCTTCTTAGCATTAGTCAATTGTGTGATACTGGTTTCAAGATCTTCTTTCAAGAAGGAACATGTTCTGGAATCAGTAAAGACTCTACTCAGTCTTTCATGGGTCGAAGACATGGAAATATCTATCTTCTGGATGTGAAACCAAATGAATCACAATGTCTTATCTCAATACAAGACGAAGCAAGCTTATGGCACAGAAAGCTTGGTCATGTCAACATGAAGCAATTAGCCAAAATCTCATCAAAGCAGCTAGTTCGAGGTCTACCCAAATTGCCATACCAAAAGACTGATCCATGCACTCCATGTATTCTGGGAAAGCAGGTAAGAAATTCATTTAAGCAAATAAATCATGTCTCTACTAATCATGTACTACAGTTGCTGCATATGGATATCTTCGGACCAACCAGAACCCAGAGCATTGGAGGTAAGAAATATTGCCTAGTAATTGTGGACGATTACTCCCGTTTTACTTGGGTATATTTCCTTGCAAGCAAGTCTGAAACCTTCTCGTATTTTGAAAAATTTGCTAAAAAGATTCAAAATGAAAAAGGATGTGTTATCTCTAGTATAAGAACAGATCATGGAGGTGAATTTGAAAATCAAGATTTTACAAAATTTTGTGATGAATCTGGCTTAAAGCATGTGTTCTCCTCTCCATATACTCCTCAGCAAAATGGAGTTGTGGAAAGAAAGAACAGATCTCTTCAAGAAATGGCTAGAACTCTTTTAATTGAAAGTAAGATTTCTTCACGATTTTGGGCTGAAGCTGTTTCAACAGCATGCTATATCATCAATAGAGTCTTCTTAAGACCTATTCTAGAGAAAACCCCTTATGAGATATTCAAAGATAAGAAGCCTATTGTTTCATACTTTCATGTATTCGGTTGCAAATGTTTCATATTGAAAAATGCAAAAGATCGAGTTGGTAAGTTTGAAGAAAGATCAGATGAAGGTATCTTCCTTGGATATTCTACATCAAGCAAAGCCTACAGAGTCTATAACAAGAAGAGCCAGACTGTGGAGGAGTCAATGAATGTCAAATTTCAAGACTCAACGCAAGATGAATCAAGTCAGACTCATCAAGAAGAGTCTGAACCTGCTCCAGACCCTCCAAAGCTTACAACTCAAGAAGCATCTCAGTCTCTGGAAAACCAGCATCAGGTTGTTCGTGAAGATCCAAATAAAGAAAGAGATCATCAATCAGACAAATCAACAAGTAACTGGAAGCATAAGTCCAGTCATCCCAAAGATCTTATAATCGGCGAAATTAATGAAGGAATTCGCACCAGATCCAAAAGGCGAGAAGAGTCTAGTGCTGTGGCTCTCGTTTCTGAAATTGAACCAAAAAGCATAGAAGAAGCTTTATCTGATGAAAGCTGGATTGAAGCTATGCAAGAAGAGCTCAGACAGTTCAACATTAATGATGTCTGGGAATTGACATCCAAACCAAAAGGTAAAACTGTTATTGGAGCTAAATGGGTGTTCAGAAACAAGATGAATGAGAAAGGAAGAGTCGTACGAAACAAAGCAAGACTCGTGACCAAGGGATATATGCAAGAAGAAGGAATAGATTATGATGAGACTTACGCACCAGTAGCAAGGTTAGAAGCTATTCGACTATTACTTGCTTTTGCTTGTTATAAGAATTTCAGGTTATTCCAAATGGACGTCAAAAGCGCCTTCCTAAATGGATTTATCCATGAGGAAGTGTATGTGGAACAACCACCAGGGTTTGAAGACCCAAAGAAGCCAGACTCAGTCTTCAGACTGAAAAAGACTGAAAAAGGCTTTGTATGGTTTAAAGCAAGCACCCCGAGCTTGGTACGACAGATTGAGTAAGTTTTTAATACAAAATGGTTTTGTCAAAGGTAAAGTAGATACGACTTTATTTATTAAAAAGGAAAACAAAAGTTTCTTACTTGTTCAAATATATGTGGATGACATTATTTTCGGATCCTCTAATGAAAGTCTGTGCAAGAAATTTTCTAAGTCTATGCAGGATGAGTTTGAAATGAGTATGATGGGAGAGTTAACATTCTTTCTTGGTCTTCAAGTAAAACAATTGGAGGAATGAACTTTTATTTATCAAGAAAAATATGCTAATGATCTTGTCAAAAGGTTTGGACTAGAAAAGTGCAAAAAGACCGACATACCAATGTCAAGTTCTTTGAAGATAGACAAAGATGAAGAAGGAAAGAAAGTTGATCAAAAGCTGTACAGGAGCATCATTGGTTCACTTCTTTATCTTACTGCTTCTAGACCTGACATTTTGTTGAGTGTTTGCATCTGTGCTAGGTTTCAATTAGATCCTAGAGAATCTCATCTCAGTGCTGCGAGATGCATCATTAAATACGTTGCTTCATCATCAAGCATCGGTCTTTGGTATCCTAAGAAGGGAGACTTTAATCTTCTGGGATATTCAGACGCAGATCTGGCCGGTTGCAGAGTTGATAGAAAGAGCACTTCGGGAACTTGCCAGTTGCTTGGAAGCAGGACAGTGTCTTGGTTTTCAAGGAAACAAAGCACTGTGTCCCTTTCAACAACAGAAGCAGAGTATGTAGCCCTGGGAAGCTGCTGTTCGCAAATTCTATGGATAAAACAACAGCTAAGAGACTTTGAAATTGAAGACTCATGCACGGAGATTAATTGCGACAACACCAGCGCAATCAACCTCACCAAAAATCCAATTCTCCACTCAAGAGCAAAGCATATAGAGATTCGACATCACTTTATTAGAGACCATGTTCAAAATGGAGATGTTTCAATTCAATTTGTTGACTCAAAGAATCAACTGGCAGATATATTCACAAAGCCTTTGGAGAAAAATCAATTTGAGTCTATACGTTCCAGACTCAACATTTTGAGGTATGACGATATCAAAGTCTAAAGACTTTCAGACTCAGTCTTACAAGACTTTATCTGAAAGATAGTCTTGGTACGACCGTCAGACTGTAAGTCTTTCTCTCTTGAATCTTATCTTGAAAAGGTACGATCGTCAGACTGTGTTTAAATTGTTGCTATATTTAATTGATGTAAATATTGCATCGTTTCATTTTCAAAAAGGAAGTTATTTTTGAAATGGATATTTTTGCGGAAAAAGACAGTTATTTTGAGAAGGCATTTTTTATTTCCTTTGTGACGGTTCGTTTATTCCTCTTTTTAACCGATCGTGGACTGTCGATTCCTCTTCACTTTACTCTCAAAAACCCTAGAAAGCATCGATCCTCCATTCCCGTTTGTCTTCTTTGTTTAATCTTCAAAAAGTTGTCATCTTTCCTGGGAAAGTCAAGCAAGGAATCTTCCAAAAACTGAGAAAGATGTCATCTTCAAGAAAGTCTTCGAGAATTGCAAGCAGGGGACCACGGCGGATGAGTGAGGGGCCTACGCACTTCGATCTTACTGAAGATGAAGTGACTCCAGAACAGCAAGCGAGCCCACAACATTCTCAACAGCGTCATTCTCCTCAAGGCGTTGATCATCAACAACAGGAAGAAATCATCGAGGATGCAGACCCTGTAAGAGTTCAAAAGCCCGCTTATATTTACCAGTTATATTGTGCTCTAAAAGGAATTCGTACTCCTTTGAACTACATTGATGATTTTCTTAAAGACAAAGGACATGGGAATGAATATATCTTTCTGAAAAAAAAAATGGAAAGTTTGGGAATTGCTCGAAAAGGGGTGGCTGAGGAAACCCTTGCAAATATCCCAAGTGATCCTCGTGACTGGGGGCCGAATCCTGTAGATGGGAATGATGATGATAAATTATACAGTCAATTCCAACCGAAAATGGGTGTTGCGGTTGATAATCAAGGAAAAAGGGGAGATTTGTTCAGATCAAAGGAGCAAAAGGATTTGTACTCGAAATTGCTGAAGCGTGGGGTGATAAACCCTAGGAGTGTGGATTTTGATTTTCTGGATGCTGTGAATGTGAACTTGAGGGAAAAGTTCAGTTATCTTCAACTTGAAAAATTCTGTTCTGACAAAACAGAGGCCTATGCTGAATTAACTGCATATTTCTATTCAAATCTAAGCTTTTTGGATGCGAATAGATTCTCGTTCAGCGTAAAAGATCAAGACTATGTTGTGGATATGAATATGCTGGCAGATGTGTTAGAAGTCGAAAGAGGAAGATATCAACCAATCAAAGTTTCCATTGCTCGGGCCACTCTTGAACTGGTGAAGGACAGGAGAACAGATGAAAAGATCACCTACTTAAGGATGGGTGCATCCAACATCTTGCTTCACAAGATTGTGATTAATTGCCTCCAACCGAAATCAACTTCCAAGACTGATGTTTCAAGTTCAGAGGCCAAGCTGATGTATGCCATTCTCTTTGGAAAAAGGTTTTCTCTCCCTCACACTGTGATGTTTCACATGTATAGAGCAATGATGAAGGACAGAGGTCAACTCCCTTATCCAAGCCTTGTTACGAAGTTATTCAGACATCTGAATATTCAGCCTCCACAAATCTTTTGTGTTCGACCATGCGATCATATGGTGGTAGGACTGAAAATGGTGACCAAAATGCGTCTGAAGGAACTGAGCAAGGAGTTGGAGAAATTCAAGGAGAAGACTCCTGCAAAATCTCATCAAATCTCTTCTGCAGCTAAAAGAAAAGGGAAGGAGCCCATGGTTGCTCCATCCAAGAGAAGAAGAGCTCTCCTCGTTGAGGATGAAGATGATGAGGAAGACATCACCATCTCTGCATTGGCTTTGAAGAATTTAAGTCGTCCTGCTCCACAGGATGAATCGGAACAAATGTCGAAAGAAGCAGAGGAAAAGGAAGAAGAAGAAAGAGAAGCTGAAAAAGAAGCAGAGGAGGAAAGACCTGAAGAAGAAAGAAGAGAAGAAGGAGAACCTAAAGAACACTCTTCTCCACCTGTAGGCATGGAAACAGGGGGAGATCAGGAGAAAGGAGTGAAGTCTTCATATCCTGATGCAAGTGAAGGAGTCAGTCACTCACCTGCAGACCCAGAGGATGTTTATGCATCTCAATTTCCAGAAGAAGGTCATGAAGTTTCATCGCCAAACCTGCAAGACTATGCTGATCTACCATCGTCTGCATTTACTCCATCAGATCGAGCCGAAGCAAGTACTCAGACTGATAATGGAGCAAATTTTCACAGAGTCATGGATATTCTCTTGGAGATGAGAGGTCAAATTTATGCCTTGGGATGCGAGGTTCAAAGCTTGAAGAATGAAGGTCAAGCTTCTTCCTGTTCATTGAATGATAAGATGCAAGCCCTCTCTGTTCAGAATCAGGCCAATGCCAAGAGTGAGGAGATTGCACAACTGAAGGAAGACTTTAAAAGGCTGGAAGGCATCGTTCAGTCTATGGAAAATTTCCAGCTTGTCCGCGTTCCCAAGCAATCTTGACTTCATCTCATCCTTTTTAATGATGACAAAAAGGGGGAGAGATGCAAGATTTGATCAAATTTTCAAACTTTTAATCGTGTGTTGTTTTGTTTTGTTAACTTTGTTTTGTGTCTGGATGAGAACTGAACTAGACTTGGACTTGACTGCTTTTATTAACTAGTATTGATATCTTATGGATGGCTTTATCGAATACAAGACTAACTTATTTTCTGTGGTTGCAGATTCTAATGTTATTCAATTAGCCATTTATCTCTATAAGATATGCATATGTGTTTAAGAAATGTTTTGCAGGTCAAAGTTATCCAAATCTGCAGGAAAGTTTTGTCACCATCAAAAAGGGGGAGATTGTTGGAGAAATCTTCTTGAAGTGTTTTGAAGTTGACAAAACGTTTCTATCAGTCTAGTCTGAAGGCTTGCAGACTCTGCTGTTTAAAGTCTGAAGACCTCCAGATAGCCAGACTCAAGACTCAAAGTCTATCCTCATTGACAGTCTCTAATCCATTGAAGAAAGGTTATCCAGAACTGGATGTTTCGTTGAGGATTTAATCTTATCAACTGGAGAAGATCTCATGGCTGGAAAAAGACGGAACAGAATCCTTTGATTGATCAAGATTGATTTGATGATTGAAGATTCGATGATTGTCTAAATATTATTGGAAGGTTCTACTTATGGAAACCGAGATCCTGATTGTATGGGCGAACAGGATTGATGGGCTATCGACACGTTCCTTTAATAGCTCGAACAATCTTCCTAATTGATTCCGTCCAACGGGTAGATTGGAGGAATTCCTTTGATAAGTGCCAACAGGTTTGATGGCATAAAGGAGTATATAAGGAAGACGGTCTTAGTTGTTTAAGGTGTGCGCGATAGAAGAATTCCAAAGTCTGAAGCTCCTTTTTGTTTAGACAATTCCTTTGAGCGAATACTTGTATACGAAAGAGAGAGTCTATATTTGTCAGAAACCTTGAGGAGGTGTGGTAGAACATCTACACTGTGGAATCAAGGCAAAGCTATGCTGTAACTTCTCTTTTGATCATAGTGAAATCCAGCCGGTGGGCTGTCAGTGCGGAAGAGTGGACGTAGGCTTGGAATAAGCCGAACCACTATAAATCCTGTGTTCAATTTTCTCTTCCTCACTCTCTTTACCTTGATCGTATTTCATTTTTTTAATTAAGAGAGAATTTCCTTTCTATCATTTAACAAGAATTGCTTCCGTATCTCGATAAATTGTTTGTGCACCTATTCACCCCCCTCTAGGTGTTTATACTAGCTATCTCACGCGCCCGCGTCGCCTCGCTCGCACCGCCGCACCACCAACTCCACCTCCGCCGCGCGCCACCTCGCCTGCTGTGCGCACCGACCCCCGACGACCCGACGCTGCTCCTTCTCCACCTGCGGCTGCTGCCTCGCCGCTCCATCGCGCCTCTGCACCCACCGCTCGAAGTCACGAGTGACGCCCGTAAGCTGTAGCACCCGTCACTGAGTCCTGCTCGTCGCTGCGCCCGCTGTCGGACCGCCAAGTCCTGTCCGTCGCTATTGCACTGAGCCGTGCCGATTCGCGCTGAGCCCCATCGGAGCCAAGCCCGAATCAGATCTGAAGTTCATCGCCTGCACCCGCAGCCATCACCTGCACCTCCTGTTGACGCCGCGAGCACCTTCCAGTCCACACCCACAGTCGCGCCTCTGACCGCCCGCACCAGTAACCCCCGAGCTCCATCCTGCTCACCGCCTAACGCCTCAGCTCGACGCCCTGCCCCGCCTGCACTACCGTCACCGCGCCATCGTCTCCCTCCTGCTGGTGAGCTCCGAGTGTCGACGCTGCAACAACCCGCCGCTACCTTCCTCCTTCCGGCGAGTTCCAGACGCAGCTGCTGCTGCAATCCCGCGCCCCTGCCCGTCCTCGACACCTGCGGCAACTCCGCCATCTCTGCTCGACACCAGCAGCTGCGCCCGAGCCTTTTGCAACGCCAGAAGCCGTTCTCGCCGCGACCGTTGCCAGAAGCTACTGCTGCCCGCTCCTTTGCCGTCAGTCTGCCGAGTCCACCAGCTCTCCCTCCTGAGTTGCTGCGCCCGAGCTGCTGCCACCCACTGCACCAGCAACGACTCGCTGCTACCCCGCTCCGCTGTTGACGCCAGATCTCGTTTTCGCTCGCCGTCTGTGAAGTCCGACGCCGGGTGCCGCTCTCCTTCGCCGTCAGTCCACTAGTCGCTGCCGATTCACCTTCGCCGGAGCTGCCCCCCCGGACTGACGACCTGCTTCCCTTCGGAGACCCACGACAAAGCTGTGCGTGGGAAAGGAAAAGATAAAAAAACAACAGGGGAACATTAGGTAGTTTTTTATTATTATTTTATCTTTATTTTATATAGTTTATAGTTTGTTTTTATATAGTTTTTTAGCGTGATTATTCATTAATGCATGATTGAAGTTCCAATGTGAAATAACCCCTCAAATTAGGGATTAGGAGTTCGATTTTCACGCCCGAAATCCGACTCACGATCTCTTACAAAAATCGACAATCCAATCTCATGCCCGAGATTCGATTCGCGATTTAATTTAAAATTGACCAACCTGATCTCATGCGCGAGATATGGTTCGTCAATTTTGGGTATTAATCTTATCTTGATTGGATTGGATATCGGGTTATTTGAATTAACTTTTGTTTTGCATAAGAAAAAATTCAAAAAAAAAAAATGCAAGTTAGATTAGGGCTAGGATTAGCGCATTTAGTTATTTCGTTGTTTAAAAAAATAAAAAAAATCCAAAAAAATGCATTCAGGATATTAGTTTTTTTAAGAATTGCACGTGTCAATTTAGAATAGGATTTTTTATTTTAAATTTTTACAACAGAAAAAATCCCAAGAAAAATTAATTAATTTAGGATGCTAGTTTTTTGTAGGTTGCATAATAGGTTTTTTTTATGCATGTTGTAGAAGAGATAACATGTCCCTTTAATTTTCACTCTAGTAGTTTTTTCTGGTGTTTTTTAATTACGAATTTTCATGAAAAAATCATCATGCATTTTAGAATAGAATTGCATGTCTCATTTTAAGTTTAGATCAATTTGCATCTTAGTTAGGAATTTCTAAATTAGGATAACATTCTAGCTTAAATTAGGATTTGGTTTAACCTCATTCCTAATACAAATTAGATGACATTTTAATTTAGATAGATAATTCCCACATTTTTCTAATTCCGAATTTCATGAAAACAAAAAAAAATGTCTTAGAACAAATTAGTTTTGTTTTTTAGGATAGATTGCATGCTTATTAAGAAAACACAAAAACATCGCATTTGCATCATATAGTTTAGGCCATATTATCATGTCATATTATTCCATATTAGATTAGTAGTATGCATTGCATATTGCATGATTTTCATTAAATAAAGTGAAAAAAAAAAGAGAAATTCTGTGTTCATTAGAAATCATATTTAGACTGTCGATGTGAATTCTGATCTAACACTGCAGATGCTTTCGTTGCTATGAGGTAAGTCCTGCAATTTATTCATCGCTTTCTTGGGTGTTAAATTGGTGGTTTGCGCACCCGCTTGATCACCTCACATGTTAAGAAGATAAATTAAAATCAATTCAAGCTGCCTGCAAAAACATTTTTGAAAATAAAAAAGAATGGTACCGAAAGGGCATTAGAGAAATCTAGTGTAACCAAGTCCCCGAACTCACAATCTCTGGTTCGTAGGAGTGAAGTAATTCTCCCATTACTTTACTTGGGTTTCTAATCTACCCACCAAAAATAGATTAGTGGCGACTCCATGATGAAAATCAATTGCATGTTAAGAACTTGAACCTAAGTCGCGAATTGGTATGGGCTTGGGAGAGCCCGAGTTAAGTCTAGGCTTAACAATCCATTAGCCGAACCCTTAGGTGGTCCAACCCACTTCGAGGAGGTCGCGACAGGAGTATTTAAAGAGGTTTATTTGAAGAAGAGCGTGAAAGAAAGAAGAATTCTAAAGTGTGAAGCTTCCAAAACATTTGTCCTTCATCATTTAGTGCTTAAACTTGTATTCGAAAGTGAGAAACTCTAGAGAGTGATCTTGTGAGAACAATAGAGACTCCTCACTGAAAACTCAAGATCACAAGACTGTAACAATCTCTTTTGATTCATAGTGGAAACCAGTCAGAAGGCTGTCAGCGTAGGAGAGTGGACATAGGCTTGATCTAAGCTGAACCGCTATAAATCTTGTGTTCATTTTCCTCTTCCCTGAATTCCTTTATTTTATTCATATTAGTTGTTAGAGTCTGAATCCTTCTGCATAGTCTGTAGTTCATCAAACTCAGTTTAAAAGTAAAGCATTTTTACTGCATATTGCAAAATATGTTTTCACACCTATTCACTCCCTGTAGGTGTTCATATTAGCCTTTTCAATTGATATCAAAACCTGTGTGCTTATTTTATTGAAATGTTTTACTTCTAAGCTAAAGATCTTCTATGGCTAGTATTCTAGCTCCAAGATTGGTTCAGGGACAAAGCAACACTAGACCTCCTTATTTCGATGGAAAATAGTATAATGTATGGAAAAACAAGATTAATGCATTTCTAAGATCCAGAGATCCTATAGAGTGGCATGTTGTTGAAAAAGAAATTAATCCTAAAGCAACATCAGCTTCAGACAAATGGAAAGAAGTGATTGGTGCTGATGAATCAACACAAGCTGAAATTACCAAAAGATAGGCTCTTGACGCAAAAACAATTTATTCTTTATATTGTGCTTTGTCTCCCACAGAATATAACCAGATTTCTTCTTGTGAAACAGCAAAAAAAGTTTGGGACATACTTCATGTTACTTATGAGGGGACTAACCGTGTAAGGGAAACAAAAATAAACATTCTGCTTGGACAATATGAAGCATTCGGAATGAAGTCTGGGGAATCTATCGTTGATATGTTTAGTCACTTTACAGAAATTGTTAATGGCCTGGCTTATCAAGGATAACCAATTTCTGGACCAATGAAAGTCAACAAACTACTGCGTGGACTTTCAAAGGACTGGAATCATATAAAGACTTCAATCAGAGAGACTCAAAGGATTATGCCTCTATCAGTAGATGAACTAATAGGCACACTTCAGTCATACGAAGTGGAGCAGATCAATGATGAGGAAGATCTAAAAGGTAATAAATCAATTGCTTTAAAATCTAACATTGATTCTGATGATATAGATTCGGAAGAGGATATGGATGATGAAGAACTAGCCCTTATGATAAAGAAATTCATAAGACTAAATAGAAAAGGTAGAAGGTTCAATTGGAAGAAGCAGGGCTTGCAGAAGAAACCTACAGAAGGAGCTGAAACTAATAGGGATGTAATAGGCTTCAAGTGCAAGAAAAATGGGCATATCAGACCAAACTGTCCCTTATTGAAAAATAAGAAATGGAAGTTTGAGAAATATAAAAAGACTCAAAGCAGAAACTTGGAGTGACACCGAATGTGAAGAAAGCAAAAAAGAATTTGCAAGCATATGTCTAATGGCTCACTCAGAGTCAGACTTAGAATCAGAGACAGATACTGATTCAGATTCTGACAAAGAAATCGAGGTTAGTAACTCTAAAATTCATGTTAAAGTCTCTATGCATATAGAAGAACTTTGCCTCAATCTCAAATCTTCTCTTAAAAGGATCTATGAACTAAAAATGAGAATTTTAAGCTCGGGCAACAGGAAGTTTCTTGGAAAAAAAAGTTTGAAAATCTGAAAAGAAGTTTTGACGATTTGAAAGAAATTATGATTCTCTTTCAAAAGAAAATGTTATTTTAAAAAGGGAGATCTCATATATTTCAAAAAGGTTTTCAAAAGGATCAGAAAAATTAGAGAAAATTCTTACACCTCAACAAATCTGGTCTTGGTATGAATTTTGAAACTATTCTTTTAATTGATTTTCCTAAAGTAAAAGAGAGACTTAAGCAAAGGCCTCCAAAGACCTTTCACAAAAATCATTTTCAAAAAGTATTTGTTAAACCTGTTGGTCGAAGTTCTCTTAGATGTTCTAACTATAACAGCTCAGAACATTTCGAAAAAGAATGTCCCAAGGTTTTGGAGACCGATTAAGAAAGATTGGGCAAAAACTATTTTTAATACTAACACTCATGGACCCAAGAAAATCCGAGTACCAAAGAAAGTTTGAGTTTTTCTTTTGATTGTAGGTCACTATTAAAAGAAAAGTTAAATGGTATTTGGATAGTGGCTGTTCGAGGCATATGACAAGAGACTCAAGCTGCTTCATAAAGTTTGATAAACTAAATGGAGGAAAAGTTTCTTTTGGATGAAATAGCAAAAGAAAGATTATAGGCTGTGGCACCCCTAAACACCTGAGGTCGCCACAGGTACTTGTTGCTATACCTAATGAACGCTAATCACATCTCTTAACAGAAGTATGGCAGCTCATAGGCATATTATATATATATATATATATATATATATATATCGGTCCCAGCGCAACTTATTAGCGGAAGCATAATTAAAATATCATCATCTCTCCCTCCATCTATCATGATACAATTGCACACCACTAAACTCCATAGGAAAAGATAAAGCCGAGCCACTTTTATTTACATATTTTCATGATGGATTTTTCTCAGGTCGGTATAACAAAAGAAGGGCCAAGACTTTTGACTACACTCGGCCACAACCTCAAAAAGAGACAACTCGACCATCTATGTCGATCGTGCAAAATCCTCCATCTACTAGTGTTAGCTATTGTCCAAAAAGTTGCAGCTCCTACTTCTCGCGTGCGTACAGTCACACCCATGCCGGTGCGTCAGGCGGTGGTGGCAGCAACATCCCTCGCATCACTCCGTCTCGATGAACGTGAACAGATATGAACTCCTGAATGACAAGGCCCTTAGCCAGGCCCACGTCATACATCACTAATGCGCGAACACGAATGAACGTCAGACCAGGGATGGTAGGACAGTCGATTTCCACACACTCAACCTCCACATCCGAAGGAAGGCCGTAAAAGACGCCCCGCGTGACAGCAGGGAGCGGCATCTTTCTAATCTAAAATGTTGGTCCCCAAAGGGGTGAGTACAACCACTCAGCAGGTAAAAGACCCAATAAACCACTCAATGCATCACACAATACAATCATAACAATCATAGCATAAGACATGTCATTCAAGCATCCATGCATAATTTACCTTGGAGCCATGCATATGTCATCATACCACATGTACATACATCCTCATGTAATCATCACCATCATATCATACATGTACCCTCATGCATAGGTGCACATACATCCATGCACTTACCATCATCACGTCACATATACCATCATGCCATAGGTGCACATACATCCATGCACTCATCATCATCATGTCACATATACCATCATGCCATAGGTGCACATACATCCATGCACTTACCATCATGCATCCATGCATACATATTGCCATACCATGCATGATTCAATTTCAATTTCCAAATTTTATCTTTTCATTTTGAACAGCCACATTTTTCTTTTTCCCGGGACCAGTATTTGCATCCCACATTTATTGCTCGCACCCCAACTGGCATCACGAGGAACCTCCGGCACAAACCTCCGGGCATCCGGCACAATACCTACCAGGCATCTCGCACCCCAACTGGCATCACGAGGCATCCCCCAGCACATACCTCCGGGCTTTCGGCTCCCCACGCTCCGGGCATCTCGAAACTCCCGAGGACCCTCCAGCATTCAGCCATTTAAGGCCACCAGGCATCCGGCCTTTACCCTTCTAGCCAGGCATCCCGACACTCCCGGGGCATCGTCGGCTCACACCTCCGACGGCCTTCTCACTTATCTTAGTTCACATTTTCAATTATAGCTCAATTTCAACATGGCATATGATGTGATGGCAAACAAGATCATTTTCATCATTTGATTCTTATATGCATTTTCAATCATCATCATACATGCAGCAAGATACAACCACTAATGACAATACAATCCATGGGGTCCATACAACTTGGAATAATCCATATATCATGTCTTTTTTTGAAATTTACCAAATTCCAGCTTACACAATTTCGGAAAACATATAAATTAAATATCCATATGATCTTCAAAAATCATACAATCAGAGCATGTAATAGAAAAGATATAAATGTAATAATTTCATGAAGAACACATGCCCAAAAGAGCTTCACACAAGAAGATATAGCTCACACAATACAGCATGCAAAATTCGGATAAAATCAGATTGCGCAGTTCTTGAAATATTTCGATTAAAATACTCGAATGACCTCCAAAAATTATGAAATTTTACCAGGGGATAGTCAAGAACCTAAGGTATATTTTTTATGAAGACATCTAGGCCAGATTCGCTCTAGATAATTTACTATAGACGGTCGAAGCTCCTGTTCCTCGTACCGAACAGTGCAGTTTAGCTGTCTCCGAAAAATCGAGGTTTCGCCTACTTATCTTTCTTCATTTCCTCTGAAATTTTGCTATGTTTTTCCTCAAGAGGTATCCTACAACTTTCATTAAGGGATATAGGTGAGATTCTCAAAGGATAGTCACCATATAGTCCACGAAGTCTCGGGAGTCCAATACCATACTTCCAGATCTGCCGTCTTAAAAAGAAAATCGTTTCACTAGGCTAAACTTGCTCGTTTTACCTCAAATTTTAGTATGTTAATATTCAATATATTTCCTACAACTTTCTTGAAGAAGTCGAAGTGAGATTCTCGGTAGAAAGTAACATGCAACACACAAAACCACCAAGAGGTCGACAAAACAGTTCCAGATCTAACGTTTTCGTAGAGGAAGGATTTCACCCATTAAAACTCAGCCATTTTGTCTCAAATTTTATTATGTTATACTTTAATATGTTTTCTACAACTTTTATGAAGAATTCGAAGCCAAAATCCAACTCAAAACACGCATACAAGCCTCTACAACGTTCGGGGTCAGGCGGCACACTCGAAAACAGAATACATTTTCAAGAACAACACACTCTAGCTTCGGTTCCTCATACCCTAAACATCCGAGATTCACCATCACTCAATCACACATGCAAGAAACAACATGCAAGAGCAGAATATAGATCCCAACTTTCCTTCAAATCAAGCAAACAACGGCACACGGACGGCGACGGACGAGCGGGCCTCCTCCTTCGCGCGGCTTCTCCCTCTCTCTCTCGGTTCCTCACTCTCTCGCAACCCTCTCTCTCTCTTACTTGGCTTGGGCGACAGCCCCCTAAACCCGCCACTTTCTCTTTTAATTCCCCCACAAAATCATCATTTGCAATGATTAAGAGCCACCCACAATGACCAATGCATGAAGTCTCCTTTTTGCCACTTGGCAAGACCCATGCATAATGGGCTTGGAAGTGGGCCGGCCACTCCCCCTCTCCTTGGTCGATAGCCCTCTCCATGGGCTTCATGGGCTGGCCTTTTGGCCCATCAAAGGTCTACACTCTTTGGCCTAAGGCCCAAGCCTAATTAAATCAAATTTCAACCCCCTTTTTAAATACTAATTAGATATTTATTGAACCAAAGTACTATAGTGTATAAATTAAATAATTATACACTTGAAATCACAAATCCATAGATTCTAACCCACAATACATATGGCCAAAGATAGATCATCCTTTTCCAAAATTTATCCATTAAATTTGGCCATAGTCCTTAATACAAGACATTAATTTAAGCACCCCTAATGACCGGTAAGGAATTTTAGGATGCCACATAGGCTGTGGAATTGTGAAGATTGGAAGTCTGACTATCAACAATGTTTCCCTGGTAAAAGGTTTAAACTACAATCTTCTGAGCATAAGTCAGTTGTGTGATACTGGTTTCAGAATAAACTTCCAAGAAGGCATTTGTTCAGAAATAAGTCAAGACTTCTCTCAATCCTTTACTGGGCAAAGACATGACAACATATATCTTCTAGACGTAAATCCAGAAAGCTCTCAATGCCTTATTTCTATTCAAGATGAAGCAAGTCTCTGGCATCGGAAGCTTGGTCACGTAAATATAAAGCAGATTGTCAAGGTTTCCTCTAAGAAGCTAGTTCGACGGCTTCTTAATCTAGGTTATCAAAAGTCTGAATTATGTACTCCCTGTGTCTTAGGAAAACATAACAGAAGTTCTTTTAAACCAGTAAATCAGGTTTCTACCAGTCGAGTATTGCAGCTTCTTCATATGGATCTTTTTGGACCAATAAGAACTCAGAGTATTGGTGGAAAGAAGTATAGTATGGTAATAGTGGATGATTATTCACGTTTTACTTGGGTATTCTTTTTGGCAAATAAATCTGAAACTTTTTCATATTTTTCAAAGTTTGCCAAAAAAGTTCAAAATGAGAAAGGTTATGCAATTTCAAGCATAAGACCATGGAGGTGAATTTGAAATCAAGATTTTGTAGACTTCTGTAATGAATCTGGTTTTCAGCATGTTTTCTCCTCTCCATATACTCCAAAACAAAACGGGGTTGTGGAAAGGAAAAACAAATCTCTACAGTAGATGACCAGAACTCTATCGATATAAAGCAAAATACCCTCTCGATTTTGGGCAGAAGTAATTTCTACTGCATGTTATATTATCAACAGAGTGTTCTTAAGGCATATTCTAAAGAAGACTCCCTATGAGATATATAAAGGAAAGAAGCCAAAAGTACCCTACTTTCATGTCTTTGGCTGTAAGTGCTTTTTTTGAATAATGCAAATGATCTATCTGGAAAGTTAGAAGAAAAAGAAGACAAATGAATTTTTCTTGGGTACTCTATGGCAAGTAAAGCTTACAGGGTCTTTAACAAAAAGATTCAATTTGTGGAAGAATCTATGAACGTTAGGTTTCAGGAAAATATGCAGATTTAGCCATATCAGGTTCAACTTGAAGAGTATGAACCAGTTCCAGACTTAACAAAGTCTATTTCTCCTGAAGAAGTTCAGACTTCTAGAGTACAACAACAAGTAGAACAAGAAGATTCAAACGAAACAAAGGATCAACAAACTCTCAAGCCAAATAACAACTGGAAGCACAAGTCAAGTCATCCCAAAGAACTCATCATTGGCAACATTGATGAAGGAATTTACACCAGATCTAAAGGAAGAGAAGACTCCAGTGCTTTAACACTTGTTTCTGAGATAGAACCAAAAGGAGTAGAAGAAGCACTGTCTGATGAAAACTGGATAAAAGCTATGCAAGAAGAATTCAGACAATTCAACATCAATGATGTGTGGGAGCTTATTCCAAAACCCAAAGGCAAATATGTTATTGGAACGAAGCGAGTTTTCAAAAACAAGATGGATGAGAAAGGAAAAGTGATCAGAAACAAAATAACACTAGTGTCAAAAGGATACACACAGGAAGAAGGGATAGATTATGACAAGACCTATGCACCAGTAGCAAGGTTAGAAGCAATTAGATTATTGCTTGCTTTTACTTGTTTCCAAAATTTTAGGTTATTCCAAATGGATGTCAAAAGTTCTTTTCTCAATGGATTCATTCAAGAAGAAGTCTATGTGGAACAACCACCAGGATTTGAAGATCCAAGAAAACCATACTCTGTCTACAGACTTAAAAAGGCATTGTATGGTATGAAGTCGGCTCCATGAGCCTGGTATGAAAGGTTGAGTAAGTTTCTAACTTAGAATGATTTTGAAAAAGGAAATGTTAATACTACTTTGTTTATAAAAAGGGAAGGAAAACATTTTCTACTTGTACAAATTTATGTAGATGATATAATCTTTGGTTCTCTTAACGAAAGTCTTTACAAGAAATTTTCAAGATCTATGCAGGATGAATTCATAATGAGCATGATGGGTGAATTGACCTTCTTTCGGGGATTACAAGTTAGATAATCAAAGAAATATATATTCATTCACCAGAAGAAATATGCCAAAGATCTTGTCAAGAAATTTGGATTGGAGAATTGCAAGAGGATAAAAACTCCTATATCGAGTTCATCAAAACTGGACAAGGATGAAGGAGGAAAGAAAGTAGCTCAGAAACTGTACAGAAGCATGATCGGTTCTCTTCTTTACCTCACTGCCTCTAAACTTGATATTTTATTTAGTGTGTGCATCTGTGCTAGATTTCAGTCTGATCCAAAGGAATCTCATCTCAGTGCTATTAAACACATCATAAAATATGTGGCGATTTTTCCAAAGCTGGGCCTATGGTATCCAAAAGAATGAGACTTTACTTTTCTTGGTTATTCTGATGCTAACCTAGCCGGTTGTAGAGTTGACAGAAAGAGCACATCTAGCACTTGTCAACTGTTGGGTCAAATGCTGGTATCTTGGTTCTCAAGGAAACAAAATACAATGGCATTATCAACAGCAGAAGCAGAAGATATTGCTCTTGCGAGTTGTTGTTCTCAAATTTTTTGGATAAGACAACAACTAAGAGACTTTGGAATAAAAGAATCCTGCATAGAGATCAGATGCGACAACACAAGTGCTATTAATCTCACAAAAAACCCCATTCTTCATTCAAGGGCGAAGCATATAGAGATTCGACATCATTTTATAAGAGATCATGTCAAAAATGGCGAGATTATGGTTCAGTTTATTGATTCAAAAAAATTAGTTGGCAACATATTCACAAAATTGTTGGAGAAAAACTTATTTGAGTCCATTCGTTATCTCTCCTATCGATTAAAGTCTGAAGTTGCTCAGACTCATAACTTCAACTTGAGGAAGCCATTTCAGTATGAACATTTTCTTAAATCCAGGTATTTTATTTTTAGAATGTAAATTCTAAACAAGTATGATTTTATCTGAATCAACACTTGCCTATTTTATTTTTGGAAGTTACTATGTTCTTGCTGAAATTCGATTTCAAATTTTTTAGCAATTACCATCTTTAATTTTAATTCTGAAAAGGCATTTTTCTTGTGACGTTTTGGTTACCTCGTTTTGATTTGCTTAAATACTTCAAAACACTCTTTTTCGAAGCACAAGTTTTTTTCCAAACCCTAACATCAAAACTCTCTCTCTCTCTCTCTCCCTCAACTTTTTCTCTCAAAATTTCTCTGCAAGTTTTCATCTTTTCTTCACAAGAACATGTCTATAAAATCTTCCAAGACTGCATCCATGTCGCACCAGAGGAAATCTTCTTGGATCGCAAGTCAGGGGCCTCGGAACATGCCAGAAAGACCGACTCACTTCAATCTCATTGGTAAAGACTCTCCTCAGGACTCTCCTCATCAGCCTTTGGAAGAAGAAGTTGATCATGATGTAGTTCCTCTTAGAGTTTTGACACCCCAAGTTCTTTACAAGCATTATTGTTATCTGAAACAAGGTGGTTCTCAAATGTCCTTTATCACTAGTTTTCTGAAAAGCCATGGGCATGGGAACGAAATTGTGTTCTTAAGAGCCATGCAAAGATTAGGAGTGGCGCCGAAAAGTTTGGCAGAAAAGGCTTTTCTTCGTTTTCCTTCTGATCCTAGATTTAGTTCTGAGAGCCAACTTGAAAATAAGGATGATGATGAGCGAATCTTTTCAAATTTTCAAGCTAGGATGGGTGTGGCTACTGATGTCCCTGGTGAAAGAACGAAACTGTTTCGTTCTAAGGAGCATAAAAGAGTTTATGCCTAGATGTTAAACAGAGGGGTGATAAACTCTCGAATAGTAGATTTTGACTTCTTGGACTCGATAAAAGTTAACTTGAGGGAAAAATTGGCCATCCTTCAACTTGAAAAGTTTTGTGCTGAGACGGTTGTGGCTTATCCCAAATTGATAGCATACTTCTATTCAAATCAGTCTTTCCTTGATCAGAATCGCATTTAGTTCACTGTTTGTGACAAAGCCTTTGTTGTGGTTGTAGACATTCTGGCCAATATTCTGGGAGTTGAAAGAAGTGGTTTTCAACTAATCAATATCTTCATTGGTCAAGCCACTAGATTTCTGGTAAAGGACAGACTGCCAAGTGGAGGTATCACATACTCTCGATTGCCAGCCTCTAACATTTTGTTGCACAAAGTTGTCATCAACCGCATCAGACCCAAGGCAGCCTCCAAAACTAATGTTTCCAGATTTGAGGCAATAATCATGTGGGCAATCTGCAAATGGGATTCGTTTCTCACTTCCTCATATCATCCTTCTACATGTGTATAGGATTATCATGAAAGAAAAGGGCCAATTGCCCTACTCTACCTTGGTTACAAGATTGTTTCACCATTTCAGATATAGTTTCCCTCTTCACTTTGTTCAAGAACTATTGCTTCTATGGAGATAGGAATGAAGATGATCTCCAAAATGAGGCTGAAGGATCTGACTAAGGCCATTGAGCTTTTGAAGAAGGAATCCTCAAGCAAAATCAAAGAATGATCTGCTGGTGCAAGAAAGCACAAAGGCAAGGAAGTTGTGCAAGAAACTAGAAAGAAAATGAGATCACTTATCCTGCAGGATGAAGAGGATGAAGATGATCTAACCATTTCTGCCATTGCCTTAAGAAATCTTCAAAGCTTTGTTGCTTTTGAGAAATCAAAAGAAAGAGAAGATGAAGAAGAGGAAGAAGAAGAAGCAAGAGTTGAAGGTGAAGAAGAAGATGAAGGTAATTCTAAAGAGAATGGTGAGGATGATGACAAAAATAACTCTGATCAAGAGATTGTTGCAATAACATTATCAGAGGATTATGAAGAAACCAGAGATGACCCTAAAAGAGTACAAACTGAGACAGAACATCACTCTCGTTCTGAAAAAGAAAAGGTACAAGAAGAAGGAATTTCTTCTCCACCTGTAGGCACAGAAACAAGGGGAGCTCATGAGAAAACAGAGACTTCTTCTCCACCTAATGAGAGTGATGGTATAAGCAGATCTCCTACAGACCTTGAAGATGTTTTTGCATCTCAATTCCCTGAAGCTGAGGTTGAAGAGTCTACTCCAAGTCAGGGTGAAAAACAAACTGCCCTTGATCAAGTTGATGTTCCCTCATCTCTCAATTGTCCACAAATTCAATTCGCTGAAGGTAGTGCTCAGACAAAACCTGATGCAAACTATCCAAGGATAGTAGAGCTCCTTTTGGAGGTTAAAGCTTAGCAATATGCGATGGAGGTTGAGATCCAGAAGCTTCACACTGCCTTGAGATCTACTTCAGATTTTCTCACTGGCAAGGTATAATCTCTAGACACTCAAGTTCAAATCTTGAATCAACAAGTTTCACAAACTATAGCCAAGGTCGAGAATCTTTATCATTAGTGCCAAGAGAAGCTTAAGGAGGCAGTGTAGTCGCTGGGGGATTTCTGACTCGTTCGAGTTCCTAGACAACCCTGATTGCATTTATCTTTGAAATCCTTTTTTGACTTTCTCTTTCTTTTTGATGTTGACAAAAAGGGGGAGAATGAGAGCAGATTTAACTTGATTAAACTTTTTGTTTTAACTTTGGTTAAATTATTTGTTTGAACTAGTCGTGTTGAACTTTTGCATTCTGCAATCAACTCGGTTATTATGGATTTGGATTGAATCTTTGTCTAAATTAATGTGTTTTTTGTGGTTGCAAAATTGATGTTCTCCAAATCTATAACAATATGTTTTTATAAGTTATCATGTACTGCTAAAGTGTTGTTTTGCAGGATATAAATTTTAAATCTGCAGGAAAGTTTTGTCACCATCAAAAAGGGGGAGATTGTTGGAGAAAACTCCTATGATGTTTTGAAGCTAACAAAACTTATCTAAGTTCTATTCTAAAGAATGCCAGACTTCTGTGTCAAAGTCTATCTTACATCAAAAGTCTGTCCACTCTGACAAGTTCCAAACTGAAAGCAAGAATGAAGACTTAATCAAACTCAAGATTATTTTCTTCCTTCAAGGTTTCAATACGTACAAGATATATAAGGTTTTCTAGTTAGAAATATCACCTACCATATTGGTTATCTTTATTGGAATCAATTTGGTAACAACAAATCATTTCGGAAGGCAAGCTTATTTGGAAATAATCTACTTATGGAAACCAAGATCCTAATTGTATGGGCGAACATGATTGACAAGCTTTCATCTCAATCTTCAAATGGCTCGAGATCTCCTTGATTGATTCTGTCCAACAGGTTGATTGGAAGAATTCCTTTAGGAAGTGCCAACGGTTGAAAAGGCATGAAGGAGTATTTAATGAGGTTTTTCAAGTCATTCGATGAAGAGCGTAAAAGAAGAATTCCAAAGTCTGAAGCTTCCAAAACATTTGTCCTTCATCATTTAGTACTTAAACTTGTATTCGAAAGTAAGAAACTTTAGAGAGTGATATGGTGAGAACAGTAGAGACTTCTCACTGAAAAGTCGAGATCATAGGGCTGTTGTGGCATCCCGGAAATTCAAAGCCAAGCCTTAAGGTGTGTTAAATGTCTTTAATTAGGTGATAGAATTTTATGGCTTATGCTTGAGCCAATTTGTCTTCTAATTTGATGAATTTTGCTTGTGTTGTGGAAATTTAAATTTAAATGCTTGGCCATATGATTTAAATTTCAATAATTAAAATATTCCAAGACTTTGGCCAAGATGAAATTTGAAATTAGAAATATTTATAGAAAAGAATTCAAAAAAAAAAAAGAGAAAATAGGGTTATTTTCGAAATGGGCCTTGGACCCATTAGCCTAAAGCTTGGTGGGCCAAGCTAGTCGGCCCATTGGGCCCAAGAGGGGAGTTCGACCAGCCCAAGAAGGAGTGGCCGGTTGGGCCTAAGCCCAAGCCCATTAACCCAAATCAAATTTCAAAAATAGAAATGACAAGTGGCAAGACAAGCCCTCATGCATTGGCCATGGTTGAGGTGAGTTAATCATTGCAATTGAGGGGATATAAAAAGGGGATTAGGAGAGAGAGTGGCCGTTTTCTTCATTTGGCCGAGAGAGTGTGCGAGAGAGAGAGCTTGAGCGGAAGAGAGGCCGAGAGGAAGAGGAAGGAGGGAGCCGCCCGTCCGCCGTACGTCCGCCTAGTCCAACCATCCTACGCCGCCGTGTGTTGCTGTGTGTTCTTCTTTAAGGCAAGTGGGGGTCCATAACTTCTCTTGCATGTTGTTTTGATGGTTGCATGTTCGGTTTTAGGGGTGATTTGGACGAAATACCGAAGTAAGGGTTGAATGTGTTCATGTTATGTGGCTGTTTCCGTTCGGTTTGTGGTAGACAGTTTCTTATTCGAGCTTGCATGTGTATTTGGAGTGTGATTTTGGCTTTGGTGTCTTCATGAAAGTTGAAGCTAACATCTTGTAGTATGACATACTCGAATTTCATGGAAAACGAAGGTGATATGAGGGGTCAAAAGCTCTGTTATACGGAGACTTCAGATCTGCGAATTTCCTACTGACCTCTTGATGATTTCTTGGTTGCATGTTGATTTCTGTTGGAGATCTCACTTTGTTGTCTTCATGAAAGTTGTTGGTAACATCCTAAACTATAACATACTCAAATTTGAAGAGAAATGAACAAGTATAGCCTAGTTAATCGGCTAGATCTTTGAGACGTTTGGTTCTGTTGAAATATACCGAGACACCCGAGACTTCAAGGACTAAAAAGAGGATCATGCTTTGGTTATTTAACCTAGATTTCTTCATGAAACTTGTAAAGGACACATTGATATATAACATACTCGAATTTCAGGAGAAACGAAAGAGATTTGATGGGTCAAACCTAAGTTTTTCGGTGATATGTACTCTGGACGAAACGGTAGAGGTTCCAGAAGCTTCATGGAGTTGTATAAATTAATCTATAAATAATTTGGCTTAGAGTTCTACATGAAAAATGCACGAAAATGTGTTGGCTATCACCCTGTAAAATTTGGGAATTTTCGGAGGTCATATGAGTATTTTAATTGAATTAATTCGAAAACTGTGCAATCTGGCCATTTTCCGAATATTGTGTGTATATTGTGGAAATTTGGGAAATTATGTAAAATGCAAATTAGCCATGGATTTTATGTGAAATTTGATTCTAATTGTTTGTTTGATGATTGATTGAAGATTATGATTTTTGGAAAATCATAAATATTAAATATAATATTTATTTATGAAAATAAATAATATAATAATAAAATAATAAAATAATAAAATAATAAAATAAAAAGTGGATTATTGTATTGGCCATGAGTCCTATGGAATTATGATGCATTGCTATATGACATTGATGCATGTATGATCATGAATTATGATGCATTGTTATATGGCATTGATGCATGTATGATTATGAATCATGATGCATGTGTGTGAATCATATGCCATGAAATAATAAGATGAAAAGGATGATAAAAAAAGTGGAAAGTGGTATGTGAGTAAGAGGTTGTGGCGGAGGATGTTGTCTGGTGGCCTGGTGGCGTAATTCCAGAGATTCCCTGGGAGTTTCAGGATGCCCGGAATGTGGGGGGCCGGAAGTCCGGTTGTATCTTGGATACATGCCCGGAAGTGACTCGCGATGCCAGGATTGGGGTGCGAGATCCCCGGCTAGAAGGGTAAAGGCCGGAAGCCCTGTCGGAGGTTTCTGCCCGAAAGGAATGCCTCGTGATGCTAGTTGAGATGCGAGATGCCCGGAATGTGGGGGGCCGGAAGCCCAGTGGCCATGAGATGGCTGGGATACTGGGAACCCTGTCGGAGGTTTCTGCCCGAAGGGTGATGATCAAATTGATCATGGAATCCTGTCGGAGGTTTCTGCCCGAAGGATTGATAATGATACCCTGTCGGAGGTTTCTGCCCGAAGGGATGGTGATGATGGTGAATTTGATGATTTGAGAAAAGATAATGTGGGGATCAATTGATAAATAAAAGTGGAAATTGATCTATGATGTGATATGCATGGTGATGCATGGCTAATGATGATATGATATGCATGGTGATGCATGGCTAATGATGATATGATGTGATATGCATGATGATGCATGGTTAATGATGATATGATGTGATATGCATGGTGATGCATGGCTAATGATGATATGATGTGATATGCATGGTGATGCATGGCTAATGATGATATGATGTGATATGCATGGTGATGCATGGCTAATGATGATGTGATATGCATGGTGATGCATGGCTAATGATGATATGATGTGATATGCATGGTGATGCATGGCTAATGATGATATGATGATCACCTATGATAATATATGCATGACGATGCATGATGATGATGATGTGATGTGATATAATGATCACCTATGATGATATGCATGATGAAATGCATGATGATGATAATGATGTATGATATACCGTGATGATGATATATATGATGTGATGATGCATGATATGCATGGTTACAAGGTAAGTGATGCTTGCAACGTGTGATGATATGTATGATGCATTGGAATGTTATTGGATTTCCCTATCTGCTGAGTGGTTGTACTCACCCCTTTTGGGGATAACATTTCAGATTAGCACTATGCCGCTACCTGCTGTTTCGCGTGGGGTATTTTACGGTCTACCGTCTGATGTTGAGGTGGAGTGTACGGAGATAGATTGTCCCTCTGTGCCCGGATTGACGTTTATCCGAGTACGATGCTTGGTCATGTATGATATCGGCCTGGCTGGGGGCCCTGTCATACAAGAGTTCCTGTCTGTGCACGTTTGACGGGATGGAGCGATGCGAGGGATGCTGCCGCCGCCACCACCTGATGCACCGGGTTGGGTGTGAGACCTGCGCGCGAGGAGTAGGAGCTAGATCACTTTTTGATGTAGATAGTTGACGCTGGTGATGGGAGGGTTTGTGTTCATGTGATGTTAGGGGTCGAGGTTTCTTTTTGAGATTTTAGGTAGGACATGGCAGAGTCCCAACCTTTCTGGTTTGTGTACCGACCCGAAGGAAAACCCCATCTCGCTATATGTATGTATGTAAGCAAAGTGTCAACGTTATTTATAAAATCGTGCTGTTAGTTGGTGTGTATTTGTATCATGGGTTAGAAGGGAGATAGATGACGATGTGAATTTTGCTTCCGCTATGAGCCGCGCATGGGACCGCTTTAAAAAAAAAAATGCCTGTAATCTGGCAAGGCTTAATTTAGCCAAGAGATAGAGATGGTAAAAGATGTAACACCGGCGCTGGTGACGACCTGTGAAGGGTTCGGGGTGTCACAGCTGTAGCATTCTCTTTTGATTCATAGTGGAAACCAGCCAGAAGGCTATCAGCGTGGGAGAGTGGACGTAGGTTTGATCTAAGTTGAACCACTATAAATCTTGTGTTTGTTTTTCTCTTCCTTGAACTCCTTTACTTTATTTGTATTAGTTGTTAGAGTCTGAATCCTTCTGCATAGTCTGTAGTTTATAAGACTCAATTTAAAAGTAAAGCATTTTTACTACATATTGCAAAATCTATTTTCACACTTATTCACCTCTCTCTAGGTGTTCATACTAGCCCTTTCAACAACAACAGTTATTAACAGAGCATCTAGATGGCACCGTTTGAAGCGTTATATGACAGAGCTTATAGAACGCCAGTTTGTTGGGATAAGTTGGAGAGTGTAAGATCACCGGCCCTGAGTTGGTCCAGCAGTCAGTCGATGCCGTCAAGGTCATTCGAGAATGATTTATGACTGCTTAGAGTCATCAGTAAAGTTATGCAGACAAGCAGCGAAGACCATTGGAATTCCAAGTTGGTGAACACGTATTCCTTAAAGTGTCACTGATGAGGGATATTTCGCGCTTCGATAAGAAAGGGAAGTTAAGTCCGAGGTACGTCGATCCCTTTGAAATTTTGGAGCGAATTGGGACTCTAGCGTATCATCTTGCGTTGCCACCAAGACTTGCACAAGTGCATGACGTCTTCCATGTGTCGATGTTGAGGAAGTATGAGCTTGACCCAGCCCACGTGCTGAATTTTGAAGAATTAGATGTGGATGAGAGAGTATCATTCGTGGAGAGACCAGTCCGAAAAGTGGATTGAAAGGAGCAAGTGTTGCGCAACAAGACGATCCTCTCACTCAAAGTCGTTTGGCAACACCACGAGACAGAAGGAGCAATGTGGGAAAGCGAAGAATCAATGAGACGTCAATACCCCCACCTTTTTGAAGAAGAATTGTAATGGTTTAAATTTCGAGGACGAAATTTTTATGAGAGGGGAAGAGTTCTGACATCCTGAATTTCGATGCCGTCTCGATAATATGAAATGGGCATTTCATCAACGCACTTATAGTCCTATTTCTCGGAGCCGATTACTCTCGAGTTAACTAATCTATTAGGTGAAGCTGTTAAGAGATATAAATGCAACAGACTCGAGAATTCGATCAGAAATCGACTGCTCGACCATAATAATCGGCAAGGGTCAATACGGCACCGTTATAATCAATTAGTGATCGGATATAGGTTGATTCGACGGAATTACATAATTAAACTGCAGGTGATTCCACATGATTGCGAAATTCGCATCGAACAACACTAACTCGATTTTTTTATCGATTTTGTACTCGGTACACGTAATTGAAACCTTACAATTTTTGCAACAATTGAGAGTCGCCAATGAGTCGAAGATGTACAAACGTGGATAAAAAATTATTGACCACCGGTCAAATGCGCTAAAATCTCTAAAAGCTTCCCTATAGGTTAGATCGTGCTAAATTCGCGTCCGGTCAATTTTAACCACGAAATTGAATTCAGTTTTGAGAATCGAACGTTTGAACGTGTCAGGATCTCGTATCATCTTTTGGGAAATTTCTGTCGATGTGAATAGATGCTCTGCAATTGGATGTTAGACTCCCGAAGAAAATATAATCAAGTAGCGCTGCTAATTATAAATAGGGTGCATCAATTATGAGGTTCCAACTTTTTATGCATATTAGATAATTAGATTATATATTAATAGGGTGCATTAATTAGGGTTGGGGATTTGGTCTTTTGGGGTTTCTCCGGTGAGGTGAGCCTTGGGGAATCTATGGGTTACAATTTTACTTGCTCTCACAACGACACTCCCACTAATCTTGAGGTCAAGACTTGGTCAACCAATCAAATTTCATGAATTAGAATTTACATTTGATGTATGCTCTCGCGCTAATCAAATTATTTCTAATTTTATATAATTTGGAGACTACAAAGAGCATTGGCATCTACAAGTGAAAGTTCCTAGGATCCCCAATCCCTTTATATAAAGAAAGATGCTCGTTCCTTCTATCAATGTAGTAGAGTGTGACACTACTCTTTTTGCTAGCGTCACTATCCAAAGGTATCTATTTTGGGCTTAGACAAGCTAATTTTCAATTAGGTTAATTCCTTTTGCGGTTCGAGAATATGTGGTACAATAATGGTAGTAAGAGTGCAGCGAAATTAATCTCTCTGAGAAACAAGATGAGAGGAAATTACACTAGCCCCTATTATGTATTCCCTCATCTGCTCCTTTATTTCCCTTTACTCTCTCATGGTCGTCGTATAACCAAGTTGAGTCAGCACCTTCTAATACATGAGCTTGGACTCGACTAAATCAAGGTCGTTCATGACCCGGTACCCAATTTGGGCTCGATCCAGCTTGACTCACTTAGATTTTCAAGGGGTTGAGCTCAACTTGGTTGTGCTGGTAAATTTTTAGTTGGGATAAGAACGTCACAAGTGTTATAACTTTCATACAGCGTTCACCCAAGTGCTATTACTTTCTTTTCCGTCCACTTTAGTATCATGACTTCTAAAAAACCTTCACTTAAGTGCCATCACTTTCAACCAACCATTCTAGTGCCATAATTTAAAAAAAAAAAAATTCACCCAAGTGTGAGAAACCCGATGTGACATGTCACTCATGGTGTCCTTTTCCCATTTCTAGTCTAAACTCAAGCTTGAGCTCAATTCTCAAATTTGAAAATGTGATAAGTATAAAAAAAAATATTAAGGAAGCAAAATTTTCAACATACTTCATTTAATATTCTATTAGCTTTTGCTATAAATATGTGTGTGAAATAGAAACAATTCCAACAAACTGATATCAACGTAGACTTATAAAAATAGGACTATCAATTTGTGTTATGCCACTATATATATATATGTCGACTATTCGTGTTATTTCCTATAAAAGCAAAGTGTTTTAATATGATGATGAATTATTCTATTGTTAAAAAATGAACCAATGTATCTTAAATTGTGTCAGTTTTAGCCGCAATGCTTATATGTTATATCAAATTCGGATTTTTTTTTTTTTTTTGGGGAGCAAAATCATGTCATACTTTTGCGTTGTGTCAAAAGTAGACAGCCCTACATCAAAAGAATTAAATTAGTATTTTGTTGAATTAGAAAATATGCAAGACTATTGTTAAGATAAATTTAGTTAGTGGATCAGCGGTTCCTTGATTAGGAGAAGGCGGCATGATTCAACGATTTCAATGTTATATAGCTGGTGCCACTGTGAGATATTCCTTGCCCGATGTCACAAGCGAGATTAATGAGAAAAAAGGGAAAAAAGATAGAAAAGAGAAAAATAGGTTAAAAAAAAACGAAAAGAAAAAAGAGGATGCGACTGAACCCTATTCTGCTGCTGTGGCTGCATTTTCGTGAAGGACGTTGAGGACCAGATTCTTCCTTCTTCCTTTAATTATCATGCCACGCCAGTGTAATTAATAGCCTTCTACTTTTTATATATTTACTTGCGAACAGAAACCAATCGATCATAAGATTATCCAGACCTAGTTACGAAAACCCATACATGTCATCCGCAAAATAACGTTGTATGCAGTTGCAGATTGACCTCGATATCATCGGAACGATGGAAGATAATAGGGGATACGGAATTACTCCGAGACTTAATCAGATCTATTCTGCATAAATATAAGAAAGAATGAGACAATAAACGTCTAATCAATCATCGTATGACTTCATGCGGGCTGCAGTCGGCCTTGTGTTTCTGGAAGAATAGCTATTCTGCTCCCCCTTTCTCTTCTACACTGTTTAGTATATAGGTAAGTTAAACGAGTTTAATCGAACTTGATGTATGGTAGAATAAAAGCTTATTACAGATTTATCTTGAGAAATCCCAAGTCTTGGAAAGGCAGATATGGATTCGATTAGTGTTTTACAAATTGTTAAATTAATATCTCGAGTTTAAGCCGTTTATGGGATCTGACCCGATTTTTGATAAGTCATCAATTTTGATCGGGGAGAGCTCTCTCACTAAAAGATAAAACATGAGCACGTACCTATTTCACTTGTTGGGGGCAAAAAGGCCACGTGAAAGAGAGAGAGGGACAAAAGGCGAGGGTTTGCTTGAGCTTAATTTAGGATTTGCGAGAGATTAAAAGATAATACATGTGGATTTGATTGAGCTTAATTTAGGTGTGGGAAACACTCTTTATTGTTTTTCATTTATTTTTCTGATGATTTTGCATTGATTTAATCGCAAGATCCGTTAGTGTTTTTTCTCGTTATATTACAACAATGTGAAGAGATACTTTGGCGACCGAGTGCTTTTAAAGCTTGCATAGTTCCTAGGATAATCAATTGTCAACAAGAGCAATCCTACGGCGCTATGAGGGAGCTTCATGCAGACGGAGAATAAGCGACGAATCCTGCAAAAATCTCTTCGCAGACAATCCTATCCTTAATCTTTTTAAAGTTAATTCGCTAAGTTGTCTAAGCAAAAGCAAAAAGCAGAAAGCAATGCCATCTTATTTACTCAGCGGTCAAGAATGTTTAACCGGTAGAAAATGGAGGATTGGCATCTGTGACCTTCAAAAGTTTTGTATGGTGAAACTCCTTCTATAGTTTTCCTTTTGTTGTATGGAAAATGTGTTAATTCGGTTAATTCATTTGCATCACTAAACATAAACCATTTGCAAACGTAAATAATAATATTATGGATTTTAAAAAGTGAAAATTCTCCGTCTACTCTTGCACCTTCAATTGTATGTATACTTTTTGAGTGATAATAGCGACAATAATCATAAGAATATATAAAGGGAAGGAAATGTCACACAATATATATATATATATATATATATGTGTGTGTGTGTTCACTTCCCTCCGAACTCATTAAATTCGAATGCATTTAATGTGCAAAAATCATTTTCACTATAATATATTATCAAGAGATTTTCCTTTATTCTTGTATTGACAAAGCTCTTTTGGAAAAGAAAAGAATCACTTCATTAAGTTGAATGCGTTCCGTATGCAAAAGTCAATTTTGCGAATTCACATCTATTATAACTATACGATCAAGAGATTTTCCTACTATACTTTCACTTTCTCTTCACAAAGCTCTTCAAATTTTCCATGGAAAAGAAAAGAAACATTCCATTAAATGTTGCACTAATGTGAAAAGGTCAATTTTAGTAAAATATGTTAGATTAGATTAGTATTGCTATTGGATTATATACTAGATTATATTAGACAGAAAATTTTCTTTGAAATGTTTTTTTTCTCCAATAAGGTGAGCCTTGGGGAATTCAAAGGTCACGATCTTATAGTTAACTACCCAACTATGGATTACAATTTCACGCACTCACACAAGGACACTCCTAATGTTGGGGTCAAGACTTGGTCAACCGATCAAATTTCATGTATTAAGATTAGATTGGATGTGTTCTCTCAAGTTAATCAAATTGTTTCTAATTATATATAACTTGGCGACGACAGAGAGCATTGGCATATATAAAGGGAAAGTTCCTCAGATCCCTAACCCCTTTTTATAAAGTGAGATGTCCGTTCCTTCCGTGAGTGTAGCAAAGTGGGGCACGACTCTTTTCGATAGTGTCACAGTCCCAAGGTACCTATTTTGGGCTTAGACAAAGCTAATAATCAATTAGTTTAATTTCTTATGCGGCGCGGGAAGATGTGGTATCATAATGGTTGTTGGAATGCAAGGAAATTGTTCTCTCTGAAGATACATAATAGAAAGTATTGACACCTAAATTTTACAAATTTATTTAAGACTTAATTGCGTAAAAATTAGGGATTAATTTTCAAACCCTAGCCAAAAAAAAAAAATTACTAAATCGCATTGTGTTTTAACAGTAGGAGTATTTACATCACTAATGATAATTTTTATTTTTTTATTTTATTTTATTTTTCCAAAAAGTTTGCTAATTAAAAAAAAACAGAGAAGAAAATCGAATGAGGTCGAGTAAAGGGCTTTTCTTCGGCCGTGGGCTCATCGACCTATCTCTTTTCCTTTTCTCTCTTTTGCAATTGGGCCAGCCCATCTCCTTTTATTTCAGCCCAGCCCATGCATGAGTCTTCTTCCTCCCCTCACACCAACCATGCTTCTGCAAAAAAGAAAGAGAAAACAGACACATACAAGCTAGGGGCAAGGCAGAGGATCGCGAGGGTAGAGGATGGCGCGATCCCAGGGTCGGAGATCAAACGGTCGCGACAGCCTGGTGCTGACAGAAGCCATGCACGGTTGTTGTTGACTGAGCCTAAAAGGAAGAGAGCAAAGAGAAGATGGGGGTTCTTGGCTGGTTTTTTGGTCAAGAGAGAGCAAAGAGAAGAGGGGGAGTTCTCGGCTGGTTTTTTGGTTGAGAGAGAGCAATAGAGAGAGAAGACAAGAAGCACGAGAGAGAGCTCACAATCGTGCCTAGAAAACACCCTTAGAAGCAACTCCAGAAAAGCAAAAAAAAAAAAAGAAGAAAAAAAAACAGAAATTCCATATCAACCTTTAGAGAGAGAAGTGAGATTTTCACAAACTTTCAATCAAAATTAGCCAAAATCTTCAACTAGAGAGTGAAACTTCACTCAAATATCTTTCCAACCATAGGTCACACATCCAAAATGGAGATTAAAAAGACCTCCTAAAGCCCCCCAAAAAGATACATTCCTAGCAGGCCAAGGGAGTCCTAAGATTTTTCTAAGTGTTGAGTTCGGTTGGTCACAAGTGAGGAAAAGCGAATACTTTTGAGAAAAGTGAGAGACAAATGAGGAAATCCATGACTTAACACCCAAACTAGAATTTATGAATTTTAATGAAATTCCTTGGTATTAGAGTATTATATTATTAGGTCAAGTGAAGGGTAAGTGGACTGTGGCGACCCTAACGGTTCAGGGGCCGTCGAGAGGTGCCACAAAAAGAGACACGTACAAGCCAAGGGCAAGGTAGAGGATCGCGAGGGCAGAGGACGGTGCAATCCTAGGGTCAGAGATCAAGCGGCCGCGACAACCTGGCGGTGACAGAAGCCATGCGCACTTGTTGTTGGCCAGGCTTAAAAGGAAGAGAGCAAAGAGAAGATGGGGGTTCTCGACTGGTTTTTTGGTCGAGAGAGAGCAAAGAGAAGAGGGGTAGTTCTCGGTTGGTTTTTTGGTCGAGAGAAAGCAAGAGAGAGAGAAGACAAGAAGCACGAGAGAGAGCTTAGAATCGTGCCCAAAAAACACCCTCAAAAGCAACTCCAGAAAAGCCAAAAAAAAAAAAAAGAAATTCCAAATCAACCTTTAGAGAGAAAAGTGAGATTTTCACGAACTTTAAGCCAAATTTAGCCAAAATCTTCAACTAGAGAGTGAAACTTCGCTCAAATATCTTTCCAACCATAGGTCACACGTCCAACATAGAGATTAGAAAGACCTCCTAAATCCCCCAGAAAAGATACCCTCCTAGCGGGCTGAGTCCTAAGATTTTTCGAAGTGTTGAGCCTGGTTGGTCATGAGTGAGGAAAAGCGAATGCTTTTGAGAAAAGTGAGAGACAAATGAGGAAATCCATGACTTAAAACCCAAACTAGAATACATATCGTTTAGGTTGGGTTTAATTTGGCCAACAAAAGAGGTCTTGAAGCCTAATTTTGGAGGTCAATGAAAACCTTCGTTGTCAGTTTTCTTCTTCTGCAGATCTCACTTTCAGTTTGAAGGAGCCATTTTCATGTGCCCCTGGAGGATAATTTCCCGTTTCCTCGACCAAGAGTCACTTGAAAAAGAAACTAGGAAGCAAGGTAAGCATCCTAGATGTATTTTTGTATGAGTTTGAACATGTTTTGATCATGAAAATCAAGAGGGAAACTAGTCCAAAGAACTGATTTCCGAGGTCGAAATTTTTCTTAGTGTTTAAAACCTCTTCAATACCCCTACATGCCTGACTTGTTACTCCCATTTGCATGCATTTTTTTTTTTGTCGTTGTGACTTTGATGAATGTTATATGGGAGTACAAATGATGCATAGGACAACCCGATTTAGTCTTTAAATCTCCTTGTGAACCATGAAACCGTCTATAACATGGGCCAAAAACCAAGCCAATCCACATTGAGACATGGTTGGCCATCATAGATTATGCAAGTATGCTTCTTGGAGAGTTCGTTTTTATGTGTCCGGTTGATCGTTTTCAGTGATGTTTGTTGCATTGGAAAGTAAATGTTACCTATTTTTATCCGAATGGATTAATATTTCATATAAATGTTTCATGTGATGGTTGTTAGGGCTTCAATCTGGGGATATGACATGTTTGTTTGACTTGGGTTCAACACTAGATTTGCAAAAAGTCTCCAACCCGCATATTGGAGGCCGTTTTCAGTTTGGTTCCTGCGTGTTCTAAGCTATGATTTCTAGCTAAACCTGTTCTTTGCACGTAATAGTATATCTTTGATACTTTGCTTTCACATTAGATTGCTTGTGGGTCAAGATTAAAGGCCACAAATATGGCCCGAAGAAGCTATTTTGAGGTGATTTGATGCAAGCCAAGTATTCGATAAAATGTTGGAACCAAGCTTCGATTTTGAATTTAAGCTCAATTACTGTGATATTCATGTGTTGTGTTGTTCAATGATAGCATTTATTGATTTAGGGAATTATTATTATTATTTTCAAAAAATTAAAAAAATAAAAATCCAAAATCCAAAAAAATTTCAAAAAAAAATTATCAAAGTGATAAATGGTATCAAATTAAGGTAAAAATGACATCTCTGAAATTTTATTAATTTTATAAGGTCATTTTTCCTAATTTAATGCTATCTTGATATTCTATAATCATTTTTGTAAATAATCTATTTTGCGTAGATTAAAATTATTTTAAGTAATTTCATGCATATAGAGTAATTTCATGCATATTTAAATTCCCATTTCGCTCATGGGGGTCCTGTCCCGGGGCGTGATAACAAGGTCATGTAATATTATTTGCCCGACTTGTATCGGTTTTTCCTTTTCTGCATTTATTTTCAAGTCATTTCAATTTATTGGATGTTTACTTGCGCACCGCTTTTCATTAATTTGAGTGTCAATGTCTCTTCTAAATTATGTTAGGATTAGTCTAGACATTAAGGAAAACAAACCTACAAAAACATTTGCATGGACGCTTAGTGATTTTATAAGAATTATAATTGGTAATCAAGATTGTGTGGCCATTTAGATGAACAACCTTCCAAGTTAGTGGTACCACAAGGACGCTAATAGAAACATTGACGTAAACAAGTCCCCGTTCCTAGAAATCTCTTATTGCGTAGGAATCGAGACAACACTTCCACGTCTTGATTGATTTCTAGCCGACCCCAATAGGCTAGTGGCAACTCCTAGAATTACATAGGTTGTTAAGAATTAAAATATAAAATCCAACGTCGCGCGAGGTATGGGCTTGGGAGAGCCCATGCCTAATTTAGGGCCGTTGGTCCACCTCTTTAGGAAAATACCCCTAAGCCTCTTCCTCTTTCCCTCAGACAGAAAAAGCGAGGTCGTGACAGAAAGGAAATCACATTGGCCCCTATTTTGTATTCCCTCAATTGCTCCATTTACTTTGGTCCTTCTCACCCTCATGGTTGTCGTATAACCAAGTCAACTCAGCACCTTCTAATGCTTGATCTCGAACACAACTTAATTGAGGTCATCCATAACCCGATTCTCAATTTGAGCTTGATCGAACTTGACTTGCTTAAATTTTCAAGGCTTGATTTGCTCCTGCAAGTGAATTTCGAGTAGAGATAAGGATATCACAAGTGTTATAATTTTCTTATAACGCTCACTTGAGCCTCATAATTCTTTTTGTACAACCACTTTAGTACTGTGACTTTGGAAAAGCATTCGTTTAAGTGGCATAACTTTCAACATATCACTTAAACGCTACAACTTTTTAAAAAAGTTTACTCAACGCTAGAAATATAACGTGGCATAACAATTGTAAAGAACAATTTTAAAAAGTTATGAATTCAAGTGATCAATTGAAAAGTTGTATAACACTTAGGTGATTAAAAAAGTCACGGCACTTAAATGAGTGTTGTACATAAGTTACGACACTTGTGGTGTCTTTTTCCTTCTTGGTTTTTTTGCAAATTTGAAAACGCAATAAATAGAAAGAGATTCATTTAGGGATGCGAAATTTTTAACATACTTCATTTAATATTTTTTAATCTTTTTCTATAAATATGTGTGTGAAACTGAAAGCAAACTAGTATCAACATAGACTTATAGAAATACGACTATCAATCGTGTTATGCCACCATACAAATCATGTATCTCAAGTCGTGTCAGTTTTGGCCACATGTTCATATGTCAAATCAAATTTAGTTTTTTTGGGGCAAATTCATGTTGTATTTTTGCGTTGTGTCAACAAAGGACATCCTTAAATTAAAAGAGTAAAATATATTTTTGTTTGAATTATAAATACTCAAGACTATTATTGAGATAATTTCAGTTAGTGGATTAGATCTATTTTTATGCAGTTTTCTCTTTTTCATTAGGGCTAATATCATTAAAAAAAAAAAAACTCCTAATTTGGTGCACTCATGCCCCATTTACCCAAGCTAATTTTTGTGCAACATTTACTCTAAACTGGTATATTCGTGCCGCGTTTATCTCAAAATGATATACACATGTTACATTTACCCCAAATTTGGGTAAATGTGGCATGAATGAACTAACTCAAGGTAAAGGTAGCATAGGTGTAGCATTTGGAGATTTTTTGTGACATAAATAATTAGTTTGAGGTAAATGTGTTACCGTTACACCAGTTTGGGGTAATTGTGGCCCAAGTGTACCAATTTAGAAGCTTTTGTAACATAAAAATTAGTTTGGAGTAAATGTTATATGGATGTATTAGTTTGAGGGTTTTTGGTGATATTAACCATTTTTTTTAGACACCTGAAACAATTTATTACTTTTATTTAAAACAAACAGTTTGGTTTCAACGAGAGATCAAGTGCTCTTACTTTGGTGACATCATCTGTTGACTCTAGGAATAAATAAACCGTTTCTATAATCAAGCCACTAATCCTGTAAAAGTTATTATAATAGTTTTGATAATAAATGAAAAACAATGTACACAATAAAAAGAGAAAAATAGACACACACACACACACACACACATACACACACACACACACAAAAAGAGTCGGCATGTGTCCATTAAAGAAGCGGCTTGGTATTTAGATTAAATTTTGATTTGTACTTAATTACAAATCACAATTCAAGTTCTGAATTGACATAACCCCATTGTTTAATACCTAGCTTCCGAGTCTCATTTAGTTAATAAAAAGCAGCATTTATTACTATCTAAAACATTTGTGAACGTATTAATGACCAGATTGTATCCTTTCATTAGGTTGATATTCTAGATTTGAAATTTAAAACTTTAAGTTCTTTAACACCATAAAAAACAATGATAATGAGTTTGATTTTTACAAATCAAGGTAGATTTAGATAAACCCCCTTTCATCATTACTACAGCATGAGCTTAATTACTCGTAATTTAGGAGATAACTAAATTAATTCTATTTATAGAGTTAATACAATTTGTTTTCTCTGGATGATATATGTAACATGTGTTTGTTTGTAAAGCATGTTATTAGACAAAGATGAATTCATGATATTTAAAGGCTGTTTGGTACAGTTTTCCCATAATTACTTCAGCTATGTCAAGCAGTGATACGACCTTTAGATACTTGGCAAATGGGGTAAGTATACTATCAATACCATAAGTTGTGTACGGCGCTCACTTTGGTATCAAAAGTTTATTTCAGATCACTTAAGTGCCAAAAAGTTTGAAAAACGATCATTTTAGTGTCAACTCCAATCTGATTGCTCGAAAATCCGATGTGACACTTTTTTTTATTAATTTTTTAAGCTAATGTGGCTTGTCGGAGAGTACAGTCAGCATCTAAATAACAAAACAACGCCGTTTGGCGTGTTTCCCCCAAGTCAAACCCTAAATCCCCAAATTGTGAGAGAGAGAGAGAGAGAGAGAGAGAGAGAGAGAGAGAGAGAGGCATGGCATGCACTTCCCCGCCATCTTCTTCCTCAAAGAACAACACCAACACCAGCTAGCAGCGACACTAGCAACAGCGCCGGCACCAGCACCAGCACAACTCCGCCCCCGATTCGTCCAACATTGTCGACAAGCCCAAGCCTTTGTCCTCCTCCTCCTTCTCCTTCCCCCTTCAGAAAGACCCACTTCAGCCACTCCCTGAGCAGAGCCTAATCCACCATCTCCATCTGCACCCTCCTTGTTTTCCTCGCCCTCCTCGTCTTCACTCTCTCCACCTTCGACCCCCCTTCTTCCTTCTCCTCCTCCACCCTCGCCTCCTATTCTTCCCATCGCTTCTTGCTCGAGAAGCAACCTCAACCTCTCCTCGCTCACCTAGTCGAGCAACTACGACAGAGGCCGAGTGACGGTGGCCGAGCAACACTGGCCAACCGAGCTAGGTCGGCGTTGGGCAAGGATTAGACAAAAAAAAAAAAAAAAAACCTTAATTTCAATCCCCATATAAGCTGTGCAACGTTGTTTTTGTGAGGCCATCCACATATGACGGCAAAACGACGTGGTTTTCTTAAGGAGGACAGAAAACGACGTCGTTTAAAACCATGTCAATTTTTTTTAGATATAAACGCCACATTATCATTTGGGCCAGAATCTCTCGTCGGTGGCACCAAAGTGATCGTTTTTCCTCCGATTTGGCACTTAAGTGATCCAACGGAAACTTTTGGCACCAAAGTGAGCGTCGTACACAACTTTTGGCACTGATAGTGTACTTATCCCCTTAACAAAGATCTTCACAACTACAGCACTTCATAAGTTGCAATAGATTACACTAGATTTTTGAAAGCTTGCCTCACCAAACTTTGAGGGACTATAACTTTAAAACATGTACTAGCAAATACATGACTTATGCTGCTTCATAGCATAACCGCAATGGACACAGCTGAATTTCAACCACATCAATAATAGGACCTAATACCCAAAGAAAAAAATCCAAACTTTAGATTTAGTTCCAATTCTACCCTAAACTTTTTTTTGTTCCATAAAAAATTCCAACTTTAGGTTTAGTCTCAATTCTACCATCAAATTTATATTTAGTTCCAATTCTACCATAATTTTTTTTTGTCTCACATAAAACTACCAACTTTTACTTAAATCCCAAATTTACCCCTGTTAACCCTCTGTCCCTAATTTCTCTTAATAAACAAGAGATTGAAAACTCGTGTGACATCCCAAATTTTCGATCTTGTCTTCTACTGAATAAATCGGGCATTTCATTGATGCACTTATAAGGCTATTCTCAGAGCTGATCACTCTCAAGATAACTAGACTATTCAAAGAAGCCATTAATGAATTTTAAGGCAATAGACTTGAGAATTCGACCAGGAATTGGCTTATCGACTGTGCTCATCTTTAGAGGCCATTACGGCACAGTATAAAATCGATTTGAAATCAGAGATAGGTTGGTTCGACTGAGATGTGTGGCTAATCGTGGGTGACACCACTAAATTGAAAAATTCTCGTTGATCGACACTAGACTGATTTTCTTATTGTTTTGGTACCCTGCGTCCGTATTTGAATCCTCGAGATTTTCATGATAACCGAGAGTCGCCAATGAGTCGAGTGGGTTCATTATGACTCGAAGAAAATCGACCACGGGTCATTTACACTAAAAATTTCTGAAAGTTACCTGATAGCCTAAGTTACGCTAAAAACACGTTGAATGAAAATTAACTGCAAATTCAAGTCCAATTCTAGAAATTGAAAATTCTGTCATGTCACAATAAATTCTAGGAGTGTCGACTCAGTCTCAGAAGATTTTTCTACAACTCGAGACATTTTGGGAAAAAGTTGGCATATGATTGTTTTTGTTCAGAAAAAATGCTAGGACAATGTTTTGATTTCACATTTGGGAATCAAGTGGATTGTGTGGGTGAGGAAAAATGCCGAGAGGATCGATGGTGGATTGATTGATTTTATTGAAGCCAATTGAGGTTGATTTGAGAAGAAGCAAGTGTCTAATTGAAGCCATTCCCTTGCAATTTCGTAGCTCCCTCATTGCCTAGCCAATTTGGACCTTCTCAAAGGTTGTTGGGTGTGCTTTGGTGGCCTAAGGACAACCAAGGAACCATGCATGGCCATGAATGGTCAAGGAGACCATGGTGTGGAAGAAATAGCCATGGTGGAGCCCTTGTCCCCTAGATCTTTCCTCTCTCCCTCTAGTCTTCAACTGGCCAGCTTCTTTCTCCCCTCACCTTGCCGTGCAACCACAGCAACTGAAGAAAAACCCAGAAGAAGCCGCCGAAGCAAGCAGCACCCCGCCGGACCACCACACGCCCCCGTCGGACCCATCACGCCACTCGCCTACTCGCCGCCTCACCGCATGACTCCACCCACGCCACTGCCTCCTTCTCGCCCTCATGCTATCCAGCTTGTTGTCCAGCAGTCGTGAGTGGCTGTGGAAGCCCGCCGGAGCCCGTTCGACTGCCGTGGACCGTCCCTTCAAGTCAATGAAGCCTCCACCGGTCTTGTTTTGCCTAACCGAGCTTGTTTCCTCTGTGTTTCAGCACAAAATAGAGGCTATGAAAGTGGGTTTCCAGCAGGCTTGTAGGCCCATTTTGAGGTCAATCCCAACCCCGAAACCTAGGCTCACTTTGGAGAGAAGTGACCCCCACGACATTCCCATCGATTTGATCTGACTCATCCGTTAAACAAATGAGTTTAACTCACTAATCCTCACTTAGTTTACTAATGATACTTAGGATTTGATTAGATTTAATTAAGTGTAATTAGGTGGATAGATTATATTAGAATAATTAAATTAGAATTTTACCTATGCATGTTAGGCAAATGGTTAGTGTAATTAGCAAGTAGATAGGCTCGAGTATTTATTGAACGAACCTAAAAAAATTTCCGGGTCCGTTTCAAAGTCCAATTAGGTATTGCGGGCCTAAATTGGATTTATTGCTATTTAATAATTAATTTTCGTAATTATTTAATTATTTATTTATTTTTCGGAAATTAGACCGGGATGGTCGACGACCGGAATTTTATGCTGATTATCGTGGTGCAGTCTGTTTATTTATTTGAGATTTAATTTGAGCCGAATTGAATGATTTGTGATTTTAGGATTTATTTCCTAAATTAAATTAATTTGGTAATTGAGTGGAAAATTACCGGGCATCGGTCTACAACGCCAAAAATCTATTTTTGGACTGCTGAAAGAAGTAGGAGAAATAAAAGTGAAATTATTATATTTTGGCTAAAGCCGACCGTGTACCCACGCACAATATTTTATCGAGTATGATAAAAGATGAGAAAGAATGTTGTATGACGTGGCTCGGTGACTAAGTAGGTCACCTTAGAGAATGCACGTGACTCATTGATTATATACATCACCTTTGAAATGCATGTAGCTCAGTGATTAGTACGTTGCCTTAGAGAATGCATGTGGCTCGATGATTTGGTATATCACCTTAGAGAATGTACGTGGCTCGGTGATTAAATATGTCACCTTAGAGAATGCACAAGGTTTGGTGATTAGACATGTCACCTTAGAGAATGCGCGTGGCTCAGTGACTAGATTACTATCTTAGAGATTGCATAGTATGGATTAAAATGATTGGGGAATTGTCTAATTGACATGTAATCGACTAGGTCGATTGATCGATGTTTCGATCGGTAGTGGTTGATTGGGTTGAATTGTCTTAAATTACAGGTGGAATCTAAGGCCAAGGTAAGTCCTCTGACCTGTGTGTGCTTAGGCAGCCCATAGTGTATTGGTTTACTAATTGAGTCTTAGGAGGGTAGAATTCGCTGAGACACAGTCTCACCCCGTTGTGGGACAACATTTTAGGCCCCTAGATGGTAGCACCTCCACCTCCTCGTCCTCCGATGTATTATGGCGTACCTGAAGAGATCTCCGAGATGGAAATTCACTTCCTGATACACCCCCACCCCGAGGGACTAGAGTACGTACTAGTTAAGTCCACTGTCTGGGTTGACGTGGGTAAGGACGACTTGAGACCCCACAAGTAGGGAGGGTACCATGCCGAAAAGTGAGGTACCCCTTATTGTTTTAGAAGAAGCATTCAGGAAAGGGACAGCAGATCCCAAAGATGGAGCAGTGGTGGATGCCAAGGATCCCAAGCTGGGAGGCAATCCTGACTCTCTCGTATACTCGGATGTGAGTTCCAGCTGGAGCGTCAAAGAGGGAGTAGTTGAGTCAGAAGATGAAGAACTTGAGGAGAAGCTTGAAGAGGAGGAGCCTAAAGAGGAGGAGTTTGAGGAAGAATCTAAAGAGGATCCAAAGGATGATCTAGAGGAGGATCCGGAGTATGACCCAGATGAGAATTGAGACCCCTACCCTGTTCTACTAACTCGGAGTTGTGATCTAATGTATGATAGATCTGACTGTTTGATAGTATTGTAATATATACTATGAGTTTGCTTTGTATAAAAGTGTGGTTGTGGTTTTTTTAGTTGTAAAAAATATGGCCCTACTTTTCTATCACATTATTTTATTGTCTTGAAATTTTATATATGTTTCCGCATGCGTATTATAAAATGAAAAGGTAGGCGATGCGTCCTGGGACGTCGCTATTAATCGACCAGGTAAGGGATGGGCGCGTGCTCGAGGATCGGGGCATGACATCTTGAGCGCGAGCTCCCCGACCATGAGAGATGGGAGACTCCCCAGCACAAGAGAATGAAGACTGAGAACAAAATCAAAGACCCCCGACCAAGATTAAAGAAAGACTCTCTTAAGAGTAAGAGCCATTGAAGAAAGTCAACATTAATTACTCTAGGCTTTACCCAAATTTCAAATCTAATAAGACGTTGTTTGGGCTGACATGGAAGTTCATCTCCAAAAGACATTTTCTTGAATATGAAATTTAGGAAAAAACTAGAGCAATGACTTGGAAATACTACATCACTAAGAGTAATTATGGATGAAGAGTTAACGGAAGCAAAGATGGGACTCAAGTAAAAGCTTGTGGTTTCTTCTGAGACAAAAAAAGGTTTAGGATAGAATTAGGATAGGGCCTAAAGTTGGTGGTTTTTTATGAGACGGAAAATCAGGGTAAGAGAGAATTATGATGGAGTTAAAGTTGGGAGTTTTTTTAGGGTTTTAGGTCATAAAAGAAGTGCTCCATTTTGTAGGCTATTAAAGAACTTTTTTGTTTTCACAACAAAAAACTTTTAATAATATTTATGTTATTGTTAGGAAAGAGCTTGGCATACAGATGTATCACGTTACTCAGTACACAAATTTAGTAGGTGAGTCTTAGTAGTAGTGCATATTCTATAATTTGTCAGCTCCATTTCACGAGTTGGTAAAAGCCGAACGATCTGATTTTGGTAGTGGGTTCTCATTCAACATGAAAAGCAGACCGGTACGACACTCGTATGGCCTCATATACTAGCAACCTTGAGGGTGATTTTGTGGTACCCCTCGACGGCCCCCAATCCGTTAGGGTCGCCACATATTACTTGCAACTCATCCTATTACATGCCAGTCTAATGACTAATATGATTAAAATGAAACCACAGTTCATAGGGGTTGATCAATGGAATTCCTTACCTTTTTTTTTTTTTTTTTGTAAAGGTCCCAGCGCAGTTCATCAGCGGAAGCATAAACAGGTCTCACCATCTCTCCCTCCAATAACAATAATGCAATGCACACCAACTACGCACCAGAAGAAAAGATAAAGCCGATTCACCTTTACTTATATTTTCATGATGGACATTTCGAGTCGATACAACAAAAAGGCCAAGATTTTTAACTATACTTGGCTATACCCAAAAGAGAACTCAACCCTATATGAAACATGTACATCCCTCCATCGACAAGTGTCAGCTATCCCAAAAAGAAAGAGTCAGCTCCCATCAGCTATGCGTGCCATCACACCCAACTCGGTGCATCGGGTGGCGGCGGCGGCAGCGGCAGCATCCCTAGCATCACTCCACCACGCCGGACATGAATGCACAAAAACGCCTGGATAACCGGGCCATCAGCAAGACCCACATCATACATCACTAAGACTCGGACTCGGACATACACCAGACCGGGTATACTAACACAGGAATACTCGGTGCACTCCACCTCAACGTTAGATGGCAATCCATAAAAGGTACCGCATGCAACTGGTAGCAAAAGTATCTTTCCAATCTGAAATGTTAATCCCCAAAAGGGTGAGTACAACCACTCAGCAGTAAAGATCCACCAAACTACACAATGCGTCAAACAGAACAGTCAAGGTATCATGAATAAAACACATATCATTCATGCATTCAAGCATACCTTACCTTGCAGCCATGCATATATCACCATGCATTTGTACTTATATGAACAGCCATGCATATCATCATGCAACGTGCATATACCATCATGCACTTATACATGTATCATCCAGCATGACAAACTTATATCACCAAGATTCATATCATTTTTCTTTCCAGGGACCAATGTTCACATCCCACAATTTATCGCTCGCATCCAACCCGGCATCATGAGGAGCCTCCGACACACACCTCCGAGCATCCGGTATACACACTCCGGGCATCTCGTACCCCAACTGGCATCACGAGGTATCCCCCCGGCACACACCTCCGAGGCTTCTGGCACACACCTCCGGGCATCTCGAAACTCCCGAGGCATCATCGGCTCACACCTCGACGGTCTTGTTATTATCTCAATTTATATTCACACATGTATCTCAATTTCAACATGGCATTTGATGCATCAATATCAAGAGTCTCAACCAGCTTTTGATGCCATATAACATACCATATATCATTACATATCCAGCAAAATCAACCGCTCAAAGCATTACATCTCATGGGAAAAATTCATTTATTTTTTTGACAACGCATCTATTTTCGAATAAAACAGAATACACTCCTTTAGTTAAAACTCTAAAAAAATTAGTAAATGGTATTAATAAATTCTTAAAACTTGATACATTATAGACGAGATCTAAAGGCAGATATCTCATGAAAAACACCATACCAAAAGATCTCACACAAAACAGTACGGTCCATGCATCACAGTTTTCAACAATTCAACACTTCAACTTGCACAGTTTCGGAAGTAATTTAAATTAAATATCCAAATGAACTATAAAAATTCTGAAATTTTGATATGTTATAGACAAGTCCTAAAGGTAAATATCCTGTGAAGAAATCGAAACCCAAATCATTCTATATTAATAGATATAGACGATTAAATTCTTCTGTTCTCGGTGTCGTTTTTCCAGATTATCTTCTTTCAAAGGAAACTTGTTTTACCGACCTACATATGTCCGTTTCTTCTAAATTTTTGGTATGTTATTCCTCAGAATATTACTTACAACTTTCATTAAGGACACATGATCAAATTTTTAACTGGATGATTTTATAAAAATCACAGAATCATATTAGGTCGAAGTAACACTTTTCCAGATCCAGTTTCTTCAAAGGACAACGATTTCACCGACCTATTTTTGTTCATTTACTCTAAATTTTTGATATTTTTTACCTCAAGAAGTTCTCTACACCTTTCATTAAGAAATCAAAGTGATATTGCCATAAGAAAACTACTTTACAGTCCACGAAATCACTGAAGGTCAGCACAACAAATTCCAGATCTAATTTCTCCAAAGGAAAATCGTTTCACCAAGAAATATTTGTCCGTTTTATCTCAAATTTTAATATGTTATTCCTTAAGATGTTCTCTACAACTTTCGTGAAGAGATCGAAATGATATTCCTACTAAAAAGTCACATGCAGCTCACAAACTCATGAAGGGTCGGACTGGTTTTTCCAGAAACAGCATGTCAGGCCAACGAATTTCTTCCCAAAGCTTCGACCTTTCATCACATCCACCACAACCGAAATTCACCATCTTCTACATACACATCACAGCAAGAAAATGGTAGGTTTTAGGACTCTACTTTCCTCTAATCCGAGCACAAACAGCAACAAAGATGGCGGGCAAGGCAGCGAACGAACGGCGGCGAGCTAGGCGGACGATCGGCGAATGGTCCTCCTTCTTCTCTCTCGACGCACAGTCTCTTTCTCTCTTCCTTTCTTCCTTTCCTTTCTCTCTTTCTCTCCTCTTTCTCTCGGACGACTCCATCTCTTTCTCTCCCTTTCCTCGCTTAATCCGCCCCCCTCATCCTCTCTAATTTCTTCCCCTTCATGATTAACAATCATTGATCTTGCATGCCGGCGCCACTTGGCAATTGCCATGCAAGATAGGCTTGTATCCGGCTGGGCTTGGGCCAGCTTGGTCGACGGCAGCTCCTCCTCCTTTGGGCTTCGCGGGCCAGGCCCATATGGCCGAATGGTGGGTGATCGTGGGCTGGGTTTTTGGGCCGGCTTGGCCTAAGAATTTCGACCCCCTCTTCTCTAATTTAATCATCACTTAATCTCTCATCATCTAAATACTTAATTTCTCTTATTCACTTGGCCATAGAACTTGAAATCATAAATCAATAAATTCCAACTTATAAAACACATGGCCAATAATATAATTTTATTTCCTATCAAATAATTATTTATTAAAAGCTTGGCCATAAATCTCATTGCAATTTATGGATCAAATGGCTACAATATAAGTTGATGATACTTCCATCACCTATTCATAGACTTTAATGCTTCTAGAGATTGCCATGAATTTTGGGATGCCACAGATTTCTTTCTACAAACCAACATCATCACAATCATTGATCATGCAGCCCCATTATGAGGTTTGTATATCAATAGCTATCATCACGTTGGCCTATGTAGACCAAGTCTATCTAATAATTCTTGTGTTAGTTTGTCTCAAAGAGAGAGATGGAAGGTGAAGAAAGGGTTAGAATATTTAAATATCATAATACTCCCCCTCACAATTTAGTCTTGCTAAGCGTGGAAATATTTCATTAATTCTATCACTTCCCCTCTTAGATTACCCTTATTATGGTTCTTTTATCCTATTATCCGTAATGTTACCTTTGCTTTTGCAATCATTCAAAGTATAGTTTCCATCTCCATGTGTTGTAGACAATGTTTTTTGGGGTCGAACTGTTCCCAAAATTGTCCTTAATGTTCATACCGAAGCATTCTAGCGCAAATGAGCTCAAATCTTATTCATCGGTCAGCTGGAGCAGTAAGTCTCTCTTTCTCTCTCCTCCCCCACGTGTATGTGTAAACACATGTATCATTCACATGCGTCCACTACGTTTCCAATGAGTATCAATGTGTATCTACGTGCACAAGCACAAACACCTGTACAAAGTTGCCATCGGCGCATGCACTCTCTTCAGGCCATTTAAATTAATCTGTACTTGTAAACTAGTTTAGAAGCTGCCTAGCTGAAACGTAACTAGTTTCGAACTATTTCATCCTTTAATGCACCTAGATTGATTCACAGATCTTCAGAACAGATCAATGCAAGAAGTAGGGGAAAATTGTCTAAAAAGTCCTAAACCTATTGTACATGTCCAATTTAGTTATAAACATTTCAATTGTTCCAATTTAATCCTAAACCTTTTGGCAATTTGTCAATTCGGTCCTAAACCTTTTAATTGTATCAATTTAGTCATAATCTTTTTAACAAATTATCAATATAGTCATTTCAATTAATTTTGATCGGAAATTGTTAATGTGGTGGTCCAATCAGCGCCAGCCGTCCTACTTGGTACCGTCGGTGTTGACATGGATAGTTTTTATTTATTTTTTTATAAAAAAATTCCTTAGGTTTTTTATTCCGTTGCATATAAATGGGTCTACAAGTCTCATCCTGTCTTCAGTGACCCCAGACATGTGGGCTGTCTTTATCCGCATCTTTGCTTACCATGAGAAGATTTATTTGAAAGATATTTTGTGTGATTGGGATTTAGACCTCATCTATGCCTGTTTGTTTTGATTTTTGTTTGATTTTAATCTGTTTACAGGTTGATTGGATTTATTTTGTGACCTATACTGCTGTTACAGTTGCAGTTCGTCTGGGTATTTATTCAGGGTGAGCAACTAATGGATTTTCATAGCTATTAATTTGTATCACTGGCATTTGCTCGTGGAAAGACCCACTTTTGTCAGTCTGCCTTCGGTAGCTTGTTCAGTCAGTAGTTGAACCCTAGGAATCACATCTCTTGATAATCTCAGGACGCAAAAGGAAAATAAAATTGTTTCATCAGCATAGAAAAATAAATTAGAGTGGTAGAAATTGCTCTATAATTGCAAGTAATGTCCCATTCTTCTCTTTATTTTGCTTGGGTACTTTTGGCAAGTTTCTGATAATCTTACAAGACTTATCCTCAAGAGGTTGGGAAATATGGTGTTTTTTCTGGGACTTTTGGTTCTGTGCTATCTACTATGAAAAATACGACGAATTTATTTAGATCTACTGTAATTTTGATAAAAGAAGATAATCTTTAAGTGTAGTAACGAGTAGTCCATCCATCCGACTTCTAGAGAGTGTGTTTTTGCATGCTTGTACAGAAGTATTTTATTGTGTAAAACTGATTATAGCATGCGTGTCTGGCTTTTGTGCAGAGGAGACAAAGAAGATTATCAAAAGCGGGCCGATGTTGCGGATGAGAATGTCAAGAGGAGGAAGAGATGTGATGAGGAGGCTTGCTCGGTCAGTTCGGAGCGACGTTCCAGCACAAAAACAGAGGTTATAAGAAAGAACGATATTACTAGTGGCCGCAACTCAGCTGGGAAGAACGAGTGCAACGGAGAAATTGCTGTATAGTTTGGTAATGTAGGAATAAAGTCGGTGGAAGACGACTTATCTTTTTTTGATGCGCAATGAACAATTTATCCTGAAACGAACGTTGAATTGCAGATGAATGGCGAACAAAATTTCTTCACGTTGGATTGAATGTAGTCACAAGAAAAACATCCAATTTCCACAGCATAAATGCCAATTGTTTTCGTAAAGAAGAAATGGAACACCTTCTTTTTCTTTGATGGAAAGGAGACAAGAAAAGGAGAGCACTTTCTTTTTTAGCATACATTCTGCCAACCGTACCAACGGTTATCTTCAGAAAAATTTTATATGACTCCCTCATACCCTTTCAAATTGTGTCTTTCCATCATAACATATCAAAATGAAACGGTGTGTTCTAATCGCATTCCATCATGGACGTACTAATAAAGTACAACATCTCCGATTCGGACATGATGGGATTGCTAGCGCTCTATCAAGAATATAAGGCATTCAACATTCATCAACTTTAGAAACAATTCATACTAGCAAGAAAGTTATGCGACCAGTGAGTACACCTGCACTTGGGAGCTCAAATTATGCACCTGTTAGGAATGACATAATGGCTGCAACCTTAAAAAGAAATAAACAATTGATGTCTCACAATGCCCTAAACATATTTCGTTACATCAATCCAAGTATATCTATCCCTTAAAAGCTATACTTGACTATTCTTATAAAACCATGTATTTACAATTATATCAGAAACCACAAAATGTGATATAATTAGTCGACCAATAAATACATGCGATAGATGTAAAATAACAATAATCTTCATTTGCACTCATGTCTCTCTCCATTTCAAAACAATTGTTTTCCTAAGCACGTCCCATAAAGCCATATATATTCATAACCGCCAGTAACATGCTAAAGTAGCAATATTGATCTTTCACTTCGAGAACATAATCAGAAGTAATATAGGGCACAAAATGAGATAAATTATAAAGTACCTCAAGGGCTCACATGATGAGTAAATAGGGATAGTTTCACTCACATTCCCTTGTCAGTCGTATAATGCACATGTAGTATGAATTACATGCTATAGTAAAACTGTATGTCATTTATTAAATATATTCACTATATGGATATTTGCCCAAATATAGTCATATGTTTCTCACGTACTCAAGTTTAACTCGAGTGCTATATCAGCTCGCTTTCTATAGCGCCAATTCAGTACTTGCACCCGGCATTTTTCAAGCATACATGATTGTGGGACTATCTTATTCAGTCTTATTATATATAAATCACATACCTCATCTTGACTCTAATCAATGCAATATATTATTTTATGTACTAAACTTGCTCTTCAGCATTTATTTGTACACAAAGTCTCATCTCAATGTGCTAACTATAACACTTGAGGTGATTGCTCGTGTGAGTGAGCTAATCATTGCCTGCTAACATACTTTTCAATAATATATGTGTGTTTGTGCTTGTCTCATAATGGATTTGTACTAATTGATAAAACATCAAATCACTAATGAATAAACAAGTACAATACATATGTTCACATACACATAAACCAATGATCATCTACAATAACACATATCACATTCTACGTAATCCTAGTGTGACCTATGGATCAAGAATACATTTCTAAGAATAGCCTTCGTAAATGGATAAGCAACCATTTTATTAGTTGAAATGTATTGTAGGATCACTTCTTTCTATGCTATTATATCTCTAATGAAGTTGTTCTTTATGTCAATGTGTTTTGTCCTTCCATAATACTTGAGATCTTTCACATAGGCAATGGCTACTTGACTATAGTAATAAACTATCACCAGTCTTGAAACCTTAGTGACAGTGGCTAAACTATCCAAAAAACGTTTTAGCCATACTGCTTCTTATACTGTGGCAGAACATGTAATAAATTATGCTTCCATCGTAGACAAGGCCATGCATATCTGTTTCTTGCTATTCCAAGAAATTGTACCTCCATTGAGCAAGAACGCATATCCATAAGTCGATTTACACTCATCTAGGTCTCAACTCCAATCAGCATCTGAATAGCCTAATATGTGACATCCTAAATTTCAAGTTCCGTTTTCAATTGAATAAGTAGGGCTTTCCATCGACACGCTTATAGTTCTTTTCCCTGAGTTGGCCACTCACAGGATAACTAGCCTATCAGGTGAAGCCGTTAAGGAATCTAACCGCAATAGACTTGAGAATTTGACCATGAATCAATTGCTCGACCGTGCTAATTTGCAAGGGTCATTACAGCACCGTCAAAATTGATCAAAGACCAAAGATAGGTCGATTTGACAGAGGTATGTGATTAGTGTGTGGGTAATTCCACCTAATTGCAAATTTTTTGTCGAATGGCACTAAACCAATTTTTCTATCATTTCTGTACCCTATGTCCGTATTTGAAACCTCGAGATTTTCACAACAATTGAGAGTCGTCAATGTGTCGAAGATGCACAATGTGGCTCGAAAATAATCAACGATAGGTCAAATGCGCTAAAAATTCCTAAAAGCTACCTAGTAGGTTAGGTTATGCTAAAATCGAGTCAGATTGAAATTAACCGCGAATTTGAACCCGATTTCAGAAATTGAAAGTTTTTTCATGTCGTGATTCATTTTAGGAGCATCGACTCATCTTCTGAATATTTTTCTATAAACCGAGATTTTTGGCGAAAATTCAAAATAGGGCTATTTTTGACCGAGAAAATCATAAGACCGTTTTTGGTCACGTTTTTTATATTCAAGTTGGATAAATTGACAAGAAAAAATGTGAATTCAAGTGTGGGCACCCTGGTTGGATTTATAAACTCCAATTTAGGTCCAATTGGAGAGGGATTGCATGGAATTGAAGGGGGATTGCACAAAATTCGTAGGCCTTGGTAGTGTGCAACATTTGGACCACTTGGAGGCTTGTTGAGGAAGCTTTGGCGGCTGCAGATGGGCTGAGGAAGACAACCAAGGTGGCAGCCACTTGAGAGTTTAAGATATTTTAGTGGCCCCCTCCTTGACTAGCAGACCATCTTCTTCCCCTTCAACCTTCCTTTCTCCATTGTTGAGGCATTTGAGAACTTGAGAGAATCAGAGGAGAGCATCCAGCAGCCCGTCCGAGCCTCCCCCTTGTCGTAGACCACCGCTTGGAGCCACCGAGCACCCGTCGCTGCCACTGCGAGCCCGCGCGCCAGCCACACGCCCGCGCCCATTGCTTACCTCCCCGCTCATCGTCCACCTCCTACTCATTGTCCCAAGCCATCGTCCAACTTCGCCAGCCACCGTACGTCATAGTCCAAGCCGCCAGAGGTACCGCCTGACCTCACTGCAGCCACCGCCTCCTTTTCCGAGCTGTTTCAGCCGCTCAAGCATCCCAACAATCTAAGGTGCAGAACCGAACCTCTCAACTCGGCTAAGAACTTTGTGAGGCGTTTCCAAGCCCTTCCAGGCCTTGTTTGGTGTCGCCGCTAGGAGATTTATTGCCCGCCTTCGCGTCGCCAGTGAACTCATTAAAACGCTAAATCGGTGAGTTTACTTGTTAAACTCTGCTTATGGAGTTAATGATGCTTAAGGGATGATTAGTTTAGGCTAATTAAGGTTTAGGTGGTTAGTTAGATTAGATTAGTAATTTAATTATCTATTTATGCATGTTAGGTGGTTAGATTAGATAAATTAAGGACTAGATAAGATGTACTATTTATCTCGTTAGGCTCGGAAATTTTCTAGGCCCGTTTAGGTGGTTAGATTAGCATTTTTGGCCAAAGTTGCTATTTATTGCATTTAAATTTAATTATTTGATTAATTTTGGTAATTATTTAATATTTTCCATAAATTTTATTGGGATAGTCAGTGACTGGAATATCATGCCGATTGCATTGGTGTGCTTAATTTCTGCAATTCGGTGTTAAATTGTGCAAATTGAGTAGTGATTGCAATTTTGAGTATTTAATTCAAATTTGGAAATTTTGGTAATTATTTAGAAATTACCGGATGTCGAGTTGACATCAAAAATGATTTTAAATACTATATCAAATAGTGGGATTTGAAAAGGAAGGATATCAGTTTTTCTAGTTCGAATGGACCGCATACCCACACACAACTATTTTTCCGTGTGTTTTTAATACGAAGAGAATAAACCAGGATCACTATTTTAATTGAGACATTTGAGTGCAATGCACAGTGTCTTGAATGGTCATGTGTTGGTTAAAAGAACCCGTCCCAAACTGTTGAGTTGGACGTGCCCCTATATGGGATGCCCTACCAATGGATGCCGATCACAATAGATTATAGACTATGCTCCTTTATGGAATGCCGTCAACGTAGTGACGTTGCCGTGTTCGATGGGGGCGAGACAATGCCTGGCTACGCCAATAGACCGCCGAACTTCGAGTAGGCCGTGCCCGTGTGTGGCTGTGATTAACAATTGAAACGCATGCTGAGTGAAATTGGCGCGACGGATTATGGGACAAAATTGTGTGGCACGGAATGGGACGTGTCATAACGATTTGGCCTTATAATTGGGACCCCTTGTGTTGTTAAGTAGGAAGTATTGGCATTCCAATTGTTTGAGCATGACTATTGTTATGTATGTGTTATGAACTATGCTCACATGCAGGAAGGATCTGAAACGAGGTAAGTCTCTGTGATTGTGTGGCTAAGTGGTTAGGATTCCTGTAGGCATATTACCCTCCTAATTAGGGTTTAAAGCGTGAACTCGCTGAGATTTATATCTCACCCCATCGTAGGCTTTAACTTTTCAAGTCCGTAGGATGAAGGACCTGAAATCAAGCTGAAGGGATCTAAAGTGTAAATCAGTTAGGACAGCTTCTTTTTGAGAATTAGTCTTTTGTAGGCTTTTGATTGTTAACATGTGTATATGACTCAGCGTGCATATAAAAGCGTGTTTTGGCTATGAAACGGTTTTCCTACTTTTCTATCACATGTTATTTGTTGTTAGGGGTGTTTAATTCGCTTCCGCATATGCAATAAAATGAATGGGTTGGCGACGTGTCCTAGGACGTCACAAATTTCATCGACCACCGAGGGATAGGCACACGCTCAAGGATCAAGGCGTGACATAATAGGCGTAAATCATTCATTTGGTAACAAAGTCGATAGTCCATAGTGTATTTTAAGTATCTCATAATCATTTTCACTACTTTACAGTGTGCTTGACCGGGATTTGATTGATATCGGCTTACCAATCCCACGACATAACATATGTCGAGTCGAGTACACATCATAGCATACATCAAACTTCCGACCGCACTAACGTAAGGAACAGTTTCCATTAATTTATTTTCTTCTGAAATCTTAGGACACATCTTAGTACTTAAGCCTTCACCTTGCATGACAAGGGTATCAATGGGATTACAGTGCTACATATTAAAATGTTCCAGAATCTTCATTATATAAGACTCTTGTGATAAAGCAAAAAGTTTCCTCAATCGATCTCTTTCGATCTTAACTCTTAATATATAAGCAGCTTCTCCCATGTCCTTCATTTCAAAATTGGAGGACAATCATTTTTTTATGGTGATAACCAAAACCTTGTCATTCCCAGCCAATAGAATATCGTCCACATAAAGTGATAAAATCACAAATTTATCTTCAGACCGCTTGACATATACACAGTGATCTTCTTCGATCATCGTGAATCCAAAAGTCGTTATAGCTAGATGAAAACAAAAATACCACTGTCTAGATGATTGATTAAGGCCATATATTAAGTGATGAAACTTTATACTCCTAACATTTAGCTATGAAATCTATTAGTTGTTTCATATAGATTTTCTCATCTAGTTCTCCATTGAGAAATGCCGTCTTTGCATTCATTTGATATAATTCAAGATACAAATGTGCAATGATTGCTAGGATAAGGCGTATTGAGGCAAACCTTACAACTGATGAAAATGTTTCCTCATAGTCTATACTCTCTTGTTGAGTATAACATTTCTCCATAAGATGAGCCTTATACTTTTCAATAGATCCATCCGCCCTTCACTTAATCTTAAAAACCCATTTGTTTCCAATAGCTTTGCGATTTGGTGGTAGATCAACTAAGTCCTAAACGTGATTTGCCCTCATTGACTCAATTTTATCTTCCAAAGCTTTTATCCATTCTTTCTTATTAGAGGATGAGAGAGCTTCTTGAACAGTCTTAGGCTTGGCATCCTTTTTCAAAGTAAATTTAAATGATTTCCCTTCAATCTCGAAATGACAACGAAGAATAATTTTACGATTACTTTTACGTAACTGAAATTCTCTTGAATTCAATTCGCCAAGTGATGCAACAATCCCACTAGGTCTTATATGTTGAGGTAAATCTTCATTTCCCTTTATAACATTAGTAGGTGTGTTATTAGGATCTTTCATCTTATATAATTGGAAGTCCTTATCAATCTCACCTCTACTAGGGAAATCGTTCTCCAAGAACGTGACATCTTGTGACTCCATTTCAGTCATACTTCATTAGCTTATTCACCTATGAACACGTACCCTTTCGAGTGTTCGGAATATCTTATAAAGATAAATCTCTTCCCTCTAGAACCTAATTTGCCATATTTATGGAAAAATTCATTAATATAAGCTGCACATCCCCATAGATGTAGATTACTTAAGTCTAGTTTCCTACTAGTCCACAATTCATAAGGGGTGGAAGTAATTTATTTTGAGGGCACTCGGTTAAGTACATAGGCAACCGGTAAGTATATAGGCAGCAGTTAATAACACATCTGCCTAATAGGAGAAATGTAAATTTCTTTGTGCCGTCATAAACTTAACCATTTCCAATAGGGTTATATTCCTTCTCTCAGCAACCCCATTTTGTTGTGGAGTACCAAAAATAGTCAATTGTCGTACAATTCCCTTTTCACCACCAAGAGCCTTGAATTGCTCAAATAGATACTCACGTCTGCGATCGGTTATCAATGCCTTTATTGTTTTGTTTAACCGATTGTCTACAATCGTTATATATCATCTAAAGTAGTCTAATGCTTCTAACTTATGGGAGATCAGAAAAATATAACTGAAACACATGAAGTCATCTATGAAAGTGATGAAATATGAGGCTTCATGCCTCACCCTCACGTTAGATCCTCCCACTAAATTTATGTTTGAATCTCATACTCTTTAAAATGGGAAACGGTAATCTTTTGTTGGGTAAAGATTACTAGTGGGGATTGGAGTCCCACCAATCCAAAGTGCACCCCACCTAACAGTTATTGGTGTTCTATGAACTTAGTGAGTTAACCAACTTGTTCAACGCATCATATGCAAGTTTCAATCATAATTTTGGCCTCTAGAAAACCTCACCTAACAGTTATTGGCATCATAATCATAGCTAAGTCTAGCTCATCATCTCATGCAAGTATTGAAAGCACAAACGATCCCCTCACCTAACAGTTAGTGGAAATCGTTTGGCTTCAACCCCACAACATCATATGCATAATGGAGCGGTCCAATATTATGAATGGCAATTAACCCCTATGTATCCATAACTGGTCAATCAACCATTATAATGTTGGATCAAACCACGACGATGGAAGGCCATGAGTCCGAAACCTATTTCGACTTAATATTATTGATAAGGAAGTTTTGGTCGTTATTAACGGTCTCACTTTGCACATTAACCGGTTTAACATGCATAATAACATAAACAGAATAAATAAATAGATATCAAATGCATAGATATCTATCCTACATCGTAATCATGGAGTTATGGCTAAATGAGTCTCGAGCCAATGAAGCCGATTTAGCCATTTTAATGTTTTAATAATAGAGACCTTCACTTCTTCTTAGATCCTTGAACCCTTCAAAAACCGGGCCCATAGAGCTCTCCGACTTTATGGCTCCTCCTCTAATAGTATTTACCTTAATAGTTGATATATTAAACTATGCTAAAAATACATTTCATGAAAAATAAAAGGAAGGACGCAGCCTCCATTTAATAATTACAAGCCCAAAAATACCAGTAATCATCATACGTTCATCCATACATCAATCATATTAATTAGAGGTTTTTCCATGATCACCACCCTTACTTACAAGCCATGAATTCATAATTTAAAGCTCTAGAAGGCACAAATAAAATTATGCATTGAATCAAATTCATGGCCAAGCAATGCAAGCCACATCAAGAGATCAAAACCAGTGAAACAAATTTCACGAGCGTCATTCCAAGCGGTAGCCACGTTGTCGCCTCTAGATTCGCATTTGCGAATCATTTTGCAAAAGATAAACACAAAATATAGCAAATTACAGATTTTTTATTCAAAATTGACTTAGTTCCATTTTTTGCTTAGTTGATTAAATTTATCATATAAATTAATCAACTTCTATTAGCCATGTAAGAGCAAGTGATTATCTTAACAAAAGTGAATTGGCCATTAAAACGCAAAAATAAATATGAACAAAAATCAATTAAACGCACAAAAACGCCTAAGGATTGGCTCTAATACCACTGTTTGGGTTTTACAAATCATGTATAGGCTAAATAAACATAAATACAATAGAAGCAAAGATAAAATTCTACTATACATGTATCTCTAAAGGCGTTGTTCATGCATTTTAATCAAAAATCAGAATATCGAAGGGGGTTATATGGATTACCTCTTGAAGCACTCTTTAAACGACTTAATTCAAATGTTCTTCAGTTCGAGCCCCACAAACATCGGGCCTCTAGTTCAAACACACCACTAATGCACCTCGAACGAAAAAGAGCTCTCAAGTAATTGCCACTATAATTATGCTATCAATCTAGTGGAGACAATCCTCTACACATGGTTAGCAACCGTTTGTTAACCATGTAGTTCTCTCTCTCTTTCTCTCTTTTTCTTACTTAACCCACTCACCTTCTCTTTGCTCTATATATATAATGTCCTAGTGAAGTCAACATTTAACTTCCTCTAGAAGCTAGTCTTTAACCTCTCAAAGAAGTTAACTACTACTTTTTCCAAAAACTAGTCTTTAACTTCTCAAATGAGTTATTGACTACTTCCACCAGAAGCTAGTCTATAACTTTTCAAATAAGTTACTAACTACTTCCTCCAAAAGCTGGGTGAACAAGAGAACAACTCTCGTGAGTGGGCTATGTCCAATCGAGTGAATTGGTTATGGTGTGTGACATCCCTAGGTTCATCATTGAGTTGGTAGTAAGACTTGCACTAACACATTAGTACTCCCAAGAGAATTGATTGTCCCAATCAATCTCTAGGTTCTACAAGCCATGATTGACATCTAGCACTATGTCATGACTACCCAGACAATGTCAATTCTTTAAGAACATAATAAACCTGTTAGCTCTAGCTACAGTGTAATTCAATCACTCTATCTTACTATGTCCCGATCGAACAAAGATCATGAAATATTTGTCAAGTCACCAATTCAATCATATACACAAACCTAATTGACATGCATTTTATACGAGACATAAACAATTCATTCTCGATTAAAACCCCAGTCGAGGATTTCAATACAATGTCACAATTAGATCGCATCGGACGTCATTACTGTACCTTGCATGTAACAATGTGACATAATCCATGTTGCGCACACATATAACTTCGTATGTGAACAAACTATGACTATCAGGTACAGAGACGAATCAATGAGCCGCCAATATGTGTACCCGTGAACCATAGCCGTCCAACACACAAGTTAACATTGTGTCTCAGGTCTAAGCATTATTTACACAAGACCGGAGCATAAATGATTAGTCATTGACCCCACTAAGAGCTTCTATGTTGCCAATCGTTCTATGTGTGTCACGTTCAGTGAACTTGTCAGCTACAAGCACCTGTGTTCTAACTCGGGCATCATAATAGCCAATGACTCATGACTCGTCATTACCTTAAGCGTCCAATACTTAATGGTGAAGCTAAGAACACACCAATCCTAATAGAATCATCAATATCCACTCAATGATCCATTGACTGAGAACGGTTTAAAGATTCAGTCTAACTGTGAACCCGTTACGCTTATTCTTAACGTCTCAAGAATAAGTCCAGTCACAACTGATCTTATGGAATCATTCATATAGATAATTGGAAATATGAATGATTACGTTTTTTCCATTAATTTGACAATATAATTGAAATCCCTAGCATGTAACTATTACATGGTTGCTTTAGGGCATATAACTAATAATCTGGTGGTTGGCTTGGCACTCTTTCCTCAACTCAAGGCTTTGCAGGTTGGAGCTCACGAAGGATATCCCAATGAACATCGCGAAGGTGAAGAGGGAGTTTGCGCTCACCAGATCGTCCAGCGCCCTTTGGAGATGCTCTATCGTCTTCTTTGAATCCTCCTCGTTCTCATGCCTACCACAAAAGATCCATGACAGGTAACAATTCAGATGTTATTTAACAATTAGCTGGGTACCAAATCAACTTATTCACAAGATGCATGCATGCATGCAAATAATAACATGTAATTATTATTGCATGGGAATGGAGAGAGATAAAGAGAGAGAGAGAGAGAGAGAGAGGACTTTGTAGTATTAGCTGCAGTTTCTGTAGTAGTCGACATGATTCGACAATTTCAATGGGATTAAGAGATGGACTGGAGGAGGCAGGGGGATTTTGACTGGAGGTGGCAATATGGGTCATAAACCCATATTATGAACCGTTTTTAATTAAATGGGTCATATATGGGTCAAGTGAAAGTTAAATATAGGTCAAAAATGGGTTTGAGAAAGTAAAGCACAAAAATAAATGGGTCTAAATGGGTTATTACTAATAACCCATTTAGACTCACTTTCAACCCATGGGCCATAGCCTTTTTTAATTTTATAAAAAAAAATTATAAAAAATCGAAATTATAATTATTTTTTATATTTCATTTTTTCTTTTTCTTTTTTCTTTCTTTGTCTTCATCCCTTAGCCGATCGCTGGCGACAGGCTAGGCGAGGCTCAAGCTCACCGGCACCAGGCCTCGCTGGCAGGTCGCCAACGACTGGTGAGGCTTGAGCCTCGCCGGATCTGGTGAGGCTAGAGCTCGCTGGCGTCAGGCGAGGCCTCGGCCTCACCAGATCGACAAGATTGAGCCTTGCCCGACACCAGCGAGCTCGATCTCGCCAGATCCGATGAGGCTCGGCCTCGTTGACGACTGGCGAGACTAGAGCTCACCAGCGTCAGGCGGCGCCTCGGCCTCACCGGTTCGGCGAGATCGAGCCTTGCCCGATGTTGGCGAGCACAATCTCACCTATGGCTGGTTGCCAGCCGTCGTCGTGGCCAGCAACCGGCCAAAGAAAAGGAAAAAAGAAGAGAGAAAAGATAAAAATAAAAAATAATTATTAAAAATAAAAAATTTATATTTATATTTTAAAAATTAATTAATTAATTAATTATATTTAAAAAATAAAAATTCAATTTTTTAAAAAAAAATTTAAAAGAATTATAAAAAAATTTCATTAAATTTGTATTGCATAAAAATGTTTTAACAATACTTTTTTTATAAAAAAAAATCATTAAAATGAGCTTTTTAAGGTTTAGTTAAAAAAATTTCATGTTACAGTTTTTAGTTTTTTAATGGTATGTTCACTTCAAATAAGAGAAGCATGTGCATAGTCTAATTATTTATAAATATTTCAATTTATAGGTTTTTTTTAATTTTTTTATGTTATTTTATTTTACTATTTTGAATTTAATTTGAAGTTTTAATCCAATTAGCATATAGTAGAAGTGGGTTTTCCTAGAATATTAATAGGTTTTAGCAATACGGGTCATGTCGGGTATGGGTCGGGTGCGGGTCAAGTTGGATATGGGTCACTAGATTTACACTACAAGAATATGAGTCAAAACGGATTAAATGGGTCAAATATGGGTCGACCCATTTTCGACCCGACCCATACCCGACTCGACCCACCCATTTGCCACCCCTAATTTTGACCTTGTTATATAGCTGTCGCCACTATGAGATATTCCTTGCCTGAGGTTACAAGCAAGAGTAATGAGAAAAAGTGAGAAAAAGAGAAAAACGAAAGAGAAAAACAAGATAAAATGCCCGAATCCAATTCTGCTGCTTTGGCTGCAATTTCGTGAAGCACGTTGGGTGACCAGATTCTTCCTTTAATTATCAGGCAACGCAAAGTCATTAATAGCCCACTTGTTTATGCATTACCTTGTGAACAAAAACCGAACACATCATAAGATGATCGAAACCTAGTAACGAAAACCCATACGTGTCATTCGCAAAATAATGTTGTATACAATTGCGGACAGAATTCGATACCTTCGGGACAATGAAAGATATGGGGATGCACAATTACTCTAAGACTTAATAATCTGTTCTGCATAAACATAAGAAAGAATAAGACAATAAACCTCTAGTCCATTGTCGTATGACTCCAGGAGGCTGCAGGAGGGTTCTGTTTCTTGAAGAATAGTTACTCTACTCCACCTTCTCTTCTATATTGTTCAGTATAAGAGGCTAAACAAATGTGATCCAACTTGATGTATAGCAGAAACCTATCCAGCTTTATCTTGAGAAATCCCGAGTCTTGGTGAGGCAGATATGAATTCAATTGGTGTCTTGCGAACTTGGAGAGATGCTTTTGTGACCGACTGCTTTTAAAGTGTACATAATTACTAGGATAATCAACTGTCAATGAAAGCAATCCAATAACATTATGGGGGGAGCTTCATGAAGAAGAGAATAAGAGCGCATTTGATAACGTTTCTATTCCGCGAAATAATTTTTTAACAGAAATGGTTTTTTTATTTATTTCTATTCCAGGGAACAATTTCTGAGTATAAGAATGTCCTTGGTAACTGCAAAAAATTTCTACTTCAGGGACAGAAATGCGTTTGGTAAATTCTATAATTTTTTGTTTCTTTTAATTTTTCAATAATTTTATTATATTTTTCTTTTTTGTTCTTCTTTTTTATTTTTTCTTCTTTTTTTTTTCTTCTTTCTTTCTTTTGGCTAGTCGCTGGCCTCGACCATGGCCAACGACCAGCCGACGAGGGCCGACGACCTCGCTAGCCCCCAACGAGACCAAACTCACACAGCCACTAATGAGGCTCGGCCTCGCTGGGCCACTACCAGGTGGCGTCACCAAACGGTGGCCCGGTGAGATCGAGCCTCGCCGATGGCTAGGCGAACTTGGTCTCGCCAAATTTGGACGAGCTTAAGCTTACCTAGCCAAGGCAAGGCCGAGCCTTGCCGGCCAGCGCGAGGCTCAGCCTCGCCAGATTTAGGCGAGCTTGAGCTCACCTAGCCAAGGCGAGACCGAGCCTCGTCGATGACCTAGCGTAGCCACCGGCGAGGCTTGACCTCACCCAGGCAGCGCAAGGCTCGGCCTTGCCGGGCCACCGCTGGGCAACACCGACCTGGCAATGGCCCAGCGAGGTCAAGCCTCACCGGTGGCTGGGTGAGCTCGAACTTGCCAGGGGCCGACGACACTCCAGTGAGGTCGCCGGCCATGGCCAAGGCTTGCAATCGACCAAAAGGAAGAAAAAAAAAAGAAAAAAAAATTCTGAAGTATTCCCGAGAACAAAAAACATTTTTTTCTACTTCTTATTTATGTCCCAAACCTGCTCCCGAGAACAAAAATGTAAACAAACGTGTTTCTGTTCTTTTTTTTGTTCCCCGAAACAAAAAAACAAAAATTTGTGTTCCGGGGAACAGAAACACATTTAAACAAACAGGCCCTAAGTGATTGATCCCACAAAAGTCTCTTCGCAGACAATCCTTAGCTATCTAAGCAAAGAAAGCACAATGTGTAGCCCATCTAACATGTGCAGAGAAGCAACTCATCTTGTTTGCTCAGGGGCCAGAGTGTTTAACAAATAGAAAATGGAGGATTGGCATATGTGACCTTCAAAAATTTCATAAAGTCAAACTCCTTCTGTCACGCCCCAAATCTCGAGCGCATGCATATCCCTTAGTGGTTGATAAAATTTTACAATGTCCTAGGACGTGTCGCCGACCCATTCGTTTTAATGCGCATGCGGAAGCGAATAAACAATTCCCCTGACCGTAACAACTTGGGATAGAAAAGCAAGAAAACAAATTCACAACCAAAACACTCTTTTATATACACATTAAGTCAAGTACAAAAGTCTACAACCAAAAGACTTCAACAGACCAGCTCTCAAAAGAAGCTATCATATCTGACCTACACCTCAGATCTCCTCAACTCGACTTCAGGTCCTCCATCCTACAATCCTGAAAAGTAAATGCCCACGACGGGGTGAGATATAAATCTCAATGAGTTCACGCTCTAAACCTCGATTAAGAGGGTAATACACCTAGAGGCGTCTCAACCACACAATCATACAACCACAGAGACTTACCTCATCTCAGATCCTCCATGCACGTTAGTACAATTCATATAACACATAAGTGCAGTAATAACACTCGATCCATTGGAGGGTCTCAAATCACATCTCCGCCAATCATCACATCTCAGTCAATTAATCCATCAATCTACCATAGAGGTCCTGATTATGAGACCAAATCGTTATGACACATCTCATACCGTGTTACACAATTTCATCCCATAATCCGGCGAGTATAACTCATTCAATCATGCATTCCAATTGATCACAGTCACATAGGCATGACCTATCATGCGTTTCGATTACGGCCACACAGGCACGATCTAACCGTCACACAGCGGATCTAACCATCACACAATGGATCTATCCGTCACATAGCTGGGTGTAATCTTGCCCCATCGAGCATAACAACGTCTACCTTAAGACGGCTTTTCACATAAGAGCATCGTCCACCCAACACACAGCGGGTGACGAATTCTCTTAACCAGCACACGATCATCAAATCCTGGCCAATCCTGGCCAAGGACATTGTGCTTTGCACTCAAACGCCTCAATTAAAATAATGTGCTTGGCCTAATTTTATCGTGTTAAAAATACTCGATAAAATAATCGTGTGTGGGTACACGGTCAGTTCCCACTACTTATTATAATGTCTAAAAACATTTTTGGCATTAGAAACCAACACCCCGGTATTTTCTAACTAAAATACCAAAGTTATCAAATTCTAGGATAAATACCCAAAATTACAATTTCCACTCAATTTGCACAATATAGCATTCAATCACAGAAACTAATCACACTGTTGCAATCAGCACAGAATTTTAGTAACCGGCTATCTCGGTATAATTTCCAAAAAATAATAAATAATTAAATAAATACTAAAAATAATTAAATAAATGCAATTAAATGCCAAAAATAGAAACTTAGGTCGGAAATGCCTAATTAAATATCGAAATGGGCCCAGAAAAATCCCGAATCAATCTAGATAAATAGTACGATCTATCCAGTCTCTAATTAAGCCATTCTATCCACCTAACATGTATAAACGAATAATTAAATCGCTAATTCGTTCTAACTAACCACCTAAACTGATGTGAATCGTTGCAGAAGGATCGTTCTACGAAGGCCCAGATGGTGCGAATTGCAAACCTCGACCTCCAATCAAACCTGTGATTGGCAACCTCAGTATGAACGTGACTTATTGACGAACGCGTGTCAACCAACCAACGTTATAGATGCCATGAGCAAAAGAATTTACTTTCTCGCTCGATAAGTCGAATTAACCGTCACAAGGGAACCTTGAATTAGGTCAAATCCTCAAAAGAATAGTAAAAGAGAATCTCTCTACTTTTTCCTCAAAAATAAAATATATCTGTCCCCCAAAGAAATTCAGTCAGTCTTATTTATAGGCATTCTAGCCGCCACACAAACCCTAAAACCAACCCTAGAGATATAATGCATCATATTCTAGAATATTCCTATTCTAGAATATTCCTAAACAAGAAGAATATTCCTATTTGACTTGGTCAAATATTTGGTGACCAGATAATCAAATTGCGCCAAGATTTCCAAGATTCTTCAAGATCTGATCCAAGGTCATCTTCACGCCAAAGATCACAAACCATGACGCCAACAGCTTGCCTGAATTGCTTGGCCCACGCTCGAGTAATCGAACCAGTAGGAATAGACAATGGGTCCTTAGCACCTCCTCCTTGATATGGCTCGATGTCCACATCATTCCTTCCCTCGTGCAAAAGATTTGCCCTCAAATCATCATCGGCATCAAAAAGAGTCAAGTCAGAAACATTAAATGTGGCACTAACGTCATACTTACTGGAAGATCAAGTTTGTAGGCATTATTGTTAACTCTTTCCAAAACCATAAATGGTCCATCCCCTCGCGGTAATAACTTAGAATGTCACTGCTCAGGAAATCTCTCTTCGTAAATATGAACCCAAACCCAATCGCTGGGTTCAAACACCACTTCCTTGCGCCCTTTGTTGGCTTGCCTTGCATATTGCTCAGTCTTGCGCTCAATATTTGCGCGCGTCTTCTCATGCAACGCCTTGATAAATTCAGCTTTCTTTGCTCCATCTAAATCCACACGCTCATTAACATGTAAAGGGGTTAAATCTAACGAAGGTAACGGATTAAAACCATAGACAACCTCAAATGGTGTAAATTTAGTAACAGAATGCATGCTCCTATTATATGCAAACTCAACATGTGGCAAACAATCTTCCCAAAATTTTATGTTCTTTTTAATAATAGCACGCAACAATACCCCTAAAGTTCTATTAACTACCTCAGTTTGACCATCAGTTTGTGGATGACAAGTAGTAGAAAATAACAACCGTGTTCCTAGTTTTTTTCACAATGTTTTCCAAAAGTAGCTAAGAAATTTAGAATCTCGATCTGAAACAATTGATCTAGGCATGCCATGCAAACGTACAACCTCCCTAAAGAACAAATCAGTAACATGAGATGCATCATCAGTTTTATGACAAGGTATAAAATGAGCCATCTTTGAAAATCGATCAACAACCACATAAATAGAATCTCTACCATACTTAGACCTAGGCAATCCTAACACAAAATCCATAGAAATATCAGTCCAAGGATGCGTTGGAATAGGTAATGGTGTATACAAGCCATGCGGTTTAATTGTAGACTTAGATTGCTTACAAGCAATGCATCTCTCACAAACACATGTGACATCTCTCTTCATATGTGGCCAATAAAAATGTTCATGTAGCACTTCATAAGTCTTATTAATACCAAAATGCCCCCATTAAACCACCACTATGCGCTTCTCGAACCAACAATTCATGCAAAGAACACTTAGGCAAATATAGTTTGTTTTCACGAAAAAGATAACCTTCATGCCTATAGAATTTATCAAATGCAGCGTATTCACATGCTTCATACATTCTCCCGAAGTCATCATCATCAATATATAAGCCCTTGATATGCTCAAAACCTAGACACTTTGCTTCTAAAATAGTTAGAATCGCATACCTTCGAGAAAGTGCATCGGCTACCACATTCTCCTTACCTTTCTTATACTTGATTACATATGGAAAAGTCTCAATGAACTCCATCCATTTGGCATGTCTTTTATTCAACTTTTGCTGCCCTTTCTAGTACTTCAAGGTCTTGTGATCAGTGTGGATCACAAACTCCTTCGGCCATAGATAATGTTGCCAAGTTTCCAAAGCTCGCACTAAAGCATACATCTCCTTATCGTAGGTAGGATAATTCAACACTGCTCCACTCAACTTCTCGCTGAAATAAGCTATGGGATGCCCTCCTTGCGTCAACACAGCTCCAATTCCTGTACCAAAAGCATCGCCCTCTATCTCAAAAGTAGCACTGAAATTCGGTAAAGATAACAAAGGAGCATTAGTCAACTTATCTTTTAAAAGATTAAATGCTTTTCTTGCTCTTCTCCCCACGTGAAACCCACGTGCTTCTTGATAACCTCAGTTAAAGGTGCGGCAATGGTGCTGAAATTTCTCACAAATCATCGATAAAAACTCGCCAATCCATGAAAGTTACGCACGTCTCCTATGGTCTTAGGCGTTGGCCATTCACGGATTGCTTTGACCTTTTCTTCATCAACCTGTATACCATCAGCACTAACAACAAATCCTAGAAATATTAATTTGTTAGTAGCAAAAGAGCACTTCTTTAGATTAGCGTATAATTACTCGGCCCTTAAAACCTACAAGACAGCTCGCACATGCTCAATATGGTCATCAGGACTTCGGCTATAAATCAAAATGTCATCGAAATAGACAACCACAAATCGATCAATAAAAGCACGCAAAACATGATTCATAAGTCGCATAAACGTGCTTGGTGTATTAGTTAATCCAAATGGCATGACTAACCACTCATATAATCCATACTTGGTCTTAAATGCAGTTTTTCATTCATCACCTTCTTTCGTCCTAATTTGATGATAGCTACTTTTCAAATCGATCTTAGTGAAAATGCAAGAACCATGCAACTCATCCAACATGTCATCTAACCTAGGAATAGGATGTTGATACTTTACCGTAATGTTATTGATTGCTCGGCAATCAACACACATTCGCCAAGTTCCATCCTTCTTTGGCACCAACAAAGTAGAGACAGCGCACGGGCTAAGACTCTCTCTCACATACCCCCGTTTCAATTGTTCGCTAACTTGCCGCTGAAGTTCCTTTGTCTCCTTGGGATTACTTCGATATGCGGATCGATTAGGTAATGGCGCACCAGGAATCAAGTCAATTTGATGTTCTATGCCTCGAATCGGTGGTATCCCTCCAGGAAATTCATCATGAAAGACATTTTCAAATTCTTGCAATAAAGACACAATAGGACTAGGCAAACTTGGGTCAAGATCATTAGTAGAAAACAAAACCTCCTTGTACACAAGTACAAGCATTGGTCGATCTAGAACTAAAGCTCTCCTCACTTCACTTGATTTTGCATAAAAATTATTTTGCCTCTTTTCTTTCCTCTCTTCTTTTCCCTCGGTTTTTACCACAATTCTTCTCTTGGCCTCTCATTTTCCTTGCGTCTCAGACACACCAAACAAGCCCTCGAATTTCTCACATTTTCTCTCTCTCTCTCTCGGCTTCTCGTTGTAACTTTAACTGATCTTGCTACACCTCACTAGGTGTCATTGGTATCAAGGTATAAGTCTTTTGATTCATCATCAATGAATAAGGATTAGTATATCCATCATGATGTACCTTTCGATCATATTGCCATGGTCTTCCAAGCAAGATATGACCCGCTTGCATAGGTACAACATCACACTCTACCTCATCCTTATATCTCCCTATCTCAAATGGGGATTCGGACTTGCTTCGACACTTTCACCTCTCCACTATCATTCAACCATTGAAGGCTATAAGGCCTAAGGTGCTTTGTCATCTTCAAACCCAACTTATCCACCATAATACAACTTACCACATTTGCATAACTACCTCCATCAATTATCATACTACAGATCTTACCATTCATCACACATCTTGTATGAAACAAGTTATCTCTTTGTCGGTGATGCTCCTCCTCCTTTACTTGCACACTCAAAGAATGCCTAACCACCAATAAGTCTCTTTTTATAGCCACTTCTCCATCACTACAATCCTCCAATGGTGGCATCTCATCATCCTCTTCTTCCCTTTCACTTTCGGACTCAATAATACCATGTCCAGTCATGATCATCACCCTCCTATTAGGGCATTGATTCGCCATATGACCCATGCCCAAACACTTAAAACATTTAATCTCACGAGTTCTAGTGTTAGGGTTTTCGGTTTTACCTGAAGCCGGATTCATTCCAACTTTACCGTCCCTCTCCTTCTCCTTTGAGATTTTGGTTTTGGTGTTGTTTCCTCTCCAATTTGGCTTCTCATCTCTTTTCCAATTGGATCTCCAATTCTAATTTGAACCTCCTCCACTCTTGTGATTTCGATCCAACTTCAATTGCCACTCAACTTTGATAGTTTTGTCCACCAATTCCTCCAATTCAACATAGTGTTGCAGCTCCACCACCCTTGCTATGTCTCCGCTCAAACCACTCAAAAATCTTGACATTGTGGCCTCACGATCCTCCATCACATTAGCACGGATCATGGAAATCTCCATCTCCTTGTGATACTCTTCCACACTCTTATTGCCTTGTGTGAGATTTTGTAATTTTTAAACAAATCTCGGTGGTAATGATTTGGTACAAAACGCCTCCTCATCACTGCTTTCATCTCATCCCACGTCTCTATCGGTCTTTCACCATTGCGTCTCCTACTAGTCACAAGTTGATCCCACCAAATTATAGCATAATCAGCAAATTCAACAGCTGCAATTTTTACCTTTTTGAGCTTGGACTATCATTGACAATCAAATACCATCTCCATGCGTTTCTCCCATTCTAGATACGCATTAGGATCGTTCTTCCCTTGGAAAGAAGGAATCTTCATCTTGATATTGTCAAGTTCATTATCTTCTTGGTGTCTAAATCCTCGGCTCCATTCCACCTTCCAAATCGAGCATCTCGATCATCCTCCATGTCGGCCTCATCATCATCATAATGCCGCTGTCTTCTATGTCGTGTTTTAAAGGTGTCTCGTTGATGTTGCGGCCTTCCCCGGGTAGCTCTCGGTCACCATCAACCCTCATGACATTCCCCATCATTCGGCCACTAAGCTCCTCCACTACGGCCCTCAATTGCTGGATGCTTTCCACAAGCGCTCCACCCCTTCGTATGGAGTCAACCTCCTTTTGATTCACACTTTTTTCGTGCGACATATTTTAGACCTGCAAGTAAACATTAGTCACAAAAATCCTCACCAATCGCTCCCTTACGTGTTTCTCTCAAGGTGTTTGTCACTCCCCTCATATTTAACTCAAATCTAGGCTTTTTCCACTCTCAATAAAGCTTACACACTCTTGCCTTTTTTCCTCTTGTATTTTATTTTCACAAGCTCTTTATTGGACTCAAAACCTATCTCTCAACCCCCTCACGACAATCAATCAAACTAATCAAACAAGATTAGATCACTATTGATTTTGTTTCAACAAGTAACAATTTCAAACCAACAAGTACAACTTTCGAAATTCCAATTGAAACGCAAATCACTACTGATTTTGTTTCAATTCGGTCTACTAACAAACAAGTCAGCTTCTCGTTTTTTTTTGTTCGGCTAATTTTTTTTTGCCGAATCTATTTTTTTTCTCTTACGCACTTTTTTCTTGTGTGCGTTTTCTTTCTCTTCTTTTTTTCTCTTTTTTTTCTTTTTTTTCTCTTTTTTTCTCTTTTTATTTCTTTTTTTTCTTTTTTTTTGACGAACTCATATACAATTTAAGATGCTCGAAAAGAAAATTTAAAACTAACAGCAAACAACTACGTATGGAAGCACAAAAGTAATCGGATCCCTAAATTAGCTAGAACCGAAACCCTAGCTTAATAAATCTCAAATTGCTGAATATCAACAGAAAATTAAAGATAAATAGACCTTGTAGAAGCAAGCTCTTATACCAACTGATGTGAATCATTGCGAAAGGATCATTCTACGAAGGCCCAGATGGTGCGAATTACAAACCTCGACCTCCAATCAAACCTGTGATCGGCAACCTCGGTATGAACGTGACCTATTGACGAATGCGTGTCAACCAACCAACGTTATCGACGCCACAAGCAAAAGAATTTGCTATCTCGCTCGATAAGTCGAATTAACCGTCACAAGGGAACCTTGAATTAGGTCAAATCCTCAAAAGAACAGTAGAAGAGAATCTCTCAACTTTTTCCTCAAAAATAAAATATATCTGTCCCCCAAAGAAATTCAGTCAGTCTTATATATAGGCATTCTAATCACCACACAAACCCTAAAACCAACCCTAGAGATATAATGCATCATATTCTAGAATATTCCAATTCTAGAATATTCCTAAATAAGAAGAATATTCCTATTTGACTTGGTCAAATATTTGGTGACCAGATAATCAAATTACGCCAAGATTTCCAAAATTCTTCAAGATCTTATCCAAGGTCATCTTCACGCCAAAGATCACAAACCATGACGCCAACAGCTTGCCTGAATTGCTTGGCCCGCGCTCGAGTGATCGAACCAGTAGGAATAGATAATGGATCCTTAGCACCTCCTCCTCGATATGGCTCGATGTCCACATCATAAACCATACTTAAACTAAAGTAATCACCCCTTAAATGTCATTAACTCTCTAAGTAGAGTTTGGTGAGTAAACTCACCAGTTTAGTGATCACGTGAGTCCATGGCGACGGCAACGCGATGGCGGCCAAAACTCAGGCTTACGGTGGCACCAACGAAGGCTCGAAAGGGCCCGAAAAAGGCCCGACAAGCTCACAACTAAGCTGCTAGGTTTGGTCCTGACTTTAGGGAGCTGTTGGTCAGTTCAAGTGGGCTAGTCTCAACTCGGGACTGGGCTGAAGACACGGGGCTGAATTGGTGGCCGCACGAAAGAAGGACTAGCGAAGGAGCTAGAACGCGTGAGTTGCAGGCCTGAAGTTGTTTCGATGGAGGATACGTGGGCGTTGCTGCTGGAGGGGAAACGGCGTGAGACGGGCTAGATAGTTGGTAGCTTGAGAGGAGATCGTGGGTTGCTTTAGTGAATGGAGATGGGCTGACGTCGATGAACTGCTAGAGTCAACGTCGGGGGCTTACTGGGGGAGAAGTTAACTCGGTTGAGTGCTGCTACATGAGGGAATGGAGCAGGGCTGGTTGGTCGAAGATGGGGCAGGAAAACTGAAGTGGCACGCAAAATGGAAATTCGATGAAGGAGTCAACATGGGGCTTCGCTGGAGCGCTATAGTTAACTCGGTGGAGAAGTTGGTGTGTGCGGCGTGAGGCGATGACAAATTGGAGGAGGTAGCTAGCGCAAAGATGCTACTACAGGATGGGGGCGTTGGTGTGAGTGGAAGGCTGACCATGAAATTGGGAAATGAAAATGAAGTAGAAGCGGCGAAGGAATGAGGGAACCGACAGAGCTGGCGTGTGAAGGAATGAGAGGGAAGAGAATCGTACGAAGGAGGAGAGGAGCAGCTGGCTGAAGGGGCCACCACTTGGCCACAAAGTCTTCTCAATTATCCAAATTCACTCATCATAAGGCCCCACCAGCCAAGCCTCATCCACAGCCACCCTTTTCTCTTCAATCTTCCTCAACAAGTCTCAATTTAGTGCCCAAATATTGCACACCCCTTGGACCTATGAATTTGACACATTTCCCTCCAAATTTAATTCAATTTCTCATCAATTTCTCCAATTTGATGTCCAATTTTGCTAAGAAGGGTGCCCATGCCAAATTCCACACTTGCCTTCACTAACTAGTCCTTTTTGGAAGGCCAAAAATCCACTTGAAAATGGCTAACCGAATTTCCTTTCTTTTCCGAATCGTCCGAATTGATTTTCTGTAAAAATCTCGAGCTCGCCAAAAATTCTTCGAATGATGAGTCGACGTTCCTAAAATAAATCGTGACATGAAAAAACTTTCAATTTTTGAAATCGAATTCAAATTCGCGGTTAATTTCAATCTGACGTAATTTTAGCGTGACCTAACCTACCGGGTGGCTTTTAGAAATTTTTAGTGCAATTGACCTATGGCCGATTATTTTCAAGCCACATTGTACATCTTCGGCACATTGGCGGCTCTCGGTTGTCATGAAAATCTCGAGATTTCAAATACGGGCATAGGGTACCAAAACGACAAAAAAATCAATCTAGCGCCAATCGACAAGAATTTTGCAATTAGGTGGAATCACCCACACTTAATCACACACCTTTGTCAAATCGACCTATCTCCGATCACCAATTGATTTTTAACTGTGCCGTAATGACCCTTGCAGATCAACACGATCGAGCAGTCAATTCCTGGTCAAATTCTCAAGTCTATTATGTTAATATCCCTTAACGGCTTCACTTAAAAGGCTAGTTATATCGTAAGTGGCCAACTTAGAAAAATGAACTATAGGCGCGTCGATGAAAAGCCTAACTTATTCAATCGAAAATAGAACCTGAAATTCAGGATGTCACAACTCTTCCCTTTTATAAAAATTACGTACTCGAAATTTACACCATTATAAATCTTAAACAAAAAGGTGGGGGTACAATCATCTCATTGCATCTTCACTTTTCCAGGTTGCTTCTTCTGTGCTGTGGTGTTGCCAAACCACTTTAACCAATGGGATTGTCTTGGTGTGCAGAATTTGTTATTTCCGATCCATAATCTGAACCGGGCTTTTCACGTACGACACTCTATCATCCACGTCTAATTCTTCAAGATTTAGCACGTGGGTCGGGTCAAGCTCATACGTCCTCAACATCGAAACGTGAAAGACGTCATGCACTTGCACCAACCTCGGCGGCAATGCAAAATGATACACTAGGATCCCAATTCTTTTCAGAATCTCAAAGAGACCTACGTACATCGGACTCAGCTCTTCCTTCTTGCCAAAGTGTGAAGTACCCCTCATTGGTGACATCTTCAAAAAGATGTGACCACCAACTTGGAATTCCAATGGCCTTCGACCGCTTATCAGCGTAACTTTTCTGGCGGCTCTGAGCAGTCTTTAATCTGTCTTTGATAACGGCAACTGCATCCACTAACTGCTAAACTAACTCTGGGCCTATGATCTTTCGTTCTCCGACCTCATCCCAACACACTGGTATTCTACACGCTCTACCATACAACGCTTCAAAATGAGCCATCTGAATACTCTGCTGGTAGCTGTTGTTTTAGGCAAACTCGACAAGGTGAAGTTGTTCCTCCCAGCTTCCCTTGAAGTCCAACACACATGCTCTCCACATGTCCTCGAGAGTCTAAATCATCCTTTCAGACTGACCATCCGTCTAAGGATGATAGGCCATACTGTACTGCAACTTCGTTCCTAAGGCGATCTGCAAACTCTTCCAAAAGGCAGCTGTAAATCTTGGGTCTCGGTCTGATGTAATCGTCACCGGCACTCCATGCAGAAGAACTATCTGACGCACGTACAACTCTACATGCCTGTCCAAATCAAGATCCTTTCGTACAGCGATGAAGTGAGCTGACTTTGTCAGTTTGTCAACCACTACCCAAATGGAATCATTACCCCTCTGACTCCTTGGTAAGCCTATCACAAAATCTATCGTGATGTGCTCCCATTTCCACTCTGGAATCTCAATAGGTTGCAAAAGTCCTCCCGGCTTACAATGATGTGTCTTCACTTGTTGACATGTCAAAACACTTGGTGACATGCTTGGCAATATCCGCCTTCATACTGGACCACTAATAATGTTGACGCAGATTTTGATACATCTTCGTACTACCAAGATGAATGCTGTAACTGCTACAATGAGCTTCTGATAAGATTTCCTTCTTAACTTCTGCATCATCAAGTACACACAATCGTCCTCGGAACCTTAGTGTTCCATCTTTAGAATCTAAAAATCAGCATTTCTCTTATTGGTATCATCTTGCAGGATCTTCTGATCATCTGGGTCTGTCAACTAAAGCGTCTTAATTCTAATCTGGACTTTTACCTCAAATCTGAAAGTGGCCATAAGATTTGAAAGGTAGCCTACCTCAAATTTGAAAACCGAATCTCGAGCTCTCTCGTGTAAAATCCATTCCTTAAGCATCACATGCGCAATTGAAGACTTCCGACTCAACACATCTGTGACTTTATTTGCCTTTCCAGGATGATACAAAATATCACAATCATAGTCCTTCAGGAGTTCCATCCAGCGACGCTGTCTTATATTCAACCCCTTTTGAGAGAATAGATACTTGAGACTTTGATGGTCAGTGAGATCTGGAATCTTTCTCTACACAATTAATGTCTCCAAATCTTCAGAGCGAAAATGATTGCTGCGAGTTCTAAGTCATGCGTCGAATTATTCAATTCATGAGGTCTCAATTAACGGAACGTGTATGCAACAACTCTACCATATTGCATCAGCACACAATCCAGTCCTCTAAACGACGCATCACTATTAATTCCGTATCCTCCAAGACCAGATAGAATGGTTAGCACTGGTGTGACAGTCAATTTCTGCTTAAGCTCTTGGAAACTACGCTCACACTTGTCTGTCCACACAAACTTTTCTTCCTTCCTCAGCAGTCGAGTCACCAGCGAAGCTAATGTTGAGAATCCTTCCATAAACCTTCTGTACTACCCTACCAAACCCCAGAAAATTATGATCTCTGTCACTGTCGTTGGTCTTGGCCAATTGATCACGGCTTCAACCTTGGTCAGGTCCACGGAGATTCCTTTGCCTGGAATCAGGTGACCTAGGAAAACAATACGAGTCAACCAAAACTTGCACTTACTAAACTTAACGTGCAGTCCATGGTCTCACAGAGTCTGAAGCACTATTCTCAACTATCTTTCGTACTCCTCTGGACTTCTCGAGTACACCAGGATATCGTCGATGAAAACGATCACAAACTAATCCAAATACTCATTGAACACACGATTCATTGCAACAAGATGTTCCTTAAGCCAAACCTTTTTATATAGGACATCAAAGTTATACAAAAGCAAAACATTCAAGTACAACTCTAGCTAGTGATTCTCCTTTCCACAACTTGACTACAACAAACTGCAGTTCTACAAGCTTAACCAAAATTCCGATGCGCTACTTTGATAAAATTATCCTAGAACTAGTCTTCTTATAATCGACGCATGGCTCTCGGTTCCTTCCTGTCTCCTTTGCCATCCTAGTAGAGCCTCATCTACGGTGCATTATGTGGCGCGTTCCCTCTGTTCTGTCCCATTGGTGGCGGCGGTGGCGGCTGAGATCCCATCGACTTGTGTGGACAGTCCTTGACCAAGTGGCCGTGCTGCCAACACTCGTAACAAATTATCGTCTTAGAAAAATGCGAGGCGGATCCATGTCGTTTCCCACAGAAACAACACACTCCATTCTAATTCGGTGCTGACTTGCCTACCCTACCCTTCATGTCAAGCGGAATAGAATACCTTCCTCCAGTCACAGGTTTCTTCCCAAACCTATTTACATCCCTACTTGACCCGAACCTTGACCCAAACGCAGCGGCTTGTTCGCTCTAGTCTTTCTCTAACAACTGAGCCCATTCATACATGTCGTTGTAGCCTTTCAAATTGAATGGTGCCAGCGGACTCTTCAATTTCGATCTAAGCCCATCTCTGAACCTCCTAGCCCGGTCTACCGAATCCTCAATCAATCTGGGGGCATATTGCAACAACTCAGCAAACTTCGCTTCATACTAATCTACTGTCATCGTACCTTAGCGAAGGCACTAGAATTCTGCCATCTTCAGTTCCCTAGCACTGTCCAAAAAGTACTTGCTGTTGAAGACTTCGACAAAGGCGTTCCACTCCAGAACCACACTCTAGGAACACTATTCCTCTGGTGGCCCTCCACCAAGTGCTTGCAATTCCCTGTAGCTGATAGACTGCAAGAACAACCTTCTCTTCATCTATGCACCTCAGCAGTGCAAAAGCCTTCTCCAAGTCCTGGATCCAGAGGGCTGCAGCCTTGGGATCTCCTGCCCCGGTGAACCTCGGCGATTTCATCTTCAGAAACTATTCTACCAGCTTATGCATTAGTCTCCCAGCGACCACGTTCCCAAGTGGAACCTCGACAGGTGCGACAACAGGCGCGGCAGCAACTATAGTGGCAACAATGGTAGCAGCAGCAGCAGCATTAGCGGCAGCATTCGCAGTAGTAATGGCGGTTGCGGTAGTGGCGGTTGCAGTAGCGGCGGCTGCAGCGGCGACATTTGCAGCTTGATTCTAAATCTGCTGCCCTACCACATTTCCTAGCACCTCTAGTGCCTGCATGATCCCATTGACTCTCAGATCACCAGGTGCTGCTACACTAGTACCAGCCTGCAGCGGTACTCTCTCACTCACGCTTGCCTGAGCCTACGCTCTACTACGACCACCTCGAATACTGACCCTGGTCGGCGTCCTACCCCGAGAGGCTTAAGAAACACTCCTTTCTGAGGAGTCCTCAGCTCCGAATCGCTCATCTTACAGGATCTCTACAGAACTGCTTTCCAATTCCACATTGAATTAGGAAAACTGAGCGACCCACACGACCAAACTACCAATCAGCTATCAATCACATGCATAAGCATAAGAAAAAGGCATTTCCTACTAACTATCCTAAGAACTCATCGCACCTTATCACTCCAACTATCAACCGATTCTGATACCACTCCGGGCGAGGATGTCATGCCCCGAACCTCGAGCGTATGCTCATCCCTTAGTGGTCAATAAAATTTTGCGACATCCCAGGATGCGTCGCCAACCCATTCGTTTTAATGCGTATGCAGAAGCGGATAAAAAATTCCCCTTACCATAACCGCTTGGGATAGAAAAGTAGGAAAAGAGATTCACAACCAAAAAAAATCTTTTATATACACACTGAGTCAAATACAAAAATCTACAACCAAAAGACTTCAACAAACCAGCTCTCAAAAGAAGCTGTCCTATCTGACCTACACCTCAGATCCCCTTAGCTCGACTTTAGGTCCTCCATTCTACGATCCTGAAAAGTTAAAGCCCACGACGGGGTGAAATATAAATCTCAGCAAGTTCACGCTCTAAACTTCGATTAGGAAGGTAATACGCCTAGAGGTGTCTCAACCACACAATCATACAACTACAGAGACTTACCTCGTCTCAGATCCTCCCTACACGTCAGTACAATTTATATAACACATAAGTGCAGTAATAACACTCAATCCGTTGGAGCGTCTCAAATCACATCTCCGTCAATCACCACATCTCAGTCAATCAATCCATCAATCTACCACAGAGGTCCCGATTATGAGACCAAATCGTTATGACACGTCCCATACCGTGTCACACAATTTCGTCCCATAATCCGGCGTGTATAACTCATTCAATCATGTGTTCCAATTAATCACCATCACACAACCATGACCTATCATGCATTTCAATTGATTATGGCCACACAGGCACGACCTATCATGTGTTTCAATTGATTACACCCACACAGGCACGATCTAACCGTCACACAGCGAATCTATCCATCACACAGCGGATCTAACCGTCACACAGTGGATCTAACCGCGGATCTATCTGTCACACAGCTAGGCATCGTCTCGCCCCATCGAGCACAACAACGTCTACCTCAAGATGACTTTCCACATAAAAGCATCGTCCACCCGACACACAGCGGGTGACGAATTCTCTTAACCAGCACACGATCATCCAATCCCAGCCAAAGACATTGTGTTTTGCACTCAAACGCCTCAATTAAAATAATGTGCTTGGCCTAGTTTCATCGTGTTAAAAATACCCGATAAAATAATCGTGTTTGGGTACACGATCAATTTAAAGAAAATACAATATCTTCTTTTTTTTTTAAATCTCAGTACTTATTATAATGTCCAAAAACATTTTTGGCATTAGAAACCGACGCCCCGGTATTTTCTGAGTAAAATACCAAAATTACAATTTCCACTCAATTTGCACAATATAGCATTCAATCATAGAAACTAATCACACCATTACAATCAACACGAAATTTCGGTCGCCAGCTATCCTAGTATAATTTTCGAAAAATAATAAATAATTAAATAAATACTAAAAATAATTAAATAAATGCAATTAAATGCCAAAAATAGAAACTTAGGCCGAAAATGCCTAATTAAATACCGAAACGGGTCCGCAAAATTTTCGAACCAATCTAGATAAATAGTATGATCTATCTAGTCTCTAATTAAGCTGTTCTATCCACCTAACATGCATAAATGAATAATTAAATCGCTAATATGTTCTAACTAACCACCTAATCCATACTTAGCCTAAACTAATCACCCCTTAAACGTCATTAACTTCCTAAGTAGATTTTAGTGAGTAAACTCACCGGTTTAACGATCCGGTGAGTCCACAGCAACGGCAGCGCAACAACAGTCGAAACTCGGGCTTATGGCAGTGCCAACGAAGGCTCAAAAGGGCCCGAAAATGGTCCGGCAAGCTCACAACTAAGCTGCTGGGTTCAGTTCTGACTTAAGGGAGCTGTTGGTCGGTCCAAGTGGGCTGATCTTGGCTTGGGACTGAGCTAAAGACACGGGCTGAACTGGTGGCCGCGCGAAAGAAGGACCAGCGAAGGAGCTGGAACGCGTGAGCTGCAAGCATGAAGTTGTTTTGGTGGAGATACGTGGGCATTGCTACTGGAGGGGAAACGGCGTGAGATGGGCTGGACGGTTGGCAGCTTGAGAAGAGATTGTGGGCTGCTTCGACGAGTGGAGATGGGCTGACGTCGATGAACTACTGAAGTCAACGTCGAGGGCTTGCTGGGGGAGAAGTTGACTCGGTTGAGTGCTGCTGCACGAGGGAATGGAGCAGGGCTGGTCGGTCGAAGATGGGGCAGGAAAACTGAAGTGGCATGCGGAATGGAAATTCGGTGGAGGAGTCAATGTGGGGCTTCGCTAGAACGCTGTAGTTGACTTGGTGGGAGAAGTTGGCGTGTGCGGCGTGAGGCGGTGACAGATTGGAGGAGGCAGCTGGCACAAAGATACTGCTACAGGATGGGGGCGTTGGCGTGAGTGGAAGGTTGGCCGTGAAATGGGGAAGTGAAACTGAAGCAGAAGCAGCGAAGGAATGAGGGAACCGGTAAAGCTGGCGTGTGAAGGAATGAGGGGGAAGAGAAGACTCGTTCGAAGGAGGAGAGGAGCAGCTGGCTGAAGGGGCCACCACTTGGCCACAAAGTCTTCTCAATTATCCAAATTCACTCATCACAAGGCCCCACCAGCCAAGCCCCATCCACAGCCACCCTTTTCTCTTCAATCTTCCTCAACAAGTCTCAATTTGGTGCCCAAATGTTGCACACCCCTTGGACCTACGAATTTGACACATTTCCCCCCAAATTCAATTCAATTTATCATCAATTTCTCCAATTTGATGTCCAATTTTGCTGAGGAGAGTGCCCATGCCAAATTCCACACTTGCCTTCACCAACTAGTCCTTTTTGGAAGGCCAAAAATCCACTTGAAAATGGCCAACTGAATTTCCTTTTTTTTCCGAATCATCCGAATTGATATTCCATAAAAATCCCGAGCTTGCCGAAAATTCTTCAAAGGATAAGTCGACATTTCTAATAAATCATGACACGACAAAACTTTCAATTTCTGAAATCGGGTTCAAATTCGCGGTTAATTTCACTCTGACGCGATTTTAGTGTGACCTAACCTACCAGATAACTTTCAGAAATTTTTAGTGCAATTGACCTATGGTCGATTATTTTCAAGCCACATTGTACATTTTCAGCACATTGGCGACTCTCGGTTGTCATGAAAATCTCGAGATTTCAAATACAGGCATAGGGTACCAAAACGACAGAAAAATCAATCTAGTGCCAATCAACAAGAATTTTGCAATTAGGTGGAATCACCCACACTTAATCACACACCTCTATCGAATCGACCTATCTCCGATCTCCAATCAATTTTTAACTGTGCCGTAATTACCCTTGCAGATTTGCACAGTTGAGTAGTCGATTCCTGGTCAAATTCTCAAGTCTATTGCATTAAAATCCCTTAACGGCTTCACCTGATAAGCTATTTATCTCGTGAGTAGCCAACTCAGAGAAAAGAACTATAGACGCGTCAATAAAAAGCCCAACTTATCCAATCAAAAACATAACTTGAAATTCAGGATGTCACACCTTCTACAGTTTGCTTCTTCTTTTTCTTTTTCTTTTTTGTTGTATGGAAAATGTGTTAATTCGGTTAATTCATTTGCGTCACTAAACATAAACCATATGCAAAACAAAAACGTGAATAATAATATAGTGGATTTCAAAAGTGAATTCCTCCTCTACTCCTGCACATTCAATCTTATACTACTTTTCGAGTTATAAAGTGATAATAATCATAAAAATTTATAAATGGAAGGAAATATCACACAATGTGTGTGCGTGTGTGCGTGCGTGCGTAATATATTATCAAGAGATTTCCCTTTACTCTTCTCTTGAAAAAAGCTCTATTTTGGGGAAAAAAAAAGGAATCACTTCATTAAATTGAATGCGTTCAATGTACAAAAGTCAATTTTGCCAATTCACATTAATTATAATTATATTATCAAGAGATTTTCCTGCTATACTTTCTCTTTTCTCTTCACACAACTCTTCATATTTCGCATACAAAAGAAAAGAAACATTCCATTAAATAATACACTGATATGAAAAAGTCGACTTTAGTACAATATATTAGATTAGATTAGTATTGCTATGAGATTATATTAGGCAGAAAATTTTCATTGAAATTTTTTCATTCTCCAATAAGGTGAGCCTTGGGGAATTCAAATGTCATGATCTTATAATTAAAGGATAAATATATTGGAACTCCTAAAACATATCTTAAAAGTGCATTGAGTCCTAAAACTTTCAAAAAGTGCAATCAAATCTTAAAACTTGTCATAAAATGCAATTGAGTACTGAAATTTTCAAAATGTGCAATCAAGTCATAGAACTTGTCAAATTGATCCAATCAAACGCTTGTTCTTGATTGCACATAAAAATTGTTAGGACTTGATTAAATTTTTTTAAAAGTTTTAGAACTCAATTGCACTCTTATGACAAGTTTTAGAACTTTCATTACACTTATCCCTATAATTAACTACCCAACGAGGTCATAATTTCACATACTCACAAGGACACTCCCTCTAATCTTGAGGTCAAGATTTGGTCAACCAATTGAATTTCATGTATCAAGATTAGATTATATTATATTAGACTAGATGTATGCTCTCAGGTAAATTAAATTGTTTATAATTTTATATAATTTGGGGACAATAAGAGCATCGGCATATGTAAAGGGAAAGTTCCTAGGATCCCCAACCCCTTTTTATAAAGAGAGATGTTTGTTCCTTCTATCAATGTAGCAAAGTGGGGCGCAACTCTTTTCGGTAGCGTCACAGTTTCAAGGTATCTATTTTGGGCTTAGACAAGCTAATAATTGATTAGGTTAATTCCTTATGCGGTGTGAGAAAATTTGGTACAATAATGATAGTAGGAATGCAAGGAAATTGGTCTCTTTGTATACCCTCATTTGCTCCTTTTCTTTTGGTCCTTCTCTCCCTCTTGGTTGTCGTATAATCAAGTCGACTTGGCACGTTCTAATGCTTGAGCTCGGACACGACTTAATCGAGGTCATCCATTACCCGATACTCAATTTGGGCTCAATCAATATTGACTCAATTAGATTTGCATGTCTACGTGGATTGAGTTTTCAGAAATATAAGATATGTCACTTAAAATCTTTATTTACAATTGACACGTAATCAATTTGACTGAAATTTCTCACCATTGGCATTTAAGTGATCGTTTTATTTCTGATTTGGCACTTAAATGAGCCAGTGAAAAGTTTTGGTACTAAAGTGAGCATGATACGCAAGTTTTGGCACTCTTATGTCTTTCTCCTGCATATTAACACTTTTTAGGCCTCGCTTATTAATACTGAAAAACGAGTGCTGAAAATTTGAATCCCTAATATTGTGTACTGAATTCTTTACATTTGAAAACCAAAAAAAAAAATAGTGTTTGAACCGATGAAATTGGATAATAAATTTGATTAGCTTATTAAAAGACATGGGAGAGTGAAAATTGTTGGAAGGTTTTGACAATGTATTTGTAAGGTTATTAACTTCCATTGGATATTTTGATAAGTCAATCAACTAAGTCATTCGTTACTTACTACATCCAATGGCTTTTGACATAAAATACTCAATAAGTTTGTGTGTAATTGGAAATTATCAAACGCATTTAATAACATTGATTGTTTAAAAGCTTAATTTTCAGGACTTAATGTGGTTATCAAGCAGATGCTGAATCTACTTATTAAGTGTTGTGATAGATTTTTGTTGGGTCCTTAAATTGCCTAATAGTTTAAATAACTATTGGGATTAGTACATCACTAAGTAATAAGCCAATATAGGGTCTCTAAAATTGTTTAAATAATTTGCCAGATGGGTTAGGTCGACCATGTTTAACCCGTGAAATGAGAGGAATCTTTTTTTCTTTTATTTGAACTGTAGTATAAAATTTAGAACCGTCAAAGTTACAAAATATTCAGGCTTGTCAGCCAACATATGCGTAATATCTTAAATAAATGTAAAATTCATATGATTTCTTGGACTTTTCCCTATTTTTGCTAGACAATGAGGTTAGATGGCTTCATATTAAATGTTAGAGTTTTATTTCTTGAGTTTTTTTATATGGAAAAATTATTCAAAAAGTTCTAAACCTATTGCATTTTACTAATTTAGTCATAAACCTTTCAATTTTGCAAATTGAGTCCTAAACATTTTTACTTTTTGCTAGTTGAATCCATCTAACCAATTTTGGCTGGAAGTCGCTAACGTGGACAATGGGCATGCCACATAAGATGACTTGTGTTAACATGGATATACTTAATAATATGTTAAATATTTTGAAAAAATTTATATTCATTTCTTTCTTTTTCCTTCTTTTCTTTTCTTCTTCCCTCCACTAGCCAACCTCAAGCAAGGGCCGCCCTTGCTAGTATCAGGTGAGGGATGCTTGGGTCTGAGCTGGCGAGGCCTGGGCATTAGATGCTAACCCAGCCGGAGGCGGTTGATGCTCGCCTAGGCATCGCCCTCACCAAATCGAGCAAGGGTTGCCCTCCACTCTGGTGAGGGCAACAAGCTAGCGACCTTCGCCAACCATTGGCGAAGGTCTAGTGGCTAGTGATGGGAAAAGGGAAAAAGGAAAGAAGAGAAAAGGGAAGAAAAAAATGAAGGAAAAGATAAAAGGGAAAAAATAAAAAATAAAAAAGAATAAATGAAAATTGTCCATATTAGCTCTACCATGCCACATGGGACAGTCAACGTCCATGTCAGCAATTTTTTGCCAAAATTGATAAGATGTTTTCAATTGACGAAAAGTTAAAAAGTTTATAATTTAATCAGCAAAACTGAAAAATTTATGACTGAATTAACAAAAGTACAATAGGTTTAGTAGACAATTTTCCCATTTTATTTCTATTATCTTTGTTGGTTAAAGACTAATGAAATCGGTATAATGTTTTCTTTCGATGGTACTCTTTAACGAGACCAGCTTTCTCATGGTCCCTAGACATTCATTTGTCTGATGTTGCTAGCTCCAATGATTATAGAGATTGTGAAAGTTGTCAAATTTCTACTGAGTTATTTGTTATTCTAAGGAGTTGAGCAAAAGACTTTTGCATTTATTTAGAAGATATCACAAATTAGCAATTAGATTAGTATGGCGATTTTCTACTTAATGGTTTGGCACGCATCGCTTCCATATCAGACCTTGTGAACGGACAGGTTATATGTGACGTGGTCTATAAATGGTGTGGACCGGCATCATTCCAAGTGATCAATCAATTTAACCTTTTGTACTTAAACGATTGGGAGACGTTAAATGCATTTCTTTGTGCCAAATCAAATCCACTCAACATATTATTAGAACCATTTTTATATAGGCCGATGATACATGAGTATGATTGCAACGGGGCAAAAGTAATGAACGAAAGAGAAGAAGATGGCCATGATCAATACCATCGCATCCACACGCGATGATACTGGCGGCGAATTAGAATTACTAGATTCTAGGGATGTTTTGCTAAGACTCTGTGCGGTTGCTCGAGTATTAATTGAGCTCAAGCTTGGCGTGAGATAGATGGACGGCACGCATCATGGAGGGCACATAGATGAGGAGTGCCAGGACGTTGACGGCAATCAAGGTCCCTGTGGCCAGAAGTGTGTCGCTCTCTCCACAAGTGACGTTCCCGAGGAGCACGCGGACCACGTTGGCCATCGACATGGTCAAGTAGACGCACCCGAGGATCGAACCTGTCATCGACAGCATGATCATCAAGTTCCTTACCCCGTCGTTCACGTCCCGCGCGGAAGGCTTCCGGTTTTTGGGATCGGACATGAGGTATGTGGAGAGGTTCATCTTGAGGGCTGTGGCGACGAGGCTCGAGAGCAGGAAGCACACGAAGGAAACCACCTCATCGAACAGGAGCACCATTTTCGTCTGGTGGCTGGCTTGGCACTCTTTCCGCGGCTGGAGATTCTGGGGGTTGGCGCCCGCAATGGATATCCCGACGAACATCGCGAAGGTGAAGAGGGAGTTCACGCTCACCAGATCGTCTAGCACCATTTGGAGATGCTCTATCTGCTGACGCTTCTGTTTCTCGTTCCTATTGCAACAGATTCGTGACGGATAATAAATCAAATGTCAGAGACGCACGCATGCACATAATCATACGTTAGTAATATTGCATGGGAATGGGGAGAGAGAGAGAGAGGGAGGACTTCTTTTGTGTTTTTTCATCTTCATTTTGAACATAGGACTTCGCTTGAGCAGCAGCATCTCCTTGATCAGTAGGCGCCATGATTCAACGATTTCAATGGGATCAAGGGATGGAATGGAGGAGGTAGGAGGGGTTTGAACTTGTTATGTAGCTGGTGCCACTGTGAGATATTCCTTGCCAGAGGTTACAAGCGAGATTATGAGAAAAAGGGGGAAAAAAGACAGAAAACATCAATAGGTTAAGGAAAAAAAGAAAAAGAGGATGCGACGGAACCCTGTTCAGCTGCATTGGCTGCATTTTCGTGAAATACATTGGGTGACCAGATTCTTCCTTCAATAACCAAGTGTAATTAACAGCCTTCTACTTTTTTTTTGTATTAACTTGCCAACAGAAACCGATCCGATCATAAAATTGTCCAAACCTAGTAACGAAAAACCTATACATCTCTTTCGCAAAATAAGATCGCATACGAATCAGATCTTTTCTGCATAAAAATAAGAAAGAATAGGACAATAAACCTCTAATCCATTGTCGTATGACTCCATGTGGCTGCATATGGGTTCTATGTTTCTTGAAGAATAGCTATTCTGCTCCCACTTTCTCTTTTGTACTTTTCATTATAAGTATGTTACACGAGTTCGATCTTATTCTGCTTCATCTTGAGAAATCCCGACTCGTAGTGAGGCAAGGTCTTACAAATGTGGAGAGATGCTTTGGCAATTTCCCATAATTCCTAGGATAATCAACTGTCAACAAGAGCAATCCTATAACGTCATGGGGGGGTTTTCATGAAGATGGAAAAAAAAGTGATTGATCCCACAAAAGTCTCTTCGCTAACAATCCTGTCCTCAATCTATTTAAGCAAAGTGAAAAGTAGAAAGCAAAAAGCGGAAAGCTCCTCTAATATGCGGAAAGAAGCAATGCGTCTTATTTACTCAGGGGTCCAAAGTATTTAACATATAGAAAATTGAGGATTGGCAAATGTGACCTTCAAGTTTCATATGGTGATATTGCTTCCACAGTTTCCGTCTTCTTAGTATTAATTCGATTAATTCATTTGCATCACTAGACATACACTATATGCAGAACAGATAGGTAAATATTATATAATGGATTTAAAAAGTGAAAATCCTTCATCTACTCTTGTACTTTCAATAGTATAATACATTTCAAGTTATAACAGTGACAATAATCATAACTTTGTAAAAGAAAAGGAAATATCGCACAATATATACATATGCACGCGTTTGGGATCCACTTTACTATAATATATTATCAAGAGGTTTTCCTTTACTCTTCTCTTGACAAAGGTATTTTGGAAAATAAAAGAATCACTTCATTAAGTTGAATGTGTTAAATGTGAGAAAAGTCAATTTTGCCAATTCACATTTATTAAAAGTATATCATCAAGAGATTTTCCTACTATACATTCACTTTTCTCTTCCCAAAACTCTTCAATTTTTACATGGAAAAAAAAAGGAAACATTCCATTAAGTAATGCACTGATGTGTGGAAGTCAATTTTAGCACAATATATTAGATTAGATAAGTATTGAGATTAGATTATATACTAGATTGTATTAGACAGAAATTATTCATTAAGATATTTTCTTTCTCCAATAAGGGTGAGCCTTGGGGGAATTCAAAGGTCATGATCTTATACTTAACTACCCCAACTATGGGTTACAATTTCACCTACTCACCCAAGAGCACTCCTTCTAATCTCGAGGTCAAGACTTGGTCGACCGATGAAATTTCTCATATTGAGACTAAATTATATGTACACACTCAAGTTATCAAATTGTTTCTGGTTATATATAATTTATGGATGACGGATATATATATATAAAGGGAAAGTTGCTAAGATCCCCAACCCTTTCTATAAAGAGAAATACTCGTTCCTTCTATCAATGTAATAGAGTGTGGCCCAACTCTTTTCGATAATGTCACAGTCCCAGGGTATCTGTTTTGGGCTTAGACAAGCTTCTAATCAATTAGGTTATCCTTATGCCGTCAGAGAAAATGTGGTACAATGACGGTCGTAGGGATGTAAGGAAAGTCGTCTCCTTGAAGAACAGGATAGAGAGGAAATCACATTGGCCCCTATTATGTAGTCCCTAAGTGAATCCTTTTTGTTCCCCTTCTCTCTCACGGTCGTCGTATAACTGAGTCAGAGTCAGCACCTTCTAATGCTTGGGCTCGCACCTGACACAATCAAGGTCATTCATGACCCCGTACTCAATTTGGGCTCAATTGAGCCTAACTCGCTTAAATTTTCAAGGGGTTGGGAGTTCGACTTGGTTGGGCGGGAAAATTTTAGTAGGGATAAGGATGCCGAAAGTGCCATAAATTTCATATAGTGCTTACTTAAATATTATAACTGATTTTATGATTATTTCAATACTATAATTTTCCAAAAAAAAAAAATTAGTTAAGTGCTATAACTTTCAATCGACCATTTGAATAATATAACTTTTTAAAAACATTCACCCAAGTGCCATAAACCCAATGTGGCATTACACTTGTGGTGTTATTTTCTCATTTTTAGTCGAAACTCCGAGCCCGAGCTCAAGTTCTCAAATTTGAAAATGCAATAAAGTAGAAAGAGATTCATTTAGGGAAGCGAAATTTTTAACATCCTTCACTTAATATTTTATTAGCTCTTGCTATAAATAAGTGTGAAATCGATAGGACTACCTATTGATGTTATGCCACTATAATTATGTCGACTGTTCACGTTATCTTCTGTAAGAGTTATGGCTATGATAGCAAAAACAAGTTATTTTGCACTGTTCTCTTTATCCTGTACTTGAATTCCTTCTATAAGAGGGTCATAATTCAAATTTATGCCCTCCAATTGAGCGAATCTATTAGGTTATGCATATCTTTGTAACCCTAGCAAAAGGGAAGCACTGGTTCTTGCTGGGGCAACACTCCATGCTGTCAGTAATGTGAGTGAGGTACGCAAAGTCATATGTTCTTTTGGTTTCTGTTCTTGAAAGTTTTGCCTGTCTTCCTTTTTGAATTGTCTTGTGCATGAAGCAAGCTCGTGCTATCAGGTGCTACGTGCTGTAGAGCCCATTTGTCGCATACTTTTATGTTGTTAAACTAGGTGTAAAATTAGAAAGAAACAGAATGGTAAAACCTTATTTTACCTTCAGTAGAGGAAGGACAAACATAATGCTGAAGGAAAATACTTGGTGGCATTTTATGTCATTACCAATCGCCTTCTCGCTATGTTGAGCAAGTATTTTCAAGTTTCCTTTGAGTCTAGGACTACAAAACACATGACATCATTTATTTCATCTTATCGAATACCATACTTAATGGTACTGTTAGTCAGAAGAAATGTCACGTCAGTGTAGAGAAGCTCCGTCAGTGATAGGTTTCCCCAACTAATCAAGTTGGCTGTAATGGGAGTCTGAGGTGTTTGTTGCAAGAGATTTTTTTTGCCTTTCTCAAATGTAGATGGTTGATATCTTTTGTCTGGGATGAATGCGCAGAACCAGATCGGGAAGAGTCCAGAGAAAAGAGAACATTACCAGCTCTTTAGGAAGATCGAGAAGTGGCCGAGCACAGGGAAGCCTCCGACGCCTCCTCGGTCCGAATTACAGGCGTATCACCAGCTCTTAAGGAGCTTAGAGATGCGAATACCAGATCCAACAGATCAACACCGGAGCTGGGGGAAAACAGAGGACGAATCAAGAACAGGGCCGCCATTGCCTGTATCTGCCGTGACTCTCGAGGACGCCTGGTGGACGGATTTTCTAGGATGGTCACAGCCTCATCAGCTGAACAAGCGGAAACCATAGCTCTCTTGGAAACTCTCGATTTCCTCTCAAGAAGCTCGAACAGAACCCTCCAAGTACAATCTGACTGCCGGTTGCTCTTGCAAGCTGTTCAGGAAGAGACAAAACCAAGCTGGGAAGCAGCAGGGCGGTGGACCGGATCCAACAAAAAATTAAACTGTTTTCGAGCCTCTCCTTGGCCCACTGCAGCAAGAACGCAAATAGGCCCACCAACTGGGTTGCAAGAGCCCAAAGAGCAAACTATCTTCCTCGCAACTGGGTATCCAACCCTCCGACAGCCTTAATCGATTTACTATGTGCTGATGTTTCCGATGTAATTGCTCGGTACTTATCTTAGCAAATGAATAGAATATCGCACTTTCGTCCAAAAAAAATTTTGACTTTTCTGTCCAAAATTTCACAAAATTCGATTAAAAATCTTGTTTTCCGAATTTTTCGATTTTAGGTTTTAAATTGACCAAAAATAAAATTACTTTCATTTTAGTTATAATTAGGTGTAGTTCCTTATTCAACATTTGATTTAGGGGCTATTCTAAATTCGCTCGTGCATTCAATTTCATGAATTGCCATGTCGGAATACAAATTGCCATTTTAAGCCTTAATTAGGGGGTTCAAAATCGATTCTTCATGACTTGTGAATAGATAATTGTTTTCCATTCATTTTCTTAAGATAAGTCCAAATTCGAAGTCGATTTTGATAAATTCACATTAGAACATCCTGATTTGAGGGATTTCAATCTCTTGAAGGTAAGAAATTGAACTGTCATGATTCAATTGAAGAAATTCGAATTGACCCATTCAATACTAAGGTCTAATTGTATGAATTTAGGTCCAATTTTAATATTAGACCTCGATTTATTTTTTTACCTAAGTTTTAGCACCTCAATTCAAAATCAATTTGAATTTACTAGGTGATCTTCACAAGGATGATTAATTGGATACGGCAACTGCAATATTAATTGAATCCAATTTCCATTAATTTGCAATTTTGGCCATTAAATTGCAAATTTGCACATTTTAGCCCTTTAGGCTTAATCTTAAGTATCCATGGTTTTAGTTAGTTGTTTTTCACAATAATTGCTCAATTAGTCAATAGAGGATCTAAAGATCATATTTATAAAATTGAATTGGCTTAATTGAATCGAAATTGGACAATTTCCCCTCAAATCGAGTGAATTTTCTCTTCAATTTGGTCATTAATAGACCAAATTGCATGAGTTTTGAACCCACAATGACCATAGGCAAATGAATTGGCCAAAATCAGACTAAACCGATCAAGAACTGGCCAAGAAACGGTCAAATCGATATGAATCAGTCTGATCGGTTCGACCAGTCGCAAGCGGGGCTGGTTAGTTCAGCTGCTTACCGGTCGGTTCTAGACCTCCGGCGACCAATTTTGAAATCCTCATTGTGCCAATTTTACTCCTACACCTTCAATTTCCCAAGATTTTACATATTGGTTTTCAGATCTAGTAAAATTACATTTTGACCCGTAATTAGACATTTTAATACAATTCTCAATTTTGGCTCGGGTCTTCACAAATCAAACCCATTAGATTGATTATCCAACACTTTAAGATCATAATTGAACTTTCAAAATCAAATTTCGGCCGTTGGATTAAGATTTCGACCGTTGGATCAAATTGACGGCCGAGATCAACCGATTTGAAGGTAGTATAAACAGATTTTTCCATCCAATTTTGAGGGGGGCTCATTTTTGCAGTTTCTCTCTCACTATAGATCTCTCTCTCTCTCTCTCTCTCTCTCTCTCTCTCTCTCTCTCTCTCCTCTTCTCTTCTCTTTTTGCTTTTTCCAGCCTTTTTTCTTTTCTTCTTAACTGAACTACCCACTCATCGGCCACATGTAGGCGGCCGACCAGATGCCACCTAGCCCTTGGTGGTCCTTCTCACGTTCTCCTTCCATCCCTCAGCAATAGCCACTAGCTCTGGTGGTCGGTTGATCTGCCAAAGCCAATCTAAGCTGGATTGGTTCAAAAACCAGCCACCAAGCCGATTTTAAGTCTACCGACTTGATCGCCAGTCCAACGACCTTGATCGGTGTTAGGATTGTCGGATTCCCTGAAACCGGATTTGACACTAAATCGAACCCCTAAACTTGTGCGAAAGACAAGCCCGAGAAAAACACATGCATCATCGATCCTAAGGCATATCACATAATCGAACATACCTTGTTAGCCACAGATTAAACACCGACGCCGATATGAGGAAGAGAATTTGGCCCTGTTCAATCCGATGACGCCAATTCGCCTTGAAAGAAAGATGGGTGTCACCTTTTTGCTTAATGTTTTTCCTTTTTGGAGCGTTTTTGAGGGAGAGAGGGAGGAGGAACGTACGTTATGCCAAAAGGTACGTTCCTCCCTCTTTATTTCCCCTTATATACGTTCCCTCCAAAAAAGAAACGTGTCCCTTCATCATATCCCTTCATCCATGGGCTCTAATCTTGTGGGCCGGGCTTTTAGGCCCAACATGGGCGGACGGGCCAACTTAGGCCCATCACATTAAATAATTAAAACCATCATCTCCCACTCGCACATGGTGGGCCGAACACGATCCTCTTTACCTCTCTTCAACATTCATACCGGTGAATAATCCGTGCAACCAGCATACTTTGAAAGCTCGTTGCCATACATCTGTTATGAATATATAGCAGCTCATAATGGGCATTACACTCTAAGTAGATTTAGTATGCAGTACCCTAGATCGATCGATCACATTTATATCTCTCTTGATCTCTTTTAAACAATGATATATATATATATATATATATATATATATATATTGTATTCACAATTATGATTATCCCAAAGACAGTCATAATTGGTCGACCAGTGAATACAAAACTTAGAATGTGATTCTCCATATTCGATCTTCTTCTTTCCTTCAAACTCTCAATTTCAGTTCAACTTGCTTTTCTAGAAATGTCCCATTAGATCGAATCAACTCATGACCATTGGCAACATCCTAAGATAGCAAACACTAAATAGAAATCTTGAGAATAAGTAAAAGTCATGAGGGCACTCAAATTGAGGAACTCTTTTCCTCAAGAGTCTCACACAGCATAAAAGTTGAGAACAAACTTTTGCCATTCTTATTGGTCGTCTCATGCATACGTAGTATGAAATACGTATTACGGTATTAACTCCTTTCACATGGAGCGTATGTCTACACCTCCAATACCGTACAGATGATAGTTCAGACATACCCAATGTCTAACCTGAGTTCACGTATATACTCATTCACAAAATTCATCAGAACTCACATCTGGCATCTTAGACAGATAAAGTAAAATATGTTGGGTATTTTACTTTCGGACATAGTAAGTATTATGTCCTCATCTTAACACTCAATTAAGACAACATACGTATTTTAAGCTTGAGCTCTCGATTATCACCTAGATAATAAGCTTAAAAACAGTCTCATCTCTATTTATCACACAGTAAATAAAGGCGATTACCCGTGTGAGTGGGCCAATCTTATATCTGTCCGACATACTTTCTCAACTTAAAGTAATGCACTGAGCATTAAGATGCATAAAGATCAAATAAAGATTCATAGGCATTAATAATGAAAAACACAAGTTCATAAATGTGAACCACTTAGGGAAATTACAATCCAGTACATCAGACTTTACGCAATCCTAGAGATTTTACATGACCAAAAAACACATCTCTAGGTATTGGCTTTGTCATAAGATCTGCTACCATTCTATGCGTAAATATGTATTGTAAGTTCACATCCTTTCTTACAACCATATCTTTGACAAAGTTATACTTTGTATCTATATGTTTAGTATTATCATGATATTTTGGATCTTTGGTGTACGCTATAGCTGCTTGACTATCACAGTTAACCAATAATGGATTTGCAGCTTTCTCAATAACACCTAAATGATCCAAAAATCTCTTAAACCAAACTCCTTCTTGTACCGCTGCTGATAATGCCACGAACTCAGCTTCCATCGTGGACAAGGCTATACACGTTTGCTTCTTACTGCTCCATGATATGGCGCCATTGTTCAGTAAGAAAGCAAATCCAGAGGTAGATTTTCTTTCATCTAAATCTCCTCCCCAATCAGCATCTGAATAGCCTTCAAGTCGCAAATCCTTTCCTTGGTAATTCAACTTGTAATCAGCAGTTCCCTTCAGATATCTCAGTATTCTCTTAACAGCTTTCCAATGTGCTTGACCTATATTGAATTGGTATCTACTCACCATTCCAACTGCAAAACATGTGACATCCAGATTTTCGGATTCTAATTTCAACTGAATAAATATGGTTGTTTTCGTTCAGTTGAAGCCGAGGATCAATTCTGGTTGCAAAATTGAGATGCACGATGGTTTATTGGATGAGGAAAAATAGTAATTGAGACATTGAGGCGTCAATTGATTTTATGAGAGACGATTGAGGATGAATTGAGGAAGGATTGTGCCAAAATTCGTGACTCCCCCTCCTACTAGCTATTTTGGACCAATTGGGAGGTCATGGGGAATGTCTTGGTGGATCATTGGAGGCCATGGGTTTATATTTGGCCTAGGATGAACCTTGGGGACCAAGTTTGGAAAATATCAAGCAAGAGGGGCCCTCCATCCCTCCTCATCTTTATCCTCTCTTCTTCTTTTACCACCGAGTAAAACCAGCCACACGCCCGAAGATCTCTCTCTCCCTTCATCCTCAGCTTCTCCCCCCAGCGAAGACTCCATCTTTCTCCACCGAAGCCGCGAAACGAGTCCACCGAGTTTTCTCCCCAAGCTGCCGCACCTTCGTCCGCTTCTCCACTTTAGGCCATGATTCCCTGTAGCTCCACCCACCGAACTAATTCATTCAGTTCGGTCAACCAGCGAAGCTGGTGTTGACCGTGAAACCTCCACTCACCGAAACCCCAAGCGGCTTCTTCATCCACGACTCAGCATCAACGCCAGCGGACGCCCCCCATCTCCACCGAAATCTCCTTGCCACCCGTCCAACGTCTGCGCTCTCTCGGTCAACTAGCAAGTCACCGAATTCCTTGGTTGACTGAGCAATTCCTGCCGCTGCCACGTCCACCGAACAAGCTTCAGCTTCCCACGTGCTTCTCCATTTCTTCTGCCATGCGTCCCCAGCATCTCCACGACCGCACGCCAGCTTTACCGTCCAAGCATCCACGAACCTTGAAGACCGAAGCTACCGCGTGTCTCTCGTGGCCCAGGCGAAGCAGTTTCTCCATCCGTGTCTTCTGCCAGGCGTCTTCCACGGTCGACGAATGAGCCAGCAAATTCGTCTCTTCCAGCTCGTGTCTCCATCAAGCAAGCGCCAGCAACGCCTCCAACCTCAACGTCCGTGAAGTCCTCGATTCAGCTCTGCAACAGCGTACAAAACCAGCAGCTGCTTCATCCGTTTCTTCTCCCGCGCGTGCGTCCTCGGCCAGCTCGCGATCTCCGTGTCCCCAAACCGTGCGCAGCAACAGCCCAAGGGAACAGCCCATTGACTGAGTCTTCAGCCCAGTTCGGCAGGGCCCATCTTCAACAACAATTCAGGCCCAATATCTTCTAGAATTCCAGCAGTTTAGCCCATTGGAATTCGGCCCAGTTCACAGCAGCCCAAGCCCAGTTTTCAGCCTATCTTCAAGCCCACAACTTGAAGCCCAATTCAGTTTTGTTTCAAGCCATCTCAGCCCAAGTTCCGAGCCCAGCATCATTTGTATTTCAATGAGACCCAGCAAGTTCAGCCCATTTGGGGCCCGTGAAGCAAGTCGGCCCAAGGCCAGCTTTTGCTGTGGGTTGCGAGGCTTGTTAGGCCCGGCCCGAGTGTCCGTCGACGCCACCGAAATTTTGGAATTCGGCCGCAGTCGCGTCGTCGTCGCGATGTTCCGGTCTTCGCTTTGCCAAGTGAGTTTTACTCACTAATGCCTTCTTAGTGTACTAATTATACTTAAAGGTTGATTAGTGTTAATTAAGTGTAATTAGGCGGTTAGATTAGAATTGATTAGTGATTATTAGTTAATTGCTTTGCATATTAGTTGTGTGATTAGTGTAATTAGATAGAGAATTGCCTATAGTATTTATTGGATGCTTCTTGGGATTTTTCCCGTCCCTTATCGGGTGTTAATTAAACAAATCGGGCCTAGGTGGAATTTTTAGGAATTAAATATTAATTTTCGAAATTAATTATTTAATTATTTATTTCCCGGAAATTCAACTGGGATGGCTAGTGACCGGGATTTTATGCTGATGATCGTGGTGCAGACTGTTTATTTAATTAAGCTTTATATTGTGCTAAATTGAATTTATTGTATTTATTTATTTAATTCTCGAAATTAATTATTTAATTATTTATTTTCCGGAAATTCAACCGGGATGGCCGGTGACCAGAATTTCGTGCTGATTGTCGTGGTGCAGTCCGTTTATTTATTTAAGTTCTACATTGCGTGGAATTGATTTGATTGTGCAATTTTAGTGATTTATCCCAAATTGAATGAAATTGAATGATTGATTGGTTGATGGCCGAGTGTTGTTATTTAGCATCGATAATGCTGTAATGAACTGTAAAGCAGAGAGAACTGTGAAAGTGAATTGGAGAAATTCTCGGCTGAAACCAATCAGGAACGATGTAATGAGACATACGTGGTTCAGTGATTAAAGAATATCACTGGTGAAAACGGCGCCTTAAAGAACGCACGAGTGCTGTCCATTGTACACGTCACCTTGGCGGAAGCAGCACCTGAGAGCATTAATGAGGCTCTGTGACTAAGTGTACTGCTGGAGATTATCGTGATCGGTAATTGGTACGACACCTTGGCGAAAAAGACGCCCGAGAGCATTCATCTGGCTCTGTGACTGAGTACTCGAATGGAGATTATAAAGTATGGTGCTGATGTGACCGAGAGGTGGTCCGAATGACATGTAATCGACTATGTCGATTGATCATTGCTTTGATATGATGCTGTGAATTGATTGATTGGATGGAAATGACCGTGAGTGGTCTTGTTGACATGTAATCGACTAGGTCGATTTGATCGATGCTTCGATCTGTGAAATGATTGCTTGGGTGCCTATTGATTTGTGCTAAAATGCAGGTGGAATCTGAGGCCAAGGTAAGTCATCTTACTCATGTTGTGCGTAGGCAGCCCTAAGGTGTATTAGTTTACTAATCGGGTCTTAAGGGGTAGAACTTACTGAGACGTTGTCTCAGTGGTTATTGAATAACCATTTCAGGACCCGGATGAGGAGCTTAAGGAGGAGGAACCTGGCGAGGAAAACTCTAAGGAGAAAGAACTCGAAGAGGAGTATCGGAAGGAGAACCCCGAGGATGATCCAGAGTAGGATCCTGATGTCTGTTGCTGTAGAATCTAATTGAGTAGAAACCAACCTTTTTAGTATGGTTTGTGTATGTACATGTATGACTGAGTCATTACAGATGTACATAAGGGTGTTGACTTTCAGGTTAAATTTTCTAGTCCTAATCTATCCCATTGTTTTATGGTCTGAGGATTTATAACTACTTCCGCATGTACATATATAAATGAAAGGGTCGGCGATACATAGTCCTGGGATATCGCAATTTAAAATCGACCAAAGGTAAGGGATGTGTGCGTGCCTGAGGATCGGGGCGTGACAAAACATATGTCAGGTCTTGTACACATCATAGCATACATCAAGCTCCCAACAGCACTAGCATAAGGAACATGTTTCATTTGTTCCTTCTCTTGTGGAGTCCTTGGACACAGTCTATGGCTCAATCCTTCACCTTTTGCAATAGGAGTGTCTATGGGTTTACAATATTGCATACAAAATCGTTCAAGAACCTTATTTATATATGTTTCTTGCGAAAGAGATAATGATCTCTTCGAACGATCTCTTGAAATCTTAACTCCAAGAATGTATGCAGCCTCACCCATATCCTTCATCTCAAAGTTGGAAGACAACCAACTCTTCACAGTATTTACAAACTCCATATTGCTTTCGGCAATTAGTATATCATCAACATATAATGATATTATCACAAATTGATCTTTGGATCTTTTGATATATACACAATGATCCTCATCTATCATTGTAAAATCATATGCCATTATGGCATTATGAAAACGTATATACCATTGTCTTGACGACTGCTTAAGGCCATATATCGACCTCAAAAGTCGACATACCTTTTCTTCTTGGCCTTTCATTATGAAACCAGCAGGTTGTTCCATATATATTTCTTCCTCTAATTCTCCATTGAGGAAAGCAGTCTTTACATTCATTTGATGTAATTCAAGATCCATACTAGCGACTATTGCCAGAATAATGCGAATCGAGGTAAATCTCACTACAGGAGAAAATGTTTCTTCATAATCAATTTCTTCCTGATGATTATACCCCTTCGCCACAAGGCGAGCCTTATGCCTTTCTATCGAGCCATCAACTTTTCGCTTTATTTTGAGAACCCACTTGTTCCCAATAGCTTTGCGTCCCTTTGGAAGATCAACCAGTTCCCAAACTTGGTTTGACTTCATTGACCCAATCTCTTCTTCCATTGCATGAATCCATTTTTCCTTACTAGGGCAATTTAAAGCCTCATTAATATTTCTTGGCTCATCCTCATCTTGCGAAGCAATCATAAAAGTTTCTCCTTCAATGTCAAAACGTCGACGGGGAATACTTTTGCAACTTGTTCGCCATATGGGAGATTGTACACTTTGCACATCATTCCCCATTATACTCCCACTAGGATTAGATAATGATGATGTCGTCTCATCATGTGGTTGTAATTGAGAATGAGTTGAATTTAATTCGTCATTTCTCATATTACTCCCATTTGGACGAACTCCACTAATATCATTATCTTGATCCAAGGTTTTAAATAGAGAGTAATCTTCACCTATTTCGCCCTTCTTAGGAAATTCATCTTCTAAGAATGTGACATCCCGTGATTCAAATTCAGTTATACTCCCACTTTCCTGCTCACCTATGAACACATACCATTTTGAGTGTTCGGAATATCTTATGAAAATATTCTTCTTTCCTCTGGGACCCAATTTCCCAAACTTGTGAGAGGGCTCATGAGTATAGGCAGCACAACCTCATGGCTTAAGAAATCTTAAATCCGGTTTTCTACCTGTCCATAACTCATACGGAGTGGAAGTAACTGATTTGGAAGGCACCCAGTTAAGTATATAGGCAGCAGTTAACAACGCATCACTCCAAAAAGTGATAGGTAAGTTAGCATGCGCTATCATGGACCTAACCATTTCCAGTAGGATTCTATTTCTTCTTTCCGCAACACCATTTTGTTGAGGAGTATATGAAATAGACAATTGTCTTTCTATTCATTTTTCATCACATAATTTTCTAAACTCATCAGATAAATATTCTCGACCCCGATCGGATCTTAATACTTTTATCTTCTTGTCTAATTGATTTTCTACCAAGTTCATAAATCTTTTGAAACAACTTAATGCTTCAGATTTATGAGAAATCAAATAGACATATCCGAATCGAGTATAATCATCTATAAAAGTGATGAAATAAACAGCCCCATGCCTTCCTCTCACATTCATTGGACCACAGACGTCAAAATGGATTATATGCAGAGGAAATTTAGCTCTTTTACCTTTTCCAAATGGTTTCCTTGTCGTTTTCCCTTCTAGGCAATGCTCACATATGGGCAAATCGACTTTTTCAATGTTGCCTAACAAGCCCTCTTTGGCTAGTATATTCATACGCTATTGGCCAATATGACCAAGTCTAGCATGCCACACATTCATATCATTATCATATGAATTAGGAGACGTGAGAAGGGAATAACAAACATTTGCATTAACATAGTCAATATCTAATACAATGAAACCATCCAGAAAATAACCACAACCATAGTAATTTGTATCCAAAAACAAATCCACACCTCTATTATGGAAGTTCATATTAAAACCTAGCTTGACCAACACTAAAACAGACACTAAATTCCGACGAATCTCCGGAGCACACAATACATCATGTAGGAATAAAGTGCGTCCACCACGCATGTTCAGTTGGCAGGTGCCAATTCCTTTTACTTCAGCTCTGGAGTTGTTTCCCACATAGATCCACTTAGTTCCAATTGGTACTCGTCGGAATTCCACGAAAGATCTTCTATCATTCGCTACATGGTCTGTCGCTCCTGAATCTACAGTCCACAAAGGATTAGACTCAGTTAAGAATACAGAACTCGACACATAAGCAAAGTTCTGAAAAGTACAAGAGGTGTATACCTTCTTTGGCTCACGACAATCGCGAGCATAGTGACCATTCTTGTCACAATTGTAACACTTTACCCTTGTAAGCTTCTTCATTCGAGGACGCTTTCCTCTTTCATGTTGGTTAAGCTTAGGTTTCTTCCCTGAAGGACCTACTTCCTTGCATTTCCCTTTATCAAACTAGTTAGGACGTTTGCGCTTGGAGCTCGAAGCTCCATGTGAGCTAGAACCAGCATGATAGATTTCAGCTTCCGGCTTAGCCGCCAAGAGGCGGTCCTCTTCCAGCTCAAGATGACGCACTGCATCCTCAAAGGTTTTGATATTCTCATTATGGGTCAGGTGCACCTTCATATGCTCCCAACTCTGAGGCAAGGAACGAATCACTACTTGCACTTACTGTTCATTAGTCAGGACATGGCCAGCATATTTCAGCTCATTAATCATGTTTGACATCTTTCTAAGAAGTTGCTTCATGGTCTGACCATAAGACTTCTTATAAGAGTCAAACCTAATAGTGAGCTGCCTCAGTCTGGTCACCGAAGTATGACCAAATCTTGCTGCCAATGCTTCCCACATTTCCTTGGCATTCTCAAAATGCCTAAACTCTCGCATGACGTCATTTTCCATGCTACTCAGCAACGTAATGTGAGCAAGAGAGTTCTTTCTTTTCCATGCAGCAAATGCTTTCTTATCTCTCTTGTGCTGTGCAATGTTTCTTTCTTCAGGTACTACCATGGTCAGGTTAAGAGCTTCTAGTACCTCTTGCTCTTCCAGCACATATTGAATTTTCATGTGTCATATTTCATAGTTATCACCATTGAGCTTTTCACCTTTGTTCAGCTCGGCAACTATGCTCTTTGTGGCTGAAGCCATTGATCTGAACACATCAGACATATATGCACGAATTATTAATGCCTATCATTTATGCATCCATTTTGCACAAACCTATCATATTAATGAATAATATCAAGTAAGGTTTCAAAATCAAAAGATCACTATGTTTCCAATCATCCTCCAAAAATCCTGACTTAAAACTATCATTAATATAATTGTCTTATGCAAAATAAATTCTATGAAGCTACAAAAACTTCTATGAACTATCCACAACAGTCAACAATAACAGAAAACAAATAATATTTCACATACAATAGAATAATAATGCTTTCACATAATGCAACTAACATATCAGTTGTCACACCAACAATAACTAGGTAGAAAAACATTACATAAGATGTCCACAAAGCACACTAAACAAATACCAGCCAATACATCTAACACCAAGTTAGTACACGAACTGGGAAAGATCATCTTTTGTTCAATTTCTTGATATTTTCCCTTGTAACAATCCAGTAATAATCATCTATAAAATCCATCACAATTTTCCTATATGAAGCAGCTTTGTTGACATCCCATATGCGATTCAACACTCATTGCCATTCCGGTGGAAAGGTGTTCATGAAAAATCGCACTATCTCAGACTGTGGCAAGGGACGACCATTCCATATGACCTTTTGAATTTTCCCGTTGACTTCAAGAACATGGTCAATTAAGTCACCACTCTCCCATCGATGATCAGTCAACTCAGCTATCAACTTAGAAAGCTTTTCCTTTTGTTCATCGGTAATTGTGCGAATAGGTGTGCGCAACTTCAGGGGAGGCATTGTTCCTGCAACAAATGCAGAACAAATAAGGGATCACATATAATCCACATAGATTTAATTGGAAAACAAAAAAAGCACATTCTTTTCCTCTTTCTTTTTCTTTTGGGTCAACGGTCAAAGTCAACGGTCAACGGTCGTCAACGGTCAACCGTCAACGGGTCGGGCCGCCGAGTCGGGTCGAGTCGGACGAGCTGGGTCGGACCAGTTGGACTGGTCGGGCAAACCAACTGGCACGTGCGGCACGCGTGGGCAACTAACGTCACGATGACGTCAGCTAGCACGTGCCTCGCACGTGCCAGCGACGGCACACGCACACGTGCGTCGCATGTGCATGCGTCGGCCATGCGCGCGCGTGCGATGCACGCGCCTGCCCTCGCGAATCGGCGCGTGCAACGTCGTTTCGCTCCGGCTGCGCATGGGGGCGCGTCCGGCAGCCTTTGGTGGCGTTCCGCCACTCGTTGCGCTCGTCTCGACGAGACCTTCCATCCAACGCCATCAAAAATGGATTTCGACTTACAGAAACTCGAAAAAAAAAAAAAATGGATGAACAGTGCTCGGGTGTCAGGATTTTTCGCCTCGATCGGTGTCGGCCGATTAATTTCACGAAAATTAATAAGAAATCATCCATAAACATGAAAGGGGTCGGGAAAAACATAGAAAAGGATCGGGAAACAAGAATTACGGCTCTGATACCAGTGTTGGGATTGTCAGATTCCCTGAAACCGGATTTGACACTAAATCAAACCCCTAAACTTGTGCGGAAGACGAGCCCGGGAAAAACACATGCATCACCGATCCTAAGGCACATCATAGAATCGAACATACCTTGTTAGCCACAGATTAAACACCGACGCTGATATGAGGAAGAGAATTTGGCCCTATTCGATCCGATGACGCCAATTCGCCTTGAAGGGAAGATGGGTGTCGCCTTTTTGCTTACTGTTTTTCCTTTTTGGAGCGTTTTTTAGGGAGAGATGGAGGAGGAACATACGTTATGCCAAAAGGTACGTTCCTCCCTCTTTATTTCCCTTTATATACATTCCCTCCAAAAAAGAAACGTGTCCCTTCATCATATCTTTTCATCCATGGGCCCTAATCTTGTGGGTCGGGCTTTTAGGCCCAACTTGGGCGGACGGGCCAACTTAGGCCCATCACATTAAATAATTAAAACCATCAATCGGCGAAGTAGACCTCGCCAATTATCTAATAGTAGCATCCCCGGCCTAGTTATGGTAAGGGACCAGCAGAACATTCACCAGACCTCTTTTAGTGGCCTGATCCACTACCGGCATTCAAAACCAATTCAATTTGAGCCGATCTTGACCAGTGCTCGAATGGGTGCCATCCGACGTGTTTCCAACACAATGATCACTCCCAATCAGTCCTTGGGAGAAGCCCTAACCTCACTGTAGTCAGAACCCCTCCAATTGGCCGCTGGATCACCTCTAGCGGTTCTTTTTGCTAACTAGTGCCCAAATCGGTCTCAGCTTGGACCGGTTTGGCTTTTTTGTGTATTTTAGCGATTAGATGCCTCGAACTAGTCCCTAGGTTGTTCAATCTGTTCCTTGTCCCTCCGATTAAATTTCCGGCAAAGATTCGTCCGATCACGGATCAAAATCGATGAAAACACAGAAGGTAAACCTCTTTGATCTCAAATCCTGTGAAGCGAGGTTAGATTATTCAACGGAGGCTAAAATTTGAGCTTAGATTTATAAAATATGCCTAGATGATTGATGATGATGTTGAATGATCTGTTGTGATTGATTGTTCATTGAAGACGAACTTGAGTTTGTTTGAATAGGATTAGCCTTAAATCTGCAATTTTGTAAGTCTGTGACATGCTTGCTGTTTTGGCTAGAACAAGGTCTTAGATGGCCTTATTTCGACTCAAGTTCTTCTAGACATAGAAAATAGACTCTATGAGCTTTAAATCAATAGGTTGCAGGCCCCAATTGAGCAACGTTTAGCCCCCGAAAAATAGGTCACAATCTGCTCGAACTCTGAATATTCTTGGTTCTCTTTAAGTGCAGTCCTTAGTCTATCTCAATGTCTTGTTGTTTTTTCCCTGTTCTCTCTGATGATTTCTGGACAAGTTTGCCTTCATGAAAATTGTTCCCCGTTGTCTCAAGAATGTTCAGTAATTTTTCGGAATTTTCGGACATGTTTAGCTAGGTCAAAAGCTCTTAGATCTAAGCATTGGTCAGTCTGCCCTGTTTTAATATGAGATGAACTTAGGCAAATTTGAGCATGAAATCAAGTTTGTTTGACCTTAAGGTCTTCATGAAGAATTAAATACATGTCATATGTTTTTCTATTGATGTAAGATTTGCATAATTTTGATATCATCCAATGCGTTAATTGCATGCTTTTTTTTTTTAAGGTCAGAAAAGGAAATTTCATTCAATAAACCATAGCATTACATCCAGCTAACAAAGCATTGGAAATTAAAAGGTCTAACAAAATCAAAGAGGGCGAAATGGGCCAAATCTCCATTAGGGCATCATTTTTGTGGCTTTTGGCGGCCCAGTCCGCTACTGCATTCGCCTCCCTTCGACAGTGGCGAACCCTAACACACGAAAAGTTACGAAGGAGATGGATGGCTTCGTGGAAGATCGCTCTAACCTCCCATGGCAGCTAGGAATCAGTATTGACAAAATCAACCAGTATCAAGCTATCCGATTCAATGACCAATGGATCATGGTGTCTGCCGATCTGTTGCAAATGGCGAAGAGTTATCAAAATCGCCATGAACTCCGACTGTAGAGCTAAAGAAGCGAGAAAGTTCTTGGTAAGTCCATCGAGCATTTTTCCATTCTGATCTCGAAATATATTGGCCATTGATCCCTGGCTTATGTGTGGCTGAAAAGCCCCATCAATATTTACCTTGAAAGCGCCTGGATCTAGAGGATGCCATAACTCACCAGTGTTGAATTGTTGTTGTTTTGTGGCTGTAGGGTTGCGATAAGAGTAAAGAGCTGATCAAGCACTGGCGAAAGCACTATCAACCACTTGATGCACATCCAACTGTTGGCGACGAAAGATGAAATTATTCCTCGATTTCCAAATATGCCAGAGGACGTATGCTAGGGTGTTCAAATCAGGTACGGATTGCTTTCTCAAAAACATAGCAGCTATCCATGCGTCTATTCTCTATATAGCCTGCGACTGAATAGGTATGTTTATTGCCGGGTCTAACCATATGGTATTAGTCCAAGGATAGAGCAGGAATATATGTTCTGCTGATTCAGGAATGCTATTGTGACACAGAGATCAATATGGGTCAGGGGTGATTTTCCTATGAAATAGATTTGCTTTTGTAGGTAAGACATTGTGGCAAAGACTCCACAAAAAGAACTTGATTTTGGGAGTAATGTTTAACTTCCATAGATGTTTCCATAAAGTTCGTGGAATCTGGTAGGTAGGCAAAGCTTCTAACTAATGTTTGGTAATTGTTGTCTGCCTGATTGATTGGTAACCACTCTTAACGGTATAGTTACCATGGGTGGTTGCAATCCATATCGGTTTATCCTCTATATAAGAAGGATTGATCTGGATGGTAAGGATCTCCCTAACTGTATTGCTGTCATAAAAGTGGCTAAGTAGCGGGATATTATAGGCACTGGCTTGCATATCTATGAGTTCGACTACCTTAACAGGTTCTTCACGGTTTGTTGGGCCACCCAGAATTCCTTGTGGCAGCCACTGGTCTTCTCTAATGTTAATTCTAGTCCCATCACCTATTGACCAATGAAGTCGAGGAAGAATTGAATCCCGACCTAATAAAAGACCTTGCCAGCCCCAAGACGATCTGGTACCTTTATCAGCATGCAAAAAATCTCGGGAATGAAAGTAGATACCTTTAAACAATTTACTCCATAGTGCTGTAGGATGTTGAAGCAGACACCATGCTTGTTTTCCGAGCATTGCATTATTGAAGTCCATGAGGTCTCCGAAGCCGAGACCATCTTGAATCTTGCTCATTTTAAGCGCATCCCATCTTTTCTAATGGATCCCTAATTTTGTAGCTTCATTTTGCCACCAGAAGTGGGCGATTTTCTTTTCAATGAAAATACAAATAGAAGCTAGAAGTTTAAATATAGCCATAGCATACTAAGGCATTGCCTGAACAATGGATTTAATGAGTATTTCATTGCCTCCCTTAGATATCAAGTGTTCTTTCCATCCTTCCAGTTTTTTATTCACTCTCCCAATAATCCAAGCAAATACTTCCTTCCTAGAACGTCCCCAATCAGAGGGGATTCCCAAGTATTTTCTAGTTTTGACTAACACTAGGACTCTCAAAGCATTCGCCAAATTTTCCTGTAAGGCATAAGGACACATCTTGGAAAAATAAATTCCGGATTTATTCCAATTAATTTCTTGTCCCGTAGCTAAGCAATATTGATTCAATAAGTTGGTAAGATTTTGGCATTCCTAAAGTTTTGCATCTAGGAAAAATATGGCATCATCAGTAAAAAATAAATGAGATAATATAGGACACCACTTGTTAAGCTGAATGCCTTTGAGATGTCCCATGTGGATAGCTTGGTTTATGAGATTCGATAAGACATTTGCCATGAGGATAAATAGATATGGAGAAAGTGGGTCGCCTTGTCTGATTCCTCTGGTCGGATGAAAATAGGTTAATTGCTCACCATTGAATTTGACATTGTAGGATACCGTTGTGATACACTGCATTATCCATCGGACCCAAGTGAGATGAAAACCTAACTTCAGAAGATAAGCTTCGAGAAAATCCCACTCCACTCGGTCATAAGCCTTTTTCATATCCATTTTCAAAACTGCCTGAAAATTTTTCTGGCATTTTCTAGTGCGCAGTTGATGAAGCACTTCCTACACTATAAATATGTTGTCTTGAATCTAGCAGCCACTTACAAAGGCGCTCTGTTCAGTAGAGATTAAGATGGAAGCCAGGGTTTTAGTCAATTTGCTAGCACTTTAGAGATAATCTTATAGGCATAATTACAAAGACTAATAGGTCGGAACTGGTCTAGGTTTTCTGGGTGAGGAACTTTTGGAATCAGGGTGATAAAGGTTTTATTCAGATTTGTAGGCATAACTCCTGTTCTAAAAAACTGTTGTATTAACATAAAAAGATCAGCCCACAAAGTATCCCAATGTGTTTGATAAAAGTGGCCATTCATACCATCGGATCCTGGAGCTTTAGTAGACCCAAGCTGGAAAGTTGTGATGCGAACCTCTTCTTGGGTAACCTCAGCCTCCAAAAGACTATTCATTTCTGTAGAAACCATTGACGGGCATTGATCAATTATGGGCCAATAGTCCCGGTGGCCGACAAATTGGTAAAGGTTGGTGAAGAACTATGTGGTCATATGTTTTAGAGAGTCATCATCCCGAATCCATCTCTGATCACCATCCTTCAGCATACAGATTCTATTCCGTTGTCTTCGTTGTATCGATGTGGCGTGAAAAAATTTGTCTTCTTGTCCCCCCACTTTAGCCAACTGATTCTAGATCGCATTGCCCAAAATTGCTCCTCTTGCTGCCATAATCTGTTTATTTCCGCCTTTATGTTGCTGATGGACTGCTTATCATATTGTGTATGAGGCTGATTCATGTGATTTTGGAGCTGCTGATGTAAAGTTGCTAGTTGGTTGTGGGCTATGGAAAATTTTTGACGACTCCAGTTGGTAAGGGCCATTGATACTAGTTTAAGTCGTTGTGTCAGATTGTAAGTTCTTCCATGGCCTAAGTTCCAGGATTCATGAATAATTTTGCTGCATTCCTTATCCTGTAACCAAAAAGCTTCAAAAGTAAAGTACTTACGTCGACGTCCTTGTAAGCCATCAGTAGTTAACAGAATAGGAGTATGGTCAAAACCCACTATAGGTAGCGCAAAAACTTCGAGTTCAGGGAAAGCAAGATGCCATTCATACGTACAAAAAGCTCGGTCTAGCCTTTCTTTCACTAAATCAGCTCATTCCCGATTATTCGACCAGGTATAAGCACAGCCTTTGGTAGCCATATCCATTAAAGCACAATCTTGTACTACTTGTCTAAAGGAAGACATCCTGTGAGCGTCAGGTGGTCGCTTGCTGACCTTCTCCCAAACATACATAGCCTCATTGAAGTCACCAATACAGACCCAGGGTAAAGTGTTGGTGCAGGCAATCTGCTAAAGTTCTATCCAGAAGATTTGGCGAGGGTGATAAGCGGCAGGTGCATGGACACACAGTAGACGCATAGATATGTGACACCAAGAATCCCCACAAGTCATATCAAACAACTCTTGAGAAGATTGAATCATGTCAACCGTAAGATGCTCATGCCAAAGTAAAACCAACCCTCCTGCCATACCAACAGGGTTTAGAATATTAGAGTTTCGAAATTTCAGACGTCTTTGTAGTTGAGTGATCACCTCCTCTCGATTCTTGGTTTCCATCAAAAATAAGATGTCAGGCTTTTCTTTGGCTACAATGGCCTTAAGGGCTTGAACTGTCAGGAGGAGCCTAAACCCTAACAGTTCCAGCTTATAAGCTTCATTTATGCAAAGGCGACTGTTGAGGGCTAGCCGCCATCGCCCATCCTCCTGCCTCAGTAGCTAATTGAATAGGAATTTCCATAAGATTTCGGTCATCTATTGCTTTTGTTGTTGTGCTGCGTGAATCATATGGTGTATATCGCTTAATTTTCTTAGCCGTTGCTGTTCTTGTGGATAGTCTTGTAGTCTTTAACTTTTTATGAGTAGGAGGCTCCATTGGTAACTGCTTAAAATTATGTGCTTTGGTGGGAATAGAGGGTTTGGGATAAGTACCCGCTAATGTCTATTGCTCAGAAGTCTGACATTTCTTCCCCTGCTCAGGTACATAGACTACAACACTTGTGGATGTATCGCCGGGCTCCAGAAGCTGATCTGTCTCCCCTATTTGGATTGTTGCTGCATTTCAGAGTTTGGTTCAACGTGGGGCAGCAATGTTGGATTCATAAGAGCTGATGGAGGAGTCTCTGGAATGACCTCATCGTCAGTAATTTGCTGCTCCTCATAGAATGCTTTCCAGTATGGGCTAAACTATTATACCCCGGCCCTCAACCACTGACTGTAAGGCATTTTTTCGTTCCCTTCCATTTTCGCTTCAGTGAAAAGAACATCTTTATAGTAGGTTGCATAATGACCAATTATGCCATAGGAATAGCAAAAATGTGGAAGTCGTTCATACTTGAAATCAATCCAAATTGGCTGCTTCGCTATGCGAATAAGATGCCCCATTTTCAGTGGTTCTCTCAGGTTTATTTCTACACGAACTTTACTAGTTCTAACAATTACTCCCTCTTTAGTATGCAGCTTGACAGCAAGCACCTTTCCAATATTTTTCACAGCTTTGGAAATCATAGTTTCGGAGTACCATTCAAGCGGCAAACCATAGATTTGTACCCAAAATGCACCGGTTGAAAAATCATAGCAGTGCAACGGCGTATTCGGTATCCATGGTTTAAAAATCACCAAATTGCCAGAAAAGAGCCAAGGTCCACCCTCTTGTACCCTTTGTTTCTCATCTTCTAATTTAAACTTAGCAATGTAAATGTCACCCTCGCGTTGAGTAATTTCAACTTGGTCTGTTCTCCAAGCCCTCTTGAAGGTATTTTGAAAAGCATGTACATTGATAGAAGGGTTGGATTGGATTTTACCTACCAGCATTAACTTGCATTCTTCGACCTTTCCAGAGGTGGCAAGTCGTCCCATTCTTCAATCTCATGCTGATGCCACAATCGACCCATTCGGTGACATTAGGCAGTAAGTCGAGGGTCTTGTTCCTCTTCGAGGGGGTCCATCTAGGCAAAGTTCCGTTAAGATGGAAAGATAATCTGAATGGTGGTCAGTTCAGATTCAAGCCAACTAGCGGAATCCGAATCCATGCATGAACTGAGAAGGGGGATTGTCAAGCAGGAAAGAACCGATGTAGATGAAGAGCTGAGGGGATGAGGGTTGCGTCAAACATCTGCAGTACAATGAAGTCCCGAAGAAGGCAAAGGCTGAAGTACAAGAAGCGAAAAGGGAGACGGATTCTGTAGGGTGTAAAAGTGGAAAACCTACCGAAGAGAATTGGTAAAATTGGCCATAAGAGCCAGCGAAGGGGAACACAATCAGCTTGGATTTGCAAAGAAAGGGCGGTGGTCAAGTGAAAAGGGCAAGTAGGGCTTCAGGACAGCGAACTACCATGGCGGTAGGGAAGCGCTCTGCATATCGAGAGAGAAGATGAGTCAGAATCGTCAATTGCATGCTTAAGCGTGCATGGATGTTGCTGCAATTAGAAAAGCTAAGAACTTGCATCTATCTTGCCATTTTTGTCATCATCCGTGTAATCATAATTTGGTTTCGAGTCCTTAATGAAAAGTGTTCATCAGCATTTATTCTATATGGCATCTTTTTGGTAAGATTTATGTTCATCTTTAAGTGGTCGAAACTTTGCATGCTCTCAACTCTCATCATAAGATTACAACCTTACCTTGTGCATACTTTTGCGTGCTTAGTTGGGTCTCTTAAAGACCGAATTTCATGATAGTACCTTCTTGACATATGAACTACATATTACAAGTTTTGTGCATGTATGCTCACAGGTAAATTAAATTGTTTATAATTTTATATAATTTGGGGACAATAAAGAGCATCGGCATATGTAAAGGGAAAGTTCCTAGGATCCCCAACCCCTTTTTATAAAGAGAGATGTTTGTTCCTTCTATCAATGTAGCAAAGTGGGGCACAACTCTTTTCGGTAGCGTCACAGTTCCAAGGTATCTATTTTGGGCTTAGACAAGCTAATAATTGATTAGGTTAATTCCTTATGCGGTGCGAGAAAATTTGGTACAATAATGGTAGTAGGAATGCAAGGAAATTGGTCTCTTTGGAAAAATAGGATACAAAGAAAATCACATTGGCCCCTATTTTGTATATCCTTAATTGCTCCTTTTCTTTTGGTCCTTCTCTCCCTCTTGGTTGTCGTATAATCAAGTCAACTCAACACGTTCTAATGCTTGAGCTCGGACACGACTTAATCGAGGTCATCCATTACCCGATACTCAATTTGGGCTCAATCAATATTGACTCAATTAGATTTTCAAGGGGAAAAGTGTCAAAAAAATCTTAAACTTATTGCATTAATGCCAATTTAGTCCTAAACATTTTTTAATGGTGTCAATTTAATCTTAAACCTTTTAACTTAGTGCCAATTCAATCATAAATTTTTTGACCTACTGTTAATTAAGTCTTTCTGGCTAATTTTAGCCGAATATTGTCGATGGCAATGCCGACTTATGTGGCACTACCGATATTAATTGTAGTAATATTTTAATATTTTTTAAAATTATTTATTTATTTATTTATTTATTTTTCTTTTCTTTTTCCTTTTTTTTTTTTGTTTTCCTTCCCTTCCTTCTCCCTCCAACTAATCGCTAGACCTCAGCAACCAGCCTGACGCAAGGTTGGCCTAGGCGATCCTCACCAATGGTTAATTGCCAAGGTTCATTGACTAGCTAGAAGGAAGGGAAGGGAAAAAAAAAAGGAAAGTGAAAGAAAAAAAAAGGAAAAAGGAAAAAGTAAAAATATATATTATTAAAAATTATCAACATTAGCATTAGTCGTGTCACATAAGTTGATTGGTGTCCACATCAGCATTATTGGACCAAAATTAGGAATAAGGTCTAAATCAGCACCATATCAAAAGGTTTATGACTAAATTAGTATAAATGCAATAGAATTATGACTTTTCTCACACTTTTCCTGATTTTCAAAGGGTCAAGCTCGACTTGGTCATGCTAGTAACTTTTGAGAAAGGATAAGAATATCACAAGTGTTATAATTTTCATACGACACTCACTTGAGTGTTATAACTCTTTTTAGTACAATGACTTCAAAAAAGTAGTGATTTAAGTACCATAACTTTTAATAGATTCCTTGAGTGCCATAACTTTTTAAAAACGTTCACTCAAATGCTAGAAATCCAACATGGCATAATAGTTGCAATGAACAATAATTTTAAAAAGTTAGACACTCAAGTGATAATAATAATAATAATAATAATAATAATAATAATAATAATAATAAGTCATGGCACTCAAATGAGAGTTGTACGAAGTTATGACACTTGCAAATCTTTTTTCCTATTTTTAGCCTAAACCTGAGTCTGAGCTCGAGTTCTCAAATTTGAAAATGCAATAAAGTAGAGAGATTCATATAGGGAAGCAAAATTTTTAACATACTTCATTTAATATTTTATTAGCTTTTGCTATAAATATGTGCGTGAAATTGAAAACAAACTAGTATGAAAATAGACTTACAGAAATAGGACTATCAATTCATGTTATGCCACTATACCAATCATGTATTTCACGTCGTGTCGGTTTTGGCCGCATGCTCATACGTCATATCAAATTCGTTTTTTTTTTATAGCAAATTTATGTTGTATTTTTGCGTTGCGTTCAATAATGGACACCCCTAAATCAAAAGAATAAAATATTTTTTTTGTTGAATTAGAAATACTCAAGACTATAATTGAGATAATTTCAGTTAGCGGATTAGATCTATTTTTATGAAGTTTTCTCTTTTTCATTAGGACTAATATCATAAAAAAAATCCTAAAAACTCTGAAATTGGTACACTTGTGCCCCCATTTACTCTAATTGTGTCACAAAAACTCTAAAAATTGGTACACAAGTGCCACATTTACCCCCAAATTAATTTTTGTACCACATTTACCCTAAACTAATATATATGTTCCGCATTTACTTCAAACTAATATACCCCTATCATATTTACCCCAAATTGTGGTAAATTTAAGTTTTAGGATAAATGTGGCATGGATGCACTAACTTAAAGAAAATGTAGTACAAGTGTACCGTTTTAACATTAGTTTTGAGGTAAATGTGGTGCAGCTACACTAGTTTGGGGTAATTGTGGTAAGGGTGTACCAGTTTGGAATCTTTTGTTATACAAAAATTAGTTTAGCGTAAATGTGACACAGGTATACTAATTTAGAATTTTTTGTGATATTAACCATTTTCATAAGGACACCTAAAACGATTTATTACTTTTATTTAAAACGAACGGTTTGGTTTCAATGAGAGATCAGGTGCTTTTACTTTGGGAACATCATCTATTGACTCTAGGTATAAATAAACCGTTTCTACAATCAAGCCACTAATCCTGTAAAAGTTATTATAATAATTTTCATAATAAATGAAAACAATGTACACAGTAAAAAAATTTATTTGCTTGCAGATAAATGGGTCTACAATGCTCAACATGTCTCTATTGACCTCAGACAATTGGGCTGTCTTCATTCGCATCTTTTCTTACCATGGGATTTAAGACCTTGTCCACGCTTCTTTGTATTGATTTTTGTTTGATTTTAGACCATTTACAGGTTGATTGGATGTACTTTGGTGGCCTTGTCTGCTGTTGCAATCGGTCTGGTTACATATTCAGGGTGAGCAACTAACGGATTTTCATAGCTATCTATGGGTTTCGCTCACATTCGCTTTTTAAAAGACCCACTTAAGTCAGTCTGCCTTCAGTAGCTTGTTCAAGCAGTTCAACTTTAGGAATCACATCTCTTGGTAACCTCACCTCACAAAAGTAAAGTAAATCTGTTTCCTCACCATTGGAAATCAGTTAGAGCGATAGAGATTGCTTTACAAATTTAAGTAATGCCCCGTTATTCCCTCTGTTTTTTCCGGGTACTTTTGGCAAGTTTCTAAAATCTTTTAAACCTAATTTTCAAGATGTTGGGCAATACGGCGTTTTTCCGGGGATTTTTTTGGTTCTGTGCTATCTGCTATTAAAAATAGATTGGATCTACTTTAATTTCGATAAAAGAAAATATTTTCAAGTGTAGGGAGAGTGGTCCGTCGATGTGTTTTGATATCCCTTCAAAGAATTGGTTTATTGTGTAAAATTGATTATGGCATGCGTGTCTGGCTTTTGTGCAGAGGCGATAAAGACGATTATAAAGAACAGGCCGATGTTGCGGATGAGAATGTCGAGAGGAGCAAGAGACTTGATGAGGAGGCCTGCTCCCTCAGTCGAGAACGAAATTCCAGCACAAAAACAGAAGTCATGATAAAGAATGCAATTACTAGTGGCAGCAACTCAGCTGGGAAGAATCAGTGCAACACAGAAATTGCCTTACAGCTGGTAAAGATCTGAAGGGAGGCGTGATTGGTCTTTTCTCCGTCAAGTATCCCCAGGAGTTTGGCCTTGTTGGGAATGACTGATCCCCGAAAAACCGGATTCGACACTAAATCGAACCCCTAAACCAATGCGGAAGACAAGCCCGGGAAAACGAACACGCATCACCGATCCTAAAGCACACCACGGATTCGAGCGTACCTTTTAGCCACAGATTAAACACCGACGCCAATGGAGGAAGAGAAATCAGACTATGTTCGATCCGAGGAGGCCTTGAAGGGAAGAAAATGAAGCCGTATGCCTACTGTTCCTTTTGAGAGAGAAAACGCGCGGGAGAGAAAAGACGTGCGTAATTTCTGATTCCAACAGACGTCTTCTCTCTCTCTCTCTCTCTCTCTCTCCCTTTTATACCTCCCCCCATCCACGGGCCATATTCCCGTGGGCCGGGCTCTCTTGGCCCAACTTGGGCGGACGGGCCTTAAGCCCAAATTAAATAAAGCCTTCATCTCCCACTCGCACATGGTGGGCCGAACAATATTCTCTTTACCTCTCTTCAACATTCATACCGGTGAATAATCCGTGCGACCAGCATACTTTGAGAGCTCGTTGCTATACATCTGTTAGGAATATATAGCAGCTCATTAATGGGCGTCACACTCCGAGTAGATTTAGTATGCAGTACCCTAGATCGATCTATCACATTTATATCTCTCTTGATCTCTTTTAAACAATGATATATATTGTATTCACAATTATAATTATCACAAAGACAGTCATAATTGGTCGACCAGTGAATACAAAACTATAATGTGATTCTACAAAATCGATCTTCCTCTTTCCTTCAAACTCTTAATTTCAGTTTAGCTTGCTTTTCTAGAAATGTCCCATTAGATCGGATCAACTTATGACCATTGGCAACACCCTAAGATAGCAAACACTAAATAGAAATCTTGAGAATAAGTAAGAGTCCTGAGGGGACTAAAAATTGAGGAACTCTTTTCCTCAAGAGTCTCACACGTCATAAAAGTTGAGATCAAACTTTTTGCTACTCTTATTGGTCGTCTCATGCATACGTAGTATGAAATACGTATTACGGTATTAACTCCTTTCCCATGGAGCGTATGTCTGCACTTTTCAATACCGTACAGATGATAGTTCAGACATACCTAATGTCTAACTTGAGTTCACATATCTACTCAATCACAAAATTCATCAGAACTCACATCTGGCATCATAGACAGATAAAGTAAAATATGTGGGGTATTTTACTTTCGGACATCGTAAGTATTATGTCCTCATCTTAACACTTAGTTAAGGCGACATACGTATTTTAAGCTTGAGCTCTCGATTATCACCTAGATAATAAGCTTAAAATCAGTCTCATCTCTATTTATCACACAGTAAACAAAGGCGATTACCCGTGTGAGTGGGCTAATCTTTTATCTGTCCGACATACTTCTCAACTTAAAATAATGCACTGAGCATTAAGATGCATAAAGATCATACAAAGATTCATAGGCATTAATCAATGAAAAACAAAATTTCATAAAATGTGAACAACTCAGGGAAAATACAATTCAGTACATCAGACTCTACGCAATCCTAGAGATTTTACATGACCACAAAACACATCTCTAGGTATTGGCTTTGTCATAGGATCTGCTACCATTCTATGCGTAGATATGTACTGTAAGTTCACATCCTTTCGTGCAACCATATCTTTCACAAAGTTATACTTGGTATCTATATGTTTGGTCTTGCCATGATATTTTGGATCTTTGGTGTACGCTATAGCTGCTTGGCTATCACAGTTAACCAACAATGGATTTGCAGCTTTCTCAATAACACCTAAATGATCCAAAAATCTCTTAAGCCAAACTCCTTCTTGTACTGCTGCTGATAACGCCACGAACTCAGCTTCCATCGTGGATAAGGCTATGCACGTTTGCTTCTTACTACTCCATGATATGGCGCCATTGCTCAGTAAGAAAGCAAATCCTGAGGTAGATTTTCTTTCATCTAAATCTCCTCCCCAATCAGCATCTGAATAGCCTTCAAGTCGCAGATCCTTTCCTTGGTAATTCAACTTGTAATCAGCAGTTCCCTTCAGATACCTCAGTATTCTCTTAACGGCCTTCCAATGTGCTGGACCAGGATTGGATTGGTATCTACTCACCATTCCAACTGCAAAACATATGTCGGGTCTTGTACACATCATAGCGTACATCAAGCTCCCAACAGCACTTGCATAAGGAACATGTTTCATTTGTTCCTTCTCTTGTGGAGTCCTTGGACACAGTCTATGGCTCAACCCTTCACCTTTTGCAATAGGAGTGTCTATGGGTTTACAATCCTGCATACGAAATCGTTCAAGAACTTTGTTTATATAAGTTTCTTGCGAAAGAGACAACGATCTCTTCGAACGATCTCTTGAAATCTTAACTCCAAGAATGTATGCAGCCTCACCCATGTCCTTCATCTCAAAGTTGGAAGACAACCAACTCTTGACGGTCTTAACAAACTCCATATTGCTTCCGGCAATTAGTATATCATCAACATATAATGATATGATCACAAATTGATCCTTGGATCTTTTGATATATACACAATGATCCTCATCAATCATCGTAAAATCATATGCCATTATGGCATTATGAAAACGTATATACCATTGTCTTGATGACTGCTTAAGACCATATATTGACCTCAAAAGTCGACATACTTTTTCTTCTTGGCCTTTCACTATGAAACCAACAGGTTGTTCCATATATATTTCTTCCTCTAATTCTCCATTTAGAAAAGCAGTCTTTACATCCATTTGATGTAATTCAAGATCCAGACTAGTCACTATTGCCAGAATAATGCGAATCGAGGTAAATCTTACTACAGGAGAAAACGTATCTTCATAATCAATTCCTTCCTGTTGATTATACCCCTTCGCCACAAGGCGAGCCTTATGCCTTTCTATCGAGCCATCAGCCTTTCGCTTTATTTTGAGAACCCATTTGTTCCCAATAGCTCTGCGTCCTTTTGGCAGATCAACCAATTCCCAGACTTGGTTTGATTTCATTGACTCCATTTCCTCTTCCATTGCATTAATCCATTTTTCCTTACTAGGGCAATTCAGAGCCTCATTTATATTTCTTGGCTCATCCTCATCTTATGGAGCAACCATAAAAGTTTCCCCTTCAATGTCAAAACGTCGACGGGGAATACTTTGGCGACTTGTTCGCCGTATGGGAGATTGTACACTTAGCACATCATCCCCCATCATGCTCCGACTTGGATTAGGTAATGATGATGTCGTCTCATCACGTGGTTGCAATTGAGAATGAGTTGAATTTAATTCATCACTTCTCATATTACTCCCACTTGGACGAAGTCCACTAAGGTCATTATCTTGATCCAAGGTTTCAAATAGGGAACAATCTTCCCCTATTTCGCCCTTCTTAGGAAATTCATCCTTTAAGAATGTGACATCTCGTGATTCAAACTCAGTTATACTCCCACTTTCCTGCTCACCTATGAACACATACCCTTTTGAGTGTTCTGAGTATCTTATGAAAATACTCTTCTTTCCTCTGGGACCCAATTTCCCAAACTTGTGAGAGGACTCATGTGTGTAGGCAGCACAACCCCATGGCTTAAGAAAACTTAAGTCCGGTTTTCTACCTGTCCATAACTCATATGAAGTGGAAGTAACTGATTTGGAAGGCACACGGTTAAGTATATAGGCAGCAGTTAACAAAGCATCACTCCAAAAGGTAATGGGTAAGTTAGCATGCGCCATCATGGACCTAACCATTTCCAGTAGGGTTCTGTTTCTTCTCTCTGCAACACCATTTTGTTGAGGAGTATATGGAATAGACAACTGTCTTTCTATTCCTTTTTCATCACATAATTTTCTGAACTCATCAGATAAATATTCTTGACCTCGATCGGATCTCAATGCTTTTATTTTCTTGTCTAATTGATTCTCTACCAGGTTCATAAACCTTTTAAAACAACTTATTGCTTCAAATTTGTGAGAAATCAAATAGACATATCCGAATCGAGTATAATCATCAATAAAAGTGATGAAATAAACAGCCCCATGCCTTCCTTTCACATTCATTGGACCACAGACATCAGAATGGATTAAATGCAGAGGAAATTCAGCTCTTTTTCCTTTTCCAAATGGTTTTTTTGTCGTTTTCCCTTCTAGGCAATGCTTACATATGGACAAATCGACTTTTTCAATATTGCCCAACAAGCCCTCTTTGGCTAGTCTATTCATACGCTGTTGGCCAATGTGACCAAATCTAGCATGCCACACATTCACATCATTATCATATGTATTAGGAGACGTGAGAAGGGAATAACAAACATTAGCATTAACATAATCAATATCTAATACAATAAAACCATCCAGAAAATAACCACAACCATAGTAATTTGTATCCAAAAACAAATTCACACCTCTACTATAGAAGTTCATATTAAAACCTAATTTAACCAACACTAATACAGACACTAAATTCCGACGAATCTCCGGAGCATACAGCACATCATGAAGGAACAAAGTGCGTCCACCACGCATATTCAGTTGGTATGTGCCAATTCCTTTCACTTCAGCTCTGGAGTTGTTTCCCACATAGATCCACTTAGTTCCAGTAGGTACTCGTCGGAATTCCACGAAGGATCCTCTATCCTTCGCTACATGGTCCGTCGCTCCTGAATCCACAGTCCACAAAGGATTAGACTCAGTTAAGAACACAGAACTCGACACAAAAGTAAAGTTCTGAAAAGTACAAGGGGTGCATACCTTCTTTGGCTCACGACAGTCGCGAGCATAGTGACCCTTCTTGTCACAGTTGTAGCATTTCACCCTTGCAAGCTTTTTCATGTGAGGACGCTTCCCTCTTCCATGTTGGTTAAATTTGGGTTTCTTCCCTGAAGGACCCGCTTCTTCCTTGCCTTTCCCCTTATCAAACCAGTTAGGGCGCTTGCGTTTGGAGCTCGAAGCTCCATTTGAGCTAGAACCAGCATAATAAAGTTCAGCATCCGGCTTAGCCGCCAACAGGCGGTCCTCTTCCAGCTCAAGATGACGCATTGCATCCTCAAAGGTTTTGATATTTTCATTATGAGTCAGGTGCACCTTCATGTGCTCCCAACTCTGAGGCAAGGAACGAATCACTGCTTGCACTTGCTGCTCATCTGTGAGGACATGGCCAGCATCTCTCAGCTCAGTTATCATGTTTGACATCTTTCTAAGATGTTGCTTCATGGTCTGACCATGAGGCTTCTTATAAGAGTCAAACCTGATAGTGAGCTGCCTCAGTCTAGTCACCGAAGTATGACCAAATCTAGCTGCCAATGCCTCCCACATTTCCTTGGCATTGTCAAAACGCCGAAACTCTCGCATGACGTCATTTTCCATGCTGCTCAGCAACGTGATGCGAGCTAGAGAGTTCATTCTTTTCCACGCAGAAAAAGCTTCTTTGTCTCTTTTGTGCTGTGCAGTGGTTCCCTCTTCAGGTTCTACCATGGTCATGACAAGAGCCTCAAGTGCTTCTTGCTCTTCCAGCACATACTGGATTTTCATTTGCCAAATTTCATAGTTGTCACCATTGAGCTTTTCACCTTTGTTCAGCTCGGCAACTATGCTCTTTATGGCTAAAGCCATTGATCTGAACAAATCAGACAAATATGCACGAATTATTAATGCCTATCATTTATGCATCCCTATTTACATAAACCCATCATATTAATGAATAATTTTAAGTAAGGTTTTAGAATCAAAAGGTCACTATGTTTCCAATCATCCTCCAAAATCCTAACTTAAAATTATCATCAATATAATTGTCTTATGCAAAATCAATTCTATGAAGCTACAAAAAACTTCTAAAACTACCCACAGCTAATTACCCACAGCAACCAGCAATAACAGAAAGCAATATATAATAGACATCCAATAAAAAACAATAATGCTTTCAATTAACGCAATTTGGTAGTAAACAATACATAATATGTCCACAAATTACACTTAACATATATCAGCCAATACAACTAACACCAAGTTAGCACACGAACTGGGAAAGATCCTCTTTTGTTCAATTTCTTGATCTTTTCCCTTGAAACAATACAATAATATTCATTTACAAAATCCATTACAATTTTCTTATAGGAAACAGCTCCGTTGACATCCCATATGCGATTCAACACATCTTGCCATTCAGGTGGAAGAGTGTTTATGAAAAATCGCACCATCTCTGACTGTGACATAGGACGACCATTCCATATGACCTGTTGAATTTTCCCGTTGACTTCAAGGACATGATCAATTAAGTCACCTCTCTCCCATCGATGATCAGTCAGCTCAGCTATCAACTTAGACAGCCTATCCTTTTGTTCATCGGTAACTGCGCGAATAGGTGTGCGCAACCTCAGGGGAGGCATTGTTCCTGCAACAAATGCAGAACAAATAAGGGATCACATTATAATCCACATAGACTTAATTGAAAAAGAAACACATTCTTTTCCCTTCTTTTTTTTTTTCGGGTCAACGGTCAAAGTCAACGGTCAACGGTGGTCAACGGCGGTCAACAGTCAACCGAGGTCAACTGTCAACGGTCGTCGGTCGTCGGACCGGACAGACCGGTCGGACCGGTCGAGCCGGTCGGGCCGGGTTCGCGCGAACCGACGGCACGTGCCGTGCGCGTGCGCGGGCTGACGTCACGCAGACGTCAGCCACCACGTGCCATGCGCGTGCCGGGTCTCGCGGGGGTCGGGTCGGGTCGCCGGCCGGTGACCGCCCGGCGATAACGTCGCCGTGCTGACGTCATTGATGACGTCACCCTAGCGGTTATTGACCGTTGGGTGACGTCATGCTGACGTCAGCACGCGTCAGTCCGCGGACCGGCGCGTGCCAGCTCGCCGGCCGGCGGTGCGTACGCGCCGGTTCGCCGACCGGCGCGTGTGCCGCACGCGCTGGGCGAGCCAGCGCTTCCGGGCGCGTCGTGCCCACGCGCATCCGCTTCTGTCCGCGCGTGTGGGCGCGTGCGGCGTCTCCCGGCGGCGCACGACGCATCTCCAGACTCGTCTCGATGTCGCCTTTCTCCCCATGTGTTCAGAAAACGGTTTTGACTTACGAAAACTCAGTAAAATGGCCGAAGAACGCTCGGGTGTCTGGATTTCTCGCCCCGATTCGTACGGCCGAAACACTTTCGCGAAAAATCAATCAAAAACATCAAAACAGATCGGGAAAACGTGAACTAGGGCTCTGATACCAATGTTGGGAATGACTGATCCCCGAAAAACCGGATTCGACACTAAATCGAACCCCTAAACCAATGCGGAAGACAAGCCCGGGAAAACGAACACGCATCACCGATCCTAAAGCACACCACGGATTCGAGCGTACCTTTTAGCCACAGATTAAACACCGACGCCAATGGAGGAAGAGAAATCAGACTCTGTTCGATCCGAGGAGGCCTTGAAGGGAAGAAAATGAAGCCGTATGCCTACTGTTCCTTTTGAGAGAGAAAACGCGTGGGAGAGAAAAGACATGCGTAATTTCTGATTCCAACAGACGTCTTCTCTCTCTCTCTCTCTCTCTCCCTTTTATACCTCCCCCCATCCACGGGCCATATTCCCGTGGGCCGGGCTCTCTTGGCCCAACTTGGGCGGACGGGCCTTAAGCCCAAATTAAATAAAGCCTTCAGGCCTCAATAACAACTCTCGGCTCATGTCCATCGCAAGCGCTACTCAATTGTAAATTGTGGGAGAAAGGCTGTTTATTTCATTTGCCTCTTCAATATTCGCAGAAGCTGCCTTCTGATAAGTCGTCATTTGATAGTTGAATCGGGATTTCTTTCCGCGTGCGATTTCAGGTTTTAATGCCAGATTGTTAATTTTGGCGAACAACCATTGATAGGTGGATAACAATATGCATGCATAAACTGTAAACGCAGAGAAGCACACTAATAAACACAAATACGTGTATCGATTAATATCCCGGACAGCAAAGAAAGCCCCATTTATTCGACACCCATCTCTCAATTCTATATAGGTAGTTATATAAAAGAAATCACACAGCATCAAAATTATTACTTTGCACGCGCCAATGATCCTGCTGATGGTTCCGAATAGGGATTTTTTGGGTGTGTACTAAAGTTTGTCGAAGAACGTTGTGGATTTGACGATGGCATGTGCGACTAAGGGTTCTGGGAAGTAGATGATGGCATGTCTAGTGGACATCGGCATGTGGGACAAAAGGCTCAACCCTCGCAATTTGGACGATGGCATGTGGTACATTGGGGACATAGGCTATCAAAGATCGTTGTGGATTTGACGATGGCATGTGCGACAAAGGGTATGTAGATGAGCAATGCGAAGAGGTTGACCCCGATCAGGACACCGACAGCATTTAAAGTCTCGATACCTTTGCAAGTGACCTTGCCGAGCCGCAGCTGAATCATGTCGACCATGGAGTACAAGAGCAACACGCCACCAACGATGGAGGTGGCCGTGGAGAGAAAGAAAAAGGACCCCCTCATCGCCTTGCTCGACCAGTGCGTGATTTTTTCGTAACTGGGGCTGGTGATGAGGTAGATGAAGAGTTGGGTCTTGAGGGATTTGGCCACGAGGCTGGAAAACAGATAGAAGGCGAACGAAATCACTTCGTTCTTGACCAGCCTCCTCCCCACGTGAACTCCAGCTTCACACTTGCCGTCGCCCGCTAAGTTCTGTTGCTCAGCGCTCGCGAACGACAGGCCCACGAAGACCGCAACGGTGAAGAGCGAGTTCACGCTCACCAGATCGTCCAGTGCTCTCTGATAGATATCCACTGCCGCCTGCAGCTTCTCATAGCTAGTGACGCAACATGACAAGCCACCACCAAAACAACAACAGCAACAACAAGAACCGTTATTTCAAAGAGCAAAATGTAGAATCTTATATCAAATCATGGAAAGATAGAAAACGAAACTTAATATCGGGTAATAAAAAATTTTGTACTGCGATTAGTTCCATTTACTATAAAAGAGAGAGAAAAGGGACTGACTCGACGGGAGTCTCATCCTTGGACGATTCAGATGACGCTGTGATTTCTTGGCCACCCTTGGACGGTTGAGATGCCGGATCTGCCATGATTTCTTTGTCTTGTATTACCGATCTTACGGATGGAGGGCTTTTATAGAGATGAAGAAAATATGCTTAGCCAGCTTTGCAAGCATCCCTCGTGAAAGAGGTAAAGCGAGAACGGAATAAAGACAACAATATGATTGATATTCTCTTCTCTTGTGGTGTTTCACGTTTGAAGCTTATTACTCGACATGCTAAAAAGAAAGCAAGCAAGCTATGGAAAAGTGGCAAGTCAAGAACAATTAGAGAAAAAAAATACGATGATTCTCTTTGAAGTTCTATATCTACAAGTGTTGACATCTAAGTTTTAAATGAGTATTTATGATAAAAATCGCATAAAAAATTAATGACTAATTTAGCCCTAATAAAAATGATTTTCGCATCACCTAGATGTTTAGGGCAAGGAAAATCAATGAGTTGTAGCCCCTTCTTCTTCTGTTTCCCCCACGCGGACCTAAGGCCCGGCCTCTCTCTTCCCCTCCTTCCTCCTTCCTTCCTCTTCCCTGCCGAAGCAGAGCAGGTGGGCGGCTAAGGGGACGCCGGTTCGGCCGCACCAAGGCCGGTCGGCACGCCGAGGGCCAGCGGCCCCCCTCTGCCTATAAATGGGGCTTCGGGCGGAGGCCGAAGGACACACGAAGAGAGAGATTTGAGGGGCTTCTTCGGACAGACATCCAAGAAGCCCGCCCGAGAGATCTGAGCGAGCGAGAGAAGCTTGAGATCTGAGAGAGACTGAAAGTGAGTGGTGAGGTGAAGCCATGGACCGCCACTCCCCCCCTTTTCCTTCCTTGGGTTTTCCGTTTCGGGCTCGCGGGACCGAGCTGCCCCTGCCCGGTTCGAGTGAGCTCCGACCTCATTTATGTGTGTGTGTGCTGCATTTTTGGGGTTTAATGTGTTGATGGCCTCGAATGCCTGCTTGAATCCGAGCTTCTTGTTCTCGATTCTAACCCCCCCATCCGCCGATGCACCATACCTGTTCGACGAAATGCCCGAGCGGGGACTCGCACGGCTGCTATTAATTTTTCTGTCGCCGTTGCTTGTTGAGTGAATTTTGACAAGACCATACCATTACCATCACCCCTCCGCTTCGTATGATCTTGTTTCAATGTTTTCTTGTTACGTGACGTGCTTCGCTAGTGACCGATTCTTGGCATGCGATAAATGAAGTGCGGCGGCGGTGGCGTCAGTTCGACAACGGGTGGAGGTCCGTGAATGCGTGCGACCGGGGCGAGGGGGGGATTCCGGCCTTGGAATTTGTTCCGGAATGGCCTTCGGCGAAGACCACGCGTGAACGAGAGACGATCGTGTGGAGGGGAAAAGGAAAAGATAAAAAAGACGAGAGGGAGAGAGGGAGAAACGTTTAAAACAAAGGAGGGGCGTGCGCAAGACCCGGGTCAGTTTCTTTTATTATTATAATTTTTAGATACTTTTAATTAAAAAAACGAAAAAAATAAAAATAAAAATAAAAATATATGATTATTATTATTATTATTATTATTATTATTATTATTATTTTAAGGGAAAGGCCTAAAATTGATTTTGAAAGTTTTTTTCTCTTAAAAATGCATGATATATATATATATATATCAAACTTGATGTTTAAACATGATTGAATACTGAGAGGGTATTAATTATGCAGAAGTGAAATGTTTCTCCAAATATTTTACTTGAATTTCTAATGGATCCATCTCAAATCAATTAGTGGCTATTTCTATTTTGGGAGAGTTCGGCTAAGCCTAATAGTTAGTCAGCCATTAATCTCCGCACACCTACGCGCATAAGGGTGCCTTAAAAGGGAGGTTGCAACGTTGATGTATGAGGGAAGGGTAGAAATACGTATATAATATATCTAATCTCTTGTATTGAATGGGCAAATCTAAATAGTTTGGAAAATGGCTATACATATTAAGGGGAGAAGGACACTAGACATGCCAAGACTTGTGTGCAGTGTTCATTTTAGTATCAAAAGTTTTTTAAAAACAAATTTTCCAATGCCAACTCCAATATGTATGTACGGAAATTCGACGTACCCATTTTCTATTAGATGCTTAAGTCAACGTGACTCGCCAAAGAGTAGTCAGCATGTAAATTCTAAAACGATGCCATCTAGTACCTTTCCGCCAAATAAGAACCTTAAATCCCCAAATTGAAAGAGAGCTCTACAATTTCAAACCCTAATTGGCCATTGAACCTAAATTCACTCCCTATTTCGATTTGCCCCCAAAATTAACAGCTCAATCTTGCAAATAGAGAGTAGGAGCTTTAGTAGCGACTCACAACCCATGTTTCTCTCCTCACGGGACCTAATTTTCTCTCACAAACCCTAATTTTCCCTAACAAGCCCTTGTTTCTCCCTCCAATCGAACGATGTAGAGAGAGAAACACATCTTTACCATGGGCAACGAGCAAGCGATGGAAAGCGGATGGTGAGAGAGGGCAGGCGTGCGACGACAAGCAAGCGACGGCGAGCAAGCAATAGGGAGAGATGCAACAAGGCCGGCCTTTTTACTCAAGTTCAAATGACGTCGCTTTTGCCTCAAACGGTGTGTGATGTTTTGTTAATTACCCAGCCACGTTGGACTGAACTATATCTTTTTGCATGTCTACGTGGATTGGGTTCTCAGAAATATAAGATATGTCACTTAAAATTTTTATTTACAATTGACACGTAATCAATTTGACTGAAATTTCTCACCATTGGCATTTAAGTGATCGTTTTATTTCTGATTTGGCACTTAAATGAGCCAGTGAAAAGTTTTGGTACTAAAGTGAGCATGATATGCAAGTTTTGGCACTCTTATGTCTTTCTCCTGCATATTAACACTTTTTAGGCCTCGTTTATTAATACTGAAAAACGAGTGCTGAAAATTTGAATCCCTAATATTGAGTACTGAATTCTTTACGTTTGAAAACCAAAAAAAAATAGTTGTTTGAACTGATGAAATTGGATAATAAATTTGATTAGCTTATTAAAAGACATGGGAGAGTGAAAATTGTTGGAAGGTTTTGACAATATATTTGTAAGGTTATTAACTTCCATTGGATATTTTGATAAGTCAATCAACTAAGTCATTCGTTACTTACTACATCCAATGGCTTTTGACATAAAATACTCAATAAGTTTGTGTGTAATTGGAAATTATCAAACGCATTTAATAACATTGATTGTTTAAAAGCTTAATTTTCAGGACTTGATGTGGTTATCAAGCAGATGCTGAATCTACTTATTAAGTGTTGTGATAGATTTTTGTTGGGTCCTTAAATTGCCTAATAGTTTAAATAACTATTGGGATTAGTACATCACTAAGTAATAAGCCAATATAGGGTCTCTAACATTGTTTAAATAATTTGCCAGATGGGTTAGGTCGACCATGTTTAACCCGTGAAATGAGAGGAATCTTTTTTTTCTTTTATTTGAACTGTAGTATACAATTTAGAACCGTCAAAGTTACAAAATATTCAGGCTTGTCAGCCAACATATGCGTAATATCTTAAATAAAGGTAAAATTCATATGATTTCTTGGACTTGTCCCTATTTTTGCTAGACAATGAGGTTAGATGGCTTCATATTAAATGTTTTTTTTTTTGGTAAAGGCTTCATATTAAATGTTAGAGTTTTATTTCTTGAGTTTTTTTATACGGAAAAATTATTCAAAAAGTTCTAAACCTATTGCATTTAATTAATTTAGTCATAAACCTTTCAATTTTGCAAATTGAATCCTAAACATTTTTACTTTTTGCTAGTTGAATCCATCCGACTAATTTTGGCTGGAAGTCGCTGACGTGGACAATGGGCATGCCACATAAGATGACTTGTGTTAACATGGATATACTTAATAATATGTTAAATATTTTTTCAAATTTATATTCATTTTTTTCTTTTTCCTTCTTCACTTTTCTTCTTCCCTCCGCTAGCCGACCTCAAGCAAGGGCCGCCCTTGCTAGTCTCAGGTGAGGGATGCTTGGGTCTGGGCTGGCGAGGCCTGGGCATCTGATGCTCACCCAGGCGGAGGCGGCTAATGCTCGCCTAGGCATCGCCCTCGCCAAATCGAGCAAGGGTTGCCCTCCACTCCGGTGAGGGCAACAGGCTAGCGACCTTCGCCAACCATTGGCAAAGGTCTAGTGGCTAGTGATGGGAAAAGGGAAAAAGGAAAGAAGAGAAAAGGGAAGAAAAAAAAAATGAAGGAAAAGAGAAAAGGGAAAAAATAAAAAAATAATAAATAATAAATGAAAATTGTCCATATTAGCTCTACCATGCCACATGGGACAGTCAACGTCCATGTCAGCAATTTTTTGCCAAAATTGATAGGATGTTTTCAATTGACGAAAAGTTAAAAAGTTTATAATTTAATCAGCAAAACTGAAAAATTTATGACTGAATTAACAAAAGTACAATAGGTTTAGTAGACAATTTTCCCATTTTATTTCTATTATCTTTGTTGGTTAAAGACTAATGAAATCGGTATAATGTTTTCTTTCGATGGTACTCTTTAACGAGACCAGCTTTCTCATGGTCCCTAGACATTCATTTGTCTGATGTTGCTAGCTCCAATGATTATAGAGATTGTGAAAGTTGTCAAATTTCTACTGAGTTATTTGTTATTCTAAGGAGTTGAGCAAAAGACTTTTGCATTTATTTAGAAGATATCACAAATTAGCAATTAGATTAGTATGGCGATTTTCTACTTAATGGTTTGGCACGCATCGCTTCCATATCAGACCTTGTGAACGGACAGGTTATATGTGACGTGGTCTATAAATGGTGTGGACCGGCATCATTCCAAGTGATCAATCAATTTAACCTTTTGTACTTAAACGATTGGGAGACGTTAAATGCATTTCTTTGTGCCAAGTCAAATCCACTCAACATATTATTAGAACCATTTTTATATAGGCCGATGATACATGAGTATGATTGCAACGGGGGCAAAGTAATGAACGAAAGAGAAGAAGATGGCCATGATCAATACCATCGCATCCACACGCGATGATACTGGCGGCGAATTAGAATTACTAGATTCTAGGGATGTTTTGCTAAGACTCTGTGCGGTTGCTCGAGTATTAATTGAGCTCAAGCTTGGCGTGAGATAGATGGACGGCACGCATCATGGAGGGCACATAGATGAGGAGTGCCAGGACGTTGACGGCAATCAAGGTCCCTGTGGCCAGAAGTGTGTCGCTCTCTCCACAAGTGACGTTCCCGAGGAGCACGCGGACCACGTTGGCCATCGACATGGTCAAGTAGACGCACCCGAGGATCGAACCTGTCATCGACAGCATGATCATCAAGTTCCTTACCCCGTCGTTCACGTCCCGCGCGGAAGGCTTCCGGTTTTTGGGATCGGACATGAGGTATGTGGAGAGGTTCATCTTGAGGGCTGTGGCGACGAGGCTCGAGAGCAGGAAGCACACGAAGGAAACCACCTCATCGAACAGAAGCACCATTTTCGTCTGGTGGCTGGCTTGGCACTCTTTCCGCGGCTGGAGATTCTGGGGGTTGGCGCCCGCAATGGATATCCCGACGAACATCGCGAAGGTGAAGAGGGAGTTCACGCTCACCAGATCGTCTAGCACCATTTGGAGATGCTCTATCTGCTGACGCTTCTGTTTCTCGTTCCTATTGCAACAGATTCGTGACGGATAATAAATCAAATGTCAGAGACGCACGCATGCACATAATCATACGTTAGTAATATTGCATGGGAATGGGGAGAGAGAGAGAGAGGGAGGACTTCTTTTGTGTTTTTTCATCTTCATTTTGAACAGAGGACTTCGCTTGAGCAGCAGCATCTCCTTGATCAGTAGGCGCCATGATTCAACGATTTCAATGGGATCAAGGGATGGAATGGAGGAGGTAGGAGGGGTTTGAACTTGTTATGTAGCTGGTGCCACTGTGAGATATTCCTTGCCAGAGGTTACAAGCGAGATTATGAGAAAAAGGGGGAAAAAAGACAGAAAACATCAATAGGTTAAGGAAAAAAAGAAAAAGAGGATGCGACGGAACCTGGTTCAGCTGCATTGGCTGCATTTTCGTGAAATACATTGGGTGACCAGATTCTTCCTTCAATAACCAAGTGTAATTAACAGCCTTCTACTTTTTTTTTGTATTAACTTGCCAACAGAAACCGATCCGATCATAAAATTGTCCAAACCTAGTAACGAAAAACCTATACATCTCTTTCGCAAAATAAGATCGCATACGAATCAGATCTTTTCTGCATAAAAATAAGAAAGAATAGGACAATAAACCTCTAATCCATTGTCGTATGACTCCATGTGGCTGCATATGGGTTCTATGTTTCTTGAAGAATAGCTATTCTGCTCCCACTTTCTCTTTTGTACTTTTCATTATAAGTATGTTACACGAGTTCGATCTTATCCTGCTTCATCTTGAGAAATCCCGACTCGTAGTGAGGCAAGGTCTTACAAATGTGGAGAGATGCTTTGGCAATTTCCCATAATTCCTAGGATAATCAACTGTCAATAAGAGCAATCCTACTTTACCAAAAAAAAATAAGAGCAATCCTATAACGTCATGGGGGAGTTTTCATGAAGATGGAAAAAAAAAAGTGATTGATCCCACAAAAGTCTCTTCGCTAACAATCCTGTCCTCAATCTTTTTAGTGTGAATTCGCTATGCTATTTAAGCAAAGTGAAAAGTAGAAAGCAAAAAGCGGAAAGCTAATCTGATATGCAGAAAGAAGCAATGCGTCTTATTTACTCAGGGGTCCAAAGTATTTAACATATAGAAAATTGAGGATTGGCAAATGTAACCTTCAAGTTTCATATGGTGATATTGCTTCCACAGTTTCCGTCTTCTTCTTTGAATGAAAAAGTGTTAATTTGATTAATTCATTTGCATCATTAGACATACACTATATGCAGAACAGATAGATAAATATTATATAATGAATTTAAAAAGTGAAAATTCTTCATCTACTCTTGTACTTTCAATAGTATAATACATTTCAAGTTATAACAATGACAATAATCATAACTTTGTAAAAGAAAAGGAAATATCGCACAATATATATATATATATATATATATGCACGCGTTTGGGATCCACTTTACTATAATATATTATCAAGAGGTTTCCCTTTACTCTTCTCTTGACAAAGATATTTTGGAAAATAAAAGAATCACTTCATTAAGTTGAATGTGTTAAATGTGAGAAAAGTCAATTTTGCCAATTCACATTTATTAAAAGTATATCATCAAGAGATTTTCCTACTATACATTCACTTTCCTCTTCCCAAAACTCTTTAATTTTTACATGGAAAAAAAAAAAGGAAACATTCCATTAAGTAATGCACTGATGTGTGGAAGTCAATTTTAGCACAATATATTAGATTAGATAAGTATTGAGATTAGATTATATACTAGATTGTATTAGACAGAGATTATTCATTAAGATATTTTCTTTCTCCAATAAGGGTGAGCCTTGGGGGAATTCAAAGGTCATGATCTTATACTTAACTACCCCAACTATGGGTTACAAATTTATAATTTCACCTACTCATCCAAGAGCACTCCCTCTAATCTCGAGGTCAAGACTTGGTCGACCGATGAAATTTCTCGTATTGAGACTAGATTATATGTACACACTCAAGTTATCAAATTGTTGCTGGTTATATATAATTTATGGATGACGGATATATATATATAAAGGGAAAGTTGCTAAGATCCCCAACCCTTTCTATAAAGAGAAATACTCGTTCCTTCTATCAATGTAATAGAGTGTGGCCCAACTCTTTTCGATAATGTCACAGTCCCAGGGTATCTGTTTTGGGCTTAGACAAGCTTCTAATCAATTAGGTTATCCTTATGCCGTCAGAGAAAATGTGGTACAATGACGGTCGTAGGGATGTAAGGAAAGTCGTCTCCTTGAAGAAAAGGATAGAGAGGAAATCACATTGGCCCCTATTATGTAGTCCCTAAGTGAATCCTTTTTGTTCCCCTTCTCTCTCACGGTCGTCGTATAACTGAGTCAGAGTCAGCACCTTCTAATGCTTGGGCTCGCACCTGACACAATCAAGGTCATTCATGACCCCGTACTCAATTTGGGCTCAATTGAGCCTAACTCGCTTAAATTTTCAAGGGATTGAGTTCGACTTGGTTGGGCGGGAAAATTTTAGTAGGGATAAGGATGCCGAAAGTGCCATAAATTTCATATAGTGCTTACTTAAATATTATAACTTCTTTTATGATTACTTCAATACTATAACTTTCAAAAAAAAAATTAGTTAAGTGCTATAACTTTCAATCGATCATTTGAATAATATAATTTTTTAAAAACATTCACCCAAGTGCCATAAACCCAATGTGGCATTACACTTGTGGTGTTATTTTCTCATTTTTAGTCGAAACTCCGAGCCTGAGCTCAAGTTCTCAAATTTGAAAATGCAATAAAGTAGAAAGAGATTCATTTAGGGAAGCGAAATTTTTAACATACTTCACTTAATGTTTTATTAGCTCTTGCAATAAATAAGTGTGAAATCGAAAGGACTACTATAACTATGTCGACTGTTCACGTTATCTTCTGTAAGAGTTATGGTTATGATAGCAAATACAAATTATTTTGCACTGTTCTCTTTATCCTGTACTTGAATTCCTTCTATAAGAGGGTCATAATTCAAATTTATGCCCTCCAATTGAGCGAATCTATTAGGTTATGCATATCTTTGTAACCCTAGCAAAAGGGAAGCACTGGTTCTTGCTGGGGCAACACTCCATGCTGTCAGTAATGTGAGTGAGGCACGCAAAGTCATATGTTCTTTTGGTTTCTGTTCTTGAAAGTTTTGCCTGTCTTCCTTTTTGAATTGTCTTGTGCATGAAGCAAGCTCGTGCTATCAGGTGCTACGTGCTGTAGAGCCCATTTGTTGCATACTTTTATGTTGTTAAACTAGGTGTAAAATTAGAAAGAAACAGAATGGTAAAACCTTATTTTACCTTCAGTAGAGGAAGGACAAACATAATGCTGAAGGAAAATACTTTGTGGGATTCTATGTCATTACCACTCGCCTTCTCTCTATGTTGAGCAAGTATTTTCAAGTTTCCATTGAGTCTAGGACTACAAAACACATGACATCATTTATTTCATCTTATCGAATACCATACTTAATGGTACTGTTAGTCAGAAGAAAGGTCACGTCAGTGTAGAGAAGCTCCGTCAGTGATAGGTTTCCCCAACTAATCAAGTTGGCTGTACTGGGAGTCTGAGGTGTTTGTCGCAAGAGATTTTTTTTGCCTTTCTCAAATGTAGATGGTTGATATCTTATAAGTTGATTTTCTCTCTGTGGACAGGAATATCTAGTGAAGAATGCTAACGGAATGGAACTAATGTCGATGTTGGACTTTTTTGGTGCAATTATTAGCGCTATACAAATGTATCCTTTTAGGTCTTGATTAACTAATGTCCGGATACGAGGCTGATATTATGGCGTCAAAAGATCCATCATTTTCACTGGTCTTATTTCCTGTGTTGTTTCACGGGCAAATGTCTCCCATTTGGTTGAATTTAGCCTTCTGTTCCGATCGTTCTCATTCCTGATGGGACTTGCACTAATGTTACCTTTGCTTTTGCAATCATTCAAAGTAGTTTCATCTCCGTGTGTGGTAGACAATGTTTTTGGAGTCGACCTGTTCCTGAAATTGTCCTTAATGTTCATACAAAGCTTTCTTGAGCACAATGAGCTCAAATCTATTCATTGGTCAGCTGGAGCAGCAAATCTCTCTCTCTCTCTCTCTCTCTCTCTCTCTCTCTCTCTCTGTCTCTCTCTCCCTCCCCCCATGTGTACCTATAAACATATGTATCAGACAAAGGCGTCCACTACGTTTCTAATGAATGCGAATGGGTTTCCATGTGCACAAGCACAAACACCTGTACAGAGTTGCCATCTGCGCATGCACTCTCTTTTGGCCTTTTAAATTTATCCTTACTTGTAAAAAAGTTTAGAAGCTGCCTATCTGAAATGTAACTAGCTTCGAACTATATCATCCTTTAATACACTTGATTGACTCAGAGATCTTCAGAACCGCTCAATGCAAGAAGCAGGAAATGATGAATCACGTGAATGTAAATCAGTGGGCTTCTCAATAACCACTTAATTTTATTCTTGCGCTGTTTACAGAAATTTGGAGACAGAAAAGACTTGAGACGATGGTTGTTGCCCTTCATTAAGAATCAAGCATTTAAGTGCCAAATGTCTGTTATATTTTGTTCAGGTGTATGGTTTTCACGTATGCAAATCTCATTGCAAATGTTTTTTGTTTATCCCAATCAAAGAACGAGAGTAAGAGCTTGGAAATTTGGAAAGGATGCTTATGGAAAGATTCTAGGGGAGTTTCTCATTTCAGCTTTATTTGCGCTACTCTATTATCAGATAATCAACAAACTTAAGTCAACTCATAACTGCAAAATGTGGAAATTATATTTACTTCATCAGTTTTCTGGAGTTGCCTCTGTATTAAGCCTATTATTATCAGTTATTTTGTTGATGGGATTTAACTAAGATGAACGTGCTTAAGACTTCACTGATATGCTTATATATGCCGTTTGCTGACTAGACCCTGAAAAAGTACCCTCTTTTTGAAGGAATCTTTATTTTAACTGGTACGGGCACTACCTTTCTAGGGATTTGCACTGGCTATACTCCTGTTCTACTCATTTGTCCCGATTTTGCTGAAGGTTTGATTTCAAGACATTAGATTTTCTGGTTGTGCAGTTGTTTGCTTGTTTGCAACATGAGATCCATCAAAATTTTCGTTTGCAGATAAATGGGCCTACAATGCTCGACCTGTCTCTATTGACCTCAGACATGGGCCGTCTTTATTTGCGTCTTTGCTTACCATGAGAAGGTTTATTCGCAGGATATTTGGCATGATTGGGATTTAGACCTCATCTACGCCGCTTTGTGTTGATGTTAATCCATTTACAGGTTAATTGGATGTTCTTTGGGGGCCTTTGCTGCTGTTGCAGTCGGTTTGGTCATTTATTGAGGGTGAGCAAGCTAATGGATTTTCAGATCTATTAGTTGGTTTCACTCACATTTGCTCTTTGAAAGACCCACTTTTGTCAGTCTGCCTCCAGTAGCTTGTTCAAGCAGTTCAACTTCAGGAATCACATCACTTGATAACCTCGCCTCACAAAAGTAAAGTAAATCTGTCTCGTCTCCCTTGGAAATCAATTAGACTGGTAGAGATTGCTTTATAACTTTAAGGAATGTCCCATTCTTCTCTCTGAGTTTTCTGGGTACTTTTGGCAGGTTTCTAAACTCTTTTAAACCTTATTTTCAAGATGTTGGGCAATTTGGCGTCTTCCCAGGACTTTTAGGTTCTGTGGTGTCTGCTATTAGAAATAGAGTATATCTAATTTAATTCTGATAAAAGACGATATCTTCAAGTGTAGTGACGACGAGTGGTCCATAAATAAATGGTTTATTGTGTAAAACTGATTATAGCAAGTCTGGCTTTTGTGTGGAGAAGACAAAGAAGGCCACAAAAAACGGGCCAATGTTGCTGATGAGAATGTCAAGAGGAGCAAGAGATTTGATGAGGAGGCCTGCTCAGTCAGGCAGGATTGAAATTGCGGCACAAAAACAGAGGTCATAAGACAGAACGAAATTACTAGTGGCAGCAACTCAGGTGGAAAGATTCAGTGCAATACCGAAATTGCCTAGTGGCAGGTAAAGATATGAGGGGAGGTGTGACCGGTCTCTTCTCTGTTAAGTATTCCCAGGAGTTTGGCCTCAATAACGACTCTCGGCTCAGGTCCATCGCAAGTGCTACTCAATTGTAAATGTGGGAGAATTTTGTTTATATCGTTTGCCTCTTCAATATTCACAGAATCTTCCTTCTACTAAGTCGTCATTTGATGGTTGACTTGTAATTTTTTTCCTGATGCGATTTCAGGGTGTTAATGCCAGATTGTTAATCGTAGCAAGCAACCATTGATAGGTGGATAAGAATATGCATAGTGCTGACAAGAGTGGTTCTGCATCTCCTTCTTATTATTGCAGAAACTGTAGACGCAGAGAAGCTGACTAATAAACACAAATACATATATTGACTCACATCCCAGAAAGCAAAGAGAAGCCGACACTCATCTCCCAGTTCTATGTAAGAACTTAAATGAGTACTGAAACAGCATCATATTTAGATCTTTGCACCTGAAGATCTTATGCTCGATGCTTCAGAAGGGGGATCTTTGTTCCCTCGAAGTAGGTTCTCGAAGATCATTTTTGACAGCAAGTAGTTTTGCGGAGAAGACGATTGCATTTGGGACAATTGGCTGGAAGTAGGATATCAAAGACCGTTGTGGATTTGATGATGGCATGTGCAGTATATGGTATGTAGATGAGCAACGCGAAGATGTTGACCCCGATCAGGACAGCCACAGAATTTAATGTCTGGATACCTTTGCAAGAGACCTTCCCGAGCTGGAGCTGAATGGTGTCGATCATGGAGCACAAGAGGAACACACTGCCAATGATGGAGGTCGATGCGGAGAGAACGAACAAGGACCCTCTCAGCACCTTGCTCAATGCGCCATTGATTTCGTCGTAAGTGACCGGGGAGAGGAGGTAGCTGAAGAGGTGGGTCTTGAGGGATTTGGCCACGAGGCTGGAAAAGAGATAAAAGGCGAACGAAATCACTTCGTACTCGACAAGCCTCCTCGCCACATGAACTCCAGCTTCACACTCCTTTTTGCGCTCTATGTTATGTTGTTCAGGGCTCGCGAACGCCAGGCCCACAAAGACCGCAACGGTGAAGAGCGAGTTCACTCCCACCAGATCGTCCAGTGCTTTTTGATGGACCTTCACTGCCTCAAACAGCTTTGTTCCGCTAGAGATGCAAACATGACAAACCACCACCAAAATAACAGCAGCAGCAGCAGCAGCAGCAACAACAATAACAAAAGTACCGTTATTTTAAAGAACAAAATGTAGAATCTCATATCAAATCATGGAAAGATAAAAACGAAACTTATATTGGATAATAAAATTTTTCGTACAGTGATTAGTTCCGTTCACTGTAAAAGAGAGAAAAGGGACCAACTCGATATAGATCTCATCCTTGGATGGTTGAGATGGCGCTTTGCTCGCTCGATCTGCCATAATTTCTTTGTCTTGTATTCTTAATTACCAATCTTATGGACGGAGGGTTTTTATAGAGATGAAGAAGTTATGCTTAGCCAGCTTTGCAAGCATCGCTCGTGAAAGAGGTAAAGCGAGAATGGAATAAAGACAACAATATGATTGATATTCTCTTCTCTTTCAGTGTTTCACGTTTGAAGCTTATTGTCTAACATGCAAAAAAGAAGCAAGCAAGCTAACAAAAAGTGGCAAGACAAGAACAATTAGAGAGAGAATAAGATGATTCTTGTTGTGGTTCTACCACCTGCAAGCATTTGCCGTCGAGGGAAGGGTAGAAATTCATTTTATCCAAGTAGCTGGAGTACCAAAAAGAGGAGATCAAACCCTCTTAGAACCCCTCCAAAATTCTTTGAGATTACGTTTGCATGTAGCTGGCAAAAAGGAATTTGGACCCGATAACCCGCTCAAACCCGTTTTGAGAAATGGGGTACGGATGGACCTTTCTTCAATTTTTTAAATAACTGGGTCAGCCTGTCTCGTGCTCAGAATTTTTGGGTTGGGTCGGTTCAACCTTGTTTAACCCTCCTTAGCCTGGACTTTTCTTTTTGTGCTTACATTATAGTTAGAATTATGCAATATTCAGAATTAGACATTGTTCAATCTTTTAGCTAAGATATACTTATATAATTTACCTAATCTCTCATATTGGATGGGCAAATCTAAATAATTTCAAAAATGGCCACACGTGTTGACACTCTTTAGGGCTTATTTATTAATACTGCAAAACCGAGTGCTAAAAATTTGAGTATCAAATATTGAGTGCTGAAGTCTTTATGTTTGAAAAGCAGAATTAATAGTTCTTTGAACCGATGAAATGAGGAATCGGTCACCCCTAATCGAAACCTAGTGACGTAAACCAATACATGTCATTTGCAAAAAAAAAAAAAAAAAAAAAAAAATTGTAGACAATTGCAGACTTTTGAGACAATGGAAGAAATGGGGTTTACACAATTATTCCAAGACTTAATTAGATCTCTTCTGCATAAACATAAGAAAGAATAACACAATAAACCTATAATATGTTGTCCTATGACTCCATGTGATTGCAGATGGTTTTGTGTCTCTTGAAGAATAATTGTCTACTCCAACTTTCTCTTTTTTAGTGTTCACTACAAGTAGGTTACACAAGTTCGATCTAATCCAACTTCATCTTGAAAAATCCAGACTTTTAGTGAGGCTGTTGAAAATATATCTTGAATTTGAGCATGAAGAACAAACTTTCCTAATTCAAGTAAATTTATTATTTTGAATAGGTTTCCTAATTGGAGAAGTTTTCTTATTTTGGATCTAACTGTTGTTTATATATAAGAAATGTCTTCGTTGTGGGGAATATAAAAGACAAACTTACACAAATCTTGTTGTGTATTCCTTCATGAGATTGAAAGATTATTTCATGAGAAAATATGGGGCTATAAATACTATGTGAGCTATTGGGTGTAATTAAGGGGTTGAAAACATTAAGAGTGTTAGAATGACTCAAGTATGAGCTATTGGGTGTAAATATGAGGTTAAACACTGTGTGAGCTATCAGGTATAACTAAGGGATAGGAAACACTGCGTGTTAGAATAACTCAAGTATGGTTGTAATATCTGTTATATCACTTAATCTATAGTGGAATTATTTGCTACTTTTTCCATAGATGTTGGTCACTCAACAAAAGCATGTAAATTTAGTGATCAATTTATTTTCTAGTTCAATCTATTTTATTATTTGATTGATTGTTTCTATGACAATTGATATCAAAGTTAGACTTGGTTGATTTGAAGTGAATCAATGGTGACAAAAGAAGGAAAGTGAATATCAACAGATTTGATGAGAATGATTTTGGTGTCTAGAGATGCAAATTAAGGTTTTTTTGTATAAGAGGAATCTACACTTGCCCCTACTAGGGAGAAGCCTGACTCAATAAAGGAAGTTGAATGGGAATTGTTGGATAGTCAAGTGTCACGGTCTGTGAATCCTCCCGTACTCGTGACACTTGTGAGTGGTGCTTGAGGTTATCGAATGACGAGTGGGGATGTAGCGAGGATAAATACAATTGGTCCGTGGGAGTGGCATTGGGACGGTTGGTGCTGGGAGTTCTAGGATTAAAAGATTATATTACTTAGGAGCTATAAAGACGGGGTTGGCCTCCCTGCATAAACTGGTCGAGAGCTGATGCCGATCTCCTAATGAAGCTATGGTAGGTCAAAACTAGTTGTTGAGCTTAAAAAGATTTGTTGTCCTGCTCGATGGACTAAACATCCGAGCTAAGCTAGGCATGGTACGATCTTGTATAAGGAAGCTATTCACGATTTGTTCTCTAGAACAACTATGGAACGAAGGCTGACCTAGTGAATCCCGCTCGCCAGGTGCCTCACGGGTTGTTCCACGGCCAAGGAATTGCCAACCTATGACAATTTGGTATCAGAGCAAGATCCCTCTAGTAAGTGGGTGAGTCGAAGAAAGATCCGATTCCTCGCTCTACTATAGGTTGAACTAGAAAGTATCAGTGGTCTGCCCAGTCCTACAAGGGCGTATAGTGAATCGCTGGGGCAAAAAGTGCTCGATAAAGCACGGCTCTCGACTAGCTTCTACGATAACCATGGGGGCACGGGGAAGAACTAATTCCTTACCGAGTGAGTTGAGATGGAGAAGAAGCGATTCCTCACTCAATAGGGATAACATTCTTGGATCAATCGGTGAATTCAATGAAAAAGGTCTACTGCCATTTTTTCGACAAGGAAAGAACCTCCATTGGTCTGCTGGGTCAAGATGCTTAGTAGGGAAAAATGGTGTTGCCAAAAGATGCAGTTGGCGAAAAATGTCACACTTGCCAAAGAAAGTACAAGTGACTGAAAAGGGGCTCGAACAGCTGAGATCAAAAGAGACCACCAATGGAGCAAAACTTGTTTTGTTGGTCGAGCATGACCATTTGATGTATGATTTAAAAAATGGCGCATCAATGGTTAAGGGATGCAAGGAAGCAAAAGAGCATACCGCAACGAGGGCGTTGTGGAATTGAGTGGGGAAGAATGTCACAGTCCATGAATCCTCCCGTGCTCGTGACACTTGTGAGTGATGCTTGGAGTTGTCGAATGAATAGTGAGGATGCGGCGAAGATGAATACAACTAGTCCGTGAGAGTGGCATTAGGAAAGTTGGTGCTAGGAGTTCTAGGATTAAAGAGTTATATTACTTAGGAGTTCTAAAGGCTAGGTTGGCCTCCTGTGTACAAACTGGTCAGAAGCTGATGTCGCTCTCCTAATGATGTCATGGCAAGCCAAAACCAGTTGTTAAGCCTAAAGATATATAATGTCCCGCTTGATAGACTAGATGTCCAAGCTAAGCTAAGTGTGGTTCAATCTTGTTTAAGGAAACTATTCACTCTTTGTTCTTTGGAACAACTATGGAACGAGGGCTGACTTGGTGAATTCCGCTTGCCAATTCTTCGTGGGTTGTTCCGTGGCCAAGGAACTGTCAACTCGTGACACAAGCATGAGGTGTTCTTCTTTGGCTAACATTGTCTCATAACGTCACATTTAGCATTGCGAAAGAAAAGACTGCCGCGGGTTTGATGAAAGCCTCGTGGACATGTAGAAGAAGCCATTTGTGATCAATAATGTCTATTTAATACGACATTTGCTTAACTTGAAGATGGGCGAAGGTGCGTTAGTTACTGATCATATCAATGAATTTATTGTGGTTGTTAGTTAATTGAGTTTAGTTGAGATTGACATAAAGATGAGGCATGTGTTTTGATTCCATTACTCCATTACCTAATAGTTGGATAGTTGGAATACAATTGTTACTGTTGTTACTGATTCCTCTGGGTCAATAAGTTCGCCATTTGATAGGTTCGGGATTTGATTATAAGTGAGGATATCCGTATAAAATAATCTGATGAACCTGTGCCTAGTGCTTTAATAGGTGAAATAAAGAAAGAACTAGTACTTGTGTTAGCAAAAGTAACTCAAATATGGATGGGCATGGTGAATATAGGATTGGTGATGTTGTATATTAGAGTTGTGGCAAGATGGGATATTTTAGAAGGAGTTGCCTTAACCTGAAGAATGAGAAGAGTAGTGGAATTAGTATTTAGTCCGCAGATGATGTTACAATTGTAATTGATGATAATTCGGATAGTGTTGATTATGTCATGTTTGTCATTGAGGATTCGTTGTCTAATGGATGAATTATGGATTCTGACTATTCATTTAACGTCACACCAACTAAGAATCAATTACAACTTATCAATGTATAGATAATAGTGAAGTGTGGTTAAGAAATAATGATGGGTGTGATATTGTAGGTGTTAGTGATGTTAGAATTAGAATAGATAATTGCATTGTAAGGATAATGTTGGAGTAAGGTTTGTTCTAGAGTTGAAGAAGAACCTGATTTTCTCAAGTTATCTGGATTCAACTAGGTGTCAATATAACTCAGAATGTGGGATTTTGACGGTCCTTTGAGGTGCCTTGGAGATAATGAGAGGAATCAAACACAGTGATCTATATAAGCTTTAAGGTGAGATAATGACAGATTTTTCTGTAAAGACATTGGATACATCTTATTGAGAGTGTGAATTGTAGAATATGTGTTTGTAACATGTTAGCGAGAGAAGCCTAAAGTTTATTAGTGAAAGGGATCTCTTGTGTGGTCATGTTGCCAACAAATTGAATATATAAAAGTGTTGTGAATTAAATTAATGACGGAAAGTGCATTTTACTATGGATGTTAGAAAAACAATGGAAACTGCAAAGTTAATTCACTTAGATGTTCGCGGGTTATCGTGGTTTCCTTCAAAAAAGAGTGTTACAAAAATGTTAACAATTGTGGATGACTACTCTAGGAAGACTTTGGTGTTTGTGTTAACTCACACAAGTTTGATGCTATTGTCAAGCAATTGAGAGCTTTGACCGAAATGGAGATAAGTAAAATGATCGAGCATATGTAGACTTACAGTAGCATGGAGTTCTGTTCGGAGTTATTAAACGAATTATGCATAAAGGAAAGTATAGTGAAACATCGCACTAGTTCTAGTGAACCACAACAAATTGTTGAGTTGAAGAAAATAACATTATTGGAGATTGCCCATGAAATACTCTATAGTGCTAGTATGACTAAGAGATCTTGGTGGACCCGCTTAGTTGATGTGAATAGAATCGCACTAATTGCAATCAGCTGTTAGACTTCCAAAGAAATGTAATTAGGTAAAGTTGTTGATTATAAATAGGGTGCATCAATTAGGAGTTTCTAACTTTATATGCATATTAGACATTTGATTAGATTATATATTAATAGGATGCATTAATTAGGGTTGGGGATTTGGTCTTTTAGGGTTTCTCCAGTGATGTCAGCCTTTGGGAATCTATGGGTTATAACTTTTCCTACTCTCATAAGGACACTCCCACTAATCTCGAAGTCAAGACTTGGTCAAGCAATCAAATTTCATGTATTAGAATTTAAATTAGATGTATGCTCTCACGCTAATCAAATCATTTCTAATTGTATATAATTTGGAGACGCCAAAGAGCATTGGCATCTAAAAAGGGAAAGTTCCTAGGATCCCCAACCAATAAAAAAAAAAAGATGCTTGTTCCTTCTATCAATGTAGTAAAGTGTGACACTACTCTATGTGGTACAATAAAGGTAGTAGCAATGCAGCGATATTAGTCTCAAAAACAAGATAGAGGGGAAATCACACTTGTTCCTATTATGTACTCCCTCATTTTGCTCCTTTATTTCCCTTCACTCTCTCATGGTCGTCGTATAACCAAGTCAAGTCAACACCTTCTAATGCTTGAGCTTGGAACCCGACTAAATCAAGGTTGTTCATGACCCAGTACTAAATTTGGGCTCAATGGAGCTTGACTCGCTTAGATTTTCAAGGGCTCAAGCTCAACTTGGTTGTGCAGATAAATTGTTAGTTGGGATAAGAATGCTAAAAGTGCCATAATTTTCATATAGCGTTCACCTAAATGCCCTCACTTTTTTTTTTGTTCAATTTAGTACCATGACTTCTAAAAAATGTTTATCTAAGTGTCACAACTTTCAACCGATCACTTTAGTGTAATAACTTTAAAAAAAAAAAATCGCCCAAATGTTAGAAACCCGATGTAACATAACATTCATGGTATCATTTTCCCATTTTTAGTCTAAACTCAAGCTTGAGCTCAAGTTCTCAAATTTGAATACGCGATAAAGTATAGAGAAAATAATTTAAGGAAGCCAAAATTTTTAACATACTTCACTTTGTTGGAGAAAAATCCTTTACTATTTTGAAGTTGACAAAATCTTTCCAAAGTCTAGCCTGAAGACTTCCAGACTGAAGTGTCAAAGTCTAAAGACCGTCAGACTTTAGGTTCAAAGTCTGCCCACGCTGACAGATTCCAGATTGAACGCTACTGAAGAATGAAAACTTATCCAAATGCGAGATTATCTTTATTTCTTCAAGGATTCAATTCGTACGGCTTATAGATGGTTTTCTGGTTGGATATAGCACCTACATGATTGATTATCCTTAATGGAATCAATTCCGATAATCAAATCGTTTGGAAGGCAAGCAAACTTGGAAAGTTCTACTTATAGAAACCAAGATCCTGATTGTATGAGCAAACAGGATTGACAAGCTTTCATCACAATCAATCAACCAACTCGAGATCCCCTTCATTGATTATGTCCAACAGGTAAATTAGAAGAACTCCTTTTCAAAGTGCCAACAGTTGTGAAGGCATGAAGGAGTATTTAAGGCGAACTCTCTAGTTGTTCGAGTGTGTATGTGAAAGAGAAATTTCAAAGTCTGAAGCTTCCTAACTCCTTGCTATTTCATTCACCGAGCTCAAAGTTGTATACAAAAGAGAGAAACTTATAGTGAGACTTTGTGAGAGACCATTAGAGGTTTTTCACTGTGAAGTCGAGACTGAAAGATTGTAAAATCTCTTTTAATTCTTAGTGGAATCCAGCCAGTAGGCTATCGGCGTGGGAGAGTGGACGTAGGCTTGATCTAAGCCGAACCACTATAAACCTTGTGTTATTATTCTCTTCCCTAAACTCTCTTTATTTTGTTATAGTTTTATCTAATTGCTAAATTCTGAACTCATTCATAGCTCGTCATTCTCTAAAAAGTAAATTACTTGCAAAATTATTTTTACACCTATTCACCCCCTCTAGGTGTTGTTACTAGCCCTTTAAATTGGTATCAGAGCTTATGTACTTATTCTATTGAAGTGTTTTTACTTCTAAAGCTAAAGATCTATGGTTAGTATTTTGGCTCCATGTTTGGTTGAAGGCCAAAGTAACACCAAACCTCCTTACTTCGATGGGAAGGAGTACAATGTATGGAAAAACAAGATAAAGGCATTCCTGAGGTCGAAAGAACCCCTGGAATGGGATGTGGTAGAAAAAGGGATCAATCCCAAAGCTACATTAGCTTTAGAAAGAGGAAATGAAGCTGTAGATGTTGGCGAATTGACACAAATAGAAATAACCAAGAGACAAGCTCTTGATATTAAAACCATCTACTCTTTATACTATACTTTATCTCCCACTGAGTATAACTGAATTTCTTCTTGTGAAACAACTAAAGAAGTTTGGAACAGGTTGCATATTACCTACGAAGGAACTGATCGAGTAAAGGAAACAAAAATTAATATTCTACTCGGACCGTATGAAGCCTTCAAGATAAAGCCTGGAGAATCCATTACCGATATGTTTAGTCGCTTCACAGAGATTGTAAACGGCCTAGCATACCAAGCACAGACAATCTTAGGACTAATGAAGGTCAATAAACTGCTGTGTGGACTCTCCAAAGATTGAAATCACATGAAGACGTCAATTAGAGAAACCTAAAGGATCATGCCTCTTTCAATAGACAAACTAATAGGCACACTTCAATCATATGAAGTGGAGCAAATCAATGAGGAAGAAGATCCTAAAGGTAAGAAATCAATTGCGAAGATGGCATGGACGATGAGGAGCTAGCACTTATGATTAAGAAGTTCAGAAAGTTGAATAAAAAGGGAAGAAGATTCAACTGAAAGAATGAGAGCACTCCAAATTTTCAAAAGAAACCAACTGAGGACTATGGAACCAACAAAGACGTTATATGCTTCGAATGCAAGAAAAATGGGCACATCAGACCTAACTTTCCTCTATTGAAAAAAACGAAAGGAAGAACTGAGAAATACAAAAATGCTCTCAAAGCATAAACATGAAGCAATACCGAATGCAAGGAAAGTGATGAAGAATGTGCCAGCATATGTCTGATGGCCAATTCAGAATCAGATTCAGACTTTGAAACAGATTATGACTTAGACACAGACAAAGAAGTCGAGGTTAGCAATTTAAAAATGTATATTAAAGTCTCGAAGTATATAGATGAACTCTATCTCAGTCTCAAAACATCTCTTAAAAGAATTTCCGAACTAAAAATGGAAAATTCTAAACTGAGGAAACAGGAAACTTTTGGGAAAGAAAAGTTTGAAAATCTGGATAAAAAATTTGTTGATTTGAAAGAAAATTCTGATTTTCTTTTGAAGGAAAATGCCTTTTTGAAGGAAGATATTTCAAATATCACAAAAAGATTTTCAAAAGGATCTAAAAAGTTGGAGAAAATTATTTCTGTACAAAGACCTTATTTTAACAAATCTAGTTTGGGCATGACTCTAGAAACTATTCCTTTAATTGATTTTCCCAAAGTTAAAGAAAGAATTAAACAAAGACCTACAAGGGCATTTTACAAAAATCACTTTCAAAAAATTTTGTAAAACCTGTTGGTCGAAGTGCTCTCAAATGTTCAAAGTGTAACAGCTCAGAACAATTCGAAAAGGAATGTCCCAAGGTTTGGAGACCTGTTAAGAAGGATTGGGCTAAGACTGTTTTTAATACTAACCCTCCTAGACCCAAGAAAATCTGAGTAACAAAGAAAGCTTGAATTTCTATTGTGATCGCAAGTCACTATCAAAAGGAAGATCAAATGGTATTTGGATAGTGGCTATTCGAGACGCATGACAGGAGATTCAAATTATTTTATAAAACTTGTTCAAATGAATGGTGGAAAAGTTTCCTTTGAAGGGAACAACAAAGAAAAAATTGTTGGTTGTGGAACCGTGAAGATTGAAAGCCTCACTATCAACAATGTCTCGTTGGTAGAAGGTTTGAATTATAATATACTCACCATAAGTCAACTTTGCAATACAGGATTTAAGATTACTTTCCAAGAAGGCATCTATTCGGGAACAAGTAAAGACTTTTCTCAATCTTTCACTGAACGAAGACATGAGAACATTTATCTTCTGGATATAAAACCAGAAAGTTCTCAGTGTCTTATATCCATTCAAGATGAAGCAAATCTTTGGCATCGAAAGCTTGGTCATGTCAACATGTAGCAAATTGCCAAGATTTCATCCAAGAAACTTGTTTGAGGTCTCCCCAACCTGGATTTTCAAATATCTGAATTATGCACCCTATGTATTTTGGGAAAACAGGTTAAAAGTTCCTTTAAATCTGTAAATCAAGTTTCTACTAATCAAGTTTTGCAACTTCTGCATATGGACCTCTTTGGACCAACCAAAACTCAAAGTATTGATGGAAAGAGATACTGTCTAATAATCGTGGATGATTACACTCGCTTTACTTGGGTTTACTTTCTGGCAAATAAGTCCGAAACCTTTTCTCACTTCTCAAAATTTGCCAAGAAGGTTCAGATGAAAAAGGATATGTTATTTCGAGTATATGAACAGATCATTGAGGTGAATTTGAAAATCAAGACTTTGCCAAATTCTGTGATTAATCTGGTTTCCAGCATGGTTTCTCTTCTCCATATACTCCATAGCAAAATGGGGTTGTGGAAAGGAAGAATAGATCCTTGCAAGAAATGGCAAGAACCCTTTTAATTGAGAGCAATATATCCTCTCGATTTTGGGCAGAAGCGGTTTCTACAGCTTGCTACATCATAAACAGAGTGTTCTTGAGGCCTATCTTAGAGAAAACTCCATATGAAGTATATAAAGGAAAGAAGCTAAATGTTTATTACTTCCATGTTTTTTGATGTAAATGTTTTGTCTTAAAGAATGCAAATGATCGAACTGGGAAGTTTGAAAAAAAAATCAGACGAATGAATTTTCCTTGACTATTCCACTTCAAGCAAAGCATACATGGTCTTTAACAAGAAGACTCAACCTGTAGAAGAATCTATGAAGGTCAAGTTTCAAGATTCTATGCAAAATCAGGTGGATCAGACTCAACTTGAATAATCTGAACTAGTTCAAGACTTTACAAAGTCTACTTCCCCTGAAGTGGTTCAAACTTCCAGAGATCAACTTCAAGTAGAACAGGAAGACTCAATTGAAACAGAGGAACATCATACTCTCAGACCAACCAGCAACCGGAAGCATAAGTCAAGTCATCCCAAAGAACTCATTATTGGCGACATTGATGAAGGAATTCGCACCAGATCCAAAAGGTGAGGAGAGTCGAGTACACTAGCACTTGTTTCTGAGATAGAACCCAAAAGTGTAGAAGAAGCTCTGTCTGATGAAAGCTGGATCGAAGTTATGTAAGAAGAGCTCAAACAGTTCAGCATAAACGAAGTTTGGGAGCTAATTCCTAAACCTAAAAGTAAGTCTATGTTGACACTTAAATTTTGATTAGGTTTTTTAATTAATTAGGCTTTAAATTGTCCTTTTTTTGGATAATAAATAATAATAAAAAACAACAAAAAACATACAACAAAACAAAAAAGAAACAACCAAAGGGGGCTGGGCCTTCAAGCCCAGCCCCTCCTCTTTTCTCTCGTAGGCCCCCACGGCCCGACCCACATGACCTGGCTTGGGCCCCTCTTCTCTCCTCTTATCTCCTTCTTCACCTTTGTCTTCTTCCTCCATGGATGAGTAGCACGCACAAGGAGCTCCAACGCGTGCGATGCTGGACGAAGAGACTGACAGTGATGGGACATGCAAGTGGGCGGCTTGGAAGGGATGCCAGTTCGGCCGCCCCTAGCGCAGACCGGCGGCCAAACCTTCGTCAATCGGCACCCCCTTTTGCCTATAAATAGGCCCCCTGACAAAGGCCAAAAAAGAGACAACGAGCACGGCCAAGAGAGGATCCAAGGTAGCCAGCTCTGATCGCTTCCTCCGAGAGACATCAGAGGAGGTCCGAGAGCCAGCCAACCCAGAGATCTAGATCTAGCCAGAGAAGACAACTGGAGAGAGTTGGCTCAAGTGGAGAGAGGCAAGGGCTGTGAGCAGAGAAGTCCAGATTTGGGAAGCCGAAGACTCGCCACCGCTACCCCGTCACAACCACCGCTACCTGCTGCCGTTCCCTGCCCCGATACCGTCGCAGTAGGCCTACCATCTCACTGACCAATAATGCCGTCGTGCGGTATCCTCGCTATGGACAGGTAACAAACTGCCGACCGACTCGTCATCGCTATCACCACCGTCACCGCCGTCATCACTGTCAAACCTGTCGTCACCGCCGCCGTCGCCGTCTGCCCAGTGACGTCACAGTCTCCCTCACCAGTGCCGCAAAGGAGCAAGGAGGAGAGGAGACTGGGAACCGGGTCGATTCGCAGGTCTGTCCAACCCAGTTCCTTTGTTTCCGGGTAGGGTTTTTTCGAGTCGAGCCTACACGCGTGGGCTGGGTAGATATTGGGCTAGAATTTTTTATGAAAGTGAGCCAAAGTGGGTTTGGGCTCTTTAAAAGGATAAAATCCTGGGCTGGGCCCGCAACGTCCAAGTTTCGAGTAAACAACCCGGGTCGGATCCAACCTGAGGATCCGATCCAGGTTGCCTTTTTAATATTATAATATAAAATAATATTTTTAAAATAAAAAAACAAAAAAAATAATTTATTTTCCAGAAAAACCAAAAATATAAAAAATATCCATATTTTCCCAAAAAAGCCAAAAAAGATTTAAAAAATCCAAAAAAGGCTTTTTATGTTCAAAAAATAGGAAAAGATTCCAAAAAATGTTTTTCCTCCACAAATGCATGGAAAACCCCTTTAAAATCCAAAAAGCCTTAGGGTTTAAACAAAATTAGATACCGAAAGAACATCAGTGATTAACTAGTGTAATCAAGTCCTTGATCCTAATTTCTCTGGTTGCGCAGGAGCGAGTATTTCTCCCAATACTTCGCTTGGGTTTCTAATCGACCCACCCCAAATCAATTAGTGACGACTCCATTTTAAAATCAACTTATAGGTTAAAAACATCAAACCATTAAGTCGTGAAATGGTGGACTTGGGAGAGTCCAGGTTAAGCCTAATATACCTAGCTAAACCATTAGCCTCCATAGGTGCCCACCCCTAAATCGGGCGCCCGAAAAAAAAAACAGTCGGGACAATCTATTATCGGGACAAAATGGGTTTTCAGGAACAAGATGGACGAGAAAGGAAAAGTAACCAGGAACAAAGCAAGACTCGTGGCCAAAGGATATACGCAAGAAGAATGGATAGACTATGATGAGACCTATGCACCAGTAGCGAGGTTAGAAACAATTAGATTATTACTTGCTTTTGCTTACTATAAAAATTTCAGGTTATTTCAAATTGATGTAAAAAGTGCATTCCTCAATGGATTTATCCAAGAAAAAGTCTATGTGGAACAACCACCTGGATTTGAAGATCCAAGAAAGCCAGACTCAGCCTATAGACTGAAAAATGCCTCATATGGATTGAAGCAAGCACCTTGAGCCCGGTATGAAAGGTTAAGTAAATTCCTAACTCAAAATGGCTTTGTTAATGCAAATGTAGATACTACTTTGTTCATAAAAAAATAGGGTAAAAAAATTTTGCTGGTTCAAGTTTATGTTGATAATATTATCTTTGGATCCCCTAATGAAAATCTATGCAAGAAATTCTCTAGATGTATGCAGGATGAATTCAAGATGAGTATGATGGGTGAGTTAACTTTCTTTCTGAGATTGCAAGTTAGACAATCAGAGAAAGGTATCTTTATTCATCAAGAGAAGTATGCAAAAGATCTCATCAAAAAATTCAAATTGGAAAATTGCAAAAAGACAGTGACACCCATGTCAAGTTCTTCGAAGCTAGACAAAGATGAAGGAGGAAAGAAAATAGACCAGAAGCTTTACAGGAGCATAATCGGTTCTCTTATTTATCTTACTGCATCTAGATCTAACATTTTGTTTAATGTTTGCATCTGTGCTAGATTCCAATCATATCCCAAAGAATCTCATTTAAGTGCTGCAAAATGCATCATCAAATATATTGCGACTACTCTAAAGCTAGGTCTGTGGTATCCCAAAGAATGAGACTTTACTCTTCTTGGATATTCAGACGCAAATTTAACAGGTTGTAAGGTCGATAGAAAGAGTACTTCAGATACTTGTCAACTGCTAGGCAGCATGCTGATGTCTTGGTTCTTAAGGAAGTAGAGTACTGTGGCTCTTGGGAGATGTTCTCAAATTTATGGATTAGACAACAGCTAAAAGACTTTGGAATTGAAGAATCGTGTACTGAGATCAAACGTGACAACACCAGTGATATAAATCTCACGAAGAACCTAATTCTTTATTCACGGGCAAAACATATAGAGATTTGACACAATTTCATAAGAGATCATGTCTAAAATGGGGAGATTACTTATTTTTTTTCTTTTTTACCAGTAAAGGAAAAAAAATAAGAAAAGAAAGAATAATAATGTAATAATAAAAAATTACTTCAGTTCATTGACTCGAAGAATCAGCTGGTAGATATATTCACAAAGCCTCTAGAGAAAAATTTATTTGAGTCTATTCGCATCAGACTGAATATTTTACCCCATACCGGTTAAAGTCTGAAGTTGGTCACACTTGGACTTTCCAGACTTTACTTCGGTAAAAGAAAGCCTCGAATCCAGGAATTTTATTTTTGGAATGAAAAGGTACGTTTATTCAAATCGTTGTTTATTTATTTTATTTTTGGAAGTCATCTTTTTTGAATTTTGAATCTTTGGTAGTTTTTATTTTTGAAAAATGCAGTTTTTTATTTTCAGTTATTTGGAAAAATGTAATTTTCTTTGGGATGGTTTATTTCCTTTTATTTGTGACCGTTCATTTTCCTTATATACCTCTATACTCCTTTCGAGCATTTTCACCAAACCCTAGCATACAGACTTTCCACTCTCTCTTTTCTACTCTCTCTTTTTTACTCTCAAGCTTGTTCTACAAATTTTCATCTTTTTATTCGAACATGTTTGTGGAATCCTCCTCGACTGTGAAGATGTCTTTCCAAAAGAAGTCATCTCGGATCTCAAGTAGGGGACCACGGAACATGCCAGAGGGTCCTACTCATTTAGACTAGACCGAGGAAGAAGATTCTCCTCAACAACAACAACATTCTCAACAACGTCATTCTTCACAGCATGCCACTCAAAATCCTCCGCGCCAACCAATAATTTAGGAGATTATGGAAGATGTTGAACTTGTAAGAACGTCAAAACTGAGAGTGCTAGTATGAACAAAATAAAGGAGTTAGGGAAGAGAATAAGAACACAAGATTTATAGTGGTTCGGCTTAATCCAAGCCTACGTCCACTCTCCCACGATAACAGCCTTCTTGGCTGGATTCCAATATGCAATCAACAAGAGATTACAACTTCGAGTGCAAACACTTAGTAGTAGATCACACTATCTCACTAAGTCACTCTTTTGGTATTTCTCTCACGATTACAAATATTTAAGCTCTCAAGAGACAAGTATATGATCGAAAGTCGCTCAGACTTTGGAATTATAAATTCTACGCTCCGTCTCTTACTTGCTCATCGGTCCATGATCTCCTTAAATACTCCTCCACTTCCAAACTACCCGTTGGACAGTATCCTGGAGAATCGTCTTCCAATATACCCATTGGACAGCTCTGTATCTAGAAGATTTGGTAGCCGTTGAGTGACAAAGGTAGAATCCCAAATTGATTCCGATCGCCCATACAAACGAAATCTTGGTTTCCATAAGTAAAGCTTCTTCGTATAGAAAGATCTTGTCTTCAAGATCCAATCGTCAATCAAATAGATTGAATCAATCAAATCAATCTTGATGTGGAATCCAAACCAGATCACTAGCCGTTATATGATTGGGCTTGAGTTACGTTTCATCGAATCTGGATGTAAAGTCTGAGAGCAATAGACTTTACAATCTGAGTCTGTAGACTTTACAATCTGGGTCTGAACATATCTACTTCTGCACAGATTTAGCTTTAAGGTCTGTACCCAGTTCAGCTTCAGCATAGAGTCTGTCTTCTGGTTCATCATTCACGTTCAGTCTGGAATTTGTCAGAGTGAGCAGACTTCTGATGTAGAATAGACTTTGACACTAAAGTCTGGCAGTCTTCAGACTTTGACACGGCAGTCTTCAGACTTTGACACAGAAGTCTGGAAATCTTCAAAATATACTTTGGACATATGTTACGTTCAGTCTTCTGGCCGTCTTCTGACTTTGATAATATCCTCTACATGTTCTAACATCTGCATGGTCTATTACTTAACCATTAAACATGTTAGTAGCCTTTGATTTATTTTGTCATCTTCAAAACATCATAAGGGATTTCCCTAACAAAAACCTCTGTTTATTTTTAAACTCTACAATAAGTTGAAGTAGGGTGATTCTGCAATGACGTTTATATTGCGAGAACGAGGAGATCGGAATGAGATTCAGTTCTTACAAACAATGGAAAGGTTAGGCATAGTGCCTGAAGGAACGACAGACAGAACGTTTGCTAACTTTCCCACTAATCCCCGGTTTAGTTCTTTTAATCAGCTAGAGGTGAAGGATGATGATGAGAAAATGTATGTGAATTTTCAGCCTAGAATGGGCGTTGCTACTAATGTGCGTGGTGAGGGAACAATTTTGTTTCGTTTTAAAGAGCACAAAAATACTTACTCAAAATTGTTGAAAAGAGGGGTGATGAACCCTCGATCTATGAACTTTGATTTCTTGGATTCTTTAAAGGTGAATTTGGGGGAGAAGCTGACTCTCCTTCAACTTGAAAGATTTTTCTCTAAGACTTTTGTCGCTTACCCTGAATTAACTGCGTATTTCTATTCAAACTTGTCATTTCTTTTTGAAAAATAGATTTCGTTTTACTGTGAGGGAGAAAGAGTATGTGGTGGATGTGGACACATTGGTGGATGTTATTGGTATGGAAAGATGGAGTTTCCAACCAATAAATGTGTATGTTGGTCATGCAACAATGTCTCTTGTTCGAGACAGACTTGTTGAAGGCAGCATTACCTATTCCAAAATGTCTGCCTCAAACATCTTGCTGCACAAGGTTGTGATCAATTGCATCCGACCAAAGTCAACCTCCAAGACTGATGTCTCTTGTTCTAAAGCAAAATTGATGTTTGCCATCCGTAATGGGATGAAGTTCTCGCTGCCACACACAATCCTTATGCACATGTATAGGACTGTTGTGAAAGATAAGGAACAACTCCCTTACTCAGCGCTGGTCACCATGTTGTTCAAACACTTTCAAATTCAGCTTCTAGCATCTCTCTGTGTTCGAACCATTGCTCCTATGGTTATAGGACTAAAGATTGTATCAAAAATGAGATTGAAGGAACTAAACAAAGCTTTGGAGCTGATCCCCTCCCAAACCTCAATAACACTAATGACCGACTCCTATGGCTTGGCCATACTTCAGGGGTATTCTCAACAGCTTCTGCTTGGACTCTTCTAAGGCCGAGGGGCCATCTTATTCCTTGGTCAAGATTCATTTGGAATTCCTCTTTACCCCCCTCCCCCCCCCCCCCCCGATTATCAATCACATTTGTGGTTAATCACTCGCAACCGTTTGCTGACCCAGGTTGTGCTGCTTGCGTATATGAGAATTCAGGGCTCCTCCTGTGCATTCTACTCTTCTAGGCCCGATTCGGTGGACCACTTGTTCTTCGGTTGCCCTGTCACGGGTAGCCTTGGTGCTTTCTGGGTGAATAATTGTAACCTACCTTGGCGAAATTCATCGTGGAGGAATAACTTAGATTGGGTTATTGAGCACCTATCCGATACAAGCTTCCATCAAACGATGGCTCGGTTTCATTTTGGCGCCTTGTGCTACCTTATATGGAAAGAAAGAAACAATATCATCTTCCGTGGTCAAACCTTATTCCTCCCGGCCCTAAAGGAACATCTTCACAAAGCTGTTAAGGATAGAGCCATTACCTTTTCCAAGGTCGCGAATACGACCCGTAATAGAAGAATTCAGCTCAGTTGGGGTATCCACCCCTCGGTCTTTGATTAATCTACTATCCTCTTGGTGCTCGGTGCCTCTTGTATGCTCCTCCTGGTTAGTTGTTTATTGCGAATCATTTTCGACCTAAGTTCTTGGACACCCCTTTCCTTGTCCCTTTCTCCCTTTGAGGTTCTCCTTTCTTGGTTGGTCCTATTATGCTCGTTGCTGGTTTGCTGTTTGTCTCCGGTGCTTTCAAGATGATGGCCCACTTGCTGCTCTGATGCGGGTGTTGCCCTCTCCTAGGATGCGGTGTCCAGCTTCTCCTCAGCATTCAATGGCTCCACCTTGGTGTTTCGTTGTTTTGTTGTTTTTTGTTTCTCCTTTCTTTCTCTGTCTCGTGTGCGGGCTGCCCTATTTGGCCCTTCTCTCCTCTGCTATGGCTATTGTCTTAGCCTTTTTCTTCGCTGCCGTTCTTTATTTCCCTGTCCTGCAACTTTACCCCCAGTACCCTTCTACTCTTTTGACTACCTTGTCTTCTGAGTGTAAGCTTTTTGGTTCCGGGGTCCCTTGCTATACGGTTGTATAGCCTCTTGGTTCTTAAGTCAATATATTTCTTACCTTTTACCAAAAAAACAAAACAAAAAACAAAGCTTTGGAGCACTTGAATAAGTCCTCCAACAAAACAAAACAAGACTCTGCTACAATGAAAAGAAAAGGCAAGGAGCCTATGAGTGCACCTATCAAGAAGAGAAGAGCCATTATCCTGTAGGACGAAGAAGATGAGGATGATCTTACTCTCTCTGCATTTGCCTTGAAAAATCTTAAGAGTTTTATAAGTTTTGAGCAACCTCAAGACAGAGGAGAATAAGAAAAAGGAGAAACAAAGCAAGAAAAAGAAGGAAGAGCAGAAGAAAAAGAAAGAAGAAAAGAAAAAGAAGAAGCAGGCAAAGAAGCTAGAGAAGAAGGAAGAGAAGCAGAAGAAGAAGAGGATCAGGATGACTCTTTTGAACCAACTTTTGCAATATCCTTGTTAGAGGATCCAGAGAAGACTAGGAGTGCAACTATAGAAGATGGAAGAGAAAAAGAACATCACTTTGGTGCTGATACTGAGAAAGAACAAAAAGAAGATTTTCCTTCTCTACTTGTAAGCATGGAAACGGGGGGAGCTGCTGAGAAAATAGGTACTTCTTCTTGTTCTGTTTTTACCAGTGATGATGTTAGCAAATCTCCTGTCGATCTAGACAATGTCTATGCCTCTCAATTTCCTGAAGCTAATATTGAGGCATCCTCTCCAAGTCTTGGTGATCGACGTGCTGACGTTCCCCCAAATCTCACAACTCCTGGAATTAATTTGGATGAACTTAGTGCATCAACAGAAACATCTGCAGACTTTCAAAGGCTGTTAGAGCTCCTTTGGAGTTGAAAGCACAACGATATGGTATGGAGTATGAGATAAAGAACCTCCGATCTGAATTGAAATCTACTTCGGACTTTCTTCACGAGCAGGTACAGGTCCTTAAGCTTCAAGTTCAAGAGACTGCCAAGGGTGAAGATATTGAAAAGATGAAGGAGACCGTGAGAAAGCTAGAGGAGACAGTTCATTTTATGGGGGATTTCCAGATCGTTCGCATTCCCAAAACACCTTATTTGATTGAACTTTTTTATCCTTGAATTTTTTTATCCTTCTCCACATTTTTGCTGTTGACAAAAAGGGGGAGAATGTGCAAATTTGACTCTTATTGGTTGAATTTTTGTTTGACTGTTGAACCTTCGTTGTTTGGTTGTTTGTTGAACTTTTTGACATTGACGGGTGCAGCAACTTACTTTGGTGATACTGATTATGGTTGGATAGTTATTTGTCTTATCAGGATTAACATGTTTTCTATGGTTACAAAATCGATACTATCCAGATTCTAATCAACTTATTTTTATAAGATATTATGTATTGCTTAAGAATTTTTTTGTATGTCAAAAGTTCTTAAATCTGCAGGAAACTTTTGTCACCATAAAAAATGAGGAGATTGTTGGAGAAAACTCATTTACTGTTTTGAAGTTGACAAAATCTTTCTAAAGTCTAGTCTGAAGACTTCCAGACTGAAGTGTCAAAGTCTGAAGACCGCCAAACTTTAGGTTCAAAGGCTACCCACACTAACGGATTCCAAATTGAATGCTACTAAAGAATGAAGACTTACCAAATACGAGATTATCTTTATTTCTTCAAGAATTCGATTCGTACGGCTTATGGATGGTTGTCTGGTTGGATATAGCACCTACATGATTAATTATTCTTAATGGAACCAATTCTGCTAATCAAATATTTTAGAAGGCAAGCAAACTTTGAAAGTTCTACTTATGGAAACCAAGATCCTGATTGTATAGGCGAATAGGATCGACAGGCTTTCATCACAATCAATCAACCAACTCGAGATCCCCTTGATTGATTATGTCCAATGGGCAGAATGGAAGAATTCCTTTGGAAAGTGCCAACGGTCGTGAAGGCATGAAGAAGAATTTAGGGCGAACTCTCTAATTGTTCGAGTGTGCATGAAAGATAAACTTCAAAGTCTGAAGCTTCCTAGTTCCTTGCTATTTCATTCACCGAGCTCAAAGTTGTATACAAAAGAGAGAAACTTATAGTGAGACTTTGTGAGAGACCATTAGAAGTTTTTCACTATGAAGTCGAGACTGAAAGATTGTAAAATCTCTTTTGATTATTAGTGGAATCCAACCAGTGGGCTGTCGGCGTGGGAGAGTGGACGTAGGCTTGATCTAAGCCGAACCACTATAAACCTTGTGTTATTATTCTCTTCCCTGAACTCTCTTTATTTTGTTTATAGTTTTATTTAATTGCTAAATTATGAACTCATTCATAGCTCGTCATTCTCTAAAAAGTAAATTACTTGCAAATTTCTTTTTACACCTATTCACCCCCCCCCCTCTATGTGTTGTTACTAGCCCTTTCATACTTAATATTTTATCAGCTTTTGCTATAAATATGTGTGTGTGAAATGGGAACAATTCCAACAAACTGATATCAACATAGACTTATAAATATAGGACTATCAATTCGTGTTATGCCACTATAGATATGTCAACTAATCATGTTATTTCCTATAAAAAGCAAAGTCTTTTAATATGATGACAAATTATTCTACTGTTAAAAAGTGAACCAATGGATCTTAAATCGTGTCAGTTTTAGCCCGACGCTTATATCAAATTTCGTTTATATTGCGGAGCAAAATTGTCACGCCCCGATCCTCCGAGCACGTGCCCATCCCTCGGTGGTCGATTAAATTGCAACGTCCCAAGACGCATTGCCGACCCATTCATTTTAATGCACATGCGGAAGCAAATAAACAAATCCCTAGACAACAAAAAGATGGGATAGAAGAGCAGGACCATAAATTTTTCAAACCACAACACGCTTATATACGCATATTAGACTAATTCATATACATTACTAGCCGATATTTACAAGGTCTACAAGAAGGTCGATTCTTGAAACAAGCTGTCCTATGACCAGCCAGTCCGACTTGTTCGTCGATTCTTCAGTGTCCACAAGAGCCAGGTGGGACGGCGGGTTCTCCACTACGCCATCAAGAGGGTCAGCTAGGTCCTCGTCCAGAGCAACATCAATTACTACCGCGGGGATATCAAAAGTCCTAAGGGAACCTAGCCTGAGACCGTTAGGAGCGTAGCGGAACCACGCTCTTAATCGATTAGATATCTCCTGATGTGGATTCTCTTTGACCTAGACAATGGTTACAACAAGCTCATAGACCCAAAAAACTTCCGGGATCGGGGTAACTAGAAACCCGCTCGGTAACTCTCATGGGACGACCATGACGCTCAAGGGAATTCGCCATCTAAGAACCTGAAAAGTTAAGCCCACGACGAGGTAAGACATTGTCTCAGTAAGTTCACCCCTTAAGCCCCAACTAGGAAGAAAATACGCTCAACGACTATCTATGCACGCATAAGACAGAGGACTTACCTTTGCCTTAAGTTAGTACGATTCATATTTTCAATGAATCACTCAACAAATCAAGTCATCAAATCAGATTGAGTCATCAATCAATCGATCCAGTCGATTCCATGCCAACAAGACCATCTCTCGGTCACTCCATTCAATACTATCTATCAAGTTCAATCACATCAAGAACTGCTCACCCTAAGCTGAAAATAGATAGTATAGCTCGCCAAAAGCTGATAACAGAGTATACTGCCCACCCTAAGTTGACATAACAAAGCCCGCAAGCTAATATAGTATACTCATAATGCTCGCTAGAAGCTGCTAAAGTATACTGCTCATCAAAAGCTAACATATCAAAGCCTTCAGGCTAATATAATATACCGGTATACTGCTCATCAAAAGCTGACATATCAAGACCCGCAAGCTAATATAGTATACCATCCTGATCATTCGAAAATTTCGCCACTTTTATCATACCCGATAAAATAACAATGTGTGGGTACACGGTCGGCCTTAACCAAAATACAATATTTTCCCTTTTGAAAATCACACTAATTCCAATAGTCCATAAACACACTTTTGACGTTGTAAACCGACGTCTGGTATTTTCTAATTAAATACCAAAATTATTAACTTTTGAGATAAATACCCCAAAATTACAATTCACACTCAAATTGCACAAACCAGCACTCAATTAATTAAATCAATCATACCATTGAAATCAGCATGAAATTCTAATCACCGGTTATCTCGGTCTAATTTCTGGAAAATAATAGATAATTAAACAATTACCAAAATTAATTAAATAAATACCAAAAATGCAAACTTAGGCCGGAAAAGCTTAATTAAATATCGAAACGGGCCCAGAAAATTTCCAAACCTATCTAGATAAATACTGCAGCTTATCTAGTCTCTAATTACGCTACTCTAACCACCTAACATACATAAACGAATAATTAAATTACTAATCCATTCTAACTAACCACCTAAACCTTAATTAGCCTAAACTAAACAACCCTTAAGCATAATTAACTCCCTAAGCGGAGATTAGTGAGTGAACTCACTAGTTTTGAAATCCAATGAGTTCACGACAACAGCGAGGTGGAGACGGACTACAAACTCCGAAGCGGGGACACCAAGCGAGGCTCGAAAAGGGTCCGAAATGGGCCTTGAAGCCCACAGTTGGACTGGGCTGCTCGGTTCTATCCAAGAAACGAGCTTGCTGGCTCGGGGTTGGAGCGACAACCGGAGGAGGTCCGACGACTAGGTGGGCGAGCAAGCGAGCAGGCGAAGCTTCACAGCGGCCAAGTGGTTCCGATGACCTACGATGGTGGTTGGACAGGCTCGAGGGAGACGGCATGGCAATGGGACTAGCAGGACGATGCAGTAGGGGTGCGGGCTCACACGAGGGCTTGCGGTGGTAGCAACGAGCGCTCGGCAACTCCAGGTGGTGGTTGACGGAGAAGGGGGTGTGCTGCTCGGTTCTCTGGAATTTTCAAAGCTTTAAAGTGCTACTAATGGGAAAAGCAATTAGCTGAAGAAGAAGAGGAAGACAGCTATACAAAGGAGAGACCCTCTTGGCCAAATATCTCCCTCTTGATCATTGCTTTGGTCCCCACCAATTCAGCCAATTTTGTGCACAAAACTCTCCCTAGAACATATCCCAAATGGTCCAAAAGGTGGTGGTGGCCATTGGCATACAAATTTGGACACTAAATCCCCCAAATTGAACCAATCTCTCTTCAATTGAAGCCAATTTCGATCCTATAAAATCCACCAACATATTCAAGATCAAATTAACATTTTTCCTCGCCAATAGAACCAACTTGCATCTCAAAAACGTGATCAAAAACGGTCCTCTGAATTTTCCGAACAAAAACAGCCCTATTTTAAATTTTCGCCAAAAATCTAGGTTTGCAGAAAAATTTTCGGAGGATAAGTCGACAATTTCTAAAATGACCCGTAACATGACAAGACTTTCAATTTTTGAAATCGAATTCAAATTTGCGGTTAATTTCCAGAAGTTTAAGTGCAATTGGCTCGTGATTGATTTATTTCGAGTCACAATGTCCATCTTCGACACATTGGCGACCCTCTGTGGTCGTGAAAATCTCCAGGTTTCAAATACGGACACAAGGTACCCAAAACGATAGAAAAATCGGTCTAGTGTCAATTGACGAGAATTTTGCAATCAAGTAGAATCACTCACACTTTGATTATGTATCTCAGCCAAATCGACATATCCCTGTTCTCTGGTCGATTTTGACAATGCTATAATGACCCTAGTAGATTAGCACAGTCGAGCAGTCAATTCCTAGTCGAATTCTCATGTCTATTGCATTAAAATCCCTTAACGGCTTCACCTGATAGGCTAATTATTATCGTGAGTGGCCAGCTCAGAGAAAAGAACTATAGGCGCGTCGATGAAAAGCCCAGCTTATTCAATCGAAAACAGGACCCGAAAAACCAGAATGTCACAAAAATCATGCCATACTTTTGGGTTGTGTCAATAGTAGACAGCCCCACATCAAAAGAATTAAATGAATTTTTTGTTGAATTAGAAATACTCAAGACTATTGTTAAGATAAATTTAGTTAGTGGATTAGATCTATTCTTATTTGAGTTTTCTCTTTTTCTTTAAGATACCTAAAACAACTTATTAATTTCGTTTAGAACAAAGAGTTGGGTTTCAACGAGAGATCAAATGTTCTTACCTTGTGGACACTATATGACTCTAGGAATAAATAAACCATCTGTGTATATCAAGCCACTAATCCTGTAAAAGTAATTAAAATAATTTTTCACTGACTTTTATAAATAGATTAAAATGTATACAGTAAAAAGAGAAAAATAGACACGCAAACAAACAAAAAGAGTCAGCGCGGCCATTAAATAAGCGGTTTGATATTTAGATTAAATGTACATTTTGCACTTGATTAAAAATCACAATTCAAATTTTGAATTGACTTAACCCTATTGATTAATACCTGGCTTCTGAGTCTCCTTTAGTTAATAAAAAGTAGCATTTATTACCATCTAAAACATTTGCCTTCATCAGGTTGATATTCTGGGATTTGAAATTTAAAACATCGTTGGCTCTTCAACTCCAAAAACAAGCCGACCAAAAAAAAAAAGAAAACTCCAAAAACAACAATGACACTAAACTTGATTTTCACAAATCAGGTTAGATTTACGTAAATTCCCTTTCATCATTATTAGAGCTTAATTACTCCTCCTCCAGGAGATAATTGATTATATTTCTAAAGTACATACACTTTTTTCCTTTTTGGGTAATATATGTAAAACATGTATTTTATAAAGCATTTTATTAGACAGAGATGGATTCGTGAATATTTTAACACTTTGATCGTGTTAACCAGTGCTACAACTTTTAAATATACATGGAAAATACCTTAACAGCTGCGGCACTTCAGAATTTATATCAAATTAGGATAGATTTTTGAAAGCTTCCCTCGCCTAACTTTGAGGGATTGCAAAATTAATAACATATACTAGCAAATACATGACTTGCACCGCTTCACAGCATAACCACAATTGCACGCAGCCGAATTTCAAGCACATCCGCACAAGAAGTGCTCCATTGGTAGGCTATTGAAGCTTCCCATACGGATGTACCACGTTTCTCCGTACACGAATTTAGTAGACAAGTCTTAATAGCAGTTGCATATTCTATATTTCGTCAACCTATTGCATAACTTGTCAAAAGTCGAATGGTTTGATTTTGGCAGTGAAGCATACTGACCTAACACCTGTACGACGTTATATACACGAGACCTTGAGGGCGATTTCTTTCTATAAACCAATATCATCATAATCATTGATTATGCAGGCCCTATTATAAAGTCTATATATTCGATGACTAGAATGATGGTAGCTTTCGTAGACCAAGTTTATCTAATAATTCTCCGTATATATAAGTCGTCCTCCGGGCATGTTTCTGTATAAGTGTGTTAGTCTGTCTCTGAGAGAGAGAGAGAGAGATGGAAGGTGAAGACAGAAGCAGCGTCCATGGGTATCGCGGACATGCAAAATCTGGCCCGGGTAATACCCATTTCGCTCTCCCCATATCGACGTATATTTGTCCCTTCTCATTTTCCTCCATCACTTGCATGCGTCTTGCTTTTGCTTTAGGAAACATCGAAAAGGATCCCTCTTAGATTCCCCTGCTTGAGGTTCTTTTATTCGTATCATTTCTTTATATGAAATTTCCCCCCTTTTCCTCATGATCTGCAAAAACACTTCCAGTTGTTAAGCGAGCGTAATGTCGTGACCGTCATGAGCTTTGGAGTTGTCTGTTCTTTTTGCCATGGTCGTATTCTTCTGCAGGACCTTTAGCGGCTGTTGTGACGTTTGGTCGACGTCCATCTGTATGTCTTGTTTCCGTAGGAACGATGTATCTCCACTTCGAGTGACAGATAGTTTTAAGTTCTTGTGAAAAATGGGTCGTACGCAGCATTACCGCATTCAACCAACGTTGGTATGTATGACAGTCCATGGTAGCTGGGATTGATGGTTTTGGGGGTTTTGGGGGTCCTGATTTCTATGGCGTGGCTTGCATGCAAGCAATGGAAGTCTCTCAAAATACGTTAAACCCTATAGGTAATCTCAACGCCCAAACCGAAGCCATCCTTTTCCTTAACATTTCCTTTGTGAATCTCTCTGTCTCTCTCTCTGTCTCTCTCTCTCTCTCTCTCTCTCTCTCTCTCTCGCACGCGCACGCACATACGAAATGGGATAGCAAGATCCATTTCGATTCCATCTGGGTTTCTCCTGGGGGTGTTTGGTCAGGAGAAACAGAGAGAAGCCTTGCATGCGGGGGAGCCAGACAGGAGCATTAATGCCAACAACTCGGACACATGAGAAATGCCTTGAGAAGTGGAAAAGAGACTCCCTCCCCCCGTCCCTTTGACCCCTCCTCATTAACTCCTCCACTCAAAAACAAAAAAACCGAAACGAAAAAGAAAATCTGAACGGTAGAGAGCCCCCCCTCTTCTCTTTATTCTTCTTCTTCTTCCGTGGTGGGATGTTTGCCCGCTCTTACTTTACTACGCGCCTTTGTTTGGACCAGTAAATGCCCAATTGGACTGTTACAGACCAAGAAAACAATGAAAGAACGAAATAAAGAAGCCTATTCTTTTTGACCCATGCTCCTGATCTCGATATTCAATGGCATCTTTTCCTCTTCGGTTTCTCTCTCTCTCTCTCTCTCTCTCTCTTTTGTTTTATTGCTTTCTTTTTCATTTTTGCATGGACAAATGACATTTCTCGGCCCGTTAAGTATGGCCTCCTTCACTTTCCACTCTTTTGCCAGCGTGTTTTCCGGTCGATACATTGGCTCTTCAGTTTGAGTTTTGTCACATCGCTCGGCTTATCATTCATGCAGTAATCTTCCCCATTCCCTCTTCTTGGTACGCCTTGGTTTTGAAATGGGACGAGGTAAGAAGATGCCCTTCTGCTTCTGGAGAGTAGGATCATCTTTTTGCATGTCAAAAGACATTCAGGATTGGTGGACACGAATCTTCGTCTTTTAATTATGAGCACCTGCCCATTAATGAGTCATTCTGGTTCTCCGTTGACTAATACTTGCATTAGCATTGGATAACGATACGAGTGATTGCAGTGACTGAATTAATGGTCCCCTCCCTCGAACAGATAACTCGTTGCCACCGGCGGATGAACCAATCGACAATAACGACCGCAAAACCACGGAGCGCCCCGGTGGTGGCCACGGTGGCGGTGGGGTCAGGGAGCAGGATCGGTACATGCCGATAGCCAACGTCATACGGATCATGCGCCGCATCCTCCCCCCGCACGCCAAGATCTCCGACGACGCCAAGGAGACCATCCAGGAGTGCGTGTCAGAGTACATAAGCTTCATCACAGGGGAGGCCAACGACCGGTGCCAGCAGGAGCAGCGCAAGACCATCACCGCCGAGGACGTCCTCTGGGCCATGGGGAAGCTAGGGTTCGACAACTACATCGAGCCGCTCACTATATATCTGAACCGCTACCGTGAGATCGAGGGGGACCGCCCTAGCAATGGTTTGCGCGGCGAGGCTTTCTATCTGAACAAGCGTGGTACCACTAGTAATACTGGTGGGATGGATTATTATTATGGACCGCCGCCACCGCCGACGTCGGGGATGCTTCCTCCTTATGGGCCGCCTCACCACCAAGCAATGGGGTATATGGATCCAGCGGCGGCTGCGGCCATGGGCACTTATTACGGGGTTGGGCCATCAACAGGGAGTGGTTCTTCCTCGGCTAATTCGCCTTCACAGGCCAATTTGGCGGGCTTTGATCCTTTTGCTCCCTTCAAATTTTAGCTTCTTGCCAGCTAGGACATTATAAGATGAGATTGGTGACCTCTAATTGGATAACAACCAGGTTGGATCTCTAACTTCTATTGTCGCTAGTGCTTATTTGAAGGAATTGAACTTGTGGAGTTGTTGAAAACAAGAAACTAGCTAGGCTTTTCCAGATGGTTGTTCTCTGTTATTTCAAGAAACCTTTGTCGTTGATATTGCAAAAAATCTTTGTTCATTGTGCTCTGGGCCTCGAGTTAATTTTGATCATGGAATCATACGGCCTTGGTTTTATCCAGAGTTTATAAGCTTCCAAATAAGACTCCAACGTCTGAAGTACTATCCCCAAATATAACGCGACATCACTTAAAAAGTCTATTATCTAGCCCTCCCTTAAAGATATCCTGAAACAAAACGAAGGGGTAAGTCGTATCCATCCAAAAACATGGAACGGGATGTGGAAAGGTCCTGATAAAAGGCAAAACAAGGGGATAAGTTCATAAAAAGTAACCGCAAATTCCTTCATAAACGTTTCTTTTTCCAAAATTGCGACCTCACTAATTCATCAGTGATGGCGAAGTGCTAACTACGACTATATTCTTACGTATACAAAATGAGCTAATCTTATGTCAACAAGGCAGTTGTTGCACTGACAACTAGCTGAATGATTTAAGTGTCATCAGAGAACATCACTCACATGGAAGAAGAAGGTAAAAGAAGAAAAGGCTACTTCATCAACTTGGAGAAGCATCCGCTTTGCCGCGATTTACAGTCTCCAAACACTCCTTAGCTCGGTGAACCTTCGACTGAATGTAAAAGCTACCATTCTTGGCATTCTGCTCAAATAATACGTCATATTTCTGCACAAACAGAACAGGCTTAAGCTATTGAGAAGCAAGCAACAGCAAAGAATCAAAGCACAAGAAACAAATAAAATTATTGGAGACCTTCAATATCTCTTCCCATGCGGTTTCTTCAGAGACACCAAGAATCTGTCTCGCCTCTTGTTCAGTCATGGCCTTACTTGCTCTACGGACAGCGTTCTGTACCGTTTCCTGGGCAACACCGGTTTTTGAAGCATCTGCGATGGAAGATACACTCTTTTTCAGCGTCAGAGAAAAGTCTAATGTCACCAAATCTGTTTCATTTGGAGAGAAAGCTCCTGCTTCACCATTCACACTTTCCTATTCTCTGCTCCACTTATTCATTCTCAATTTCAAAAAGTGGTGCCAGGGGCTGCCTTCCATTTACACAGCACAGGTAACTTAATAAGAGAATTATTGATGCTACACCTTTTCTTTGACTAATACAGTCTGTATTTCCTTTTTCGCACACCAAATATACCAAGAGTAATATGTACTAAGACTGTATAGGAGACTAAACAAAATTCGTCAGAAAATTGCTTAAATTGCGGCGAATTCATTTATGATAAATGATTTTGATCAAACAATCCTCAAAAGGATCAATCCAACAAAAGAAGAAGAAAAGTTAACATGTGTTATTTTTTCTTTTGGGGGGCTAGGACAGAAGCTAATAGGGCATTTGATAATTACAAAGAAAGACGGTTGAGATGCGAGGGCGAGAGACAGGGACAAAGACAGCAAAGGGACTCATATTCACAGAGAGGCCCCAATCCCAATTGGTCTCAACTATAGAATATATGGACGCTTAAAAGGATTCAAAGACAAGAACTATAACCACTGAGACAGAAAGGCAGCACACCATTGTCTTTCTCCCACCATATAGCAACTAACCCCAGTCAGAATAGACTCAACTAAGGAATCTTTTTTCTTTATTTGAAAAAAGCCACACATATAAGGAAGAGAAGATGACAAGTAGAGGCGCGCATGATAAAATTTATACTTCTCTATTTCTCTGTTTCTATTTATCTGTTTCTCTATTTCTCGGAACAGGTTTGGAACAAAAATCCATTTGATAATGCAATTTGATTTTTCTATTTTCGGAACAGATTTCTATTCCAAAAATAGATTTAAAAAATAAATCAAAAGCTAAAATTTTTAATTTCTCAATTTCTGAAATAGAAATTGAGAAATCAATTTCTGGTCAGAAATCAATTTCTTGTCATGCACACTCTAAGAGTGCATTTGGGAATCATTCTACTCCTGGGAACAATTTTTGCTCTCAAATGACTTTTTTTTCCTTTAATTTGTTGCCTAAACAAGTTTTTAAACATTCGAAAGTGTTTAGCAACTACACAAAATTTCTATTCCCAGAATAAAAATATGTTTAATACGACCCTCAAATTTTTTTTGTGACTTGTATTCTTTTTAATTTTTTTAATAATTTTATTACAAATTTCTCTTTTTTTATCTTTTCTTTTTTCTTTTTTTTTTCCCTTCGCATCTTCTTTTTTTTGTGACCGAACATCTTTTGGCTGGTCATCAGCTCTCGCCATGGCAAGTGACCAGCTAGAGGAAGAGGAAGAAGAAGAGAAAGAGAAAAAGAAAGAAAAGAAAAAAGAAATGGTCTGGGCTTGATTCAGGAGTTTTTCCTGGGAGCAAAGAAGTAACTTTCTTTTACTTTTTGATTCTATTCCAAATCTATTCCCGAGAACAAAAACTTTACCAAACGGATTTCTATTCTTTTGTTTGTTCTAAGAACAAATAGATAAAATCAGGCACCATTTGGCACGATACCAATAAACTATCCTCCATCACCTGCTCCCCACAATTGTTGTACTTCACCATACAGTTTCAGCTCGGAAAAAAAAAATTCATATTTAATTTTTCAACGTTCTGAACCAGTAGAAGTTGGAGATTTCAAACAAAAGTTTGTAAACAGCAGCATCCAACCTAGAAATATAGGCTGACTGATGCCAGACCGAAATTCTGTCATTGCCGACTGGGATAACGTTCAAAATGACTCCTTTTTGTCACAGAGTACATTCAGCATGAAAAGAAACTCCACTGTCTGATGGGAAAGGTAGTTGATCGGTCCGTGAACAGTTACATTTCAGCTTTCAAGTTGAGCATTAGAAGATTACTACAGATTGCATGGACCATTCCTCACTAAGGTGGGAAGGGCAAACCAGTCCTTTTACTATATATAGCTTCACTTTCAACCATATCTTCAACAAGAACATTTTACTCAAATTCCCTATATTCTTAGCAAAAATTGGCAGCAACTTAATGCCTTCAAAATCTTAACCATATTTTCTTGATTTTTAACTTTTAATAAGCATTCAAGAGGACAAAGATATTAATGATACAAACAAATAAAAATAAATAGTCAAAATATGCCCACAGAAAAGCTGGAAAGACTTACTAGCGAGTGCCTGACGATATGCCTGCACCAAAGCCCTGGCTAAAATACCACCGCCCATCACAACCAAGTTGGCAAGAATCTTCGCTGCCTGCAGAAACAACTACAGATCAATAATAGCAAAGGGTATGTAGAAGTTATGTCCATTTAAAGAGCAAGCAGTCAGCCAAACGTCAATTGCCCATTCACATGAGCCTTTAAGTACTCAGCATTCCCCACCTTCTGCGTGTTCCCTGCTCTCTCTCCCTCATTCATGAACATGCTCTTCTGTGCCGAAGGACAATTTACTACAGCTAGCATCTACTCATACAATAGCCACACCCCTTGCCTATTTGGCTCCATACCGCCAAATTATCAGTTCTCTCAAACATTGCCAACTGACCAGCTAGTCGCCATGCTTCATCTTTTTGAAAGAAAAGAAAATTGTATGCAGCTAATTTCTCCTCAAAGAAAAGCTGGCAAAAAAAAAGGTTTTCCTCTTGGACCCAACTTAAAAATGGATGCATTAACCGAGCATCCATTAGAAAAATAATTCGTCTGTCATATAACCCACAAAAAATAAATTACCACCGAGAGTACAACATAGAAATAACACGAGCGCAAACCCGCCCGGCAATATCCTCCCTCGAAACCCAGTAAAAACTCTGCAAGTCTCATTCGTCGCCGGTTCACGTGGTAGGTCATAAAAACCAAGCGCGCCCTTAAAATTCACACTCGGATAATCGACAAATCTCCAAATCCACCCGAACTCCGATTAAAACAGACGGGGCACAATCCTAACAAACACATCGCGGAACCCTAACCACGCAAGGAGCGAATGAATTCTGGCAGGGCCAATGCCATCGGGCGAATGCAAAGGGCACGAAGCGGGTCGGGCAAAACGAAAAATGCGAACTTTGAGGGGATATTGCGGCTCCCCCCATGAGCATAAAGATGCAATTACAGGGGAGAACCACCCAGGCTGGGGACGGTCGAAACCGACATCCGCCAGAACCACCGAAGAAGACGATCGACGCGATACGTACCATGATGGGCCGCAACAACGGGCGAGGAAGCGACTCCTCTCGCCGGGATGAATCAGGGGGCTCTCGCTTGAACCAACAACGAATTCTGCGCCGTCCGGACCGGCCACAGAGAGAGAGAGAGAGAGAGAGAGAGACGGAGAGATGGTTACGGCGGCGTGGAGTTGAGACCCCTCAAGGAGAGAGGGGGAACGAAAGGGAACACTCCCAAGGGCGTTATGGTCCTTTTCTTACTCTGAGACAAGAAAGAAAGAAAGAGGCAACATATTGATATTACCAAGGGGCAACACCAACACGTATGTTTTCCCTATTTTTGTCCAAAAGAAAACTTGGAATTTCCTCGCGATGATTAAAAATAAGAAGGACGCGGAAATTATATGATTAGTGAGTCGATACGTCAATAGACACCCAACTAGTTAATTAAGTTAATTTTTGTCGTATCGTACGTGTTTGTTAGTATAAGTATTTCTAAGTAATTATTGAAGATTGGAAAATAGAAAGTAAGCACGTAGCAATTTTTGAGATCTACAAGAGATTTCTTCTCGCGGTTTTATCAGATTAAGGCATATCCATTTACCATTAAATGAGAACAAAAAAAAAAGCATTTTTCTATTTTTCTGTCAATATCAATGATTTCTTTATTTCGTGAAAAATAAGTTATTTAAAAAATATTTTTTTGAAAATGATAGTTTGTATCGCTTGTAAAAATGAACGAATAAAATATATTTCCATTGTTCAAGAAATGTTTAGATATAAATTTTTCTTGATGATAGTAAGATATCCCATTAATTAATCATTTTAAAATATTATTTGAAAAGATACAAGTGATCATTTTAAAATATACATTTTCTAAATTATTCTTTTTTCAAGAAATAAATGAAACATAAATATTATTTAAATTTCAAAAAGTTATGATATTTGAATCGCGTGTCGAGGTTGGCTTTCTATGGGTAGCATAGATTCATTGCTATCTGCTGAAGGATTGTAGAACCTTGCGGTTGAGCTAGACAGAATTGCAGTCTGCTTGCAGGAAATTGCTAAAGCTGAGTTATATCTTGAAACCTAGTGTGCATTACATTGTGGGGAATGTGATAGCTATATCTTTGTGGTTTCATAACTGGTACCCCTTCGGAAATTCTTTTAGACAGGTTTCCCTCTAGCATTCTTTATAACTCAATTGTTCAAAAGAATGCAGGTGGCTGCTGTGATAGATGGAAATGATTGGTGCTGGCCTTCTCCTAGAATCGAGGATTTACTAGCTATACAAGTGGATGTACGCGGAGTTATATTCCCCCGGATCTGATACTGAGGATAAGGTGAATTCTCTGGGGGCTCATTATTTGAAGTTCAATCAAAAAGAGGCATAGAACTTAGCCCTCGACGTGTTAAGGTCCAATGGCACAAGCTTATCCGGTTTATTGGTTTAGGCCAAATGTTCCAAAGACAGAATGAGGAGGCGGTGTTCCCTGGAGGATAAGTGCTCATTATGCAAGCAGGAAGCTGAAACAAGAAAGCATCTGTTCTTTCGATGCACTTTTTCAAAGCAGATCTGGGAGAGGATGATGTTTCTACTTTGCTTACCTAGACGAGCTCGGGGTTGGAATCCTCGATTCTCTTGGCCCTTCACTCCCTTTAAAAGAAAAATTTTGACGGTGGTGCTACCTGCAGATATCAAGGCAATATGCAGCAATTGAAGGATTAGAGGTTAAAAGTTGTACTTTTGGATTTGTAATGGAACCTCTCGATCAATGGGCTGAGGATGAATTTCCATGTGTAAAGGCTGGTGAATAGTTTCATGACTTCTTCCTGCGATAAATTTCGTTGTTCTCTGTCTAATTGATAAGGTATTGGGTTTTGGGCTGCTGGGTATGGTTGCATTAGGTTTTGGGCTAAGCCTATTGGCTCTTTGGGTCTATCTAGGATGTGTAAAGTTGATATCTGGGCTAGTATGGGAAGTGGCCCTCCCTTCTTTTGGTATTATGCAAATAAAACTATTTACTTACCAAAAGCAAAAAATCTACGTGTTAACATTTAAGTGCTCAAAATTTGAGGAGTCCAGATTTAGTAAATATTAAAGTGTTTGAGCCGCAAAATTTTGATTAGGCAAAAAAAAGAAAGAATTTAAAAGTCGATGTACAGATGCCCAATGATTCCTTTTCTTTTGTTTGGATAAATTTTTTTTTAAAAAAAGTCAACTAGATATTGGTAAGCAAAGGAGAGTATTGATAATATAATCCTAAAATGATTGATAAGTCACTCAAATAAATATTGATAAATTCATATAAGAGTAGGTAATTTTAAGGTTGTTGTAAGATATACAAATGAAAGTTGGTAAAAGATAAGAAATTTTGGTAACTTGCAACCTGTCTACAAGATCAGTAATTTCCTAAAATTGTCAGTGAGTTACCAAAAAATTACCGGAACATCAAGTGATTAATAATTTACTGAAAGTTTTTTGAATATATACTTTTTTAGAAATTTACCGGTACGAAAATAGAATTGGTTTATTTTTTAGAATAGAATATTTAATCATTCCCCTTCACCAAATATATATATATATATATATATATATATATATATATATTTAAATCATTCCCCATCATATAATTCAGACTCAGAAATAAGATCTTGGTAACCGCTGCGTATATAATGATAGATCTAAGTACAAGCCCAGCCTGACCATAGAGGGGAAGCAATGAAAAGAAAGTAGTAGGCTAATCGATCCAAGTTAAGTTTATTGCAACACCAAATTTTGTTGCACAAAGAACAAGTGGAGTCCAAATCAAAATGTGGTCGTACAAGCACATGGCGAATGATTGAGATTACATCCTTACAAGATCACGAATGTTAGTCTGGACAATGAAAAACACAAGCAAGACGGAGTCCGCAAATCCTGCACCCTATCTTATGCGGGCATGCTCCGACCATTTTGTCCGTTGAGATAAGCATTTGGTGCCAGTCTTGTCCGGATTGTGATTAGAAGTTGGAAGATGACACTCAAAGAGGCAGAAGCAATCTGGCGAGCCATTTCCACTCGGTGGTTCTTGGATGATGGATCCTTGAGACCGTTACTCGACGAAACTTGATGAAAATGATGATTGATTCTTACACCCTTATCACCCTCGTCTATTGCACTCTTAAAACTAGAATCCGTATTCGAATGTGATTAGTGGAACTAAGTTTTAGGATTCAGTAAATGAATGCTTGAAATATTGCTTTCTGGATACAATTATGAGCGCATATTGGACGGTTTAGATGCTATTTAATTAAGACTGGCTCGTGGCTAAGCTTCTTGAGCTTAGTAGTGTGTTGGTGGCGGATGCGAAGCGTAGATGTGAGCCGGGGGAGGAGGCGATTTCACACGTGGGGCAAGCAATTTGTAGATGTAAGGAGGTGGCGGCAATGGAGATGGTGGTGGGGGTAATTTGTAAATGTAAGATGGTGGAGTTGGTGATTTGTAGACATATGGGGGCAACGGTGGCGGAGACTGTAGACATAAGGTAGCGGTGGGGGAGATTTGTAGACATATCAGGGAGGTGACGGTGGAGGAGACTTGAAGACATATTGGGATGGAGGGGGTATGGGAGGAGATTTGTAAATGTAGGGTGGCGGAGGAGGATACATACGATGGTGGCGGAGGGGACTTGTAAATGTGGCGGCAGGGGTGGAGAGTTGTAGATGTAAGTTGGTGGGGATGCGGCAATAACTTGTAAATGTAAGGAGGCGAAGGGGGTGACTTGCAGACATAAGTGAGAGGTGGTGGTGGTGGTGGTGGAAACTTGGAGACGTAAGGTGGTGGTGGTGGAGACTTGGAGACATAAGGTGGCAGAGGAGGAGACTTGTAGATGTATTTAGGGGATGGAGGTGGGGGAGACTTGTAGACATACGGTGGTGGAGGAGGCAGCTTATACACATAGATGGATGGAGGTGGAGGTAGGGACTTGTAGATGTAAGGGACAAGGGTTGGCTTGGGCTTCTTGCACTCAGCATAAAGGGTCTTAGGAGCAAAAGCGAAGGAGTCGACAAAGAGCACGACTTCATAGTAAGTCTTGGACTTGACAGAGACCTTTGCACCCTTAATGCCATCGAGCAAGTCAATTGGGATGGAGCAAAGAGAATGCTCAGGTGTAGTGTAGAGCTCGGCAGTGCACGCCTTGGAGCCATACTTGGCATAGTTGAAGCCCAGTACGATGACGTTGTATTTGCCATTGATCTTGGTGGCTCCGTAGGCCTTGATCTACTTCGCACTAGCATTGCATGTCACCTCCACAATGGTACCTACTCCATTTATTAAAAAATAATTCAAAAATATATACATTATCTTAATTCAAAAATCAACCAAGGGTGATATATTCTATAATAACACCATATTGTAATAGTAATTTGATATACTCAAACTAAAATTAGCAACAATATAATTAAGTTATATATGTTTGATTACTATATATATATATAAATGTTAAGCAACCTTCGAGGTGTTTCTTGTCGTGGGATTTGATAGAGTAACCCCAATCATAGCACTTGTAGCAATACACTTTCCCAACAACCTTAACGACCAAGTGAGGGTGATGATGGTGGACTGATGGTGGAGAAGAAGTACAGTATTAAGGTGCAAGAACATGTTTAAGAGGAGGAGGGGACTTGTAGTAGTAAGGTGGTGGAGGAGACTTCTTCGAGGGCAATGGAGAGATGTAGTAGTAAGGTGGCGGAGACAATTTCTTAGGTGGCGGTGGGGAGGTGTAGTAGTAAGGTGGGGGAGGAGACTTCTTAGGGGAAGGCGGAGATGTGTAGTAATATGGTGGTGGAGGCAAAGGTGAAGGTGGAGGAGGAGACATGTAGTGATATGGTGGCGGTGGGGACTTCTTAGGCAGCAGTGGAAATGTGTAGTAGTGAGGAGGTGGAGGTGATGGTGAAGGCAGAGGGAAAGACTTATAATAGTATGGTCGCGACAAGGACAAAGACAGATGTGGTGGAGATTTGTAGTAATATGGTGGTGGTGGGGAAGGAGAAGGAGGTGGAGGGGACTTGTACACGTAAGGCAGTGGAGGGAATGGTGCAGGCGAAGACGGGGACTTATAGATGTAGGAGGAGGTGGAGACGATGATGGCAGGGGTAGTGACTTGTAAACGTAAGGAGGCGGTGGAGACTTGCACATTTAGGGTGGTGGGGGAGACGGAGAGGGTGGGAGCAGAGACTTATAGACAAGGAGGAGGAGGAGATGGTGACGAAGGGGGTGGGCACTTATAAACATAAGGTGGCGGCAATGAAGGAGACGATGGAGGAGGAGAAGAGTAAGTGCAGTAATCTTCGGCAAAAGCAAACCCTACATTGCTCGAAACTACCAACATAGCCAGCGCCAAAGCTAACGCCGACAAAGGACAGCCCGTGCCCGGGCTGCCGCCCAGGTTCGTCATGACTGACGACAGAGTATTTATAGTGGGAAGCCACCAGGGGGCAATAGCTGTCAAGAAGAGGAATAATTCAATAAGCATCATAGATTAATCAAGTAAGATAGCTTCTCTAGCTGGCCTCAAAATCCTTTTTTAAAAGCCAATGGTGGGAGGGTCAAAAGTAGTTCCTGTTCAGCTTATAGAACGAGTCGACCATGGCCTTGACGTCATACAGAAAGAGGAGCGGAGTCGACCATTTCCAAGACAAGAAGAGAAACCGTCGATTGCTATTATCTTAATGCACGGGGTGGGCAGATAAAACGATGCACGTTCATCACTTTCTGGGTGGAGCCACTACGCTGTACTTCAATTTTGTGCATTCTGCAATTCACGTGCTTTTGTCAATCGGAATAGTTCTCGGTCGCGAGAGGTGCATGTGGCATCCATGATTGGCCTACGAGCTCTCCAGGAAATAAAAATTTAGTTTGATGGGAAGGTACACGAGAGAGAGGGAGGGATAGAGAGAGATCACATCTCTTCTGAGCTGAATTTGCGTTTTGTGAGGCCATCATAACGTGCTGGTTTTGAAGGTGAACACGGATAGTTGCCCAGTAAATCCTAAACTTGTACAGATGTAAATTTAATCCCAAATTTTTTAATTTTACTAATTTGATCCTAAATATTTATGAGAAATTCCAATATAATCCTTCTGCCCAATTTTTGTAAGAAATCGATTACGTGGCGGTTTTGGTATTGTTGATCCTCTTACATTGCACATCGACATGCTATCGATTTCCAGCGAAAATTAGTCGGAAAAACTATATTGGAATTTTGTGTAAATTTTTAGGATTAAATTAGCAAAATAAAAAAAAAAGAATTAAATTGGCACCCAGGTTTAGGATTTATTGAGTAATTTTCCTTCCAAAATTCTATTATTTAGCACTTAAAAGTACTTATTCTTTCTCCAAACTGTAAAATTTCAATAAGTGTTGGTAGCTATCAAGAAAATATTGATAGAAAGCTGGCCGATGACTTTTTTCCACTAACTTATTGATATCTTACCATACTAATTGGTCGACTTTTATCTACATAATTACTAACATTTTGAATATTTTAACTCATAATAAATTGGAATGACTTGCCAACTCTTCATAAATTAATTTATCAATTTATTTTTAGGTTGTCAACTATTTAAGTAAATTCAATTAATATGATTAACCTCATTATACATCTTAACTAGTACAAGTAATTCTTAGTAATAATCGAAGATGGTGAAATACGAGGTAAGCATGTGGCTCCATTCCTTCTACAGCAAGCGTGGGGAAGTTTAATACATTGCTGTTTTGAGATAGAAAAAAGATTCAGCTAGCAACTTTGAATTTGACTACAATTAAGGGTACAGTTGTTTCACAAAAAATAAACGATTTTAAAAATATTTTTCAAAAAATTATTACTCGTATTGTCTATAAAAATGAATAAACGAAAAATATTTTTAGCACCCATAAAAAAATATTTAAATATATATTATTGGTAATAATAAAACTATTTTTCTTTGACTACTTATTTCAAGTGATATAAGCGATTCATTTGAAACAAAATATTTTTCATATTATTCATTTTTTACAAAACAAACGAAGTATAAGTAAAAACAAAAAGTACATCTTACTTTTCTGTCAAAAATGTAAACATTGTTCAGCTACGAAAAAGCTATATTTGAATCACGGCTCAAGGTTGGGAAAATGAGCGTTCACCTGATTGTTAGGACAGCTTGGGATTGAGAAATGTGCAATTGTGGAAATGATTAGGCGTTCCGAAGAAGCTCTGGAACTTGCTGCTTCTATCTGGCTCCCTATTGATGCCCTGGATTCATTGCCATCTGCTGAAGGACCGTAGTACCTAGCAGGTTGAGGCTAAACAGGATTGCATTTGGGCTTGGCGAAAATTACTAAAGCTGAGGCATATTTTGAAACCTTGTGTGCGATAGATTGTGGGGAATGGGAAAGCTATATCATTGTGGTTTGATGACTGCCACACTTTGGAAATTTTTTGGACAGACTTCCCTTTTGGATTCTATTATGACTAAGATATTCAAAAGAATGCTAAGGTGGCTGCAGTGATTGATGGTAATGATTGGAGCCGGCCTTCTTCTAGATTTGAGGATTTGCTGATCATTCTAACAGTTGGACGTGGAGCTATATATTCTTAGATCGACTGGGACGTTCAACCAAAAAGAAGCATGAAAGTTACTTAGCCCTCAACATGTTAAGGTCCAACGTCACAAGCTCATCTAGTTTAGGCCAGATGTCCCAACTCATGGGTTTAATGCTTGGCTTGCTATCCTAAACCGATTGCAGACCAGAGATAGAATGAGGAGGGGATGATCCCTTGAGGATGAGTGCTTATTATGCGAGCAGGGACCTAAAACAAGATAGCGTCTGTTCTTTCAATGCTCTTTTGCGAAGCAGATTCGGGAGAGAGTAACATTTCTGCTTTGTGTACCTTAGAAAAGCTTTGGCTAGGAATCGGGAATTATCTTGGCCCCTCACTTCCTTTAAAGGAAAAGAGTTTGAAGGTGGGGCTAATGAATCTAGCTTGGAGTTTCTCCGTCTATTACATTGGGAAGGAAAGAAATAGGGTAGTTTATGATCAATGTGATCCCCAAATTGGCAGAGTTATGGACGAGATACCCTTCTCTATGTTTGAACTATTTTTGAAAGCATGATATATGGTAGAAGGATTCGAGTAACCGCAGATATCAAGGCTGTATGTAGCAATTTGGAGAATTAGATGTTAAAAGTCGTACTTCTGAGTTTGTAATGGAACCTCAGTTGATAGGTTGATGATGAATTTCCAGTTGTAAGGGTGGCGTATAGTTCCATGACTTTAGGCTGCGATAAATTTCGTAGTACTCTTGTTCATAGATGTAGAGGAATCGAGGGGCATAGGGTTAGCTTCTGCGTTGGGTTTTGGGTCTGCTGGGTATAGTTGCATTGGGTTTGGGCTGAGCCTATTGGCTCCTGATTCTATCTAGGATGTCCTCAGTTGATACTTGAGCAAACAAAAATATTAAATTACCAAAATGTACGTCTCAATAATTGAGTGTTCAAATTTTGAGAAGTTTCAGATGTAAAATAAAGTCAAAGCGGAGCAGCAAAATTCAGATTAAGAAAAAATAAAAGTCGATACAGCATATGCCCTGCGATTCCTTTTTTATTGTTTAGATATATTTGAAAAAAGGACTTAACTAAATGTCGGTAAGTAATTCAAATGGAAGTTTATAATCCAAAATTCGTTAGTAATTTAATCTAAAAAGGGTTGGTGAGTCACTCAATAAAAAATATTGATAAATCCATATAAAGGTTGGTGATTTTAAGGCATTGATAAAAGAAAAAAAAAAGGACAAATGAAGTTTGGTAACTTGCAAACTGCAAAGAAGATTATTAATTTTCACAAACTGTCAAAAAACGAGTGATTAATAAATCTTTCTTACTGACGGTCTTTTAACATATCCGGTTTTAGAAATCTACCGGCACGAAATCAAAATCTTTTTTCAGAACCAAACAATTTAATCGCCCCCCACTTTATATAATTCAGGCTTGGAAACCAAATCTCAATAAATTATTTGTGAATTTAATTGATAAATCATAAGTATTGGTCAAATGTGATAGAGAAGAAGCCAAAAAAAAAAGCACTCATTAAATTAATCAATTTATGCTTATTGTTGTTAGGGAAATCCCTTATGATGTTTTGAAGATGACAAAATAAATCAAAGGCTACTAACATGTTTGATGGTTGAGTAATAGACCATGCAGATGTTAGAACATGTAAAGGATATTATCAAAGTATGAAGACTGCTAGACTCAAGACTCAAAGTCTGAAGACTGACAGACTCAAGACTCAAAGCTTGAAGACTGTCAGACTCTATGCTGAAGCTGAACCAGAAGACAGACTCTATGCTGAAGCTGAACTGGGTACAGACCTTAAAGCTAAATCTGTTCAGAAGCAGATATGTTCAGACCCAGATTGTAAAGTCTAGAGACTCAGATTGTAAAGTCTAGAGACTCATATTGTAAAGTCTACAGACTCAGACTTTACATCCAGATTACGATGAATCGTAACTCAAGCCCAATCATATAACGGCTAGTGATCTGGTTTGGATTCCACATCAAGATTGATTTGATTGATTTAATCTATTTGATTGACAATTGGATCTTGAAGACAAAAACTTTCTACACGAAGAAGCTTTACTTATGGAAACCAAGATTTCGTTTGTATGGGCGATCGGAATCAATTTGGGATTTTACCTTTGTCACTCAACGGCTACCAAATCTTCTAAGATACAGAGCTGTCCAATGGGTATATTGGAAGACGATTCTCCGGGATACTGTCCAACGGTAGTTTGGAAGTGGAGGAGTATTTAAGGAGATCATGGACCGATGAGCAAGTAAGAGACGGAGCGTAGAATTTATAATTCCAAAGTCTAAGCGACTTTAGATCATATACTTGTCTCTTGAGAGCTTAAACGTTTGTAATCGTGAGAGAAATACCAAGAGAGTGACTTAGTGAGATAGTGTGATCTACTAAATGTTTGCACTCGGAGTTGTAATCTCTTGTTGATTGCATAGTGGAATCCAGCCAAGAAGGCTGTTATCGTGGGAGAGTGGACGTAGGCTTGGATTAAGCCGAACCACTATAATTTCTGTGTTCTTATTCTCTTCCCTAACTCCTTTATTTTGTTCATACTAGCACTCTCAATTGGTATCAGAGCCAAGTGCTCGGTTTATAAAAGTGTTTTTACTTTTGAGCTAAAGATTCTTTATGGCTAGTATGTTGGCACCAGGACTTATGGAAGGGCAAAGCAACACAAGGCCACCATATTTTGATGGAAAGGAATATGACGTATGGAAGATGATGAGCAAAGAAATCTATGCTTGATGGCACATTCAGAATCTGAGTCTAACTCAGACAGAGACTCAGAATCAGAGTCTGATTCAGAACAAGACTCAGAATCCGATGAGGAAATCAAGGGGAGAAATCAAATCCAAAAGAAAAGGAAAAGAATCGTGATCACCTCAAAAAGGCAACAAATTGAGGGGGAGCTTTGATCAATTATGGAAAAATCTTTTTTGATTGATCGTGATCTTATTATGGATGGAAGGAAAGGTAATTGTGTCAGAATTTATTCTACAAAATCCGGTTAGTGCATCTCTTATTACCTTTTGTCATTAACAAATCTCATATTGATATTATCATTTTATTATGACAAAAATGGTACGTGAATTTTATGATGCATCCGTGATTTTTATTGGATATTTACTGATATGATCGAAGTGAGCTATATTGCATATCTTTAATATTCGATAAAAGCTGATCTTTTTGGAAATTATATGTCATATTTTCTACGTGAATCCATCATTATCGCTTTTTGATTATGACAAAAAGGGGGAGAAGATATGAATATGCATATGTGCTAATTGGTTGATATTATCTATGGCATAATATTGAGCTGCGATTATTTTCTAAATATTATTATGCTCAATCTATTTGTTATCTTCTGATATCCTTTGATTTAAATTAATAAAAAGCGTGTTTACAAATCTGCATATTCAGAGATTGTTTTGTCATCATCAAAAAGGGGGAGATTGTTAGGGAAATCCCTTATGATGTCCCTTATGATGTTTTGAAGATGACAAAATAAATCAAAGGCTACTAACATGTTTGATGGTTGAGTAATAGACCATGCAGATGTTAGAACATGTAGAGGATATTATCAAAGTATGAAGACTGCTAGACTCAAGACTCAAAGTCTGAAGACTGACAGACTCAAGACTCAAAGCTTGAAGACTGTCAGACTCTATGCTGAAGCTGAACCAGAAGACAGACTCTATGCTGAAGCTGAACTGGGTACAGACCTTAAAGCTAAATCTGTTCAGAAGCAGATATGTTCAGACCCAGATTGTAAAGTCTAGAGACTCAGATTGTAAAGTCTAGAGACTCAGATTGTAAAGTCTAGAGACTCATATTGTAAAGTCTACAGACTCAGACTTTACATCCAGATTACGATGAATCGTAACTCAAGCCCAATCATATAACGGCTAGTGATCTGGTTTGGATTCCACATCAAGATTGATTTGATTGATTCAATCTATTTGATTGACAATTGGATCTTGAAGACAAGAACTTTCTACACGAAGAAGCTTTACTTATGGAAACCAAGATTTCGTTTGTATGGGCGATCGGAATCAATTTGGGATTTTACCTTTGTCACTCAACGGCTACCAAATCTTCTAAGATACAGAGCTGTCCAATGGGTATATTGGAAGACGATTCTCCGGGATACTGTCCAACGGTAGTTTGGAAGTGGAGGAGTATTTAAGGAGATCATGGACCGATGAGCAAGTAAGAGACGGAGCGTAGAATTTATAATTCCAAAGTCTAAGCGACTTTAGATCATATACTTGTCTCTTGAGAGCTTAAACGTTTGTAATCGTGAGAGAAATACCAAGAGAGTGACTTAGTGAGATAGTGTGATCTACTAAGTGTTTGCACTCGGAGTTGTAATCTCTTGTTGATTGCATAGTGGAATCCAGCCAAGAAGGCTGTTATCGTGGGAGAGTGGACGTAGGCTTGGATTAAGCCGAACCACTATAATTTCTGTGTTCTTATTCTCTTCCCTAACTCCTTTATTTTGTTCATACTAGCACTCTCAATTGTTAGATGGAATTTTATTCAATAACAAGAGGATCCAACAAACAAATGAAGGGAGGAGTCCAAATCAACATGAAGTACTACAAGGACATGGCAAAATAAATGAGATTACATCCTAAGAAGGCGACGAGTATTAGTAACGGAAAGGAAAAATACAAGCAAAGCTAGATGGGCAAATCCTGCACCCTTATTTTATCAAGGCATGCTCCGACCATTTTCTTTGTTGAGATAAGCATTTTGAGCCGGTCCCATCTGAAAGTAATGTGAGCAGAAGTTGGAAGACGACAATCAAAGAGGCAGAAGCAATCTGGCGACCCATTTCCCCTCGTTGGCTCTTGGCCGATGGATCTTTGAGACCCTTATTCGATGAAACTTGAAGAAATTGATGATTGATTATTGCACCCTTATCACTCTCCTTATTACACTCTTGAAACTAGAACCTGCATTCGAATGCGATCAGTGAGATTAAGTTTTACATTTCAGTAAAGGAACGCTTGAAATATGGCTTTTTGGATACATTTGTGAGCAAATATCAGTGTTTAGACACTACTTACTTAATTGGAACTGGCTCATGACTAGGCTTCTTGAGCTTAGTAGTATGTTGGTGGTGGAGGCGATGAGTAGATGTAGGCCGGGGGAGGAGGTGATTTCACGGGTGGTGGAGGCGAGGTGTAAAGGTAGGGAGGAGGAGGTGAGGGTGAAGGGGGTGGTGGAGATTTGTATACATAGGGAGGAGGCGGTGATGGAGATGGCGGTGGAGGTGATTTGTATACATAGGGAGGAGGCGGCGATGGAGATGGTGGTGGGGGTGATTTGTATACATAGGGAGGAGGCGGCGACGGAGATGGTGGTGGGGGTGATTTGTAGATGTAAGGAGGTGGCGGCGATGGAGATGGTGGTGGAGGTGATTTGTATACATAGGGAGGAGGTGGCGATGGAGATGGTGGTGGAGGTGATTTGTAGATGTAAGGAGGTGGTGGTGATGGAGATGGTGGTGGAGGTGATTTGTAAATGTAAGGTGGTGGAGGCGGTGATTTGTAGACATATGGGGGCGGCGGTGGAGACTGGTAGACATAAGGTGGCGGTGGGGGAGACTTGTAAATGTAAGGTGGTGGGGGAGGAGACATGTAGACATAAGGTGAGGGCGGAGGTGGTGGTGGAGACTTGTAGATGTAAGGTGGAGGTGGGGGAGACTTGTACACATAGGGAGGAGGCGGTGGAGATTTGTAGAGGTAAGGTGGTGGCGGAGGAGACTTGTAGACATATGGGGATGGTGGGGGTGGGGGAGGAGATTTGTAAATGTAGGGCGGAGGAGGAGACTTGTAGACATAAGGTGGTGGCGGAGGGGACTTATAAACATACGGGGATGGTGGTGGGGGTGGAGACTTGTAGATGTAAGGAGGCGGAGGAGGTGACTTGTAGACATAAGTGGGAGGTGGGGGTGGTGGAGACTTGTAGACGTAAGGTGGCGGGGGAGGAGACTTATAAATGTATTTGGGTGGTGGAGGCGGGGGAGACTTGTAGACATACGGTGGCGGAGGAGGTGACTTGTACATATAGGTGGATGGAGGTGGAGGCGGGGACTTGTAAACGTAAGGGGCAGGAGTTGGCTTGAGCTTCTTGCACTCAGGGTAAGGGGTCTTGGGAGCAAAAGCAAAGTAGTCAGCGGAAAGCACGACTTCATGGTAAGTCTTGGACTTGACAGAGAGCTTGGCACCCTTCATGCCACCGTGCAAGTCGGTGGGGATGGAGCAGAGAGAATGCTCAGGTGCCGCATGGAGCTTGGCAGTGCATGCCTTGGAGCCATACTTGGTGTAGTCGAAGCCCGGGATGGTGACGCTGTATTTGCCGTTGATCTTGGTGGTTCCATAGGCCTTGATCAGCTTTTTGCTGGCCTTGCATGTCACCTCCACTACGGCACCTGCTCCATTTATTAAAAAGTAATCATTAAAAAATATACATAATCCTAATTCAAAAGTCAGCCAAGGGATGATATATTTTATATTTATACCTTATTGTAATAGTACCTTAATTTACTCAAACAAAATTAATGATGATAGAATTTACACATGTCTACCAACCTTTGAGGTGTTTCTTGTCGTGGGATTTGATAGGGTGTCCCCAATCATAGCACTTGTAGCAATAAACTTTCCCGACAACCTTAATGACCAAGTGAGGGTGATGATGGTGGACCGGCGGAGGAGGAGATGTGTAGTAATAAGGTGCAGGAACGTGTTTAGGAGGAGGAGGGGACTTGTAGTAGTAAGGCGGTGGAGGAGACTTCTTTGGTGGTGGTGGAGAGGTGTAGTAGTAAGGTGGTGGGGGCAACTTCTTGGGTGGTGGTGGAGATGTATAGTAGTATGGTGGTGGAGGCGATTTCTTAGGTGGTGGTGGGGAAGTGTAGTAGTAAGGTGGGGGAGGAGATTTCTTAGGGGGAGGCGGAGATGTGTAGTAATATGGTGGTGGAGGCGATGGCATAGGTGGAGGAGGAGACTTGTAGTAATAAGGCGGTGGAGGAGACTTCTTCGGTGGCGGTGGGGAGGTGTAGTAGTAAGGCGGGGGAGGAGACTTCTTAGGGGGAGGCGGAGAAGTGTAGTAATATGGTGGTGGAGGTGATGGTGAAGGCGGAGGAGGAGACTTGTAGTAGTATGGCGGTGGTGGAGACTTCTTAGGCGGCGGTGGAGATGTATAATAGTAAGGAGGTGGAGGTGATGGTGAAGGCGGAGGGGGAGACTTATAATAGTATGGTGGCGGCGGGGATGGTGAAGGTGGAGGCGGGGACTTGTAGATGTATGGAGGAGGTGGAGATGGCGATGGCGGAGGTGGTGACTTGTAAACATAAGGAGGTGGGGGAGAAGGTGATGGTGGAGGGGGAGACTTGTACATGTAGGGTGGGGGGGGAGAAGGTGATGGTGGAGGGGGAGACTTGTACATGTAGGGTGGGGGAGGAGACGGTGAGGGTGGAGGCGGTGACTTGTAAACATAAGGAGGTGGCGGAGAAGGGGAAGGCGGGGGTGGAGACTTGTACACGTAGGGTGGTGGGGGAGATGGCGAGGGTGGGGGCGGTGACTTGTAAACATAAGGTGGCGGCGGTGAAGGAGAAGGTGGAGGGGGAGAAGAGTAAGTGTAGTAATCATCAGCAAAAGCAGACCCTACATTGCTCGAAACTACCAATATGGCCAGCGCCAAAGCTAGCGCCTGCCAAAGACGACCCCTGCCGGGGCCGCCACCCAGATTGGTCATGGCCGAAAAGCCCAGTTGTCTTCTCGGGAGTAGCTTGAAACCGGGTTTATGTTTCAAGAATATGGATAAGAGAAACTCGGAAAGAGGAGAAGTGGCTTTTCGGTTGGGGAAGATATGGGGACGGCAGAGAGTATTTATAGTGGGAAGCAGCGGGTGGGAAATAGCTGTCAAGAAGAGGAATAATTCAATGGCCTTGACAAAAATTAACCAAGTAAATTGGCTTCTCTAGCTGGCCTCAAAATCCTTTTTTAAAACCACCGATCGGATGATCTAAGTTGTGCCGGTTTAGCGTGTGGAACGAGTCGACCATGGCCTTGACATCATACAAAAATAGGAGAGGAATCGAAGCTTCCCAAGTCAAGAAGCCATTGAAGGAATCAGAGAGCTCATGGCCTGCACGGCACTTGGGTTCGATCGCTATTATCTTAATGCACGTCGTCAGTATACAGAAACGATGCACGTTCATCACTAACCTGCACTTCGCTTTTGTGCGTTCTGCAATTCATGTGCTTCTGTCAATCTTACATGTTCCCAGTTGCGAGAGGTGCATGTGGCATCCATGATTGGCCTCTCCCTCAAGCTCTCCATAGTATTCCATTTTATAAGAAAGTAAACGAGAGGGAGAGGGAGAGAGAAACAGAACCCATCTATTTTCAGCTGAGTTTGCGTTTTGGGAGACTATAATCACTGGCTGGTTTTGAAGCTGAACATGCAGAATTCTATTAACCCGCACTCAAAATACGTATTTCCTTTTTCCGTATTAAGAAATATCATTAAGTATCAGTAGGTGTCAAGAAATTATTGATAAAAAAATTGACTGATGATTTTTGGAGATAACTCATTGGTAACTTACCATCGATTTTCTGAAATTACCTACATTTCTTCGTAGTTCGGTGACTAGCTAATAATAAACTAACTTTTACTTCCATAACTTAATTACATTTTGTTTTTACCAAATAATTACTGACCTAAATTAGGGTGATTCACCAACTTTGTACGGATTATATTTACTAGCTTTTTTTCTGGTTGTCAATTCTCATTTAAATTACTTATTAATGGTTGATTGTTTTTACCAGCCTTTCTATGGACTTCTCAACTTTTGTTTACCTTCTTGAGCAACCCGTTATATTTACTAGTGCTTTGTAGAGATCACCAATTAAAATTAGTGTGACTCAACAACTTTTTCTCCCTTCGAAATATTGCTTAGCATTGGGTTACCAACTCTCACTTAAATAATATATCAATATCAATTTATTTACTTGTAATTTGTCAACGACTCTTATCGTTCACAAAGTTCTTATTTATATTTCTCAGCAATTCCTTAAATGTACCAAGTCTTTTTTATACTTATCAACCATAATCAAAGTGACTTATCAAATTTTCTTCGATGAAGTTACCAATTAATTATGAATTATCAACTCTCATTTGAGTTATTCATCAAGTTTATTTCTGTTTCTAACTTTCTTATCTTATACCGACTTCTATTTATCATTCTCAAACAGGCCTTAAATTCAATAACACACGAAATTACTAATTGTATTTAAATTGGCTCATCAACTTTCTAAAATTAAGTTATCAATTGGTAAATTTAAGATATTGATAACAAAACCATGAAAGTTGTTGAAATATAAAAAATGTTTGCAATTTGCATACAGTGAAAAAGAGTTAGTAATTGCACTAAAATGTAAGTGAGCTATAAGTTACCGAGAAATTAAGCGACTAGTAACTTTTATTTTACCAATATTTTTTTTAACACTTACCAACTCCATCGAAGATTTACTGAAATGGAAAAAAAAAAAAAGAAAAAAAAATCATCCCATTAAATTTCCTATCTTTTGTTTTATCTAATAAGTGAGATTTGGCCAATTTCTCAAAATTGGTATCTAGTACAAACGAACAACAAATTTTCATGCCTCCCCCAATACGATTGCATAACAGAACAAAACCCTAAAGATTACAAATTTCTCTATGCAGTGTTGATTTATGTCTCTATATCATATAAAACCCCTTAACCTATATCATAGCATCTTCCCTTATCTTAAGCTGGAGCATCATTTGCTATTAAGACGGACATGCACATGGGGAGACAGTTGGGATGAAAGATGGGAAGAGACCGGTAATCGAATTGGCCATGTGGAAGATTGAACTCATTTGATTTGAATGCGACATTAACATTCGGTAGGTTAAAGAGAGCCCATTATCTTAATCGAAGTCGGAACGATTCTAAGGATTTCGCAGAGGCATGCCCAGAAGGCCTGCACCGAAGTCAACCATACCCAAAGGTTTAATAATCATATCTGACATGGTAGCAAATGACTGCGCAGAATTAGAACAGTCTCGAGGGACTTAGATGAAGCGGCACGTTATTCTGTTCTTCCGAGACCGTTCACTTCCACCTACTGAAGTTTACCAAAAATATGATATAATAAGCACAAGCACTCTTGATGTATCTCCTTGATTTATCCTCTGAATTGATCTCTACGGGAAGTCCGGAAAGCCCTCGCGATTTGCAGATATGATCCTGTTTGCCTCCTCTATTTCTAGAATAATGACTTCTTATATCCTTAGCGATAAAATGTCATGAGGAGAGTCTTATGCTACCCTCCTTTCAAAATAAAATAAAATAAAGAACACCCTATTTCCCCGATCGTTTACACAAACCATGATCTGTCTCCTCCTCCATGGGAAGTGCCATCCTAGGACACTGCCTCCCCCTTCATTTCCTGGGGTGGTGCCGCCCCTTGGCCTGCCCCTCCCCCTCTCTCTCTCTCTCTCTCTCTCTCTCTCTCTCTACACGTGCATGTGTCGCTTCGACGACATTGAGAAGGTCGCGACCTCCGGTCAATCTCATTACAACACAACAAAATCCCTAACCTTGAGATGGGGAGGCAGGGGGTGGTGGTGTAGCGGTTGTGGCTGCCATGATAGAAAAGATGCTAGCGGTGGGATAGACAACGAAAATTTAAATTATGAGATGAAAGCGTGGGTTAATATTTAAATATTCTAACGATATAAATTGAAGAGAAGTACACGATACAAAGTAAAATTACATGCTATAGCAACTACATTCCTTAAGCAAAAATGAAATTTCAACCAACTCGTTTCAAATTTTAAAAGAAAAGACTTGATACTTCATAGTCAAAAAATGCTCTTTTATCATTTTGATTCATCATTTTGGACTCAATATTATGAGTAGAATGGATAGGGTTATTATCACAAAAATTTCAAATCAATATACCTATGACAAATTTACTCCAAACAAATTTTCTGCCACCAAAAATCTCGAACTAATATACATGTGACAAATTTACCTACTATTAGTTTACGTTAAATTTTATCATCAAATTACTGAGTTGGATCACACATGACAATTGACGAATGTACCAGTTTTGGGATTTTGCCTTATGTTTGTCACATGTATACTATTTTATGGATTAATTCGGAAATTAATTGAAGGTAAATTCATTATTAATATATCAATTTGAGGTTTTTGGTAGTTAAAATAAATTAGTTTGCAGTAAATTTGTCATAGACATACTAGTTTGAGGCTTTTCAAGATATTATCCCAAATGGATATGCGTAATGATATTTCAAATAACAAGTGAATTTATAAATAAGTAGATCATATTCACTACCGAATAAGAATTTATGACATGAATTAATAAATCAAATAGGCTGCAAGTAAGCCTTATTGGTGATTATTAAAACATTTCTAAGTCCTCTTAGAAATGCAGTGGCAGGGAGCTGATCTTTCCTCCTCTTGATTGGATCATGCTCATATGTCTGTTGCAATGTCCCGTTATCCGTCATCAGCGCACCGCATCACACGGATCAAAATCAGGTTTAATTTTTTTTATTATTATTAAGTCTCCTAAGATTGCAATTATATAGCCAAATCAAGATCCGGCTATTCTTGGAAAATGGGGGTTATTTAGACATTTTCAAGGCACATTATTGCAACATCGAATTTATATTCTCCCAGGAGTGTAATGCTGTTGTCGTGAAAGTGGTCTAGGCATTTTTTATCCGATTGATGTTATCTTTTGCCACCGCCATGTAAAGTCAAATATAACGTGCGTATATATATATCTAATATCCCCCATCCAAATGGGCGCCAGGTACCGGTTTAGACAGTCAACGTTTTGCCTGCGCATAACCCAAAACTGGCCTGGACATAACCCAAAACTGGCCTGCACATAACCCAAAACTCTGCATCCTTTATGTGAAAACTATAATTTGACAAGAAAAACATGAGGAACCTTTTGATGTGTCTACAGTAACCAACACAATACCATACTATATCATTGGCTATTTTCTTTTTTTCTTTTTTTTTTTGGATATGTGATTAAATTAAAGGATTGAATTGACAAAAGGAACCAAAAAAGAATCAGTTCTCTTTCGATATCATTTCATTGGGAAAATACAAATGAATCCAAAGTTGACATTGTTCTCCATTATTTGCCGATTAATTCTTTTTTAAGGGACCTTATCCCCTCCCCCCCTCCCCCCCCCCCCCCCCCTCCCCCCCCCCCCCCCCCCCCCCCCACCCAAAAAAAAAGTCTTTGGGCTTTGTTACATCAACATGCAACTTCAGTGTGATAAAAAAATCCCTTTTAAATGGAAATTCGTCCCACAAGCGCCCCACCACCACCAACTTCAGTGTGATAAAAAAACTTGCAATTGTTTAGATTTAACATCGACTACTCACAATATAAATAACAAAATATATGTATATCTATGTATCTTAAACGGATAAATCATGAGTGATACAGATAATTTGTAGGTTAATATTTTGTGCTTATTTAGCCAAACGGGGCATTTTCTATATATTTTAGTGGCCAATTCTGTATAAATTAAAACTGAGAACAAAACAGAAAGAAAACGGGAACAAATTTGGTATTAAGGCTTCTCGTGCAAAACAGCTGCAAGAATAACCATCACTACCACAAGTGAAGTCTTGAGCCTAGTCGCATGCGATCCCTGCTTGATCATACTTGCTGATCGGAAGAGCCTCTGCCGGCAAAATAGGCCACTGAGCAAAATCCCAATGAATGAGGTGATGTTCACGGTCAATATTGACTGCCCTTTGTGGCCAAGTCTCAATCTTTTGCTGTCATTTGTACGCGATCTCTCGCTGCTTGGAAATAAAGTCATATTTAATATCGAAAAGAAGAATATAAGAATGACCAAGATTTGTAGTCTTTTCCATCTTTCCACTCCATCTTGTACATATTCAACGTCATTTGTTTCTCTTATATGTTATGCTTACCCAGAACATTTCATTAGCTCGGAACATCATTTATTTTGAAACTTTGGCACAGGAAAAAAAGAACGGCGTTAGAATGAAAAGATGGTCATCTTAAAGAAAAGTAACGGTGGAAAATGCCGCTAACCTTGACTGACGGACGACACAATAAAGTTGAGGCAGCAATAAAATAGGTTCATAAAATTTGAACTTCTAACTACTAATGGAATCTAAATCTAATATTAAGAAGGGATATGTGCAGTAGAATCATAAAACTTGTCGAAAAAGTATAATTGAGTTTTAAAACTTTTAAATAGTGCAGTCGAATTATGGTCTTAATATTGTTCGACCCCAAACATGTCACTTTAACTTGTCATCTCAATTCAAACACATACTATCGGGTCTCACTTCTCAATCCTTCGACGTTGGACGCCTAGTCTTTGCCTCAAGCAAGTGTCATTGTCACGCACTCACAACTCCACCATCTTGGTTTTCCAGGTCATATATGGTTTGACCCTCGCTCCCTAGCCCATCTACAAGACGGATTCGAGCGATCTATATGGGTGTGGTTGAGCTCCAAGGTCAATTTTCCAATCTAGGTTCATCTAGATTTTGTGTTGTGGCTGTGCGATGTGGTTATCTCTATCTCTATGTTTGCGTCTGTTCACATCTCTATGTTTGCGTCTGTTCACAATAGTGGATTAGGATTTTTATATGCGGTTGCTAATTGAGTTATACTTTTTTCTAATTTTGTAAGGGCCTTTCTGAGCTATACTCTAGGGCTCTAAGTTGTTTATGCCACTAATAGCATACTTGCACGATTTTGAGTACTATATTTTATGTATTTGCATCTGACCGTGACACATGTAGATGAAAAATTGTTACTTTCCACTAAGAGAAAACCCTCAATGATGATCGATATGCCGATTGATTTCCACACTCAGATCTGGGATATTGCTTCCCTGAGCACCCACGCGTATTCTGTAATTCCAATGAACTTGAAGTCTTCTTTGCAAAAATTCAAAACTACGAAATTGTTCATTGAGACCTCATTGTGGAAACCACAAAGTTTAATGATTAAATAGCGAGATTTAAAGACCTTCATGTTCAACAAACCAGACAAGGTCATTTTGGCCTTCTAAACTGTTTTTCACTAACTCCTGGTGCTAAGTCAATTTACTGGTCCAAATCAAGGGCTTTCTGGCAATATGTTAAAACACGAAAGTTGTTAAGGATTTGCTGGTCTTTCTGTAAAATTTCATGCAATTCTGAGTTCGTTTGATATGTTGCTCCCATTTTATTAAACTTGGGTCCAAACCGGGTCCTATTCAGGACAGTCAGGTTATTTCACTCAATTTCGGGTCAACAGGGTCCGAATCACTCAAAATGGTCTTCATGATGTTTAAAGTTCACATTTCAAGCTTTCTAGTGACACTTGAATAATCTGAAATGGAATTCATTTGATATGTTAATTGATTAATGACATAATTGCCCAGAACTAACAATAATTGAATAAGTGATCTAATGTGCCTCACTAATTGATTGATTGATTGCTAATCAAGGCCGTAAAAGGAGACTTATCTAATCAACTAAAATGTAATGAAGTTACACGAATGCATCTTATTGAAGCTAGAGCTTAACGAGAATAAATCATAAGGACAACTCGTCCTCAACAGCACTAGGAGGTTTTCTAGATATAAATATCAATAGAACAAAACCCCTAAAGGCCCAACAAAAGCAAATGTGCTACTCCATCTCCCTCTCTTGGAACAAAAAGAAATCCAATTTTTTTTTTACTTTCAAGAAGATGGCTCATAGGCAAATGTGCCTCCAGAGCACTTCTCTTCAACAATACATTTGGAGAGAGATTAAGAATTAGCATGTTGAGAATTTACGAGGAATGGAATGAAAAAAGCAATGTTGTAGTAGAATCATGAAGTGCACATATGAGTAGCACTACAATATTAATTCTGGTTATCTTGGAACTTCTGGAACCAACATATGTTCCTCTGGTTTTTATAAAAGCATGTAAAAGCCATCTCTGATTTCTCTTTCCACAATAGTTTTTAAGATGTTTTGGTGATTGTAATTAGGAGTTGGACAATTCAAAAGAAATAGCACAGAAGAAGATTGGAAAAAGGAAAAGACAAAGAAAAGGGCACAATCTATAAAGCAAATTAAACCTGCTTTGGTAAAGAACTCCTTCACATAGATGGGAAAAAACCAGATTAAATTGGCATAGACTGCAATCAACCACTGAACCATAAGCGACTCTCGCATTTGTAACAATCAGTTACCCGGAGGCGTCAACGATAGAGGATCGCCGCAAAGAAGTGCAAAGGGCTTGAGGCGAGGACGGAAGTGTCAAGGAGATTCCGACACGGAACCTACAACACAAACGCAAAATCAAACTTCAGGGCCTTTGGACAATTGCGAAACAATGATGAGAAAGAGAGAACGATTGAGGAAACTCATCGTCGTCAACCAAGAGGAGACGAGGTAGGCTTGTCTCTCGAAGGCTGAAGAGGACAGTACGAGGAGGAGGAGGGTCGATGAGGGCCACGTGAAGTGAGAATCGATGAGAAGCACGAGTAGAATGGTTATATGCATGCCTTTAATGTTCCTTCTTCAACTTGCGACACACTACACGTTCATCAAAAGGTCTAAACCAAAAGCTAGTGTAGCCTTTCGACTCTGAGCTACTCTGAAATCTCATAAAACTTTTTATCTTTTCATGAAAAGAGACCTTCAGTTGATTAGCAAAACATGTCTCCCTTTAGAATCAATGGGTTAATGAAATCGAACGTGCATATTCCCTTTTATATATGCTTCTCGTTCTCGTTTGTTGATTTGCTGGCTGTGATATCGGCTCTTTGGCGTTTATTTGTGTGGAATGCCATGCTTAGTTTCTAGAAGTTTATGTTCGTGAATAGCTCCCTCAATCTCGCAAGCTCTCTTGCTTAGTTCCTGTGTGTTCTTGTAATATTACGGTCTTGAATGTTGAGTGATCGGCGTTGGGATGTGTGGCCGGTGGCAGCCGTTAATGTGGGGGTGGGGGTGGTCAACAACGGAGGTCGGTGGATGGTGGTCCGATTATCAGAAGTGGTCGGCACTGAAGGTCCGGTGACAGACAGATGTAGATTTATGGTGATATAAGGGGCTCATGTTCTGGTGTGCCCTCGATTTGCGTCGTGAAAAGATGATGGTGGGCAGTGCGTGGAAGAAGAGATGGCAAGTGGGAGCTTAGATTAAGTTCGTTGGATTAGGGTCTATTGAAACTGTTGGGCTTGAATTGTTTTATTTAACATTAGGTTCTAGTCTGTGGCTCGTTTCTTTTTGAAAGTTTGGATTATGACTTAGTATATATGAGTTTGGGCTTAACTCTAGTGAGGCCTTTTTTTGGGCTTGACTTAACATGGTTAGACTTGGACTGGGCTTGTTCTTTTGCGAAAATTCAAAGCTACAAATCTTATTTGGAAAACCACATAATTTGAGGGTTAAATAGCAAGACTGGCCTTTATGTGCGTCATTTTGGCCTTCAAAATTGTTTTTTCACCGACTCCTGGGGCTAAATCTATTTACTGGTTGAAAGCAAGGGTTTTTTTTAGCAAAATGTTGCGCGGAAGTCGTTAAGGATTTTGTTGATCTATCCGTCTATAAGATTTCATGCAATTCCAAGTTCGTTTGATATTTTCCTCACATGTGATTAAATTTGTGTTGAAACCAGGTCCAATTTTGGACCGTCACGTTATTTCATTCAATTTTGGGTCAATAGGGCCCGAATCACTCAAAATGGTCTTCATGACATTTGAAGTTCACATTTTAAGTTTTCTAATAACACTTGGAATTATTTTAAATGGATTCCATTTGATATGTAAATTGATTACTGACATTATTGTCCAGAACTGACGATAATTCGACAAGTGATCCAATGTGGCTCACTAATTAACCGAAGGCCTATCGGACCATGACTCGTGAAAGACTTTCTTCATCATGGAAAGCAGAGCGTGGCCGCCCCCGATCTTCAACCCGACCCCTTTCTTCTTCTCTCATGCGCACACGCAGACAGACGGACGCTCCCACGCACTGTTCTTCGCTCCTGAAAGGGGAGCAACGACGACAACACGGACGGAAAGGCGCAAGGCCAGTGAAGCAGTGGAGAGAGGACACGCGTCCAAGCAATTAGGGCTGTCAAAAAAGCCCAACCTGAACCCCAAAAATGTGGTATTTTAGGATCAGGTCTTATTGTTATTCCAGTAAACAATTAAATAAAAAAAAGGTAAGCACTTGTTTTGGGTAAGGTTAGGCTCTTGATATTATTCGACCCCAAACATGTCACTTTAACTTGTTGTCTCAATTCAAACACACACTCTGGGGTCTCACTTCTAGCCCTTTGATGTTCCACACCCAATCTCTACCTTTGCCGTCTTGGTTTCTTAGGTCGTATTAGGGGTGATTGGATCTAGGGTAGGTAAGTTCTAAACCCGAGCCCTATATCCAACCTGGTTATAACCAATTTCCCTTTTTTTAGACCTTGTACCCGATCTTGTTTACATTGTATCCTGTTTTTGCAATCTCTTTGTTTTCCGATCCGATTTCAAGGTCAACCAGATTTTCACTAAAACCTATTTTACAACCGTCCGATGTCCTATACCACTTCAAATTTTACATTAATATATGAGAAAACAATATAAACCTCATAATTTATATTGAAACATTAAGCACACGTAATCAATAAATGCATGCACTTTTTGACTAGATGAAAACTTAAAAATTCACGAGGCTAATTATAATAGACAAATATCATAAGGCAAAGCAAAAATTCTATGCGATGGACGATGCGATCGTGAGCTGACGAGGGAGGGAAGCGACTAAGGAAGAGTAACGACAAAAGAGATCGCCATGCGAGAGGAAAAACACAGTTCTAAGATCAGAAATCGTGAGAAAAAAAGATAGGGTTTTATATTTTTGGGCCTACAAAACCGATTCAATCAATCCAATTCCCAAGTGGGTATTCACTTAAAATTGGAAACCAGACCGATTCTAAATTTTGGGAATCAGTTTCAATGGGAATCGATTCTTGAATATGTTTTCCGGGTGGGCCAATTTGGTTCTTGTGTAGACCCAGTTTGGTTGCACACCCCCGAGTCACATATGGTTTGACCATTGCTCCCTAGCCATTTGCAAGATGAATTCTAGTGCTTTGTACGGATGTGGTTGACCTCCAAGGTCATTTTTCGATCTAGGTTCTTCTAGATCGTGTTATGATTATGCGATGTCATTATCTCTATCTCTGCGTGTGCGTCTGTCGATGATGGTGGATTAGGACTTTTACATGTGGTTGTTAATTGAGTTATACCTTTTTCTAATTTTCTAAGGGCCTTTTTGAGCTATACTATGGGGCTTTTAAGTTGTTTATGTCGCTAATAGCATACGTGCACAATTGTGAGTACTATACTATGGCAATGGCCACCCTTTGAACCCTAATTTAAGAGTGCATTTGTTTTGTAAAAATAAATGATTTAGAAAATATTTTCCTTTATTTACAAAAATAATTAAAAAATACTTTCACCATTAACCAACTTATTTAGATATAAATCAGTGTAAAAAATGAACATTCCTTTTAATCGAGGCCACTTAATTTTCCTCAATGAATTACTTCTGTTTTTTTTTTTAAATTACTTTTGAATATCTTTCATTAAAAAAAATTTTGATTAGTTTTTTTTTTTTTGTGCCAGATAATTTTCTTGATTAGTTAAAAAAGGGGGGAAAAAAAAGAGAGGAAAAAAACCCGGGTCAACCGGGTCCTGACCCGGCCCGATGCCCGGTCCTAATTGGCCATGGGAGTTGGCGCCAGGGTTTTAAAAGCGAAGCGAGCGATGGGATGGTCCTAAAACCCTAGCGTCCGCCATGGGAAGTAGCAGGAGCGCAGCCGGAAGAGGAGGAGGAGGAGGAGGTCGCAAATCCTCGAGACTCCCTCCCAAAAACCCTCCCTTCAAGCAGCAGAAGCAGCCGAAGAAGAAGAAGAAGGCGGGCCGCGAAGAACCGACGCCGAGCAGCGAGGACACGGCGGGGCGGCCGCCGGCGTCGGCTTCGGAGCAGCTCGACTTCTTCCTCGCTCGGTACCAGTCGGCCAACGGCATCCACCTCTCTTCTCTCGAGCTCGATTCCATCAGAGGTCCGTGCCTTTTGCTCCCGCGTCGTCTCGTCGTCGTTTCTAACCGGTCTCTCTCGCTCGCGGTCTGCGAGTACATTTCCCTTACGCGCATTTGGGAAGATTTATGATGCTGTTCGTTTCTCATGTTGCTTTGCTGAATGTCAAGACTGCAATGAGATGGAGACCCGAATCAGATAACATTTTAGATTTTAGGAAAGAGGGAATTCGTCGCTGGTTCTGTCGTGTCGGAGGGTTTATTCGGGTCGCGCATCCCAAGCGAATGATTGAATCGTGCTGAATACTCATTTTTCTTTTAGACTCTTCAAGATTTATCTAACGATGACGTGCTTCACGCAGACACGTGCATTCTGGAGTTATCTCAGGGCCCCGAACCGGATGTTAATGCTTTGGGGAAACAGATAAAGGCGGCTTTTGGCCCATCATGGAAGGGAGTGCTCTATGAGGGAGCTCTTGATCAAGGGAAAATCGATCCGGGAAGTCCAGCTGTCATTGCCATCACGGCATCCGCCATCAGAACGATAGAGATTCTAAGGTCTGGTTACTTCTCTCCTTTCCCCTTCTTACAAGGAACTAATACCTTCTCCGAGACCTGAGAACTTCATGGGTTCTAAACTGTGAGATGGAATTGGAGCAGTATTAGGTCCGTCAATTTGCGATATGAACCATTTATCCAAGTGGTTAATGGTGTTGGATATACGACTATCCGCATTAAGCATATTTTTACGTGTTTTGTATGCAAAGTCATTTCTTAAACATGTTGCACGTGTGTGCTCTGTTCTTCTTTTTTTCTTTTTTGCGTCATTTTTGGGCAATCTGTGTTATACATAAAATTTTTAAGCTGACAATGAACTTCCAACCTCTACCAATAATATAGCATGACTATTTAATGCTTTTATTGGACGCTAACACTGTCATTTTGTTTCTTTAGGGGCTTTAGGTCGCTAACTAGGGAATGCCATGCAGCCAAATTGTTCTCAAAGCATATAAAAATAGAGGAACAGGTATGTTATCCATAGTTAGGTCTGTTCAGCTGCCCTGAATGCACGTGAGTGTTCATGCATTACTTGGTTATTGATAGTATCATGTGGGTTTTTGAGTGTTCATGATTATTGCCTTCAAGTTTGTGAGTGGAACATCCTGCAGATTTCCTAAGAAAGCATATGGGAAAGTAATTGTTTCTGCATTTGATTTGAGTTCTCTGTTTCAATTCTTTCCATGGTGTGGATACATTGGGGGTCATTGGTGCAATTATGATTTTGATGTGATCTATTCTCGTATTTTGTACTTCCAAGTTCAGCCATTTGCCCCAAGTAATGCACCTTAATGATCATAAAAAACTAGCCCTGTTCTCTGAATTCTCTTTCTTCTTTTCCAGATAGGTTTAGTACATTGAGGGAGATGTACCTTTATATGTTGAGGACTTCAATGCAGAGTCCTCATGGGATGTGCCCATTCTCATTGGATATGCATGTGAACTTCTTTTGATCTACCTGAAGATCAGTTGTTTCTGTTGTTCCAAAATATCTTTTTGAGCACCCACATTATCTTCCCTCTGGTTTTTCCTGGTTTTCTTGTTTTGTGCCAGTTCAAAGTTTGGGATATGATGCCACCACAATATTATAATCTAAGGCAGCAGCATTGCTGAGTACATTTTTTGCACGTCAGTCTGATCCCAACTTCCCAGTGCTTTGTTTTCTATTTATGTTCCTCATGCCTATCTGTTTTTCTTCTTTCACCCCATTCTTGGGATATCCTTGTGAACTTCTTTTGATCTACCTGATCTTAGGTTGTTTCCGTTATTCCGAAGTATTTTTTTGAGCACCCACATTATTATCCCTCTGGGTTTTTTCTGATTTTCTTGTTTTGTGCCAGTTTAAAGTTTGGAATATGATGTCACCATAATGTAATTATCTAAAGCAGCAGCATTGCTGAGTAAATTTTTTGCACGTCAGTCTGATCCCAACTTCCTGGTGCTTCTTTTTTCTATTTATGTTCCTCATGCCCATCCATTTTTCTTCTTTCTCAACATTCTTGGGATATGCTTGTGAACTTCTTTTGATCTACCTGATCTTAAGTTGTTTCTGTTATTCCAAAATATCTTTTTGAGCACCCACATTATCTTCCCTCTGGATTTTTCTTGCTTTCTTGTTTTGTACCAGTTCAAAGTCTGGGATATGATGCCACCACAATGTAATTATCTAAGGCAGCAGCGTTGCTGAGTACATTTTTTGCACGTCAGTCTGATCGCAACTTCCTGGTACTTTTTAGTTTTCTATTTACGCTCCTCATGCCCATTCATTTTTCTTCTTTCTCCCCATTCTTGGGATATGCTTGTGAACTTCTTTTGATCTACCTGATCTTAAGTTGTTTCTTTTATTCCGAAATATTTTTTCGAGCACCCGCATTATCTTCCCTCTGGTTTTTGTGGTTTTCTTATTTTGTGCCAGTTCAAACTTTGGGATATGATGCCACCATAATGTAATTATCTAAGGCAGCAGCATTGCTGAGTACATTTTTTGCACGTCAGTCGGATCACAACTTCCTGGTGCTTCTTTGTTTACCATTTATTCTCCTCATGCCCATCCATTTTTCTTCTTTCTCCCTGTTCTTGGGATATGCTTGTGAACTTCTTTTGATCTACCTGATCTTAAGTTGTTTCCGTTATTCCAAAATATCTTTTTGAGCACCCACATTATCTTCCCTCTGGATTTTTCTGGCTTTCTTGTTTTGTACCAGTTCAAAGTTTGGGATATGATGCCACCACAATGTAATTATCTAAGGCAGCAGCGTTGCTGAGTACATTTTTTGCACGTCAGTCTGATCGCAACTTCCTGGTACTTTTTAGTTTTCTATTTACGCTCCTCATGCCCATTCATTTTTCTTCTTTCTCCCCATTCTTGGGATATGCTTGTGAACTTCTTTTGATCTACCTGATCTTAAGTTGTTTCTTTTATTCCGAAATATTTTTTCGAGCACCCGCATTATCTTCCCTCTGGTTTTTGTGGTTTTCTTATTTTGTGCCAGTTCAAACTTTGGGATATGATGCCACCATAATGTAATTATCTAAGGCAGCAGCATTGCTGAGTACATTTTTTGCACGTCAGTCTGATCACAACTTCCTGGTGCTTCTTTGTTTACCATTTATTCTCCTCATGCCTATCCATTTTTCTTCTTTCTCCCTGTTCTTGGGATATGCTTGTGAACTTCTTTTGATCTACCTGATCTTAAGTTGTTTCCGTTATTCCGAAATATTTTTCCACATTATCTTCCCTCTGGATTTTTCTGGCTTTCTTGTTTTGTACCAGTTCAAAGTCTGGGATATGATGCCACCACAATGTAATTATCTAAGGCAGCAGCGTTGCTGAGTACATTTTTTGCACGTCAGTCTGATCGCAACTTCCTGGTACTTTTTAGTTTTCTATTTACGCTCCTCACGCCCATTCATTTTTCTTCTTTCTCCCCATTCTTGGGATATGCTTGTGAACTTCTTTTGATCTACCTGATCTTAAGTTGTTTCTTTTATTCCGAAATATTTTTTTGAGCACCCGCATTATCTTCCCTCTGGTTTTTGTGGTTTTCTTATTTTGTGCCAGTTCAAACTTTGGGATATGATGCCACCATAATGTAATTATCTAAGGCAGCAGCATTGCTGAGTACATTTTTTGCACGTCAGTCTGATCGCAACTTCCTGGTGCTTCTTTGTTTACCATTTATTCTCCCCATGCCCATCCATTTTTTCTTCTTTCTCCCTGTTCTTGGGATATGCTTGTGAACTTCTTTTGATCTACCTGATCTTAAGTTGTTTCCGTTATTCTGAAATATTATTTTGATCGCCCACATTATCTTCCCTCTGGATTTTTCTGGCTTTCTTGTTTTGTACCAGTTCAAAGTCTGGGATATGATGCCACCACAATGTAATTATCTAAGGCAGCAGCGTTGCTGAGTACATTTTTTGCACATCAGTCTGATCCCAACTTCCTGATACTTCTTTATTGTCTATTTATGTTCCTCATGCCCATCCATTCTTGGGATCAATAATTCCTCATCATCACCGGCTTGCGATGCTATGGGTTTACTTATTGTATCAGATTCTATTTGAGTTGGGCTTCATTGTTTTGAATTCCAAAGATGGAATAAGTGCGTGAATAGAAGTCCAATAGTTGCACATCATAGCTCTATTAAAGTCAGGATATATCAAAGTACTTCATGATAAACCCATCATTTAGATGTTGGCAATAACCGTGAGGACAGATTTGCTTTTATTATGCTCATATGACATATATACAGTTCTAAATGGTGAACTATGCCTAATCATCATCAGCCTAGTTGCTGACATTAGCGGCAGGTTATTGCTTTGGCTATAATTAGATTTGTTCCTCTGCTTGCCCAAGGAGCAAATTTTAAACCTCAAACTGGACCTCGAAATTCATCTCTCTCTCTCTCTCTCTCTCTCTCTCTCTCTCTCTCTCTATATATATATATATATATATATATATATATATATATTCCTATATGTACTAATGTAATGGCTATAACTTGCTACTGAAAAGCAACTGCAACAGACACAACATGCACACATGATTTGTTTTTTGGTTAGGTATTGTAATTGTTCTTGTTTGCTCTCAATCAGAGTTGGATAAGTTGTACTTGGGATAAAATATTAATTTCTTCTCTTTTTGCTTATCATCATCATTTCTTCAATCAGATGCTTATTAGTTTCAGATGCACTGAGCACAAATTGTATGTGCTTTTTTACTTCGATACTTTTGGGATGTCACTCTGCACATCTTGATCATTGGCACAACATGGGATGCTTGGTTGGTTCTGTTATATTGACTCCTAGTCAGGGAGAACGGGATGATTTATTTCCTCCACATGTCTTTCCTAGTTCCTTTAATATGAGGAGCAGTTTCTTTTTGCATATGTACATACATAAATATATTTATTTCATTTGGGCGGTTCTTTATTAGTGAGAACTATCGAGTTGTATTTCTTTATCCTATCTCGTTGCTTCTAGAGTGGAATTGTATCTGTAAATTCTACCCGTTTAACTTTAACTCTGGGATTATCTAAGCATATTTTGGATATTTGGTCCCTGCAGGTCGCCATGTTAAAGAACCGTGTCAATATTGCATGTGGTACTCCAAACAGGTTTGTGTTTCTTTAAATTGAATATTCGTATAACTGGAAATTCCAATGGGAGTGTGAAAATACTGGAAAAAGTTCTCATCTTAAAAGCAAAGTTGGTCCCATTCCTTGTCAATGAGTAATCAAAATGTCTAAAAGATTTTGACAGAGGCTAGAAGTGGGAGCACAGGTTTGTCCATTGATTCCATGAAGAATTGCTTGCTCAATTTAGCAATCTAGGTCCTTCTCTGAATGCATTGGGACATGCATGAGATTACATTGAATACAGTTGAACTCCCATTGTGAAGTCAAAATTAGTTCAATGCCTTCAGTTCGATAAGGCTTGATGGTGCACCTCTGGGATTAGTATTGTCCATGCCTCAAACCTGGTAATTGATTGCCACTGGACCCACATGAGTCCTGAAATCAGAACTGTTGTGGAGAGTGCACCCCTGAACATTAGGAGCATGCCTCTCATTGTGAAGAGCATGCTCATGACCTTAGGGAGCTTGCCTCTCACCGTGAAGAGCATGCTCATGACCTTAGGGAGCTTGCCTCTCATTGTGAAGAGCATGCTTATGACCTTAGGGAGCATGCCCGTGATCTTGAGGGGCATGTCCGTAAGGGGGTCACCCATGGCCCTGAAGAGCACATGCCTGTGATGCCAACAAGCATGCCTCATGCTCAAAGGAGTGTGCCCCACCCTGAACAGCTGAGTTTTTTCCTCATCTTTGAAGGTACTGTTTGATACTATTAGATATTGATAGTAGATTGAAGTTTAACCAAATACGAAGGTTCCAACACTAGTCTGTTTATAGTAATTGTTCAGGTACTTTTGAAGATGATCAGTGGCTCTGTCTGATTTTGGCTCCTAATTGACTAATCTGAATGATGGAGTGGCAAGGCCAATAATTTCTCTCTTTTAGTATTAGGTTGAAAAGAAATGCTAATTAACGTCAGTGAGGCAGATTTGGGTTTGGCTGAAGTTGTACAGTCAACCCCCAACAATGCCAAGACTTGAGTTAGGTTATGAAATGTAATGTCAAACCTAGCTCATTTATGTAACCAATAACCTCAATCAGTCTGAAGCCCGTCAAAATATAGTTCTCCAGTTGATGTTCTTGAGTAAATAATTTGTTACCTCAGATAACACATTAGTTCAAAGTTTCTGGGATCCTCTGACAAAGCATTATCATTCCTTATTTATGATTCACGACCTGCTTTCTTGATGATGACACTGATCTGATTGCAGAATAAAGAAACTAATTGACATTGAAGCATTGGGGCTTTCTCGCTTATCAGTAATATTGCTTGACATGCACACTGATGTGAAGGGCTATTCCCTTTTAACACTTCCACAAATCAGGTACATGTTTTGCTTGACTGCGTGCCCTTGAACCTCCATTCTCATGCATTCTTGAGTGTACTTCTCATTCATATGGATTTTGTGTTGCAGAGATGAATTCTGGGATTTGTATAAGAACTACTTTCATGAACGGATAGTTGAAGGAAATCTGCGAATCTGCCTCTTTGGTCCGATAAATATCAAGAATGAAATAAAGGGTAAAAGTAGAGTCCATGATGAATAGGCAGCTACTTGTAAAGCAGCAAAGTGTAAACATTGTATGCCATTTCTTTGCTATCTAAATTTTTTTGAAGTTCAGTTTGTGAATGCTCTCTTCTGGTATGGTCCTCTTTCCCGAGTACGATAACATTTGGGTCTACCTTGCATGAGATCCTAGTAGCATGAAACCTTGTCAGCAGATACGAGGGGGGGTTGAAGTCCCAATCTCTGGAAGCCATAAACAGCTTTTCTCTATGAAATCTTGGGTGCTATAAATGGACGGACCCCCAGCTCGAGTTGTCGCGGAGCTCGCAAAGAGGCCGGGTTGAGCTCCCAAGTAAAAACTCAGTCCTTGCCTATTTCGTGCTGCTAGATTACGTAGTTAAACCCTTTGCTTGAGCGGTGAGCAGCTCAAGCACTAGAATGAGCGTCGTGATGGGACCTCAGTCTCGACTCGGCCAATCGTGGCAGCGTTTGCCAACACCGGCCACCCTTTGCTAGTGGTGGCTGGCTGCCATTATCATCTAATTCTACTCCCTTTCAAGGGATTTTAAGAGTTCTTTCCTATAAAGAAAGAAAAATTTTATTCGTGAGCGCCTCTAGGCTCTTTTTAGGCAATCAAAACAAAGTGCACGTTGCAACCTTCGATTTACCCTCCTCCTTCATAAAATGTGTCGTCGAGTTTCTTTTTCAGCTTTCCTTTGTATTATAGCAATGAGGATAATTTACCAGACTTGTAAATGGGGTGCATAACATCTATCATCAAAGTTATCCTTTAAGTTTTTGTGGATTTCAGTCAAATTCATCAGTTGCGCAGAAAAGAGGGAAAGAAAAGGGAAAAACAAAAGAAAAGAAAAGAAACGAAAAAGGAGAAAAGATAAGAAAACTCATAGAATTCATAAAATTACTTAAAAAGATAAGTTTTGAGTAAATTTCCATGTCAAATTGCCTTTATATAGGACAGTAGATGATAATTGAAACATCACATTAATAATTCCAAGTAATAATTAGTTGAAAAAACTAAATTGAAATATAACGCAAATGTTAAAAATTACATTGAAACCATTGAGAGTATTAGCATTACATTGAAATTCGCACAATAGATTTTGAATCTAAATAATAACTTTATAAGTCTAGGACAGGAATAATAATATTTTCCACATTTATCCACATGTTGGGAGGTAGGTTCTTGACCTTCCCTTTCATTTTGTTGCTGAAAGATTTCAGGAGAAAAATCCTCGAACCAATGTAGTAGTTCATGCCATGAAACAGGTAATTAATTGCATGAAAGGTTTGAATTGTTTGATTTTGCTGCTCAAAGGAACTGAATATATGCATTTGATTTACCATTTCAAAATTATGGATAAAGACAAAGCTCATGAACTTTTTCAAGTTTTATTTTACAACTTTTGTTTTTTTAATTTGCAATGTTTGTACCTCTATCCTGTTACATACCTTTTTGTAACTTTTTCCAAGTGGACGTGTTTGTGGTTCTTTGGTTCATAAATTTTCTTTAAAACTGTTAGTCTATCTAAGTTAACAGTAAGCTTCTTTTCTTCCATTGTTAGTAATTACCTAAATGATGGTGACTTTCCTTTTGCTCACATAGTTGTCTTCAGTAGTAGTAATTTACCTATTATACATGTCCTTTCGTAACTCTTTTAAATTTTAAGATGGTGAGTTCCTCTTTTGTTTTCATAAATTGATCCGTCCCGTGGTTCGTTATATTCCACAAAAAATAGTAGTCTACCTAAGTTAATAGTAAATTTCTTTTCTTTTATTGTGAGTAAACTACCTAATTGAAAGCGACTTTCCTTTTCTTTACACGGTTGTCCTCACTAATATTAATGTTCGCACATCTTTGATTTTTTTTTTTTTTTTTTTTTTTGCGGCATGTAATTTCCCCTTTTATCGTCGCAATTTCTTTGGGTTTATAATACACCATAAAAACCAGTAATCTACTTAAGTTAATAGTAAATTTCTTTCTCATGCTATTAGTAGATAACAGAATCAACTGTAACTTTCCTTTGACCTTTGTAATTTTCCTCATCGGTAGTAATTTAACTGTTACATGCCTCTCTGTAACTATTCTATACAGGACGTAAGTTCCCTTTTGTCGTTGTAACTTCATTCTGTTCATAAAAATAAGTAATTCGCTTAGGTTAATAGTAAATTTCTGCTGTCCTAATTTTAGCAGATTACCAAATCGGTCGCAACTTTTCTTTGGCCTACGTAATTGACCTCATTAATAGTAATTTGCCTGCAAAATATCTTTTCGTGACTTTTCTTTAGCTAATATAGTTACGGAACTCATTAAGAAGTAAGGGTGTGCATGGTCCACGCAGGTTCCCGACCCAGAATCGAGAACTGCCTGTTAAGGACTGGTTTCGAAAAATTGGAACTGGAATCCACCCACTAATTGCATGGATCTACCTGGGAACCGGACCGCCGGTTCGGTTTGGTTCTCGGGTGGATCCATGGAACCGGTTTCACAATAATAATAATATTAATTTCTTGAAAACTTCGATTTTGATGGGAAACAACTTTGGTTTTTGACCAAAATTGTTGGTTCTTCGCCGCCTAACCTATTCTTCTTCTCCTCCTCCTGCAGCCCTACTTCTTCACGTGCTTGCTTTTTGCTCATCAATTGCTCGACATTTTGTCAAGGTGCACTTTGGACTTTTTAGCTTCAGCACCTCTCCATTTGGTTTGACTAGAGATCAGTCTCTCTCTATTTAGTGCACTTTGAACTTTTTTCCCACTTTAATTAATTTTTTTAATTCTTTGATTTGGGTTTGTTAATATGTAATTTCATTTTTTAATATTAAAAATTAATATATTATTTTAATATAATCGGGAACCGGACCAGTACCCACCGGTTCTCATAAATTGGAACCGGGAATCGGACCGATTCCCTCAACAACCACCGATTCCAGGCGGTCTAGGTGGTCCCGGTTTTTTTGCACACCTCTATTAAGAAGACTTGGGATGATAATTTGTGTCTTCCAAAAGGTTATTAGTAGTGAGCACACTCATGTAATAAACAGGGTATGGATTTGCTGGGCCGAAGGGCTTCATCTTCGTTGAATACTATTAGTAACAGAATCCTTGTAGAAGTCGGATGTAAATTTGCAGTACACACAAACGCACGCACGCACGCACTCAACTTATACTATGCAAAGCATTAAGAAGTCGAAAGTCACCACCATGAGCGATCTACGGTTGAGTTTCACCTTGAAAGCACCGCCTCTGAGGACAACCGTACGTTGCGGAATATGCATGGAAGATGTTCCATCGATCTCAATCTTCAAGACCTCGGAGCGGTGCGATCACTCCTTCTGCAGTCATTGCATGTCCTCATACATTGTGCAGAAAATCGACAATGGAATGGTGAACGTGCGATGTCCCGGGTTGAACTGCGAGGTGATGCTAGATCCTCTTACCTGCACACCACTTGTCCCGAGGGTATGGTTCACCCGATGGTGGGACCTTCTGTGCTAATCGACCGTTCTAGGGTTCGCGAAGGGTTTCTGTCCGAACTTGGGCTGCAGGGAGATGATTATCAACGAGTGTGGAGGGGGCTGTTGCAATCGAAGTGGCCATTTCCAGGACGATAATAATCGTCTGCTGGAACGTCTCGCGGAGAGGCAGCGGTGGAAGCGGTCTGCGAACTGTAAGATTTATGTGGAGCGCCGTGGAGGTTGCACGAAGATGATGTGCAGGTACGTGAACTTCTTTTCCCTCCCTCCATGAAAGAATTCGTGCGTTTTGATTTGCCCTTTAGGAAACCTAAAATCCTCATCGTTCAGTGATGAAGATGAGTACAATCCTTTGAGAAGTTTTAACCCCATGGAGGTTAGGATAACTTTCCAGTGCACTAGTTTTATTTGCCTTTTCACACAAAGGACCCCAAGAAATAGGCAAGAAGAACCAAACAAAGGAAAACGAAGTGGAAACAATCAAGTAGTACATTGGTTTTTCTCACTTCAAATCTAGGCTCGACTCATCGCATGTTTACCTCTCTTTAGATAACTCCATGATACATGAGTACTTGAAACCCAACCCAAATTTTTAAGGAAAACCGTGTGTGAGTATATATATATATATAGCTCAGTCAAATCCTTTAATCAGATAATGTGGGATACTACTTTAGCACCTTTCACTTCTCCCATTTTTTTTTTTTTTAACTTTGTATTATTTGAATTCGAGTTTTATCTTCTTCTTTTTTCGACAATTGAAGGTAATATTTGGAGTTTTGATTGACCTTACATTCATTCATGAATATATATTAGATATGGATGTAATTGTGCATGCATGAATACGCAAGAGCACGTAAAATCTGGCTGGCTAACTCAGCTAATATATGTTAGATCTCAGTACTACAAAAACAACCTGGAAAAGGACCCTCAATTGTCGGTTTTTAATGCAGATGTCGAACTGAATTTTGCTATGGACGCGGGCGAAAGGGAGGTCACTCTTGGACATGCCTAGAACGGGAAGAGATGAACATACGCGCGGGCCATACTTTTGTTGTGCTATTACCGCTGTTGCGGCTGAGCAGAGAAAATATCAGGTGGGTCCGGGCCGGCACGAAGTGCTAAGATGGTCCATCTAAATTCGGAAACTACATAGGAATTTACATTATTCGGTGGGAGTCTAGCTATTTCTCGCAACGTGATTGGCTTTGTCATTAAGAGCAAAAATTAAAAATGATGATTTGTATCACATATAAAAATGAATGAATAAAAAAAATTTACATCATTTACGAAAATGTTTAGACATGAATTTTTGTTGATGATGCAAGCAATTTCCATTGACTAATTATTTCAAGAGACATAACAAATTATTTTTTAGATAAATGTTTTTCAAAATATTTATTTTTGGTGAAACAAATAAAAAGAGAGCAAGGGTGGCATGGGTCCTAGGGCGTACCAACAATGTGTGCGGTGTGGATCACATGGCTTAAAGAGATGATTGAACCACCGCGTCAATAATTTCGTCAATAATTTCAAATGGTAAGAATTTAGCTTCTTATGACGGTCTGCCGAATGAAGTACTTCTGGGCATGGCTAGCCACATGAGTAGGAGTTCTCGACGTAACATAATTGCGCGCTAATCCCACGCCAGTCACCTTTTCCTAGTTTCTGCTGACCAGTCAAAAAAAGTCGGTGTTCCTCCTCTGTCCAAGGGACACCTAGAAAACCAAATCCAACATGGGTCAGACGTCGCACAATACTTCACCTAGTGCCCCTATTCAAAAAACTTTTGACCAAAGAGCAATTTCATTCGCAATCAAGCAGGTCATAGCATGTAGCAGTTACCAATAATTAGCCTTGCAGATTCAACGTGGATGGCATCTCAAAGAACGCTTAATTGATCGTAAAAAGACAGGAAATGGTTTGCAGCTGTTACTGCAAATACAAACACGATGTGTAAACAACATTCTTGCTTGACAAAAACGCGGTCAAGATGGAATATCTACGATCGACTTCCCCCCCAGGCCACTGATTCAGCAATCTAAATTGCTGCCTGACTCAGAATGAGATCGAGCTGCCGTCATAAAATCTAATGTAAAAACGGGCACGATTCCTTTACATCCATGAAAACACTAGAAAAGGATCTTTATAGACGTAAACGACATCTTCCTCTCTTAATTGAAGTACTCTGTCAGTGGATAAAAGGATATTAATGGATGATTACTGTTGTTTTTTATTGCACAGATGGAGTCTGGGGTTTATCTGATTTTGGCATCGTACTATTGCCAGACTTTTGAGTCATCTTGAAGGTGCTTGTATATATATAATTCAAGGCTATTTGTTCTCCGTTCAAGAGAGGGGGAAAAATAAAAAAGAGAGGAGAGAAGGTTTCATTGTCGAACGAGGGGAATTCAACATAGTATATGGATTATTATTGAGAAGAATATTATTAGAACCATCATCTTTTTTGGATTATGGGGAGATAATCACAAGTTAATCAAAAACTAAAATTGAAATTGAAAAGGGTACACGGACTAAGTTTTATTTAGACTTATTTTTGTGGCTTAACCATGGGCGATATAGTTTTTGGGCCCGTCACCTTGCAAAGGGTTGATCTACGAGCATCGATATTGGATACGATAGTTTGATGCATGCTAATTACTCCGTTACTGATCCGCTTACGCAATGGAAGCATGGATTTTTTTATTTTATTTTTCCTAATTCTCACAGGGCATGCATTGTCATTTCGTGATTATAATTCCAGCGAATTGAATTTTGAAGGAGTTGATATTTGTAGACTTTGGGTGCGAAAGAAGAATTCTCGCGTGAGGTTTAAAGGATCGCAGATTCAACTTTTGCAGTTTAAGCGGTTTAATAGAGCTTCCGAGTTCACTCGAGAGTCGTGGACATCAGGGGTTCTAGAAGAGGTTGCACATCAAGATAATAAAAGTTGGTAGCTCGATGAAAAGATAAATTTGATAAAAAAATTAAAAAAAAAAATCGATAAGTAATCAAAGTCGAGAATTAGTATCCCGTAACTATTTTGTAACCTAATTCGACAAAAGTTGGTTAGTCGTTCGAATTTAGGCTATCGAGTTAAATTGGTAAAAGTTGATAAGTGAGCACAAGAATTGATGATTGCATTCTAAGATGAGATTTCATACCTCATCATTACCTCCTCCTCCTTCTTCTTCTTCTTTTTCAATTCATCTTTATCCTTATCCTTGTTTAGGAGGGAGGACAACTAAGAATCAACATCTTGATCTTCCCAAAGTTATTAACTATTTCAAAAACGAGTTTTTTGTTTTTAATAAAACTGGTGTGAAATGCAAGGAAGGGGGTTTTACCAAAAAGTCTTGTGGGGGGAATTAAAAGGCCCGAACGCCACGCTTAGATAAGACTTGATGTCATCTTCTTTCTGGAAATTCTTATGGAAATCGCTTGGAAAAAGAGACAGTTGGCAATTGGCAAGCATGCACGCCTCAGCTGGACCACGACATTTATTTGCGGCCAGTCGTCTCCTTTATACATTGATTGATGAAATTTATTTTCCATTTTTTTTTTTTTTTTGGGCGTATGCAATTCGTGTTTAGAATTTGACTATTATAGAAACATGGAACGCATCTGTAAACACGTGGATCGCCAGGGTCAATGCTGCTTTTATTATTTTATTTTTAAAAGAAGGAGAATATGAACGAACGGAGCCCCTTAAAAATGGATTGTTTTGTGGCGTTTACTGTCATAACTAGGTCAAGGAAAAGAAATTAAGGAAGCGGAACCGGCCAAACAAAAATATATTTCGTGATGGCTATCCCCATTTTCTGCCATCGAAAGAGGAAAAAGAAAGGCGGCCCATGGTGCAAAAAACAGTCATTTTCTTATAATATTTTACTTATATAACGTGTCATACATACATACCCACACATACATATCTATATGGGTAGTGGATATAATCTTCTGCCCCATTTTTTTTTTTTTTTTGGGGGGGGTATTGTTGAGAAGACCCTGTAAATGGTCAACGATGATGCACTAACGAGTTACAGCAAAGGCAACCGTCAGATTCGGGGGACAGCTACGATCGGAATAGTAAAGATTCTACACGCAACGCCGGGCATCTCCAGAAGGGGTCAACGTCTCCACACCGTTTTGGATTCGACGCCAAAAAAGGGTCCGTTCATTCTCCCCTTCTTTCCTCTTCCTTCCTTGTTCTCTTCTTGTCTTAATGATAAAACCCAATGGATGTGAACGCAGGAGTCGTTCATGACCATGGGAGAGCATCACCTACTTGTCATCAACTCCTCATCCCCCATCCTCACTTCACATCCAATTTGGGAAAGAGAAGATTTCACTCATTTTCCAAAATGATGCCCAAAGAGATAAAAACCATTGGGATTCGCCCCAGTAGCCACCCTTCCAACATGGAAGGGGGAGGTGAGAGGTTTAAATCCCCACCTTCTCAGGGGGGATGGGGTGGGGACGAGTAAGTTTCAGGAGTGGGTTTCAACTCCCACGCCCTGCAAGAGAGGCAAGGCAAAAAGTGAGTGTAGAGTATGTATAGAGTAGAACTGACCAAAAAAAAAAAAATCTTGAAAAAAATGTATTATTATTAGGAATAAGAACTTGAAGTATTTTAATTATCTCAAATAAAGGACCAAAATAAATATTGTTTCAAATAGGGAAAATTCCAAATAAGCACCCGACGTGAATCAGTTTTCTCAAATAGGGATTCGAAATGAACTTTGTGTCAGATAAAGACCTAAAGTGGATTCATTGTCTCAAATAAGGACCCGAAGTGGTTGAATCAATTCTAAATAAGAACCTGAGCCTGCTGGTAGCCAAATATTTGCCAGCTATCAAGCATGCAACATTTCCGACGACCAGAGTTCAGGCAATTTTGTCCAAAAGAAAAAATCTAGGGAAAATTAACAAATCTTAAAATAAAAACAAAAAACCCTAGGTTTTCTATGGTCTCCCCATTCCTTCTACCCATCCTCCGCAAAGTCAAATACCCAAATTCTCTGCCGGTTGAGGCACGAATTCAAAAACAACAAGAAAACCATATGCTTCTTTCTTTATTTGTGGAGACCCAAATTCTCCGCTAGTCGAGCAAGGCAAGGAGTAACAAGAATCGAGTCACGACAACGACCAAATAGCGATTTGGTTGAGGAGCAACAGAGGAGAAGAAAGAAGAAAACGTAAACATCTAAAAGAATAACCTAAACTTAATTAATTTAGAATTTTCCCTGATTTTCCAATCACAAATTCCTAACAAAATTGCCCCTATTTTAATCACCAGAAAATGTCTGTTGGCGAGCTAAGGTCCTCAATAGAGATTAACTTGATCACTCCAGGTCCTTATTTGACACAAAATTCACTTCGAGTCCTTATATGAAACAATGTTCACTTCGGATCCTTATTTGACATAATGTTCACTTTGGGTTCATATTTGAGAAAATAGATTCACTTTAGGTCCTTATTTGGAATTTTCCCTTTCAAATATGAATATGAAGTGGCTAAATTATCTCAAATAAGGATCTCAAGTATAACTTATTTCAAATAAGAGATTGAAGTGATTATCTTAATTTCAAAAAAGGCATAACATGTTTAGCCAAAGGGCATTTTCATCTTTTAATTTTTCTTTTATTTCCTATTTCTTTTTTGTTTTCCCCTTAGCTTGCTAAGGCGGAGGTCACCGGACTTAAGCTTGGGTTGCCCTCACCGAATCTGGTGAGGGTCACCCCCGCTAGTATCAGGCACTTGATGTTGGCGAGGGTGGCCCTCGCCCAAGGTTGGCAACCTTCGTCAGCCATCGACAAGATGTGGTGATGGTTAGGGGAGGGAAAAGGAAAAAAAGGAAAAAAGGAAAAATGAAAGAAATTTTTTAAAAAAATGCGGTTACAAATTCCTTAAAAAATGCGGTTACAAATTCTTTTTACTAAAATATCCATTTTTCCACGGTCAAAATAGTCACCGACCGTCCAAAGACTTTTATTTGAGACGATTTGGCATTTTCAATTCCTTATTCGATACGATTTGGCTACTTCATATATTTTTTAAAAATAATGTTCATTTCGAACTTTTATTTGAAAAAATTGCAAATCATCACAAAGCCTAGCAAGCAACAAAACAAAACGAGTTCCAAAGATGAAGAGAAATCATTGGAGCTTGATGGGGGTGGGTGACACACATTCATGGGAGCATATACGTGACTACACTACTTCGAATAAAAATTAGCAACCCGTCGCCAAATCTCACACCGTCAGTGAGGAGCACGGCTTGAGACCTCTCTCTCTCTCTCTCTCTCTAGCTTCCTTAGCACTCAACAAGCACTTCTAAAGACTCAATTGAAACTTAATCATCGTGTGTTCACTCAAAACTAAAACTAAGCTGAGCTAATTGGGTAGCCCAGAAGATTTTTAATCCATGTGTTGGAAATCAAATCTCCACATTGGAGATCGGATACAAAGATATAATCCACGAATGAAGAACAACACCCAAATTCCACCACATGCATATATATTGACTTTCTGAAAAGGGGCAATTGTTATTAATACCCACCGAGCCAAAAGAAAAAAGGAAACCAAATGGGGTTCGATCGCCCATCATGGGGCAGAGGGCAAATAAAGGCCCGCAAGAGCAACGGGAGAGTGACGTCACGGTGACGGGTGGGTGACGGCCACGGACGAGAATGCACCGGGCCCCACCCACGAACTTCCTTGTGCGTCGGACCAACCGACCCGCTTCAGCCCAAAGCATCTCTCTCTCTGCTTTCTTTTCCATCTCTCCTTCGGCCGTTTTCCCATTACTTGCCCGCTCTCCTTTCTTCCCCTTCGCTTTCCTTCCAGATGGCCCCCTTATAAATAAAGGCTTTCGAAGTTTCACAGCTTCTCACGAGTCACGCCCACCCGACACAGAGGAATTTGGCAAAGTGGAATTGTTTTTTTTTTTTGGGTTTTATGAGAGCGAGGTGTGATGGGCGGCTACTGCTGATGGTCCTGTTTCTCGGCGTCACCCACAGGCTTCTTCTACTGTTCCATCGTCGTCTCCCTAACCCCGGCCCTGCCCTCATCAGGAGCGCCATGTCCCAGCCCGATTTCAGCACCCCCCGCACCGTGGTCAAGCGGGTCCTGGCCAAGCAGCAGCACGAGGGCCAGGGCGCCGTCGTCCGCAGAAGCATTGGCAGGTCTTTGACTTTTCCTCTCCTCCTCCTCCTCCTCTGTTCCTCCTCCCCGCATTTGATCCGGTTCTTGGTGGGGTTCACGGGGCGGTTTTCTTTTCTTCCCTTGTCCTTCTCTTTCGTTCGCGAGATCCGAACGGTTGTAAACTCTGTTGGGTGGTTTGGGTTTTCAGGAATGAATTGAGGAGCTTGGACCCCTTTCTCATGCTCGATGAGTTCTCAGGTTTGTTACCCAAAGACGCCCTTTCTTTCTCGTTTCTTATTTTTATTTTCTTTTATTGGTGATGACCAGTGTTCTCCAATTAATTCGGGTTGGCTTGTCGAATTTTGCAGTGTCTCCTCCGGCTGGATTTCCTGACCATCCTCACAGAGGTTCGCACCTTTTTCGTTCGTTTTGTTACTACTCCCTTGGATCGATACGAGAATGTTCAATGTTGTTGACCCGGTTCTTGCTGTTATCCCATCTCTACAGGGTTCGAAACTGTCACTTACATGCTCCAGGTGAGTCCGTCTATTTGAGTGCAGATTATCTGACGAGATGGGTCGAATTTCGCGACGCAAAGAGTGCTGAATCTTTTTTTTTTTTTTCTCTCTTTTGGGTGTTCAGGGTGCCTTCACCCATCAAGATTTCGCTGGGAACAGGGGAACCATACGAACCGGCGATGTGCAGGTCAACGAACTTCTCTGTGTCTCTCTCCCTCTTGTTCTTTTGCTTTTGTCATCGTTTCCTTTGTTAATCCCACCAAGCTGGTCCCATGAAATGAAGGGGATTGAGAATCTGATTTTTTTTCCACCTTTCTGCAGTGGATGACGGCAGGAAGAGGAATCATCCACTCGGAGATGCCGGCGGGAGAAGGAGTGAACAAGGGGCTCCAGCTCTGGATAAATCTCTCCTCCAGAGACAAAATGTATGAGCATCCATCACTCTTCTCCAACTTCTCTTCACTCCCAATGACAACTACCAAAACGTGTGTTTATGTGTGTCTATATTTTCCTTAAAACTTTGAAGAGGGACTCACCATATAGATCGCTCATTCGACTTATCGCCCAAATTTACATGGTGATGCTGTAAAGTTGGGGCATATATCTTCGGACGAACAACTTTAGAAAACCTTATTTCTTGCTCTGAAAAAGAGAAGAAAGAAGGAAAGAAAAAGAGTGAAATTATCTCCTCTTTTAATTTGGAAGTTGGGGTTTAGTTCTTGAATATATGAAGACAGTGGGAAGGAGTTACTAGTTCATGTGTTGGTAGGTTGGATTCCAGTATATCCTATGGTAGCGGCTGTTGCCCGCTCCTGTAGATGTTCACGTTTAGTCTCTGCTACACTGGAAAAACAACGACTTCTCTCTTGTCTTTTGTTGGCTGGTTAGTGAAACTATACAAGTGAGACGATGACTTTGGCATTAAACCTTTTTCTTGTTGTCTATATTTTTGTTCGACTGCAGGATTGAGCCACGGTATCAGGAATTGCTTAGTGAGGACATAGGCACAGCAGAGGATGATGGGGTCGAAGTCCGGGTGATCGCAGGAGAAGCGATGGGAGTGAGGTCTCCGGTCTACACAAGAACTCCAACTATGTACCTTGATTTTACTCTCAAGCCAGGAGCAAGATTGAACCAAAGCATTCACGAGTCATGGACCGCTTTTGTGTACGTCATAGAAGGAGAAGGTGTTTTTGGCTCCGCGGATTCGACTCCTGTGCCAGCGCACAACTTGCTGGTTCTAGGTCCAGGGGATGGGGTGAGCGTGTGGAACGAGTCTTCGAAGCCGTTGAGGTTCGTGCTGATAGGCGGGCAGCCGCTGAATGAGCCGGTGGCGCAACACGGGCCTTTTGTGATGAACACGCCCGCTCAAATTGATCAAGCCATTGAAGACTATCAATATGGCAAGAACGGGTTTGAAATGGCCAGGTACTGGAGGTCTCGATCCGTGGGTTGAAAAAGTCCCAAAATCACGCTAGGCAAAACAAAATAAGGAGGAAATAAAAACAGCACTCTCTCTCTCTCTCTCCCCTTCTTCTCTGAAAGTGTCACTGTCTGTGCCCACAAAGAGCGGGAGTTGAAAAGAAAGATGTGTTGCCGATTGAAGCAAAAGGCTTCTAGAAGATTTAAAGTGCAGGTGATACAGCAAATCTAGTGATCATTTGAGTCATGATGATCAAAGCTCATTTTGGTTAAATTACTTCTATTGCTTCCTACCACCAAGATATTTCTCTCTCTCTCTCTCTCTCCGCACGACACCTGATCCTTTTGGTGGTCAATTTGCAGTCACTAGTGCTTGACAATGTTTTCTTTTTGCCTCCCCTTGCGGCTACGCATATACTACTTTTCTTTGCTTTTCCCCCCTTTAGTGTTGCTGGTTGAGAAAATTGTTGTTGGTAGGGTTGGTTTTCCCCTTCTAGTGAGATTGGGTTAGTAATCATCAATACTCATATCAATCCCACAACCACAGTTGACCCTCCACCAAAAACTAAATTGCTCGAACCACTATAAATAAGGAAACAAAGTTGTTCGAATGACTTGGCAAGAACTGATGTTAACATCGGCTCGGGTATCAACAAATTTACGCTCATAATTCTGGTTAATGTTGATGTATAGTGGGGTCTGTCATTTTGGGAGGAAATTCAATACGGGCAGCCAATGGATCGCGTCGTGTGTACTTTCTCCTTTCGAAAAGTTTCCCAACAATCCACCAAACACAAACTATACCCCCATAGAAATGCCATGCGGTAGTTTCCCGTAACAAATCATGTGCCAATTCGTGCCATCGGCAAATTACTAGTCCTGTGATTCCAATATTTGCGCAAACGAAAAAGGAAAGAAGGAATCGGACATAAAAATATAACTTACATTTATCTTGCCTCTGCCATGAACAAAATATGCAAACCTCTCAGCCAAAATATGTAGACATAATTCCCAATCACACAAACGGAACCCAGGTCCACATAATTCTTTGCTATTACATATATCTAGAACTAAAAGAAATCGATAGGTTAATATTCTTGAATAAAATTTGCTATAACAGCATTTTAAAAACCCCTGATATGAATAAACAAGCAAAAACCAAACAAACAGACAGCTCAACCAATAGAATCGACAATGAAGTTTTCATCATCGGACTTGAAAGAATTACACCTCTACAGAATCACCTGGAACAGCAAGAAAAGCTCTGACTCCGCTTTGATCCATCGGCCCCATTACCAGCCAAGGTTACCCTGTTAACAGAGAGCTCCGCTTTATATGCATCTGAATTTAGAACCTTCCTGCTCACATTGTTATATATTTCTTTTATCACGATCTCGAAGGCTGTCTTCACATTTGTGGCATCCAAAGCGGAAGTCTCCATAAAGAACAACCCTTCTGATTCTGCTAAACTCTTCCCCTCCTCGACTGTCACATCCCTAATACTCTCCAGGTCACATTTGTTCCCAACAAGCATCCTTGCAACTGTTGTGTCTGAGTGAGCTGCAAATGGTTTCACTCCAGTTAAAACCCAGGGGAGACTTGCAAGCAAATACAAGAATTTCAAGATATGGCAACAGATAAAACCAAGAATTCAGGCCCAAAAAAAATAAAAAAGGCTCTAGCTACCAGTTCAAACAAAGATGATCATAGGACTACCGAAGTTGTCATTAATCTGCTAAACAAATTTTTGCTTACCCAAAGCATCTCGCAAATCACACCCCTGTCCCCCCGGGTGGCCTGAACCCTACTTGCCCAATTTTTTGGTTTACTTTTATTCAAAGTGATGCACTAAGAAGATTAGTAAATAACCAACTCAAAGTAGACTTTATTTGGTAACTTTGAAAGAGGGGGTGACTGGTATATCTATTCTATCATTCATTGCCAATTGTCATAATAAGGGAGAAGCAGAAACAACACAGTTCTGGCCGATGCAAATTTGGAGTGAAGTGTATGTTTTGCTGTCCTAGAATTCAAGTGGTTTAGCAACAAGGGAGGCCTAAAACGGTCGACAAACATCATGGCAAAAAAGACAACTGCGACATTCGTGTATGGGAACTTCGAATCACTCCTTTGAACTTGTTAACTACTTTCTACATTGCATGCGCTACACTTTAGCATGAAACTGCCTGGCAGATCGAAACGGCTCTCTCCCTATCCGTCTCTCTCTCTTCAACTGCTTCGCAGTTTCTTTCACAATGATGACGCTGCCCTACCTGCCTTGACATCGACTGCAATCACCCTTCATTTAGTTCAATCATTGACTTCTCTGGACTTCTCTTCGATTCTAATCGATGTGACCCATAACAGCCGCTAAATGGCATTTTCCTTCTGCCGTAGCTGAACGCATACTATGTGCTTCTCGAATTTGTAACTAGACATCCGTTCGGGCAGATTTCTTTGGCTTCCTAGGACACCATTAGCTAAAGTGTCCATATAAAAACAGAGCGAGCAGGGGAAATTTGCGAAAATAACGGCGATTGAGGGACTCAATTAGCTTCTTGTTTGCTTTTAGACAATGTTGGATTGGTGTGAGGGGCATGTACCTAAGCGGCGGGCGTGCTAATTCCCCAAAAGCATATAGTCAATTCTCAGTCGGGTGCCAAAAGAGTGAGCTCAAGGCAGGCAGGATTAGATTTGCGCGATCTCTCAAGGCGAAAACCCACAGATCTACACTAAATATCCACCGCCGCAAACATGGAAAGCGCAAATGACGAAGCGAGGACGGCATTGGGGGGAACGGGGGAAGCAAAGAAAGGAAGAAGAGGAGTACTGACTCTTGAGCTCGTCGAGCCAGCGGGAGACGCTGTCGAAGGTGGAGCGGCGGGTGATGTCGTAGACGACGAGGGCGCCGACGGCACCGCGGTAGTAGGCGGAGGTGACGGCGCGGAAGCGTTCCTGGCCGGCGGTGTCCCAAATCTGGGCCTTGACCTCCTTGCCGTCGATGTCCATGGACTGGGTCTGGAACTCCACCCCGATGGTGGCCTTGGAGTGGGGGTTGAACTCGTTCCGGGCGTACCGGGACAGCAGGTTCGACTTCCCCACCGCCGAGTCCCCGATGATGACGATCTTGAACAGGTACTCCTCCCCTCCCTCCTCGTCCGACGACGACATCTCTCTCTCTCTCCCTCTGCTTTCTCGCTCTTCTGTCTCTCGCTTCTTCTGCAGGTTCCTTCAGAGGTCGATCCAATGCAGCGGATGCTTGGAATGCGGAGGAGATTGAAGGAGAAGAGGAGGAGGAGGAAAGAGAAAAGACGTGGGAAAGTGGCCTGACCACCGACTGTGCTCGTGCGAGAAAAGAGAGAGAGATGGTGTGCGGCTACTACTAGCTTTGCTGGGATGGCATGGCATGGGGGATGGGGATGGTACAGACCTTAGCTGGCAAATCATGCCTTCCCCATCGCCATCCACGTCCCACTACTCCTCCTACCCTTCGGATCCCATAAATACGAAATACGCCCACCCCCCGCCGAGATCCATGAAATTTTGCGAAATTTGCTCTCCCCCCAAAAAAGTACTTTTATACTGTAATAGAATCTCACTTTTACCAAGTACCATCGTACATTCCCAAATTTACTCTCTCTCTCTCTCTCTCTCTCCGTCCGCCAAAGTAGACGGACACTATCTAAACTGGATGTCATGTTACGTGACTAATGATGCATATGGTTTGATTATAAACGGGGTCGAGGGATACCGACCCGCCCTGCCCCATGCCTTTGTCGAATGACCTGCCGAGTAATTTTCATGGAGGAAACTTGGGCCCCCACTTTTAGGGCGGTCCCCGATGCCCGTGCCCAGTCCTTAGATGAAACGAAATGCACGTTTTACTTGGGGGGGTTAACGTAATGTTCTCTTTATTTGGTTCACTTTTACTTTTTATGGTCCGGTCAAAAGACGGGGCTGCCACGACGCACGACTGATTACACATGGACAGAAGCATCTTTGCCTTTTGCCTAATTGACCGCGGTCTCTCCTCTTCCTCCCATCATTTGTCTCTTGTCCCCTAATTAATCTTTTCCCCTTTTGTTTGAATTAGTACCCTGAAAAGCCGAACCCCCAAAAGTTAAATATATGACAAATTTACAATTTAGTAGTTTTTGTTTAATTCTATCGTCAAATTACCCAATTAAATGACATCCCACAACTAATTGATTGACTAATTTTGGGCTTTATCCTCTTTTACCAATTTTTTGATTTTTCAAGATAATAATCAAATTTAACAGAAACTAACAAATAAAATTTTTACCACTTCACAACTGCCGTCTCCATTGAGAGAGGCGGGCAAAGAGAGAGCGAGAGAGAGAGAGATAGCATTTAATTGATCTAAAGAGATAAGCGCAATAATTTGTGAGACATTTGGCCCCACTTGTAACATGTGTAGCAACCTCAGTGTCATTTTAATGTCTTGTGTTGGCACAACAAGTACAATTAATATTTTCTCGGTATTAAGTCATGAAAAGCGAGATATTGAAAGCATTTTACTTCCCCCACATCCCTCGTGTTAGGATTAGCGTTTCAATGCATGCCCTCTTCAAAGCTACGCGATCAAAAATCACGTTCACCAATTATAGCTTGTATCTTATAAAAAAAAGAAGAAAAAACTGTTCCTATTTTTATGTACTTCGTCGCAAGTGGAAGTTGGGTCCGGCCCACCAAGTAAGGACCGGGGTCGGGTCGGACGGGCTAATCGGGCCACCGTCCCCGTTTAGTTACGGTTAGCGCCACTTCTCTGCTCTCTCGCAGCTCAGCAAATCCCCAAAAACCCCGCCGAGACGACGCCTAAAACCCTAGTAACTTCCCCAACCTCCCATCTCTCGTCGCCGCAGCTCGTCCGATCGTCCCCGGCCGGCCCCCCATGTCGCCGAGCTTCGTGTTCGAACCCCCCAGCGACGAAGATCGTCCGGAGGACCCGGAGGAGGAGGAGGACGAGGACGAGGAGGAGGGGCAGGAGCAGGAGGAGGAGGGCGGCGGAGGTGGAGGTGAGAAGAGGCAGTCCCCCTGGGACTTCGCCGCCTACTCGGAGTCCGTCGCCGAGGAGCACGCCCGTCACAGCACCACCTCCGTCGACCACAAGATCGCCAAGGTCCTCGCCAATCGCTCCCTCCCGGTCCTCCCCGACGACCTCAGTTCCGATTCCGAACCTGACATCCAGGTTGGCCAACTTTTCTAATCATCGTCCCCTTTTTATACCGTCAAAACTCTCTCTCTCTCTTTCTCTATCCCCATCACTTATGGTCCTGTTCCGTCATCCATTGGTAGGAAGATTACAGGCCGGACGATGACGGCGACGGCGGCAGCAATGCTGTCGAAACCAAGCCCTTCTTCGACAAGGCTGAAGGAACCTCCTTTCACGCCAATTCCTTCATGGAGCTCAATCTCTCCCGCCCCCTTCTCAGGGCTTGCGAGGCTTTAGGGTACACCAAGCCCACTCCTATTCAGGTCCCTTCCATAAACTTACTTATCGTTTGCGCGCCCGTGATTGTCGCCATGTTTAGATTGCACTAGTTGGCAAACGCGACTTCTTTTCACGTCTGTATGTTGGGGCCCCTTCAATTTGCAGGCCGCGTGCATTCCCTTAGCACTGACTGGCCGTGATATTTGTGCGAGCGCCATCACTGGTTCTGGGAAGGTATTGACAAACCTCTTTAGTGTTTGTGTACACGAGTTTTTAATACTTGGAACACGACTACGTTTGTGCGGTGGGGGTTAGTATTTCGATTTCAATGTTGGTTTGTGCAGACGGCTGCATTCGCTTTGCCTGCTTTGGAGAGGTTGCTGTTCCGACCCAAGAGAGTGAAAGCCATAAGGGTTCTTATACTTACTCCTACCAGGGAGTTGGCAGTTCAGTAAGTTACCGATACCTTTTTCTCGTGTCCACCTATAACTTATGTGCCCATAACGGTTCATAGAAAACTTATTGGAACTTCATCTTATCACGGCTTGGGAAATCAATTTCTTCTGCTCACTTTGTATTTCAATGGCCGACCTCTGTAGTTCCTCTTTTCAGTAAGGAAAGTGAGTTAAACAGAATAACGAAAGGTTAATATCATATGGAACACTAATATTACCACTAAACACAGAGAAGTTGCCATGCCTCTCATTCCTGTCAAATACTCCTGAAGCTGCCCTAGCATGTTGAGAGAGATTTTACAAAGCAGGAATTCCCATTGTGCATGATTACATGTTCCACTTGTTGGCATGTCTTACTGACGGAGTTTGTTCATGGGCCTAACCTAGTAGTGTCATTTATATTTTTTATTTTTTAATCTTTTGTAAGAGAAGCATTGAGAATTTTTATCTATGCTTCTTAGTAGAATTTTGGATCAGAGAATTGGTAAGAAGCTTTTTAATTTCAAATTCTTTTGGTCCAAGAAGTCAGTCTCAAAATGAAGCTGTTAATTTCTCCTGAATGGTTCTTTTGTTTGGTGATTGATGTTAAAACTGATTACTTGTCCTCGTTTCTCTATTACCTAAAATTTTATTCCAGTGATGCTAGGCCGCTAACATCTGATGTGTCTGGTTCAATTCGTTTACTTACATTTTTGCAGGGTTCATAGCATGATAGAAAAAATTGCTCAATTTACTGATATCAGATGTTGCCTTATTGTTGGTGGGCTATCTACAAAGGTTGATTTCATTTTCTGTCCTTACTATTTATGCTTTGAAGTTTTTGTTTTTCCTTTTCTGCAAAACATTGAAGCACATCTTGACATGCAAGCTCTGACATGTCAAAGAAGATTTTGGGTTAAAAAGTAGCATCTTTTCATGCATAGAATGGATATGACGTTGTGAGTTTCGTGACATTCGGAGTCATATCATGTCTTGGGACTGTGATTCTCAATCTGGAAGTTGAAATGTTAATTAAAATCAAGAATGGAGTAAAACTCCTCATAGGTAGACAGCATGTATAGATTGATGTGTGCAGTGCATCTACATTTTTTTTCAGTTGAAAGTAGTTCTTTTTCTGCTATTGCTTGTAAAAATGCTGATGAATTTTTGGTCGTAGTATGGAATTTCTGTCTGGGGAAACATTTAACAGTAATGCTTCTTCCATATAGGTTCAAGAAGTGGCCTTGAGATCAATGCCAGATATTGTTGTAGCAACTCCAGGGCGCATGATAGATCACTTGCGCAATTCTATGTCAGTGGACTTTGAAGATCTTGCAGTTCTTATTCTTGATGAGGCAGATCGTCTGCTGGAGCTTGGCTTTAGTGCTGAAATTCATGAGCTGGTATAATCTTTTACAATTACTCTTTCCCATGAGATCTCATTAGAATGGTTAGATTTTGCTGCAGGAAGCGGAACACATAAAGGCATATGATTATTGTATCGGCTCACTCTTTATGTTATTATGGCCATCCATTCAATGACTTTAGACCGACTCATGTCTGTGGATTTTTCAGGTCCGTCTATGTCCTAAAAGGAGGCAGACTATGTTATTTTCAGCTACAATGACTGAAGAAGTGGATGAGCTTATCCAGCTTTCTCTGGTCAAACCTTTGCGCCTTTCAGCTGACCCATCAGCAAAACGTCCTGCCACATTAACTGAGGAGTAAGTGGTATTTCAGTTATCTGTTGGTTAGTTTGGCTAATATAGATTAGCTAGTACCATTGTATTTCCCTTGCACGATAGCAGCTTCTTGTTCTGAAAAAAATTATTTGGACCACACATGAATCGTGCTATATTATGTTTCTTTTTTCTCCAGTTTTTTCGATCTTTGCTGGATTACTGATGGATTGGGGCACAGGGCTTAAGCTTCTTTAAATGCATTGACTTGCTTACTTTGTTTAGCTTCTTCCTAAGTACTTTATTTAGAATCTTAATTATCACTTACAGTGATGGCTTCAAGAATTTTGAAACTGTGCTGCATGTTATGGTCTATCCCGTAAGAGGACTAGGTTTTAACTTCTTTTGTTACTAGGTTTATTGCCATTCATGGGCTGATGTCGACAAAGTGAATAGAGACTCATGAATGGAAACTTGCCAATAGTGATTGCAATTTATCGGTCATATTACACTAAGATTTTATTGAAAAGCCCCAACCAAACATTTTCTCCTGCAAGCAATGTTGACTACACTAGATCCGACATGATATCCAAGTATCCAAGGTTTTTTAGCTGTCCATTATTGTTATTTGCTGGCGAGTCTTTCCCTTCTTTTTCCCCTTTATTTTCGTTTTAGGTGAGAACTCTTACAGGAGCATCTGAAGTTTGCCTTTTCATGTTTTCAGACCACCTTAGTACAATTTTTGTCGATCTTAAATTGGCACCATGCCATTTTTTTGCTGAATGAACTCATTCGCTGTTATAAGCTTATATATCACAATATTTCCCCTTATTTTACTTTTGTGTCAGTTTGAGTTTCTGGCACAATGTTGTGAGCAAAATGGATTTTCTGGTAACCTCGCGCATACCTAGGGCAAAAAAAGACAAGGGCATAAAGCCCAACCTTGACGCATCTCTGTTGCTGTTGAAAGATGCTTTGTTATGCCTCCACGGGTCCTTAAAAAAGTCACCAACCCCATCAAACACGTTGTTTTTACTTTCTTATATGTAATACAAACTCCTTTCTTCTCTAAAAACCTCCAAAGCACTTCTCTAGGTAACTGTTGTAAGCTTTCTCCATATCGATGAAATCACATGGAAGTCTGGAAGTCCTTTCTTATATTTGTCCTTGTGCTAACTAGTAGACCATGCATAAAATCAAATTGCTTCTCGAAGAATCTTGGTCTCTTCATGAAGGAAGGTCTGGATAGCCATGGAACTCGAATGATTGTATATGTTAAAATTATTCACTAGGCTCTTGAACTGGGGGACCTTTAGCAATTTTTTGGTCAATGCTCAATTGGTCTTCCTACCCTTCCATTTTGTGAAACATGATCTTCAGTCAATGGTACTGTTCTGAATGCCCCCTCTTAATTGAATGAGCTTTAATCCGCTCTTTCTTGACTTTTTTCATATTTGCAGCTCTCCAGTTTCTTGTTGAATTGGCCTGTAAACCATGATATGTGTTTCTCTCCCCATAACCTTTGATGCTTCTCTAACTGTGCCTAAGATTATATGGACAGCAGGGGTTTCATTACGTGGAAATATAAACGTTATCCTTGATTATAAAGCAAGGGACATTCTGATCATCCCCATCAATCCTTTGTTCTCCATGGTTATAGCTTGATTTTGTGTTTTGTACTTAGTATTGGTGCTTTTATCTTATATAGGGTGGTCAGAATACGCCGGATGCGTGAGTCGAATCAGGACGCGGTTCTGCTGGCCTTGTGTTCGAAAACTTTCACCTCCAAAGTTATAATCTTCAGGTTACACTCTGAGATTGTACTTAGATAACAATGGCCTTTCCTGTTCTGTACTTCTCCTACATTTCAGTGGTTTTATGTTAATGCTTGTATGTATTTAAGGCTGCAGATCATAACGGTCTGTGATAGTCACATCACAATATCTTTGATAGATTGGTATAGAGATATGTTCTAGTATCATTCATAGGAGTTTAGGATATGTTCTATTAACCTGGAACTCGAAAAATGATTCTCTCTCTATTGCGTGGGCACACGCGTTGAATGGGGGTAAGGATGTACAAGGAGATTGAGTTGGCAAATTCGGTCTTGATACTGTTAGAGGTGATTGAACGTTTGATCAGTGTCTAATTCTGTGTACAAAATTGGGTGAAAAACATCAAATGTTACGCAGTCTATTACTGAACTTGTAAGGTAGCTTCTCTGCACTTTGTTATTGATTTTCTTGGGTGTGTTTCCTCATTTTCTATAGGTCACAGTCACTATTTCAATATAATTATTGTATTTCAATTTCAGTGGAACAAAGGACGCTGCACATAGGTTGAAGATCATATTTGGTTTAGCTGGTTATAAAGCTGCGGAACTTCATGGAAATCTGACTCAAGTGCAACGCCTTGATGTGAGTTGGTTATTACCCTAAAAATTTCATTCACATTCTGTGGAAAGCTCTTTGATATGGTTTAGTCAGAAAAGCTTGTCCTTTAATGTCATCAATCCTTACGTTTCCATGAACCTCATTTGTTAGAGCAAAGTATTGCATATAGATTGCTGTACTGAATTTTGTCCGTTCATTATCAGGATGTCTCAACTGACTTGCTCTCTCTCTCTCTCTCTCTCTCTCACATATGTAGGCATTAGAGCTATTCAGGAGGCAAGAAGTTGATTTTCTGATTGCAACGGATGTAGCTGCCCGTGTAAGTATTCCTACAGGGTTGCCTTATGAGGGTCTCCTTAAAAAAGTCATGCGCATGCATTCATGTAAATCATTCCTCTCTAGCCTAATAATTAGAATAAATTTATGCTTAGGATTCATCAATCGTATATTTTAATGAGGTTTTAGTTTTGAGGTCCCTTCATCTGACCTCTACAACATGTTCTCCTATACTAGGAGTAATTATTTGGTATGATGTTATGTACTGGGCAATCATGCAGGGACTTGATATAATTGGTGTCCAGACGGTTATAAACTATGCTTGTCCCCGTGATCTTACCAGGTAATGACCAAGTCTGTAAATTTGCATATGTACAAATATCTCTCTTCTATCTCTGCTGCATTCTTCCTTGATGAAACTGCTCTTAAGACTATATCCTTTATATTCTCAGTTATGTTCATCGGGTCGGTCGAACAGCCAGAGCGGGTAGGGAAGGATGTGCTGTCACTTTTGTTACTGACAATGACCGGTCCTTACTGAAAGCAATTGTGAGCATCATACTTCCTTCTTGATGGTGGTTTCATGAGCTTTACAGATTGGTTGTCATTGGTAACCAGCCATTTTGTCACCTGTAGAGTTGGTGATTAATTGCTTGAGATTTATCAATGATCTTGAACGGGGCAAAGAAAGAAATAAAAAGTTCTAAAGAACTAATGAATGGTCCATTCAGATTGCATTGACTGCAGATATTTTTAGTACTTGATAAATATTCTTTGTTCTGTAAGTATGAGTTTTGACCTTGACAGAGCAAAGAAACTTTTACACTCTGGTCCATTAATTGCATGGGATGTTACCAATGTAGTCTATTAATCAAATAAGCTGGAAATGCCCAAGGTATTATATTATTATCAAGACGGGTGAAAAGATTTGTCCATGCCCTTTTTTTGTGCTCAAAGCCCATGGCCCACATTAGAGTCATCAATTCTAGTACTTCGACTTATTATAGGATTTAACAAGATTTGATTTCAGCCTTTTTAATGAGTCTTCTGCCCTAATAGTACTTGGAAAATTGGATTAGAGTTGTTAAAAGAGCAGTGATGTCATCGTAACAAATGCAATTTCTCATTTGCTGAATATAGTCTTTGACATATTTTTGCCCTTTTATGAAAGAAAAATGAGTTTATCTACTGATCTGTTGCTCAATGGGTAGTGGTCTCATTTTGTTTTGTTTTTATTGTGATTTTTTTCCTCTTGTTTGTCTGCAAGCTAGTATTTTCCGGTTATGATTTATCGCATGTGAATTTGTCAGGTGCAGAACTGCAAAACCTAAATAAAAATGGTCGATGAAATTGTGAAAATATACTGGTCGTTTGGAGAATTGACTAATCTCAAGTTCATCTTTCTATTTTAATAGGCTAAGAGAGCTGGCTCCAAGCTGAAGAGCCGAATAGTTGCAGAGCAATCAATAATTAAATGGTCTAAGCTCATTGAGGGGATGGAACGTCAGGTAGCTGCCATTTTAAGAGAAGAGAGGTATGAACTGTATGTCAACTCTGACATATTAGTGTCTCTAGTGGAATTGCTGATATAACGTATGTGCAGGGAAGAAAGGGCCTTGAGAAAAGCTGAAATGGTGGCCACCAAGGTAAATAATCACTCTCCGCATGTGTCTGGTACCTCTTTTTTCTGAATTATTCAACTGTGATTGCCCAAAAAAAATGGATCAAGGGATGTTGGGATATCCTAGCAACTATACCTTCTGTTTGTGGATCGTTTTGAACTTCTATATGTTGGATCTTCCATTGAACGAATCAGTTTAATGGGGGGTTCTGTGTTGTTGCTGAACCATGTTTTCATGTGAACTTAAAATGGAATCACATTTTGCTGGGGCTACACATCTGGTTGGTAATGTTATATAGCTTTTTATTATTCCATGCAGGCGGAGAATTTGATTGCTTATAAAGATGATATATTCTCACGTCCTAAAAGAACATGGTTTGTGACGGAAAAGGAGAAGAAACTTGAAGCAAAGGCAGCTAAGGTTATATATTTATCTGACCTGCTTGTTAAGTTTTTCTCATTTGTACATGTTGTCCATGAACATGATAGCATCCAATAAGTGAATTCATTTTTTCAGTTAATTACTATTAAATGATTGGATGCAATTGTACTGCAAAATTGATGAGCTGATTACTTGAGGAGATGGGATGAGAGAAATTGCTGACCTAATCTATTGCTGTATGAACAAACTTGATGCTGTTGTGCACAGAGAGACAAGTTTCTTGTGGTATTTGACAAAATTAACTTGGAAAGGTCAAAATAGTTTCCCAGATTGATCTGAAGTTAAAAGTTCATCACTTTGTTCTTTTATTTTTAACTGAATTCTCACCTCTTGGTCAACCTTCTCAGAATTTAGTGAAGCATGTTATAATGCTTCTCTTGATGGTGATTGAATGGTCAACTTCATGGCATATAGGATGTATTGATTAAGAGTGGCAGAGGAGGCAGTGTAATGGTCATTTTAAAAGTTGCTGCTATTGTTTGTCCTTTTGGCAGCAATGATACTATTTAATGAAGAAAGATAACCTATATGTTTCTTGGTGAGACGTGAGTAAGTGATTTAGCCACTTGCTCCTTTGTCTATGAAGTGTTTTGTCTGTATTAAACAATTTCTGTATTTTAGATTGGTTCATTTCCTCTTATCTCTTGCATAGTGAGCAAGTATTAGCATGACTTTTTTTGGACAATCTGTACTACTTTAGACAGGTATCACATCCCTCTGATGCCTCGCTGAAGTGACTGAGAACTATCTTCATTGCCTGCTCTCCAACAATTATATGCCACTTCTCCTTAGACTATTTAAATATTCAAGTCCATCTGGGGTAGCTATATACAGTTTTCCTCACAGATCGCCTCTACTGACATCTTATGTCAGAAGTATTATTTCTGTTGATTGGTATCCAGCCAGCTGTACTAACCAGGGAGCAATTATTCTTTTACCCAAATGTTAGAAGGTTTTCTGTCAGATTGAATACTGGCACTATTTATTATCTATGCTCGTATTCTTCTATTTGATTCATGTTAAGTTTTCGATACTTGAATTTCTTTTGGTCTATCATCGATTTACAGTGTTGACATTCTTATAATGGATTTTATACTTTTAATTCACCTTAAAGTTGATCTTCTGGCATGTTGAAACTGATATGGTAGGCCTCTTCGGAGAAAGGAAAGAGTTCTGCAGATGCGGTAATCAGTGCCCAACAAGCTGAAGACCTTAAAATGAAAGAGAAAAGAAAGCGAGAACGCGAGGTACGCGCTAATTTTTTCCTCATTTCACGTTAGGATAAGTTTGCTGATTTGTGCTTTGTGTGAGCCTTTTTTCTAATCTTCGAACAGAAAAATCTACCTCGTAAAAAGCGTCGAAGATTGGAGGCAGCTAGAGAGATGTTGGAGGATGAGAATCAGACTGACAAGGTGGAGGTACATCTCTTGTTATCTCTTCCCTGCTTGCAAAGTTTAGGTTCCAATTGGAATTTAATAGAGCTCACAAAGGCTCAGTTGTTTGGGCTCCCGACCAGCTTGTGCTTGAATTTATCAAATGATCATGACATGAAATTTCATTTGGTGCAATATTGTATTCTGCCGGTCAATACAGTCTAAACATGCAGAAGAGAACCAGAATGAATAGCCTCTGTTAATGTTTTTCATTGAGTATGAGCCTCCTGTTTGGGTAGTCCTGTATGAATATCTGTTGTAACTGTCACATGCTTGTGAAAGATGTTTGCATATGGGGACCCACACTGCAATGTTGTTCATTTATATCAATTTTATATTCTTATGCGCTACCATAAATGCAAGTGTTCTTTAAAACACTGACTTCTCTATAGGGTGATGGAAGTGGTAAAAAGGAGAAATCTGGATTATCGCTTGTCGAAGTGGCATACCGTCGGGCAAAAGCAGCAAAGTCAGTGAAGAAGGCTCTGGATGCTGGTAAGATTGTCAGAGAACCCAGCAAAAAGGCAAAACGAATTTCTGAAAGAACTCCATCAAGAGCAGAAGAGATGAAGGAACTTTTTCAGAGTGATATGAGTGAGCGAAAACTCAAAAAGAGAGGTGCTGTAGCTGGAAAGAAGAAGTCCAAATTTAAAAGCAAGTCAAGGTATGATAACTCCAGAGTTTACCCACCTTGATGTATAATCTAATTGAATAGGAAGCTAAGATTTTTTTGTAGGACTTCGGAAGTGCATTGTGATAAAGTTTTTGATAAGTCTAGTTTAGTGGAAACTTTCTTGTGGATGTTAATGCTTTGGTTGATGTTGTGTATGGTTTCACTTGGTTTTGAGCTCTTTTTGGAAGCTTTGCACCACCTCAGTGCCCTATAGTCATTTATTTTTTACCTATGAGTTGAGATTCAGTATAAAAGCATACTAGCATAACTAAATTCATGATAGGCTGGCCTTGTTATTTTTTTACGGTCTTTCTCCTACATATTCATTTTCATTGGCAATCTTATTTTGGGAGCTGTCTCCTTGGACAGCATGTGACAAGTTAATGTTGTGATACATGATTTTTCTCAGCTTCAACATGGCTGGCTCATATGTCCTTGAAGTTTGCTGCACATCTATGTAGTCACCAAATTGGAATGCCTGTCCCTTCTGTTATTTTCAATCTATGTTAGTGGATGTTGAGGATATGGTCTTACCTGGTCCAGTAAAGCACTGAAATAATTTAATCTTATTTTTCCCCGGGATGAGTGTATTCCTTTTCATCACTCATTGTACTCGATATCCTTTATTATTTTCCTTTATGCAATCGCAAATGTTTCCTGTGTGGCATAAGACTGAATCTCTAACAAATGTTGGTTTAGCTACTTATGGTGTAGGTGATGTAGCAACATATGCACAGGTCCCATTTGATTTTGTAGATATCCGGTAGTTCATTCCCTACGTTTCTGTTTTACTTGTTAAATGGCATGACTATTCTCCTCCTGCTTTTTTTTTTTTTTTTTTCTTTTTTTGCAATAATGATTATGCTTTATATTGTTTTATCTGGACTTGGTTTGGTAGTGCAACTGTTTAAATTTGTTGACAAACCAAGAATCTTCTTTTGCCTTTTGGTGGTTAGAGTGGGCTTGAATGCTTAAAATTTGTGTTATCACCTCATATCCTAGTACTTTCATGTCTTTTGACTTTCCTAAAACTGCTGATGTGTAGATGATTTGTTTGCCATATTTCATTTATATGCTTAATTCCTTACATGTGCTTGTATGCTGTCACTTATGACCTTTACAAACTCTCTGGTGCTCTACTGCTTGGGAATTATTGGAGTTCAGATTTAAAAGGAGGAAAACTATATGCTAGTATTGGTGGAGTGTATGGACTATCACATTTAATGAGATATGGAGGAACTGTTGTGTGAATAATTGCTATCTGTGGAGCTTGAGAGCACCTGATATTTTAGAATGATTCCCGTTTTGTGGGTTTAACAGTAAATTAGAACCATGTTTAAGATTCAATCTTGAGTTTTCAATGGATGAAATCATTTCTTTTAGTAGAATTCTCACTCCGCCCCTTCTCCAGGTACAAGCGGAGGTAGCAGAGGAACCCAGCACCCTGAATGTTATAAGATAGCATTCTTTGTAACCTTTGAAGAGCACATTTGTGGTGGTAGCCCCTACGTGCTGCTTCTGGAAAGGATACCTGGGCAAATGACCAAAGATGTGTGAAGCATGAGCTAAGTCTTTTAACATCTTTAGAGCGCATGGAAATCATCACAGGCTACTATAGAGTGAATAGTTGAACTTGATGGTCCGCGGAGTCCGGTATTTTATCCAGCACTTTGCTTGGTTGGATTTTCTTTTTCCCCTGAAAAGAGCTGAGCTGACTTCATTATATTTGTGGAGGATGGCGTCAAGGCAGAGAAGAGTATTTACTTAGGTCAGGCATTGGGATGGCCATTTCACATGTGCTATACAACCGGATTTTTGCACCTTTCTTTTAATTGTAAACTGGTTTGGTTTTCTCCTTATTTATAATAAAATACAAGTGTATTCTTGTCTTCTATTGTTTTGACTGGTAATTTATGTTGCACAGCAGCACCATCTATTTAAGATATATGATATCTTCTACGTTAATAAAGTTGACAGTCAAACTGAGAATCCTTCCAATCACAGCAAGTTTACCATCGGTCAAGACCGATCCTTATTTTACGATGGTGCTATGCTGCGCTTCGGGATATGTTCGTCCTGTCCTTGACCAATTTTCGCTGTGTGTTGCGCCTGCTTAATATAATGACAAGCTTGTTTTAGCATATTGCCTTAAAAAACAATTGTCGTACTTCACTAGTCTCTTTGACCATCATTGAGAGCGTGAATGGGGCACCTTAATGTTTCTCTCAGATCACGAACATTCTACCCTAAACTGTTATTGAACGTCAAGTAATCAGAATCTTTCATTTTGCAGCTAAATGCAAATTGCGACTCGCTTTCTAATCATCATGTGCCTTCTCAAAACCGAAATCTTCCTATAGACTGGAAAGGGAGAGGATGGTTTAGAAAACTCTTTAGGTGGTTGTATTCAAAATTTGGTGTGCCGGATCAATGGACATGCTTGCAGTTCGGAGCGGATGAATTTTTGCTTGCATTGAGGCTAAGAGTTTCTTCAGCTCCTTTCGATTTTTGCTGGAGGATGAAAATCCAGATTAGTGCTTAACTTCTACTTCTACTCCTCGGTTTTTTGGGTTCACGATAGAATATTATGAAATCTTCAAGCGTCTAGCCAATCTCAAGCAGGCATGAACTGAAGCACATGGATTCATGCGTGTGGAATTAGCATTCAGCTGGGAAGGGTTAGTGCAATGATTCCAACCCAGACTTGCGAGAAGACCCCTTCATCACTAGAGCAACCTCTTGGGTTATTCCTTGTAGATTTATGACTCAAATTACACTGCAATGCATTCGATTTCTTGTCTACTTCTAGCTTGGTCTTGTAAAGCAATAAGAATTCTGCGCTTCTCAGCTCATTGGTTCTCCCATACATCCCTGTAACATCGTCATCCTACGTCAAATTCTAACAATCAGGCAAGGAAAGTTAATGTGATTTCAACACAGAAATACATTGTGACATCTATATATACCCTGCGACAAAACTTCACCGAATTTTATTTTAGGAAAAGGATGCTTTCACCGAAGGCCGAAGATGAAATAAACTCTATTTTACACGATCCGCTAGGAGAAGGAAATTAAAATAGATCAACTTAGTTTCCCAATCGACTACCTTTAAACACTCGAGCTGTAATTTATGTACATGTCTGAGCTCACTAAAATCTGCATTATTCTGCCTAACTGGACAGCATGACAAAAATTAGTTCTGCTAGGTTCCAGCAACACCGCCGCCTTTTGCTTTGAAACCTTGCATCATCATCTTCCATCTGCAAATGCTATGAGCTTGGCTTGCACCCGCATGTGCAGTTATCAAGATCATGGTGAAGCTTCTGAAGATGCAAACACCACGCCAAATTAGAGGAATATCAGAAACACAGAAGACTTGGAATAACCATAAGACGAGGTTTATCAGTACCCAGCCTTGAATACAGTATTATTTGAAAATGACTATTAAGTAGATTCATTTCACAATTCAGATTGACATAGAATTATTTTTTTGATTACCACTGGGTAAGAGTAGGCTACAGCCACCTACCTCATAACTTCAAGTAGGCATGTGAAACTGAATATAACACTTCTGATTTACTCACGAGTTACAACTTGTAATTGGAGACCAACTTAACTTTTTCTAATTATTATCCTCTTCCTTGTCTCTTATGCAAGCCTGTCCTAGTACGTCACTTAAATCTAAATTCTACGCAATTTATTTGCACAACATAGGAGAAATCCATTACAATAGAGTTCACTATGCGCAATTTAATAACTGGTGATGCAAAAGTAAAAGGTAGCCTTTTTGGTCTAAGTAGTAAACCGGCAGGCAGACTACTGGGCTTTGTTGATTATGAAGACCATCAAACAATCCTTGTCTGATCATAGTTAGAAGTAAACAGTTCCTCTCGCTCTAACAATTAAGAAGACATTTAACTTTGTAGTATGACAGTATCTCAACTTAGATTACATGGGGGCAAATTTCTTGACAAGAAACATCTATCCTTAATTCATTTTATCTTTATGATAAAAAAAAATTCATTTCATCTGGACTGTTAAGTCATATTTATGAGGAGTGAATATTTATTTCATCTGGTGGAGATTTTCCATGTAAGCGGGCAGATATGATGCATCCCCTTTCACTTAAACTTTGAATGACCTTTAACGGTCATTCCTGGGCATATTCACCAGTCAACAAAGAATGGATGAGATTCACACACCTGAACCTGATTCTGAAGGGTTTTGATATGCTGAACAGCCAAATCAAGCATGTCTGAATAGCTTGTTTGCTGCAGAGGGGTTCAAATGCAAACACAATTATGCTTTGTGAACTTTGATGAGCCAAATAACAAATAGCAGCATCATGCGGTATTAGGACTTAAAGAGATGATGAATCAAGTACAACTCCAAACATCAAGACATTAGCCAACATATTCCGGGCAGGAATCCAGATTGCATGCGTTTGCCTAATGTAGTTATGCCAAGCAACTCTTTCAGCAATTCATGCGTACCACACTGAAGTACATAGGTGCTTAAATTTAATGCATGACTGCATCAGAAATAAACTGATGATCACCTTATCCATGTTTGGGACAAGCTCCTGCAGTTTCTTTAGCCTCCCACTTATTCTTGTTCTTCTTTCCTGTCACATGCAGAGCCATGAATTGGCATAAGAAATACAATCAGCACAAAGAAATGATGTAGCAAAGATAATATTCACTACATCTGCAGCAATATGGCAAAACTATTAATTTGCATGTTGTCAAACTACTCTAACTGATGGCACACCATTGAAATCGTAGAAGTGTGAGAAGATTATAACACCGTAACATCAGTTTTCTCCATTGTGTGTAAGGAATCATTTCAATGACAGTCATTATCTTAAAACTGACTTTTTATTCTAACAACTAAAGCCTCATCTTTTCATCCTCAAAATGCAAATCCATCAAGTATAACCCTTAATTCTGACACAAATAATACGGAATGACATGAGCTTGGTGCCTTGTAGTGGAGACTAGATCTAGCTATAAAATAAATAGATATATTGAAAATCTAAAAACAATTGAATATTCTAGTTGCAAAAGTAGGTTAATATGTAGATGATAAAAGAGTTAGAAAGAAGAGATGTCAAAAGTCACAATGATCTCAACAACCAATATTCCTCTTTGTATTCCATTTCTTCTCCCAATCCGTTGCAACCTGTTCCCCTACTTCTACCAAACTTGTTCTATGGGTGCACGTCAGGTTCTTCCTCTTGATTCTTGTAGGCCAACAATTCTGGCCAGGTTAACTCACACTAGCATACACTTCCTCAAAGATGCAGAAGATTGGAAATATAAAGACACTAGAGCAAAGTGCTCGGTTTTGCCCATTAACTAGGCCTATGTTACAAAACGATTGAGATCCTAACAGCTTGACTACAATCCATTTTATGCTACTTGGTCTGGTTAATAGGGGCTACAACATAATGCCAAATCTCAATAGCACAGTCTTGCCATCCATGAACGTGGAACTTTACCTAAAACGATTGAAGATTTGAAGAAATAAAGATGGTTTCACTCGTTCATCTCAAACCAAAATCAGTTTCATAGGGATTGAGGGTGACTAATCCAAATAACCACTTCCAGGCTGCTACCAGTACTGATTCAGGAAGACCAGAGATGATATAATTTTGCAGTATTGGGGTTAGCTGACTCCACTTCAAGTGAAAAGCTTCTGTTGGTTGCATATGTGGTTTGTATGTCCTTCGGTGTTAGTTTTTAAAAGCCTGTTTGGTAATCATTTTGTTCTTGAGAACAATTTTTGCTTAGAAACAATTTTTTTCCAATTCTATTCCCTGGACGAGTTTCTGAGCATCTATATGCGTTTGGTAATTATATAAAAGTTCTATTCCAAAATAAAAAAAGAATGGGGATGCATTTGGTACGACTCTTAAAAATTTTTTGTGATGAAGAAAATCTTTTAATTTTTTAAAAGATTTCTTAGATTTTTTCTTTTCTTTTCTTTCTTCCTTCTTTTCTTCTTCCTCTTGAGGCTTGGCAATGGAAGGCGACTGGCCAAAGATGAATGCTGGCAACCTCGTTGTGACTAGGCGAGGCTCGAAATTGCCAAATCTAGGCGAGGTCAAGCCTCACCGAGGGTTGGTGAGGCTCCGGTGAGGTCGCTGACCATTGCCGGGCTTGGCGACCGACTAGAGGAGGAAGAAGAAAAAGACAGGAAAAAAAAAAAGGAAAAAGAAAAAAACTTGTTCTAGATTGTTCCTAGGAAAAAAGAAGTGACTTTTCTCTATTACTTGATTATGTTCTAAGTCTATTATCAGGAATAGAAAATTAACTAATGTTACCAAATGGATTTTTGTTCTTTTTTTGTTCTGGGAACAAAAGGACAGATATAGCAAAGAATTGGTCAATTACCAAATAAGCCCTAAATCACCATGCTACTAATCATCAAATAGGGGGGAAAAACTCCTCCTTCATAGCATAAATGAGAATTATACTAAGCCGTTGCAACAATATGTCCAACCTTGGGAGTAATTTCAACAAGTTTTGTGGCTTGATCATATAAAGTAGATCTTTCACTAATAGAGAAGGGCCTACAGATATACCATAAACAAAGCTGAATTTTAGTACATACTAAGTACTTGGTATATTACATATTTGCCAAAGGGAAGGATGTCTCTTACAGTCTACTTAGGAGAGGATAATATCTCTTATTATTGGAGAATTAACTACCATTATTCCAAGCCACATCTCAGATGCTATTTCAGACTAATGGAAGACCTTAGAATGCAAAGAATGCCTAATGCAGTCCTTACAATGATGTGGTGATAAAAGGCCTGGCTAATTTTAGTAAGGCTACTCACCCGTTCAGCGATACTTCGGGGGTGAGTTGCACAGCCACGCTTTGCACGAATTTTGCAGGGAACTGAGTCTTCAGGAATATGGAGGAGATTCTCTACAGTGGCCATCTCAAGAGTTGTCTGGGGCAAGCTAAACTGAATAAACATCAAATCAGGGAAACAAAATCAGATGAGCTAATAGGTCAATATTTCTGATGCAGATTTGCACGTATGTCATGATTAAAGCAACTAAACGTGTGTTTGAAAACTCATTTTCTGAAGATAAAACCCTCTGAAACTGGGTGAAGCAGTTGGGTTGCTCTAAGGTGCTGCATCTGGAAGTGTTTGCCAAACCCCTCATAAGGCTTTAAGCCCCCCAAAAAGATATACTAGGTCATGAACAAAATGAGTTAGGGAGGGAGATAAAGGAATCAAAATGCAAACCAAAATGATAAATGTTGCCACAAGAAAGTGTGAAGACTTGTTTGAGACATCTTTTTTCTTTTTTCTTTTTAAATGAGAAAATTTTTGCTTGAGACTTTATTCTCATTCAATGAATTGCTGGATATGGATGCATACGTAAAGGTGGAACAGGATGTAAACGAAGAAACAGAAAGTAATGAAAAATGAGTACCTGAGTTTCTAAGGGGTTAAAGCTGTACATATCTCCATCGACATTCTTGGCACGTTTTCCTGAGGGCGGAGAAAAAACGATGGAGTTACTGTTCTCCCAGTCTATGCCAAAGCTTGTAGTGGCATAGGAATGTGTAGTGCCTTGGTGGCCATTGTCTGGGCTTACACCTTCGGCGGCATTTTCACTTACTTCAGAAATATGAGAAAGTGACTCTTGTCTAGTGAAGCTCAATTGAGGCTTCAACCTGGAAAATCCATGACCACCATTAGAGCTTCCAGCCCCTTGGGTAAGTGAAAATCCTGCTGTTCAATATCATAAAGTTATTTAGTATAATATCAAAATCAGCAATAGCATAGCCAAGTCATAAATACCTATCATCAGAATAGTGGGAAGAGAAGTTCTCGGATGAACACATGATTCAGCCCAACTTTTACAAGAGCGAAATATACTCTTAACACAGCAAAGTAAGGATAAAAAATTGAAAAGAGCATGAAGACACACAAAAGCACACCAAATTATTCTGGTCCTAGAGGACCGGGGTAATTGTGAAAGTCATCTAGTACCAAATCACAGATAAGTATCTTGGACTGCCCTAAAATTAAATATAATCCCTTGGAAGCATATTGAGAAATATGTAAGCTTGAGAAATGAGGTGATGCTCTAGAAAACTGAACGGATAAATCAGTGTAAGGTAATCCAGGAGCAGAACATGGAGTGAACTAAGGTTTATTGACGAGACAATGAAGATACACGTTGGTCAACTGTTCAGTCATATCGCCCTTTATCACATAAGTAAATGTAATGATCAACTTCAACAATATCCAGCTGCAAGTTTACCCTTATGAGTCCTTTGATTTTTCATTTCATTATAAACTGGACTCTATTCCATAAGCTCTCTCCCCAGGATTGCAGGGAAAGGAGGGAGGGAAAATAGAAAAGACTGGGTAGGCAACAAGTAGCAAAAGAAGGGACGACGTATAACACCCCAGAACACGATCCCTCCAGCATTCACAGGACAGGACAGCAAGCTCAGGACTTGTTCTGGCCACCACTGGTTGCATCATTTATTAAACACTACTTTACTAATAAAAGAGAAAAACAAAAGGAATTATAAATTGATTAAAGGACGATCCCATCCCATGTTGTTCATAGAATAGATTAGCTATGCCTCCATATATGTACATGTGACTCAGCCACAAGTTGCAGAGGTTCCAGCTAGCCCAAAGATGAAACTTTTCCTTGTTAACTTTGAAAACTGAAAGCTTCCACAGTGGTTTTGCCGAGAAGTAGAAGAAACCCGTGGGTTGAGAAGAGGCGAACAAGTTGAGAGAACAGGGGAATGGAGGGAGCCAATTTACCATCTCTTGTCTTTACAAGAGATTCGCTGGATGGCTGGAGATAGTCTATCCAACACGTAACGGGTGTTGTCCCTATCAAATCCAAATGCTATAAGAAAACCTGACCACGTTCCATCGACGACATAATGAAACGGGTCAACGGTGGAAACCATAGATAGCTAAACAAGAAGCATAACAAGTGTCATGTTACTAAAGAAACCCACGCAGCAACATCTGACAGAACAAATTACCGGTATCAGGAAAACAGAAAGTGAACCTCAAAAAAGTACGAGCAGCCCGCTAAAAGTACCACACATCGGACCCCTTGAAAGTAAGAGAGATTGAGAAGCAGGAAAGAGTAGGGACCTGTATCAGGAGTGTGGTGGGACAGGAAGCCAGCAGGGGAGCTTCTCTGCCTCAGCAGAGAGGAAGAGGAAGGACGAGGAGAGGCGGAGGAAGACCCAATCCCAACCCCAAAGTCGTTCAACCCGAAGGCCCTCTGCAACCCTGTGGTTTTGTTGTCCTTTGGAGGGTGCTGGTGGTCGCCGTTGGAGGGGTTGACTTTGCAGGTTGACTCGGAGGTCAGAGAAGAAGAGTCCGCGGAGAAGTAGTGGCCCAAGAAGGAAGGCGGGGGAGGTGGATGTGGGTGGTGGCGGCGCGGCGGCTGGACGGAGGAGGAGGAGGATCCGAGGGCGGAGAAGTCGCCGTGGCCGCCGTTGGGGTTGCCAATGACGGAATCGACGGCGTTGGCCAAGAGAGACCCCGGAGCTGAGCTGTAGCGGGTTAGACCACCACCCCCACCACTACTACCGCCGCCGCCGCCGCCGCCGCTCGAGCCCATAGATTTCTGGGAGTGGGAGGAGGAAGACGAGGACGATGGGTGATGATGATACATACTTTAACCAACCAACCAACCAACCAATCTATGTTGCTTTTCCCTTCTCTCTCTCTCTCTCCCTCTGTGCTCCAATCAATAAAGAAGAAAAGAACACCGGCGGCTGCAGCTGAAGCAGGAAGCAGGAAGCAGCAGCTACTTGCTAAGAGCAAGATCTCTGAAAACGGACGTTGTCGTTCTTGTGATGGCTGATGTTAGAGAGAGAGAGAGAGAGAGAGAGAGAGAGAGAGGATAACAGGGGAAGAGAGAGAAGAGAGAGAGAGGATAACACTTAACAGGGGAAGTTCACCGTCCTTGGCCTCTCTCTTTCCTTTCTTTGTTCTTTTGTCGTAAAGATAGAGATACACGGATGCCTGAATGCGGAAAAAGTCTTAGGAGTGGTTATAGCCTCACCCGTTGGTGACTTTTATTACGTCACCCCCCTCCCTCCTGTACTTGGCATGGACTCCCCTAAAATTAATTTATATTAAAAAAATTAATTCAACGTTGATTTCACGAATTCAACTATATTCATTTACAATAATTCATAAAATTTAGAGGAAAAAAAATCAACATTTCACTATTAAACTTAGAGATATGTGCACCACAAATATTGTGGTATTTTAAAATTAATTTATTTATCCTACATGGAATTTTTATTACTTTTTTCTTTAAATAAGATTTAAAGAAACAAAACTAGAAAAAGCTAAAATAATTCTATAAAAAAAACTAGGAAAAAGACAAAAAAAAAAAATTAAGGCTAGGTTGTGGTAGTGGCTTAGCATGCCGCTGCCACTATCACCATTGGAAGGGGCCAACAAGGTCATTGGCTCTAGGTGGCAGCTACGACCCTTGCTGGCCCAGTTGAGGTCGTTGGGCAACGCTCACCTTGGAGTTGAGGCATCACCTAGATTTGTGCGACATTGATCCTCACCTGTGGTCAACGAGCCTCCCCGGAACTAGGCAAGGGTCGGTGACCCTTGCTAGGCTCGAGTGAGGATGCGGTGTCACCTAAATCTAGGCGAGCCTCGCTGACCCTTACTTGGCTAGCGATGGCCTCACCCAAGCCAGCGAGGGCCGCCTCCCTCCAGCACCTATGACCTCGCCTTGTCGAGCCCCCTTCAACAATGGCAACGACGGCAATAGTGACCCCCAACCATAATCCCTACCCCTTTTTTTCTATCTTTTTTCTTCATATGTTTATATTTTAACTCTTCAAGTATTGAAATTTTTTAAAATTGATCATGTGTATGTTAGAATTACAAGTCGGAATTCTGAACTTGTGTTTTGAGGGGAGTTAATCATGTGTTGGATTTACCGACACTCGTTGACGTCGTGTCAAAGCATATCAGATATGTGTTAAAGTATTGGACATGACGTGAAAGCTTTCGGAGAGAGTTAATACTTCTTAGCTAATAATTTTTCCACCTATAAAAAATATCGAGTGTTCCAATCTTTAGAGCATCCAATCTATTCATTACACAATACAAATACTTTACTGGTTTCGTTATAATTAAATAATTGCCGAGACAGAGAATTCTTTCGTGGTTTGCCAAGACAAAGTCACCTCAAAATTTGATTGGAGGGGAACTAATTTGAAAATTTCCGAAAGTATGACTTTATTAGGCGAATTTAAGATTAGCGAACTTGGTCAGAAAAGGGTGAAAGCATAAGGGCGAAAAATTAACTTGTCTCCATGTTAAAATTCGTTAGGTGATGGAAATAAAGAGACCCCCTCGTTCTCCCTAATTGTATGGGTGGTGTACGCACTCTTGAGCTGGGAGCGAGTCTTGTCGGCGCCGGTGAGAATGAATGAAAAATTAGGGTTTGGGATGTGCTTTGTCAGAAAATCATCTTTTTAATCTCAGCTTGTGGGGGTCGTGTGGTCGAGAAAGGGACATGACAAGCCAAGCCAACCACTAGTCGGTGAAATAGTTTATTAATCGTGCTCTGAGATTCTCTTTGAAATAATTTTGTGTTGAATACAATATTCCATCTTTTAGTGGGCAAAGGCATGATAATTTTGACTTTTATCGGTTACCTCTCTCTCCGTGGCTTGAAATGAATGTGGCTATTCCTACTCACTTTATTCCGCAATGATACAAAGATGCAAAAATATGCGGTTTAAAGCTTTCTGTTGTTGACAGAGTAAGAAATTAATCAATCAACAATGAGGAGGTTTAGCATTATTGTTTTAAACAAATTAAATTATTTTTTTATTTTACAATAAAACTTCAAATTTTTTTCCTTTTATCCTAGTATACTCGGGTCATTGCTTAAAAATATACTTGTGATATTGTATCACAGGTAATCATGTTTGAGATTTAAGTATTTATTATCCATATGTTGTGAATCTAGATTAACATTGACAAACTACACAATATGATTACCATTTTGGAGTGGATGTTTCATTGTGATTCAATTATGGGACCTCTCTCATTTGATTTGAGACCTTAGTGTTGATAAGGTGAGATTTAACATTCTCATTGCTTTTCATCATGCCGTCAACAATACTCTCTATCTATTTAATGTGTGATCTAAAGTATTTCCATCTCCTCCGCCACGCTTGGAAGTTTGTTAGGAGTCATATATTTTTTGAATTTTCTCATCTCAACGGTCATTTTTTCGCCATTGTCCTTTCAGGTGTAGGCCTTGTCCATTCACAAACCAAGCATATACTAGAGGAGTCTTACTCTGATATCATTATATAACGACTAACGAGACAGCTAGTTCCACACAAGCCGAACCTCCCAAAGGACAACCCTAAATAACCTCACAAGTTGGCAACTATTGAGTAGTGGAGACCTTAAGATATTACATGTTGTTCAGCGTAATGTAGTAGAAATAGGTATAAACAAATCGAAAACTAAATTAAATTCACAAATTGGGACCGCACATGGTGCCAAAAATTCGTTTTTCGTGGCATTTTAGTTGGGACGATAGAGGGGAATCAAGTCTCGCATGCCTCTTCCTTTGAGCCCTCCTCTCCTTTGCCGTTCTGCTGTGTATGTAAAAGTGAACTCTATGGGGGATTGGTCTCGTCCCTCGAGAGGGTTTTAGTCAGAGAATAGTATTCTTCTCTTCTTAGGGGAATGTGTAACCCACGAATCCGAGAACAACACTCAAGACATGTGGCTCCACAGTGTGATCTGCTGTCGTCATTGGAGAGAAGAGAGGAGAGAGGAGGAGGAGCAAGTATGCCTCCCCCCTCCTTTGATTGGTCAGCAACTCCAAGTGACTCCACCTCAACTCAGATTCAGGAGCGCAGCGCAGCACTCTCGCTCTCCATCAATATCCACGGCCACCATCTAAAATCAAAGCGATGGATTACCGGAGGACCCACCGTTCACTAGACCCCAGCCAATGACCTCGCTCGTCTCGTGGACATGTCCCTCGGTTCTGATTGGACAGTGAGAGACAAAGGATGAAGAGATCTGATTGGTCTGTCAGCTTCCCAACCGGTGACACACCAATCATTCAAGTGTATGCCCAAAAAGAAAAGCAATGTAATAGTCATTCCCGTGAATCTTTCTGATCCGTCACTGTCTCCAACCAATAAGAGTGATGGGTTAGCATTATAATATTCGTTATATGTATATTATATATTGTAGGGTTCGAGGTTAGCTGAATTTTGCCTTGGCCAAAAGGTTTGTCGCGAAAGGTTCAATGCATTGGGTTGGGAACACTGTGGGATGTGATCTGCTTTAATAATGTCATTGACCCACCGGGAAGAGTGACCCACCCACACCCATGAGACTCCAGCACTAGTTTCTTTAATTACTATATCTGCTTGGTATTCTTCCTGAGCTCATCGATCTTACGTCTCTTGCGTTGATCATACGTATCTTGCATAAAATCCATCAAAATTGAAAAAGAAAAAAAAATGAGATGCGTCAAGTAGGTCGTTTCTCTATCCATTGCTTGTTCTACCATTTGTTGGCTATTTGCTTTGATTGATATATCTTCATTCCATATTTGCAATGACAAGTACAACATTTCATGAAAAGTTTCCTCTCAAAGATGAATCGAGTTAATCGGAAATATGCAGTAAGTCACTTTAGGTAAAAAGACATCGCCCATCACTTTAGTATTGAAATTACTACTATCCTAAGGAATTGTGTACTTAATTAGAAGTCTGTGTGCATGCTTTTTTTTCCTGAACTTGATAAAATTGAAGTCAATTGAAGTGCAAAGGGTTTCGTCCATGAATATGTGTAAGTATATGCACTTGCGGGACCATGTACCAATTATTGCTATACATCGAAAGATCCCTTTTAAAAGGGTGTTCATCCAAAGTAGTCTATTCATCGGGAAAGAATGGTTAAATATCACTTGGCATTTCGTTTTCTTTTTCGACTTGATATTAGGTTGAACCATTTGATCCTACGTCCACTGTGATTTTCAACTGTTATATCATTTGGCATAGAAAAAGAGTCAATTAAGTAATATCTGCAAGGAACTAATGAACTGAATCCTTATTCACTCATGGGTAGGATTAGGACATCTGAGATTGCTGTTCGGAAAGCGACAACGCATTGCCGGCAACAACTCCAGTCTTTGGACCAGGAGTAGGCCTCACAATCGGGCCCATTCACCACATTTGGAGATCGCAATCAAAGACAGCCGTAGAAAATTTGGGCCGAGAGACGGGCCTTTTTGAAAAAAGGGCCCGGTCCGGTAATCACGGGAGGTCTCTTGGCCCAAACTGCTGGCCCGGCCACATTCTAAACCCAAAAAGGACCGAGCGTGAGCTCACATATGTGAAGAATTTCACTTGAGTGAGAAAGCTCAGACCTCCACAAGAGAGGATGCAAGGTGACGCAAAATCCTTCTTTTAATGACGCAAATGGATGATCAACAAAGAAAGGAAAATAATAAAAAAAAGAAAGGGAAATTTCTACACCACATTTATGTGGAATGGACCTAAAATCCAACATATGTATTACGTTGGAAGATATAGAACAGCTCTAAGAGAACACTACTGTAACAGCAGGACCTTTTGGCATGCTACCGCATAGTCTTGTTAGGTCCTTGCACGTAATACAGAGACGCGTAAGTGACTTGAATACGCGCCTTCGAGTACCAAAATTTTAAATTAGAATTTCCATATGACAGTACAGTTCAAGGTGTAGGATTCAAGAGTCATGTTGTTTGGGACTCCTCCCCAATCTTAGTCCCTTCATCAAGTTACTTGCAAAGCTTCTGAATCTATTAATGAGGGCAGCTAATTCGATATCCTCTTCATGTTGAGTTAAGTCAGGATACGTGAGCAAGCTGATGTAGGTCTCCATGTCATGAACCCACGAAGGGTTTCGCATGTCCAAGAACGAGCGCTGCCTGTGTTCAAGAGCTAACTCAACACCCACATGAGCATAAAAGGAGCAGCTCCATGGGGATTTAGCACATGTCTTGCCCAAAAGCCTGAAATTCTCATTCAACAATACGCCAGGTAGTTTTGTCACCGGGTCATTACCATTCGCGATCCTCAGCACTTTGAGCCCCAACTCTTCACAACGTTTCTTGAAGCCCAAGTTGCCAACTCTTGGGCCTCCAAACGAGAAGACCGTCAGTGGTATATCTCGATGATCCCGTGTACCCACAATTCCAAGCTCGGCGATATCGTATGCGAGAAGAAGAGCAAGTGCACCCCCCAAGCTGTGACCGGCCAATGTTATGCTTATCTCGTCCTCTTTGTACTTGTTAACAAGTCGGGATACCTCGGATAGGAGCTGTTCACGACAACTCCCCAATCCGAACTTACCACTTCTCTCTTTCGATGTGTACATACTGAGGAACCCGGACTCCACCTTCACTTCTGGCCGACAGTTACGAGGGTCGAGTCGTGCTGGTGTAAGCGAGCTCATCAAGTTTGCAATCCACTCATAGTTCGTCACGGTTCCACGAAAGGCTATCAGCAAATCTCTCCTTCCATGCTTCTTGACCACTTCATCGTCGGATGATATCGCGACGTATCCAACCCAACGGCCGCGAGGAACCCCATTTTGGATGGGGAGGTTTATGTCTGGGGTGGCGTAGATGTACTTGGTGACTTGGTAGCCAGAATCCTCCAAGCCAACCTGTCCAAGCATGTTCGCCTTCCCATATTTGCAGTTCAAGTGGCGTTTGGAGGTGGGGTCGAGATCAAAAGCCTTGTAACAGGCGTTGACAAAATCGGCGTAGCGGAGGATCTCGTGACGGAGAAGAGGGTGTAAGGGATTCAGGAGGTTCTCCCAGTGGGTGGAGCCTTGCAAATCTCTCCAGGTGCATGCATGTTGGGATAAGATCAAGGGGTCTGCAACTGCATTCAATTTAGGTGAAAAAGCAGAAGCTATAGGAGAATATGGCGTAGGAGGAGCCCGAGAAAGTTTCATGATTGGAGATTTATTGCCCAATGACTGACATCTGGCCATTATAATGTCCCATGAGAAAGCATCAAGATTCATACCTGGGTTGAGACTAGAGAGAGTGAGAGAGAGAGAGAGAGATCTGTTGGATAGATCCAGATCACGCATGCATGCTTTTTTATATGAAGCCACTTTAAATAAGAAGTTGAGGATTTTGGTTAGACCAATAGCAAATGGACTCGAGGCAAAGGTAACGCTGCCTCTCGGTGGAAGTTTCTTGATTATAAAAATCAATCGAAGCCTTGTCAAAAAGAAGAGAAAATAAAATATATCATGTACTGAGACTACAGCCCTTCACTGGAGCTGGAAATGGACCGAATTAGTTCATTATTTGAGGCACAAAATGTTAGCAAAGTGACCCCACGATTGAAGAAGGTATCAAACCCGGGAGCAAACTTACGGGATCAGCGCCAGATGATTGAATCAGAGTGTGGATTCTGTGTTCTTTCATGAGACCAAGCAATTGTGTTACTTTATCAATGTCTTCTTGGATCTATGAAGAACTGATCAAGAAGAGAGAAAGAAAACTGCATTACAATCTAGAAGTATGAGGGACAAGTACGATGCTAATATTACATACACCCTCCAGAAAAATCTTATGTTGGACAAGTTCGGCGAGGAATTGACGGAGCTTTCAAAGTTGGAACGGGTTATTTTATGTGGTCGGTTGGGTAAGGACCGTTCTTGCGGGCCCCTTCTGAGTGTTTAAACGAAGACATGATGCTGAAAAGAACGCTACGAGGATACTTTTGAAATGTCTGTTGCCTCCCATGCAGTGGACAGCATAGGCTTTCTCTTTGGTCGTGCAATCTATAGTCTATATGCGCATGAGGATGCAGACGTAGCGGAGGGAATTGACAAAAGCATTCTTGTTCGTGGTGGAGAATATGTAACTAATAAAACGGTACGCAGTTTTCAGTTCCCTATTGCTTAAAATCTTTTATATTCATACCACTTGACCTATAGAATGGTCTTTTTAGAGTAGGGTTTTGCTACTTTCTCCGCTCATTAAGGCAGTTGGACATTCTAAACACATTCAATTTGGATGGCTCTTTGTCTTTGTCTCGATATGTTTGTGTGCTTAACGTTGTGAACGCACTTAGGGTTTTTTTTTCTAAGAAAAGTAGCTCAGTGGAATCTTGCATGTTTGCCAACCATGTAAGGCGGTTGGACATTCCAAACACATTCAATTTGGATGGCTCGTCTCAATATGTTTTTGTGCATCATCATACATGCTAGCTAGCTTCAGTTCCAATGTAGGCTTCTAGCGTGCCTACCTTTCTACACTTTAACCATTTTTATTATTTATTCCTTTTTATGATATACATCTAAATCAAACATCATTTTGCTCGCTCTTTTGTGATTTTAATAATGAATAGGAACTATTTGGTTCTTAACATGGCCGATTCTGATTTACACAAAGTAAAAACTCACCACCTCTTGTTAAATTAAGTTCTTATCTTATGTGAAATAGTAATGATGTAATTAAGCTTTGATGTCTTTGAAAAGATGAAACTCCACAATTAAATTTATATGCTCCACTTAAAGAAGTTTATTTCAATAACACTTTTTTTTTATTCTAGATAAAACATAAGAATATATTTTATCATTTCACTTGCTATGCAATGAGGATAAATATTAGATAAACTTCTTAAGACGAGAAAATACAATATTTTTTTTTAACCCAAATCCATTAATAGCCGGCTCACCATCTCGTTTGATCCAAAACAGAGAAATTATATATAGTCGATTGTGGGGGAGGGGGAACCTAGATTCTTAGCCCTAGGCCGGAGGAGATTTCTCATTAATAAAGTAGTGATTTTGCACACATGTTGCTAAAGTTGTGCTGTGATTATTGCATATGTGTCCCTCATGTACATAAAGAAATCCATTTCATTTTCCTCCGTCCACGGCATATGCCACAAGCTTATGAAGATTCTTCCCACGTCCCTTGTCCATTTTCAAGGAGGAACTTGATCGAACAATTAACAAAGGGATTGAAATTGTTTGGTAAAAGAACATCCCAAATGTCAAAATTTAGCATAATGGGACACTTAAGTGCCGAAAATCAGAAAAGTGATACTTAAGTACTACTTTATATATATAAATGACATTTGAATGACACATTTGGCGAACTTCAGTTGAAATCCTACATGACAATTGTTTATTAATTTTGTTCGTTTATGTGGCTTATCGAAAGGATGACTCAGTAAAGAAACACAAAAATGTGGCACAATTCAAATTTTAATATAAAAATTAATTAATTATTTTTAAAAATATGGAGGAGGAAGATGAATAGTAATTGGTGGCTAAGGGCTCAGCCCTTGCCATCACCGCCTTGCGGTCGGGAAGGTGGGGGGAGGGTTGATTGAGGTCACGGAGCCCTGGCTAGGAGCCAGCGAACCCAGCCAACTGGTAGCGAGGGCTTGCGAGCCTTCGTCCATATCTAGGGTGAGAGTCGCGATCTTCCCCTAGATCTAGCAAGGGTCGCCAACCCTCACCCAACTGAGCCAAGGGCCATCATTAGTTGAAGCCTGGCCGATCCTCCCCTCACCTTCCTGGCGATGGTGGGGCGGCAGCGGAGGTGAGGGTTAAGCCCTCAACCGCTGGTTGCTATTCATTTTCATCTTCCATTTTTCTTTTTAAATTATAAAGTTGGTTTTAAATTTAATTTAATTAATTTTTATATTAATTATTTACTCAAGTTAGTAGCAAAATGATGTCGTTTTCGCACTTGTCTAGCCATTTTAGTGTGCAAAATGACATCATTTTGCACTTGGGTCGCCGAAAAAAGCCAGGTTAGTGTTTGGCCACGTCAACGTTTGATTAGATTTTCTCGTCGTTGGCATTTAATTGATCTATTTTACTATGATTTTGGCATTTAATTATCACTTTTCTAACTTTTAACACTTAAGTGTTCATTTGTGTCAAGTTTTGGTACTCTGAGTGTCCTTTACGAGAGTAGGCACTGCAATAATAAATATGATAGGTACCCTCTTTTGAGAGCCGACAGGATCAACCCACTTTTATGTCAAAGAGTTCCGAGTCGAGTTTCTAGGAAAAAAGATTTATTGTTTAGGATGGACGATTCTGATACTTTGCAAGGCAAAAATTAGAACACTAATTTAATAATAAAAAAATAAGTTAAATTGGATAAAGTCAAAAGAATGATTTAATTGCACTAATTTAATAAGTTTTAGGATTTGATTGTACTTTAAAAAAAAATTAAGACTCAATTGCACTTTTTTGACAAGTTTTAAAATTTCCTATGCACTTATTCCTTTTTTTTTTTTTTGAAAATAAATATCTCATTTATATCTTATTATGCATGAGAAGTCAAAATAAATTATATGCTGAACAACAAAGTAGTACAACAAAGCACAAATTGTTGTGATAAGGATTATTTCATCTTATAAGAACATATTTGTCCTAGTATCAAAAGAGAACAAATGACAGCTGATCACCGAATTTTGCACCATCATCAATGATAAGCATACTCTGCCATCTCATTCTCCAATAGCTACAACTTACCCAATGGGCCATGTTAGCCTACATTCAGTATCCCAATACCATCACCACACAGAAACACCAAAAAATAGGTTAAATAGGGTTACAAATCTAAATCTAGATCGGATGAGGCTGGATGAGCATAGAAACATCTCTAAGTAACTTCCAAATCTAAATCTAGATTAAAAGAAAAGAGTTTCTAGATCTAGATCTAGTTTGGGAGATGAGAGTTTCCAAACTTGGAGAAGTTGTAGAAACGCTTCCAGTGCAACATGAACTCACTGTATATCTTGTCGATTCTGTTGAACTTTTTGGTTTGGAGAATCTGCAGCAGCAGGTTGACTCCTAATGATAGGAGTAGAAAATACTCCTAACAAGCGAAGAAGAGCATTTACCAATGAGCAAAGAAAACCCAAAAAAAAGGACGAAAACAACAAAATGCTCCCAGATCAGATTAAGGGAGCTAAGAGTGGTAGGAAAAAGGGGAACCGCAAAGATCAGAAATACAAATTGTTTTCCGAAATAGAAGTGCTATCAAATGGACACTAAGATTAGATAATTTTATTGAGGTTTTATAACTTGTTTAGTTCTTAACATGTTGGCAAATACAAATGATTACTAGATTGTTTGAAATTATCGACTATTTTAATAATTCACTAATGTTTACTTATGGTATTTATCAATGTCTTATACTAACTTTTTTAGAAAATTAGATTGTCCTACACATGAATTGCACTTCTAAAAGACGCTTTCGGAAATTGACTTATGGTGCACTGATCACACAAATCTTCAAGAACAAAGGCATTCATATTCCTGATGACATCGAGGAGAAGATGATCAGCCTAAAAATTAAAGAGATACTACGCACAAAATGCATCTATAGGTTGTAAAGATTGGAGACGCAGACAATGAAAATTTCAATTAATTTTGAGATAAAAGTCGCAAGAGATGAGTATAGGCACGAAAAGGAAGGCACCTGTGCCTATATCAACTGCTGATAAGAAGAAAAAGGAGGAGGAAGAAAAGAGCTGAGGCGGCAATGGTTCAGGGGGAGCCTTCGAGAAGAATCGATGTAGAGGAAAGCATGTATGAAATTGCCGAACTGAAGGAGGATATCAAGGGCTTGAAGGACACAATCAAACCTTGACTACTAATATAGCTGAAAGATCAAACAGAAGAACGAGCATTTCATTTGAGAAGAACGTGCATTTCATTTAAATTAATAATAGCAAAACAACAAAGTTCAAAAGGAGCCCCAAGACAAGTTTGGCCTGTGGATGGTTGTGCACAAACTCGAAGGGGCCGAAGACAATAAGTGAAAGAAATGCCAACCGATAGTCGAAAAGAATGAGGAGATATTGTTGCACTAGGGTCCCCATCATCAGTGCTGCCTCAAGCAAACATCCGTAAAGATTTGAATGATCCTTCTTGGCAAGAGATACATATTTTGAAGGTGGAAAACACCGTTAGAAACAACGATAAAAATAAAGGTAAAGTTGTTAATTTTTATTCTAAGGGATTGTTCACATAAGTTTGAGACTGTCTCAACCTCATGAGAAACCCTGGGAGATAAAAGGGGAAAAGTACCAAAAAAATCCTAAACCTATTGCATTGGTACCAATTCAGTCCTAAACTTTTCAATTGGATCAATTTAGTCCTAAACCTTTTAATATTGGTACCAATTCAGTTCATCCGGCCAATTTTGGCCGGCCGGCGCTGACGTGGACGTCGGCCGATGATCGGACGCTGACGTGGCAAATTTTATGATTTTTTAATTATTTTTAATTAATTAATTATTTTTTTTTCTTTTCGTCTTCTTCCTGGAGGTGGCCGGCGAGCCTCCGGTGAGGCTCGCCGGCCACTGGGCGAGGGCCGCGAAGCCCTCACCTGCCGCCGGCAAGGGTCGCGGCCCTCGCCCGGCCTCTCCCAGGGCCGTCGGCGAGGCAGCTTCGCCTGAATCTAGGCGAGGCCATGGCAGCCATTGCCAGGGCGGAGGCGAGGGCCGCGAAGCCCTCGCCAGCCACTGGCAAGAGTCGCAGCCCTCGCTCGGCCTCGCCCAAGGCCACCTCTCCCGCGGCTTAGCCCAAATCTGGGCGAGGCCAGCCTGCGCCATCGGAGGAGTTGGTGGGATTGCTCGTGGCTTTCTGCTCATGGAAGGAGAAGAAGAGCAAAAGCTGGCGGCGACGAAGCGGAGGAAATCAAGGTCGGGAGCTGGGCTAAGTCGCGGGCGAGGCAGCCCTGGGCTAGGCCGAGCGAGGGCCACGACCCTCGCCGACGGCTGGCAAGGGCTTCGCGGCCCTCACCTCCGCCCTGGCGATGGCCGCCATGGCCTCGCCCAGATCCGGGCGAAGCCGCCTCGCCGGCGGCCCTGGGAGAGGCCGGGTGAGGGCCGCGACCCTCGCCGGCGACAGGCGAGGGCTTCGCGGCCCTCGCCCAGTGGCTAGCGAGCCTCACCGGAGGCTCGCCGGCCACCTCTAGGAAGAAGACGAAAATAAAAAATAAAATAAAAAAAATAAAAAAATCGAAAAAAATTAAAAAAAATCGAAAAAATAAAAAAAATTATAAAAATTGCCACGTCAGCGTCTGGTCACCGGCCGATGTCCACGTCAGCACCGGCTGGCTAAAATTGGCCGGATGGACTGAATTGGTACAAATATTAAAAAGTTTAGGGCTGAATTGATCAAATTGAAAAGTTTAGGACTGAATTGGTACCAATGCAATAGGTTTATGACTTTTTTGGTACTTTTCCCAGATAAAAGACCTCCATCCAAAAAAGGCAAAACGGTTTGGCCTAGTGCCCTCAAAAGTCAAAGAAATATCTTGGATGATATGAGTATGCACAATCCAATTCACCTGGGTTATGAAAATGGGCCTGGTCCGTCGGCCAAACCCACCAAACGACTGTTGTGGCTCACCATGCAATTTGGAGGGAGTGAATAGGTTGACTTATAATAACTTAATACCATGGTTCACTGTTCATAGTTTTTTCAGCTTGAGCGTGCAATGGAGAGGGGAAAAAAACAGTCAAAGAAGTAGACAAGAAGAGGAAGAGGCGGGAAGAGAGAGATGGGAATCTTACTTATAGGACGGCCTTTATTTATACCACCAATGTTCTATCTTCTATTAGTGTGTAACAGTACTCATTTCACATTTTGTCCATTATATTAAGAATTTAGCATAATGAACTTGAAGGGAATATGCTTTCTTATTGGAAGAACATGAAAATAACGTTTATACGATGAACTTTACCCCAAAAAAAAAAAAAAAAACGTTTATACGATGACAAAATGAATGACAATAACTGAATGATCTAACAATTTCCATATGCTCCACATGACCCTAATATTCATAGCCAGCGATCTTCTGGTCATGGGATCCGCAATGTTCACCATCCACTTCATGCTTCCTATCGTGATCGCTAACAAGATACTTCTTGTTGATACACTTGCACCTTCAATAGCTTTCCAAATGGCAAAATCCCGTCCAAAAAAAGAAACTTCGATTGTTAAACTTGACTTGAACTTCTAACAATTGCTTATAAAAAGGAAATGCCTAAACAATTGACAAACACAGATTGTCACCCGTTGTGGAGCCTCTAAAACTTATTATAGAGGCCGAAAGGACCACTTATTTTAAATTCTTTAGGGTTGGAAATACGACCAAACCCCCCATAATTACATGTTAAGGCGAGGCCATTCTCTTTAGCTTTTTCAACTATTTTTGTTATATATTCCTTTTATTATGCATATGTCAATCAAACGTCAATTTATTCACTTTTTTGTCATTTTAATGATAAATGGGAACTGTCATTTTTATAATACGGTCAATTCTGATTTACACAAGGAATAACTCACCGCGTAAGTTCAACTTAAGTGAAACGGTAATGAAATACTTTACTTTTGTTGTCTTCAAAAGAGATGAAACTGCACACATTAAATTCAAAATGCTTTACTCATAAAAAGTTATTTCAAAAACAATCTTCGTTTTTTTTAATATCTAAGAAAAAAAAGTACGCTTTATCATTGCACTTTAACAGAAAAAGAGTTACCTCTTTCGTATGTTTCGAAATCATGCTATATCATTTACCCATAGCTAGTTAATACGACATACACGCCTCACATATAATATATGCTTTAATTATTCAATTTGATTATAATTTTCTTAATGCCACAATACATAAGTGAGGCATTAGCCTACAACCTATTTGTTGAGGGTCAAGTAACTACCTTGTGGAAACTTCCTCCAACTAATCTTTTGATTAGCAGATCCTAAATATCGACGTCACCCATATTTATATTTTGTCAAGTTTATATATTGGTAATATCCATAACTCGTAAACTGCTGATAGCAATTGAAGTTGAGAGCAAAGGAATTTTAGCAGCATACATCATACTTCAGGTCACTGTTTTTCTTCTATGAAAGCAACTGGCAACTGACGCTTCACTAGCACATTCACCAGATAGCAAGTTTCCTAATTCAAATAATTCATCGAGGAGAGGCAATTTTCTTAGTTCTATATAGAAGAAATCAGATGACTGGAATCTGCACGGATAATTCTTTTGAAGTGTGTGAAGCTTACTTCCAGAAATCCTCTAGGTCAACTTGTGTACTTACCAGGAATGACATGGCTTCGTCCAGAGGTCTTGAAAGCAAACACTGCAGCCTATGGACATAAAAACCCATGTCTTCGTTGGTCTGACAAACGTTCCCCACAAGACTTGCCAATTCATAAATTAGAGTCTTGAGCAGCCAATAGGTTTTGCAGAGCATTGTGGCATCTGGTATACATATACTCAGTCAAAATGATAGCAACATACCACAATCCCATTGAGAAGGAAAAAACGCATGCAAGTACCTCCAAGGAAGATGGTCAAGAAACATTGAAGGGGAGACCACAAAATCTTTGAAAGTCTCTCTGTCTGCTATATATGCTTTAAATTTCTGTGGCATCTCGTTGATTGTCAAAGCTTTCCAAATGGGAGAGAGGAAGCTCCTCTTGTCAGGCACTATATGGAAAATGAGACCTGGTAGAAACATCTCTTTTGGATCATCAGCTGAAACATGGTTAGAATTTGGGACGGTCTCCATGAATTCAGTCACAGGATCATCCAATGAATTTGCAATTGAAATCTCATCTTTAAAAGGGCTGGTGAGATTGTCCTGCTCAACATCAACAACCATTTCCTCCACAACTGGCCTGCCTAAGAGGAACAAATCACTGAAACGTTCCTCCTTTCCTGCAACAAACTGATCATGTATGATTGAAAAAAATAAAACAAAAAATATTGATATTTATACTGAATTCAAACTGCACTGATTAGTTATGCTATTGTTAACAGGAACCACCTCAGTTTTCGGATTTATGTCTAAAATAAGTAATCAGTGCTCCACTTCAAGCTCAACAAGGAATGCACAAAGGATATACCATGAACTAAGAACATCTGGTTTAGATTGGAGTTCACACATGTGACTCTGCAATGTAGTAAAACTTTAACAATCAGTTTCAATTATTTTTCTGTCAATTATCACATATTTTTTGGCGAACAACATATGCTAATCTTGAGTAATCATGTTTGCTGCTCATTTGTTTCCTTTGAATCAGCAATTCTTGAATGAATATGGCATATTACAAGCATCGGGGTTAAGGATGAATAGTTCAGCTGGGCTACTATTAGAGTTCACAGAAACAAAAGAACAGCTTTGCTTTATTCCTATCCTCCAACAATTTCTTACTAGTAGGAACTTTAGGATTTCGAGAAAGGGGAAGTAAAGACAGTGTTAAGAGACAATTACAGTTCATTTTCTTTTTTGCACCATAGCACCAAATCTTCATGCTCCTCATGTTGAATTTAGCGGAGTCCTAAGACAATCCTCTATAGAACAGTCTCCCCTTAGACCCTCTCAACACATAGTTCTCACTCCTTCTCAAAGAAATAAACCAATTACCTTAAGGATCTCTCCCAGAACTATAAATTCACGGATTTTAAAACCAAATTAAGGGTAATAAGATAGGAGAGATACAGCAACAGTGCCATGTCCTATTCATGTTGACACCACATAGTTTTGAAGGATGAAAGAACCATACCTTTATCCTTATTAGAATATTGGTCCCCACCAACATTTTGACCATATTCTCCAGATGAGACTGGATCAGAGTTAAATACTGAGCCAGGAGCCAGTTTTTTAATTCCCCATGATTGATACTGGCCAAGATATAAAAATCGACGGGCAAGTCTATAGATCAATGCTGTATCAGTTTTTGAATCTTGAGAAAGTGTCATAATGGCAGCTGCACGAAGTCGGAGGATCGATCCCACTGAAAGGCGCGCAGAAAACTCATTGTTGTATACAATGCTGTAAAAAGCTCAAACCCTCAAAACAGAAAGTCAAAGGAAAACAAAGAAACATGTTTTGCAGATTATGAGATTACCTTGTCACAAAATCTGAACAGGCTTCTGCCACCACTGAATCAACACATGGAAGGCTTCCATATGCATACACATGGAGATTTGGATAGCGATTATACAGCTGCAGTATGAACAGGAGTTATCAGCAAAATCTGATGACTCTCGTCTCTTTTTAAAACACTACACAATATGTATTCTAACCAACCCATATTTATATTTTCTTTGGCTCCAAACCTAGATAAAAGGGGAGACAAATCAGGTGATAGTGAAGACCCATCACAAATATGTGAAAAAAACAAGTATCATCTTCTCATGGGAAAGACACCCCTATAACACATTAAATACTTGCACTTTGCCACATAAAACAGTATGTCCCCCTCACTCATTAGTCAAGGAAATTGCACCAAACAAATCACCAAATACTATGAATGCTTTTTAAGTCCTAGGATTTCCTAATTTTTAATTTCATTTCATCAATGTCTTGTATAAGTAATCAACTATATCAAAACATCCACACGTGTTAAATTCCACAAAACTGAGCCAAGCACCTCATTATTCAATAGGGTTAATACCCTAAAAAACTCCAAACTGGTATACATATAACAAATTTATCTCAAACTAATTTTTTGACCACGAAAAACTCCAAACTGGTATTACTTGTAACAAATTTATCCCAAACTAATTTATTCAATCATCAAAAACCCTAAATTGGTACATTTGTGACAAATATATCCTCCATTAAATTGAATTAATACCACAAAAAATCACAAAAATTGTATTAACTGTAACAAATGGAGGGTAAAATCACAAATTGATATACCGATCAACTGTCGTGTCATTCCACTTAGTAATTTGATGGTAAAATTTAATTAAAACTAACATAGGATAAATTGTTACATGTGTATCAGTTTGGAGTAAATTTATCAAAGGTGTACCGGTTTATGATTTTTGATGGTTAAAAAATTAATATAGGGTAAATTTGTCACAAGTGTACTGGTTTGGGGTTTTTTTAGAGTATTAACCCTATTCAATAAATAGTCTATGCTTTGTCAAGAGGCATCACATCACTCCAAAATGATACGCTAACTGACACAAACTTTCATTTTCAAGTACCATTAAAAGCAAAAGTGATGTAGGCCATGCATTTATAAAATATGGCTCGTGTATGTTGATTTGATCTATCTAGAGGTAAGTATATAGGTCAGTCATTTAATTTAGCCCTCTTTACATAAGTTGATTCATGCGTTTTAGCAATAAGACAGCATAAGGGGACATTTGTCAATATGGTATATACCGATCATGTAACTTCTATAAATGTGTGTTTCCTTGTTTGTCATATATATGATATGTGCACTCATGTCGACACACATAATTTTCTGTCTAATTCCTACTCTCTATTGTCACATGGTATCAAAATGAGGTTCTGATCCCACAACCTGCAGGTTATGGGAAGTTGTTCAGGATTTTGTCTAAGTGCAGTCATTCTAACCATTCTCTATTCTTCTAACATTATGACATGCAACATATGCTTCTAGTAGCATGTTTTAAGGAAATTTCCATCGCATGATATAATTGGAATCACTCAGCTTAAAGCCATCTAGATTCAAAATTCCAAACCAAAGATTTGGTGCCTCTAAAGTATATGTTGAGATCGATGAATCTGAATGTGGTATCTATATATCTCAGAAAATACATGTACTAGATATTTTACGGGAGACTGGACTACTTAAATTGAAGCCTGTTGCTGCTCCAATGGCTCCAAATGTTAGGTTATTACCAGGAGAGGGGAAGCCTTTCTCTAATCTGGGTAGTACCACAGGCTGGTTGATTAGCTGAAATATATCAGTGTTACAAGATCAGACATATCTTTTGTTGTAAGTTTTGAGTCAAGTCTTGGACTCACCAAGTAAAACTCTTTGGAATGTAGAGAGCTGAATTGTTGTATGTTAAATGTGCAATCGAGAGAGGCTGCCAGAGAATTGTTATATTAAGATATAGGCCATGCTCAAGTGATTGGTCACATTGATGCTGACAGGGTTGATTCAATGTCTGATCATAGATCTACTATCGGTTAGTGTGTTATCTGGAGGAAATTTGATCTCTTGGAAGAGCAAGAAACAGAATGTTGTAACTCATTTCAATGAAGATGCTGAGTATAGAGCTATGGCTATAACCACTTGTGAATTAAATTGGTCGAAACATTTTTCGAATTAGTTGGGCATGACACAAACTCAACTGATGAAGCTATTCTGTGATAATTACTACTTAGGCAGCTATGTACATTGCTTCAAATCCTGTTTTACATAGAAGGACCAAGAAAAAGAGGGAACCACTTTGTTTGAAAAGTTACAATCTCGGGAAGTTATAATAACATTAGTTAGGTCTGGTGGTCAAATAGCAGATATGTTCACTAACGTGCTTAATGGTCCCTGAGTAGAGCAAGTATTTAACAAGCTGACATAAATGAAATCTGTGCCCTACAGCTCAAGGGGTAGGATGAGAAATAGGACATAGCTTGAAGGTAACTCATGAATATGATATATACAGATTATGTAATATTCTATAATTGCAATGTGTAAATATAATGTAGTATAAGAGATTTTGTGGGTCCATTGCTAAATATTTTAAAAGTTTAAGCTGTTAGATGAAGGCGTGATTTATTATTTAAATATTCTAGCACTCCCCCTCATGCTTAATTTGGTCTTCTGCCTAGTACTAAGCATGGAAATTTAATCGGGAAGACAAAATGGGGCCTAAAAAGATTTGAATTCAAGACCTCTAGCTTTGATATTATGTGAGATTTTGTGGGACCATTGCTAACTATTCTAAAAGCTTGAGTTATTAGATGAAGGCGTGGTTTATTACTTAAATATTCTAACATAGTACACATGGTTAATCCTTCGTAATTCTATACTCTATCAATATAATATGTATGAGCCATCTACTTTCATATGCAATCTCTTCAGCATGATTGGAAACAGAATGGGTAAAGCAGTATGAGAGCCAAACAAATAACTTAGTGGAATGTCTTACTCGAAGGCCTAGCATTGCAGCGATGGCACCTCCAAGTGAGTGCCCCACTATCCGTAATTTGTAACCATCACACTCGCATCCTGGACCCATCAATGAGGACAGATAGCTCCTCAATGCGGGCTCCTCGTCTCCTGGTTCACAAATAATGCATGAAAGAAAGGACAAGTTAAATTTATTTTCATATGATTCTTCAATGGAAGAAAAGAACCAGACAAAATTTTGAGTCATCTTTAGGATAGAGGAAATTATTATTCAGCACATACAAGTATGAAATACCGTCACACTTCTTTATGAGAAATGAATTGCAGGAAAACCCCTTGGCTAATCTATGGCCAACATCTTGTTTTCCATGAAATCCATCCATCTTCAATGACTTTATACATAATGAGTACTCAGAAAACATTAAAAAAATTTTCCTGTCTCGAATAAAAAAGTTGACTGACAAACTCAACCTAATCCTTTGTAGGAAACTTTGGAAATCTGTCACAGAATTATAGGCAAAGGAGCTTTCTCGTGGTAGGAGTTGCAGATGACCAAGTAAATAAAACAAGGAAAAAGACTTGGCTTACTTTCAGAGCATTTGGTCAGATTTTTAAGAAATACCTCATTGAGTCTATGTCAGGACATAGCTCATGAAACACAACAGTTTGTCACTATGGAAATACAGTCACTGTGGATGATACGGTACAATTATGAAACTATTTATTGTTCTGTTGCTGCATATCAGATAGCCACAACTCCCCCACCCCACCCCCCCCCCCCCCCCCCCCCCCCCCCCTTCTTCCAGTGGGGGTGTCTGGACACTGTACATCTACACAGACATACATGCAGATGCCTGCCCACAAATAGCTCTTAGTAGCAGTAACACAGCTAACCATCCAGTGCAGAATATTAGCAGAAAAAGAAAGTAAACTAACCACTGTTTCCACGATTTCCTTCAATTTGCAGAAAAAGTTCTCGTGCAGCCACAGCGATCCCAGAGTGCCCATAATGAGGGAAAGAGGTCTTGATGTTTTGCCTTATGTCAGGGCAAGGATGACTGCAGTTTCAGTTCAGCGTCAGCTTGTTTCACAAGAATGAGAGAAAGAAACCAAGATAGGTTTAGAGCAATCAACATTTTCCATTACAGGCAGAGATTTTGGACCCTAATAGATTTAGAAATATTACTATGGGGCCAAGGACAACCAGGAGTATGCTGTTAGTCTGAATAACGAAAAACCACGTTTCATTTTGTGTTGTTGGGGGGGGGGGGTGGTTTGGTGAGGAGGGAGGGTAGACATGAACACTAAATCAATTGGAAGAAAAGAAAAATGCACGACATAGAGATATGCTTTATTGTCACATGATAATGTGTCTGCATGGGTAATATCGTGAGGGTAATTCCACAGTTATCTCTCCAGTTATGCAAACCATCACCAAGTCAAGCTCACTGTGTCCAAATTCTCAAAGGAAAATGGTGCATCCTTCCCACCTTGTCCATAAAGTAATGTGATATCAAATTCAGCAGAGTAGATCATGGGAACTCAGGGCATGGTGACAGATAGCCAAGTGACAGGTCACGTGGAGATGTGATGAGGTTTGGGGTTTTTGTTCAGATGCATGGATTTTCATCAGATGAGGCATTCTACAGGGCTTAGAAGGTTACCGCATGACATAAATGGCTGACTTCGAAATTACATAAGAGAGCTTTATGTATAGATCGTGGAGTGACTCCCAAACTCCTAACCACCTTATTGAAATCCACTACCAACTAATTCCTGAATTACTAAATCTATTTCATGTTTTGACAAGTATTAGTAGAATTGGATATACATAGTAGCAGTACTTTACTACAAAAACCCAATAGTAGTAGTAGCATTAGTAGGATTGGGTAGACCGCTAAATACATCCAACGCTGCTAAATAAGTTCAGTAGTAGTACTTAATAGTTTTGGCAATATTGTTATACTACTAAATTTATCCAACACTACTAGATATTATTCATTACTTTTAGTATATTTTGGGCATATTTGGTTCATGAAAACAATTTCCATTTTCGTCTGCACAGAAAGTGAGAATGACAACAATTTTCATTTCTATTTTGTGTTATCTAAATGTATTTGATATAGGAAAAGCATTATATTCTAAAAGCTAACATTATTAAAACGTGTTTGGTAAATTTTTGAATCATCCCGATATCAATATGATGTACTAATTATCTTAGTGTTAATTCTTCTTACACTAATATATTCATCATACACGCATTAAACAATTTTTTTTCACCAACAAAAATAAATTTTTAAAGCAACACCCGCAAATTATTAGTCCTGAGAAGTGTTAACTTATTATTCCCACACCAATGATTCAGATGATAGAAAAAGGGAAGTGTAAAAATTAATTTTATATAGTAAAAACCAAAAACAAACATAAAGATTTTAACGAGGAAACTTTCTCCAATATTCTAGAGAGCTAAAACCATTTCACCCTCATGATGAAGGAAGCAAAAGCTTCAAAGCATACTCCTAAGGCTAATAACTCCCCTTTTATCTGCGTGCCCATGTGGACACCATGATCAGATGGTTTTGTGCTTCAGTCACCTAAAAGGACTAATTAATCTTTAGGCTTCAGAGCAGCATATTTTAAGCTCCAACTTTTTACAGAGACAGAGCACCCAGCTGAAGGTGAAGACCGAGTGAGCAAATGCAAAGGAGAATGGTGACTGACAAAAGTAGATCTGTGCAGAACTAAAGATGTGCAGTAAATTAATAATTGCAATGACAATTGGAGGCCCCGTGTTTTCAAATGAATTGAAAACACTGAAAAAAGTGATAAGTCTGCAAGCCTAAATTCCAAAACCCATGTTTTCAATTTTGAATCTCAAAAGTGTATCCCTCGTGTTTAGTCCAAAAGAAAAGGAAAACAGAATTTTAGAGAATCTTCATCAGATAAACAGACCTTAGCAATTTAGGAATTAGCTGTCAAGTGGTTATTGGTTAAAGTAATTAAGGTTTTGTGGGTGTCTCTGTATGCTCCATAATTAGAGCTCTCTCATGCAATTCTGAAGTAAGCAATTTGCTGCATCACAATGCAAGCCGTTTGAGTAGTAACATAGTTGTTTGGGGTATTTTCCTTGCCTCCTATTGTGACCCTAAAATCTTCACAAGAGATAATGGACATTCTTCTTCATCGCCCCCAATCTTTTCCATTCTTTTTACAATGGTAATTACACTCCTCACATGAGAAATGTAAGTTATTTAGTCACATGCATTGGGAGGAGGGGTGGGGGTGGTTGTGCTTGCCTCATCAATCCATCCAAATCTTCTGCAGAGAGGGTGCATTCTCTGCATAAACCATCTGTTATGAGGTCTTCAGGTGTCTCAGTTCCACGAACAGCAATTACAACCGTCCTTGCATGCTGGAGAACAACAATGAAATATGCAGCCTCACATTTTGCCTGGAAGATTTAAGAAAAGAAGAATAAATCACTTGATGGTAGGACACTGTGAACATGATATACAACAGTTCGGCAAAACAATTGAGCTAAACACCAAGCATAAGAAAAAAGAGGAACACCGCTTTTCTCCAAAGACTGGAATTTTTTCTTTAAACATGCAATCAAAATGCCAACACTAACATAACACACCAAATAAATCAAAGGCACCTAGTTATGTTAAAATACCACAATAATGCGATTTCCTTGGTTAGACTTTGAGTATCCAAGTACTAAAAGTGCCAGAAGTCAAGAGCACAGCATACCATATGTTAAGGGGATTAATGCAAGGCAACCCATACCCTTTTCCATGCTCATAAATTGTTCTTTTGAGTATTGCCCGCAGAGCAAGCAGCCAAAGTTTCTTTAAGATGGTAATGAGCTGATACGACTAGAGGGAGGCTAGGTGAAGTCATATAACCAATGGACTAAGCACATTTATCTTGTCTAGCATAAACACACTATGCACTAGAAGTTGACGATGTTCGTCTTTCAGAGAATATCAAATCAGACAGCTAGAACAGGATATAAGAATCCATCAAACGAGCCCTACTTATTGACCACAGGCTTAGATGTTCTTGTCGCACTAGCATTAGCATAACCAGACCCCATTCTGTTAATTTTACTATGAGACATGAAAAACATATGCTGCTTCCCATATATGGAGCAGACGGTGTTCATTTTAATGTTATCATGGAAATAAAATACTTTGTTGGGGGTGAGAATGAATTGGGAATATAACGAATGGAAGCAACTCAGCTGTTAAATAGCCTGATGTCAGTCCAACACCAGATGACACTTGTTGCTCCCACGATTGGTAGGTGACTGCCACCACGACTTTCGCCATCATGTCATTGTCTCCACACAATGTGGTCTGGCTGCTGGCATTTGGTACTCTCAACTATCAACTAATCACTATTACCACCACAACCAGCCTAAACAGCTTTCACAAGAACAATTGACCAAATGCTGCCAGAATTAGGTCCAGCCAAGTTTGTCACACCAGGTTTATTATTTATCAACCTGTGTTTCCCCTCATTGTAGGTTACCAAAACCCTAATCATTTATCCAAGTGCTCCCACTGGCTGCCATCACCTCTGTTATTCCAAGAGTGGATGTTATAACCATTGGCACCAGTGAGCACTTAACCAGTCGGTCAGGTCCCCCTTCCCACTGAGGTCAACCAAACAATTAACCAGTCGGTCAGGTCCCCCTTCCCACGGAGGTCAACCAAACAATTAACCAGTCGGTCAGGTCCCCCTTCCCACTGAGGTCAACCAAACAATCCCAACAATTTTGGCCACTACCACACATAGCAAAAGAACAAATGCGTCCACCAAAATCATTGACTGGCCAACCGCACCCCTTCCTGTCCCAGCAACCTCTGCCACCAACATCTTGACTAGAGTTGGCACCACCATTACTGAGACCATCAAGGGAAATACTGTCTAGGTATGAGCACAGGGAATGCCCAAACCCGCCCTGTGCCCTTCGGGATAAGAAAGTAAAATCCATGGGCAAGCTGCGCCCAGCTCTGCTCATAGCCATCTCTCTGACTCCTCTCCTCTCTCTCTCTCTCTCTCTCTCTCTCCCTCTCTCTCCCTCTACACCCTACGTTGGGTTTAGGCAAATTCTAAGCTAGTAGCTCCCTCACCCTCACTTCTACAAGAATGCCTAATTTAAATCTGCATGCGCTGCCCCCTCATTCTCTCTCCTTTGCTGTCATCCAAGTTCCTTTCTCACACGTTTTAATTTGCAACTGGATTACATGCTCAGAATTGCTTGTAACTTTTTTAATATTGCAATTATCTCCATCACCACCAGTTGTGTAAGTCCACTCATCACCACCATCCCCATGGGGCAGCAAATTGGTATTGAGCTCTCTCTCTCTCTCTCTCTCTCTAAGGCCACTCATCAACACAGTGCCACTATCCCCATAGTGCCTCGAATTGGTATTGAGCTCTCCCTCTGCCTTTGATTCGGAAACTCAACTTTAAGCTTGGGAAGCAATGCCCACAGAGATGGAGAGTGATTCCCCACCCTATGGGACAGTGATGTGGCATGATTTTCTCCACAAGGTGAGGACTCCAGTTGCAGTCCCAGCCTGAGCCATGCCCATCCCTCACTGTCAAGTTTTGGAGGAAATCCTCACTTGTATTACTTCATAAGCATGATAATGAGCCTCTAAATGGACTTTAGCTGGTGGTGGAAACCAAATTTTAAAAGAAAAGGCAGACCCGGGCGTAGAAGCAAGAAAATTTAATACTGCAGAGAATAATTCAGCTATGTGATGACATCATGCAACATATCCAAGTTCCTTATTCATGCATTTTAATTCGTAATTGGTACAAATCCTCAGAATGTAACAGTCTCACTAAGTATAATAGACTTGGTATTGACAAATAAGACTTGAGTTTGTGCTTCGTGTACTTCCTCATTATCAAATGGCGACAGAACTCGATCAATCACTGCAACAGTAGACGTAAAAATAACACAGGGAACTGTGTGGTCTTCTTCCCTTAGTGACAAAATTGAGAGATTTATCCTAAGCAAATGAGGTATCAAAGATGCAATAGATTTGCATGAGTGAAATGGTATAGTTGTAATTTATTTTCAAGGACAAAAAATAACTTTTGAACTCATCACAAATACATATTAGGGAATTCCTTTCAGAAAACTCAAACTTCCCAGTTGCTAAATGTTTATCAGTTAAACTTACCAATGTATTTGAAGATTCCACTTTAACATGAACGTAGCTAAACTTTGTTTTGAGTAATAATGAGATTAGACTGCTCAATTACAGTTATTTGACTTATGAATTACAGGGATGCTTTCCTCCTTCCAAGAGAACGTTCCATCCTCCGTTCAACAAGCAATTCCCTGGGAAAAATGGCAGATCCACATGATCACCATGTTACCCGAGCGATTTTCCAATAACATGCATACCACAATAAAAACCCTGCTCCCTCTATGACATACCATGCAGGTGCTAATTGTCCATAAATTATTAACCTCATTAAGTACAGATTTCAAATTGAAATACATCTTCCTTGTTGCTGCAGACCTCACAATTCCAAAGTAGCTAAGCAGTTTAAACCAACTGTTTTACCTTGGCAACCCAGCTCAATTTTGCCAAGCCCAATAAATTGAAGTTGGTGAAATAAAGCATTATCCTACTATAAATGGCAGCAGGTAAGGATCAGTTGCCATCCAAATCTGCCATAACTGAAGCAAAATGCTGTGTTGCATATCGACAAGTGTCTAGAGAAAATCCAAACTTCAACTCACCTATAATGGTCACATATATCTAGACATTCAATGGTAGTTGGGCAATCACAAATGTACAATTCCAATAATGGAGATATAAGCTGCTTTCTTTTCACTAGCATCTTGCCAAAGTTATCTAGATCACTACTTGGTTCACTGAATTTTAAAGCATAGGAAACAATTGATAGATAGAATTCACTTGGCATTAGGCATTAAATCTCATCTTTCAGGTTTCATCAAAGCAAAAGGTAAAGGCTGGTAAGTGTCTTGGGTTAGATTTCTTCATAGTTCCTGGCTATCTTGGTGAAGACACCAGGTGGGATCTTGTAATCTTTGGCCCAAATAATTTGACCATGTCTTGTAATCTCTGGATGTCAAAATACATGACGATGTACATCCATAAAAGGTAGTAGATAACAAAAGAAAGTTTTTATGAACATATTTGGTGCAAAAAAATCAGAGGCCTGTCAAACTAACTTCACTTTTTGGTGTTTCCATTGTTCTTGCTTTGGTGTCCATACTTAATGTAGCCACCTTTAACTGGAAATGTGTGAAAGCAGCCAAGATTTTGTGTTTTGTTGGGGTTGTGACTTGTGCCCATGCCATGTTGATCTTCTTTTAGACCAAATAGAACCCATGGAGAGGAATACTACATCATTCAGACAAATTACACATACCTGACAGACACGGCCTTGGCGAAGTGCGCCAGGAGGCAGACCAACATACTTCAAGAAGGCAGCTGCATGACCACGCCACCAATTATCGCCATGAAGTTTTGGCCTCCTGGCAAGAATTAAGTTAAAGAGATGAACAGGTGAAACAAGACAACATTAGCCTCGGAGGTAAGAGGCACTATATCCTTAGGCATTAAAAGACAAATGAAATAAGAACCTGTTGCAGGACCAGGGAGTGAAGATCCCCTGCCTGTAGAGCCATGCACATGGAAAGATGAAGGGATTTCTTCCAAAATCGAGCAAAGGACCCTGCATAGTATGGTGATTAGAATTGAAGTGGACATAGCAATATTGATAGAGATGATTTAATAAACCAGAAGATCAAATACTGTGTAGGCAGCTTCAGCAAACTTATGAAGAATGGCGGCCTCCTCGATTTGTCCTCTAGGTGCATCCATTAGCTCTTCATGACGTTTTGATGGAAGACTGTTCCTCTGAAACAAAGCTAGGCCTGAATATTGTCATGCAAAATGATATCATTCATACAATGCAAATGTAAACTAAAAGAGAAACACAAAGACAATCACAAAAGTATAAGTAAAAAAACTGACAATCAGAAAAATTGTAAAAAAAAAAAAAATGACAATCAGAAAAATATGCATGAAAGAAATAACCATCAGAAATGCAGAGTGGGGATGAAGTATATCAAGCATCTTTTATTCTCCATACAAGATTATAGAAAATGCAGCATAACTAAAACAAGAAAGTTTCCCACTAGTGGAATAAGCATATAAGTATATGCACAAAAAAGGTACTGACAAGAACTACAATATGCAATGCCCAAAGACCTCTTAAATTACTTAAAAACCAGAATTGACGAAAGATGGGTTGGGACAGTGGATGAACCCACATATAATCATCAAAGAGTAGAAGTATGCAAGTTCATAACTAAAATGAGAAATTTTCCCACCAGTGGAATAAGAAAATAAGTGTACGCACAAAATGTTACTGACAAGAGCTATATGAAATGCCCAAAGACCTCTTAAATTATTTTAAAACCAGAATTGACGTAATACGGGTTGGGACAGTGGATGAACCCTCATATAATCATCAAAGAGTAGAAGTATGCAAGTTCACAATTGCATGCCCCAAAGCAACTGTAGGCGTTGCCTATAATCTTAAATTCTCTATATATAAACCCTTTGAAGTCCTCAACATATTTGAAGTAATCCTAGACAAGAGCTAAACCATTAAAAGAGTTATTTTTTACAATTTTGGAAGAGCTAATCTCAAAATTCAGGTCATCTTCAGTCTCCATCTGATTGTGCCAGTTCCCTATTATGCTACTTCCACCCTTTGCCCTGTTGCCGGGACTTCTATCATAAGTACATGAAACTGTGGGCATCACAGTTTAAGCTTTCAGCTCTGTTGGCAATGGTCAAGGATTGCAGGAGCAAATTTCCTAACCTAAGTATTCTAGAAGCACAGTGTCATATATGTTCCAGAATCAACACCAAAGCACATACTTTAAATTGCGAAGTATTAGAGCTCCAGAAAACCAACAAATTTTGACATCGTATGAAAAAGGATTGCCCAAAGCAAGTCTACTTTTTCATGAACATCAGGGTTCGCTCATTCATTCCATTGACCAAGAAATTTGAATAAACTAATCTGCAAACCTGCCAAAAGTTCCAGGTGGCCAGTGCCTGATGCACGATAGGCAACAAGATCCCCAAGTAGTCGTGCTACCGAATAAACTTCATCCTCCTCCATAACACTCCTGGAGAGAGAAGCATAGTGAAATAAGAAACCAATCATGCATGAACTAGGGGAATGGCAAATAAATTGGAGAAAAGCCTACAAGTATTTTACACGTCCAAGACAGCATAAAGCCTCGCGCATGCCATGATCAAATACCTCCCTATAATGGGCCTTCCATGCATTGTCCTCAGTTGAATAAAATGATCTCCACCTTAGAACATCGGAGCCCGTAAAACACTGAAGTAGTGCAACAAAACACACCATGACAATGAATAAAACCAGCATATTCCGCTTCCACGTGCTTGCTTTGGAGACAATCCCTACATTTTAATAGCCTTAAAAATTGAGTGAAGATTTGTGGATATGCAAAGCAGAAATCTTTAAATAACTACTAGTAGAAAATAGTCAGATGAACACAAACAAAAGGATGCCCCAGATACCCTTTCTAAGTCGTACTTCAATCAAGAATCAAACACAGAAAGGTTCCATCTAGATTTTACTTCTTTTTTCTCATGATCATAATGGCAAAAAGCAATATGCGATTATACTGCACAAGTTGATTCATAGACAAAAACTAATACCAAGAGGTCAAACAAAGGAAATAAGCATTTTATCTTCAACCAGACAATATTTCGTCAGTCTAGCGAGCAACAGCACTCAAAGACACTTTAAAAAATTGAATTGTGAAAAAAGAAAACTCAATCATCAGAGATTTAAGCAAGATATTCCCTCACCTAAGACACAGTCACCTGTAGTTTCGTCGTGGGAAGCAGACTTAATTATCTTGAGCAGAAGGTAAGTTGCGCCCACAAATTGCACCACCATGACAACTGTTGCGAACCGGGTCCACCAAATCCATTTTTTATACCTCATCTGTCCATGCAGAAGAGAAAGGAAAGATTTAGAATTGCATGGAATGTGCCCACAATTGGGTGAAGTTGATCTCTTCAAATTGCAGGCTGCTTAAAATCTTTGTCACACTGGCTGGATAATGTAAAAAAAAATATATATATATATAGCATACTTTAGTTTCTTATCAAGATTGGCATGCCCAAACATGAAGGCAACACAGGTGGGTTCTAACTTGAATTGCGAAAGACACAAAGTCAGACACTCATGGAATGGGATACTGGATATCTTCAAATAAATCATCTTCATAATGGACTTCCAAATATACGCAACCAGGACAGTTGGAAGAAATCTGCAAGAACATCTGGACCTATAGTCTTAAAGAACTCATTTCAACAAGTTTCCACGTACTCATATTGCATCTCACAAGCCATTCCAAAAGAAAGAAGTTCTTTTAGAGACCAAAATTTATTTCGTGTCTCTACTGAAGATTAAAGTACAGTGGTCCTTGCTTATAACAGGGTCTGGCACACTCCTGTAAATCAAGTTTAATTTCCCTTGCTTTACAACAGGCTCCCAGAAGCAAGTCCACGAGATTCAAGCATGCTAAACGGAATTTGACAGCATTCCTTGAAATTCTATCTACGTAATTAAATTGAGACCAGGGAAGACCTCCAAAAACAAGTCAGCACATGTCATCCTAGATATCTCTCCACTGAAGAAGAACGTCAACCCAAAACGCAATTCGTCCAACAATCTTCCATAATACTCTTCTATTTTCAAAAGGAGAAAACAGAAAAGGAAAGAGAGAAAGAAGCCTACGAGGTAAACAAATTGAAAGAATTCCGAGCAAATGAACCTGTATTCGAGCACCCGATAACGATAAAATTGCGGGCTGAGGTTAAAGACACGAGAGAGAAAGGAACGAAGGAGTACCCGTCTCTGATGGCGAATGACGGCGTCGACGACGGCGCTCTCGGAAGACTCAACAACGGTCGTGGCCGTGGCTTGCTGGGCGATCCCCGTATGAACCATGGCGACGATCCTGACGGCGGCGGCCAAGGTGACCACCGCCAAAGGAAGCGTCCGGCGGGGGCCGCAGGGGGGGAAAGACAGGAGCAGGAAGAACCCGCCCAGGATCACCACCGCCGTGTTGGACACGCCCAGCACCATCGTCGAGTACCTCAGGCTCTTCACTCCCCACCACCATCCCATTGCTCCTCCTCCTCCTCCTCCTCCTCCTCCTCCAGCAGCTTCGATCGGCAACGTCGCTTCCTCCAGGATGGAACGATCGAAGGAGCAATGGAGAAGGAAAGTTGGACGGCGAGGCGATGATGGATCGAGAGAGCCTTTCTCTGTCTGCCTGCCTGTAGGCTGTAAGGCTGGCGTAGAGAATAACGGTGAGGGGGGGGGGGGGGGCCCACCCAGTAAAACTGGTCTTTTTTGAACTCATTATAATCATTTTACATTACGAATTTCCTACGGTCGACTTGGCTCGGCTTGGATCAAGTAAAGTAAAGTAGCCATTCCTGATTTTCTCTTATTTCATTTTTCCTTTAAGCGACTTTTGATTTGATCGATACTAAAATCTCCACTTCTTTTAATTCAAATTTTGCAAGTCTCATGGAGCCTGACGAATGGGATTCCAACGCTTCCATAGAAAAGCCTCGATGATATTGTCTATTATTTTCGTAATTCATAACAACTTGTTAGAATAAATAGCATTCGATCAATTTCGCACTTGATTTTGGGGAAGAATCTAAAAAGGGTTATCGCTTCAATCACTTTATATGGCAATTCTCTTATCATTTAAAGTTAGCATTATTAGAACTATTATCAGAGTCTTGTTTTGACAAATTTCTGCCCCCACCCTTTCCGTTAGCGCTCCCCTTCACTCTCTCTCCTCCCCTCCACTCTCTCTCCTCCCCTCCGTTTCTGCCCGTCTCTCTCCCTCTCTCCTCTCTCTACTTCTTTTTTCTTTCCTCTTGCGTTTGCCATGGCTCGAGCTCGAGTCGGCTCATGGTCGACCTGCTCACAAGCACGCCGACGCTCGTCCATGGCCGTCGCCGCCGGCGCGGGGGGCGCGGAACGCACGGATGACAACCGAACGGACGGATGGACGAGGAGAGATGAAAAGAAAAATAAAAACCCAAACTTTTTTGAAGAATCTCAGCAGGCGAGGTCGGATGCGGAGCTGGGAGGAGGAAATGGGCAGATGGGTTTTGTAAACGGACGCGTAGGCTTATCGGGTCGGCTTCGGTTTGCTTATTTAATGTGATTTCATCACCTGGGTCGTCCTCGTCCATCTTGCTCTGTTGCGTTCGTTCGTTCGTTGGGGTAATGCTATGCTACTGATCTCTGGGTACCGTTTTTTCCCATCCACCATGGACGACGCTCGGGGCCAGGTATGGACGACACTCATACATGGCTGCTTTGGCCATGAAGCTCGACCTCAAACCCGGAGCTTTGGGTAGCGCTCGAGTTTCGCGTCCAGCGGCATGCCAACCCTCCTCGACCTGAAGTGGCCATGAGCCGACTCGAGCTCAAGCCATGGCATACGTAAGGGGAAAGAAAAGAAAAGTAGAGAGAGAAGGGGGAGAGAGAGAGTCAAGGGCAGAAACGGAGGGGAGGAGAGAGAGAGAGGGGGGCAGAAACTTTGCTGTTTGTGGGCCCGGATTTGCTATGGTTTAATGTATCATCTTATTTGACATATTAAACACACCTGAGCGCATGACAAAATTTTTATTTCTTTATTTTTTTTTATTTTTTTTTCTAAAACAGATTTGAAATAAAAATCCATTTAGTAATGTAATTTCATTTTTCTAATTTTGGAACATATTTCTATTCTAGAAATAAATTCAGAACAGAAATCAGAAATTAAAATTTTTAGCTTTTCTATTTCTGAAATAGAAATGAGAAATTAAAATTTTTCTCATCGTTCACTCTTGTCATTGTCCACTTGTCGCTTGTGGGATGCTGGACGCCTGCCATAGGCCCCAGCCACTAGTCGTCGACTGCCGGCCACTGGACATCTGTCGTCGGCCACCACACTCTGACCACCTGTCACCAACCATCAATCACTAGATGCCGAACGCCCATTGGTCGTTGGTTGATCATCGCCAATCATTGGATGTTGGAAGCTCATCACCAACCACTAGATATTCGCCGACGACCGTCCGCCGCTCACCACCAGTCACCGGATGTTAGCCACCCACCACCCGCCATCGAATTTCAGCCACTGGCTACCCGCCGTCGACCTCCTGTTGCTGGACTCAGGATATCGAACATCAAATGTTCAACTCCGAACGTTGGACGTTGGTTGCCGGTTGCCAGACTTCGGTGTTGGACTTCGGACTTTGGCCGCCTACCACCTGTCACCGGATGCCAAACGTCGGACTTCGGATTTTGGCTACTCGTCGTTGGTCACCAGATGTCGAACGCTGATCGCTGAACGTTGTACTCCGACCATCGAATGTCGGTTGTTGCCGCTTCTAGAAATAGAAATTTTGTTATGTTATCAAACGAATTTTTATTTCAGAAATAAAATTTTGAACTGTTATCAAACACGTTTCTTTACTAAAAAACTCGTCTATGGAATAGAAATTAAAAAATCAATTTCTAGTCAGAAATTGATTTCTATTCTAGAAATTTTGTCATGCGCGCCCTTAATATTTTCTCATAATTTATTCTCTATTTTGCCTATGTTGTAAGGTGATATACAAAACTTACTACTTAGGCCCTATTTGGTTCAGCTTTGGGAATTGGCTTTGGACCCTTAGCCAAATACAAATGTGTTTAGTTTGATTTTTTGGGCGACTTTGACAAGATGCAATTGCATCTCCAAAGGACCCTAAAGGCTCTTAGTCCAAAGTAGGTCCGGAGGTCATTTGGGAACTTACATTTCTAAAATGTAAGTTCCAGTTACTGTTCATTTCAAGGTTATTATTCATTTGTGAGGAAAACTATTGCACGGAGGCTGACGACCACCGACCAAGGGGTTGCGTGCACCGGTAACCGCCACCCGAGGGTCGCCTGACCCCGGCAACTGTCGCCAGACCTCAGGTGACGCTTGGGTCGCGCGACCCAGGCGACTGATGGCTTGAATTGCGCGACCTAGGTGGCCGTCGAAGGTCAGGCGACCTGAGGCAATGGTCAACAGGGTCGGGCGACCCTAGGTGATGGCCGCTTGAGGTTGAGCGACCGTCCGGGGGCTAGATCTGGCCATCCGGCTGCTGAATCCGACTTAAAAAAAAAAAATACAAATATTTTTTTAAATTTAATAAAAGTTATTTACAAATGCAAATTTTACCAAGCGGTATTTTGGCCAAAGTTATATCTTAATGCAAATTTTACCAAACGGTATTTGCATTTCAGAAAACCTCCTTCATCCAAAGGTATTTGCATTCTTGCAAATGCATTCCCCAAAAGCTTAACCAAAAGGGCTTTTATTAGGGGAGATTATTTGTAATTTCCTGAATTTTGAGATAGTTCGAATTTGTCCTTAAATTTCCTTATTGTTACATGTACAAAGAAAATGCATATGTTAATGACAACTATTTTGTTGATAACCATCACTTGACCTTGAAGTTGGCTAAAATGAAAAATTTAACATTCTAAGAGAATGTTGAATTAAATAAAAAAATTAGATTGAACATAAAAAAGAATCTATTCATAATTTAAATAATTGCTTTAAATTCAACCATCGAACCATGCCATTTGAGTCTAGAGTCTTGTAATAAAGAACTTAAATTGAATTAAATAACTTCATAAAAGTTTTAATAACTCCATGGCAATTTTTCTCAAATGATTGAGAGTAGTACCATAATCTTCCGTTGCAGTAGGGAGATGACTATTCTTTACTATATCCAATCCTAGTGTCTACAGACATAGATATGGCACGATTATTCCTCCACCCATATTTTGTGTTTCTTTCGTTTTACGAATGAACCCTGTTGGAAAATGTTTTTGCAACTATTTCTTTCTCTATATTTAATTATTCGGCTCACAATTTGTGCAATTGCTCTATGTATTGATTAAAAAAAATAAAATAAGAATTGAACATTAATTTTGCGTAGCTAGGGAACAAATAAAAAAAAAAAGGCAACGAGGCAAAAACCTGCAGATCCAAACCATAGATTTGAAATATATATATAGACAAACCTACAGCTAGCGATGCTCAATTTAGATCAACATCAACTTATGTGATATCTCAACTTATATATCTCTACTAGTCATTCAATAGTTTCATTCCATGTGAAATCCTTAATACATCTAAATCACCCAAAAAATATCATCAATATGAGTAATGCGGTCCATACTTCTCCTTCAACCTGACCAATTGTAATTTGGATTTAAGAATTCTCAATCAAACATTTATAATTTCTTTTTTATTTATTTATTAACAATCACAACGTTGTGACACCATCTAATAATGTTAACCACCCCTCTAAATCTCGCTTTATTGAATAATGCTCGTTTATTCCACGCAGTTGATAACAACTTAATTACTAAATCATATCGATGGGAAAATCAAATCTCATAATATTATAGACACTTTAAGAATATCAAAACAATTCTCTGTTTTCTCCTCATGATCCATATAATATTTAGAATATCGAAATATTAATTATCTTTCATATAACTTAAAGTAACTATTCCCCTTCAATAAAAATTTCAGGATGGGAGTTCTCAAGGGATATATATCATTGAGCTATTTCGTTGATCACAGTGAGATTACATAGGGTCTGTTTGATAAACACTTATGTTCCAAGAAGTAATTTCTTTTCAGAAATAGTCTTTTTATTTTTATTTTTTATTCCTTGGAATAATTTCTAAGTAAAAGATCGTGTTTGGTAACTATACAAATTTTCTATTCTTGGAATGGAAAAAGAACAGAACAATTCACAATTTTTTTTTTGTAACGTATAATTTCTTTTAATTTTTAATAATTTTTAAAGATGTTTTTCCTTTTTGTTCTTTTCGGTGGTTGACGAGTGGTGCCAATGGCTGGTGATGGTCGAACAACCGGGGGGGGGGGGGGTGGCGGTAGAGGGTGGTGAGCAACAAGGAAAAAGAAAAGAAAAAAGAAAAATAATTTATTTTTATAAATTATTCCCGCTAATAAGAATTTACTTTTTTATACTTCTTATTTTTGTTTCAAATCTATTCACTTGCTACTATTTTATTCCGGAGAATAGAAAAATTAATTGACTTTACCAAATGGATTTTTATTTTTTTTAATTTATTTCGAAAAACAAAAGAATAGAAAAACAAAAGAAGAAGAACATTAACAAACAGGCCCATCGTGTTCACGGAAATTGACAGCGAGAACTTTCTCAAAGCGTCACTCCTCCTCCTTAGCTTCCCCATTTGGAGAATTTTGCCTTCACCAGCGCTAGCTGACAAGGCCAGCTTTTGGGCTTCTTTGCTAATGTGCTTCCGGCAATCTTCTTTTAATAAACTGAAGATCATTATTAGGCAAAGACCACAAGCAAGTTATGAGTGATTGACATCTCTATCAGAGGATACCCATTTTCATTCTTCAGCTCAAGCATTTTCCCCCATTAAGATTTAAAAAAAAAAATGAGGAGAAAACTACCAATTCCACTTATGTCAATCTGTTTCTGTTATCTGACCCAAAAAAATAAAAATAAAAAAATAAATCTGTTTCTGTTAGCCAACGAATCTTGGTTCTTAACAAAAGAATGTTCTCAAGAAAAGGCAGACATCTCACAACTAGATTTTTTAAAGTCAACAGCATAATGATACATCGACCATGAACACATCATCCCATCCCCCTCCACCCCCCGGGCCCCCGGGGTCTTTTCTTTCACTGATAGAAAATAGAGCAGATCTCTCCAAGAAATTAACTATAATACTAGTCAAGACTAGTGCCTTCAGAGGCTCCCAAAGAGAGTGCACTAAGCTCTACCAAGAACTCCAGCAGCAGCTCAAATTGAAGTTAGTTTGTAAAGTTGATAGGAGCAACTTGTCTGATCTTGGGCAGAAGTTGCAAAAGAATATAGCATGAGAGTTCAAGCCAAGCTTTTTACTTCTGTTTTGTGGACAGAATCCAATTCGATGTAACTATTTCTGTTATCAAGTTTTAAATTTCATGTATCCCACCATCTTCCAGACGATAGATCTACTAAATTCCTTTTAAATTGGAAAACATGCAAACTTTCATGACTTTCGACCACACGTAAAGATTGGAGCGACAAACAAATTGAATTGCTCTAATTCACTCCATTCTTGTTGCATATGATAGCAGAAGAGATAAAACTAACCAAAATTTGATTGCTGAGACTAAAGTAGCTTGCCTGTTTGAAAATTTTGACAAAAACCAAGTTTGCTCTCCTACATCCAGTCTTGTAGACAGTAATTACAGCATCTAGTCACCTTGCGTCAACATGTTTTCAAACCTCAATACTTTGGAAGAGATAGGAAAATTACTGAAAATTTCGAATTGTTTGGATTCAATGGCATTGGTTGCTAATATTGCATAACCAACCGACCCTGACATGATCATCCAGAAAAGCTGCACTCTGCCCTATAATGACGACGACTAAGCCTTAAAAGCCAGACTCTGTTCTATGGAGAGAAATAAAAAAGGACCCAGTGAAAACGTAACTAGTAACAGAAGATCATCGGTATTCCAGTGGTACTGCGAAACCAAAGGGACAGCAGAGCACAAATTGACCAGATTTTGACCAGATTTTCACCAAAGGAGTGGATTTTTGTGAGACTGGCTTTATGTGGACATCCCCTTCATCAATTTCTCTATCGACAACACTTCTTCCTGCTCATCTTCATCTACTACTATGTCTGGAATCGTTTCAGCAGCAATAAAACTTGCATCTCTACTGATATATTTCTTGTCTGCAAGTGTAGTCCGAACCTTGTCCTCTAAAGATGCTAGGGACTTCCTTCTCTGTGCTTTACCCTTTATCTGCAGCACATTCAACAATGCGTCCCTAGCAATATCCTGAGTATTCATAATACAGACAAGTCACATCTCATGATTATCTGAATCCTCCAAAAGCAGCAAATGAATTTGCACTAATCCTGTTGAAAAGAGAAGTGGTAATAGAAATCAAGGCAGAGCATGAATTTCAAAGAAAAGTATTTATATAAAACAAAATACATTCCTTCCCTATCTCTAGTTGGTAATCTATGTTTTAATGCACTCTTTCAGAGTAAGATTATCATGACCACGCGTGAAGGACCAAGTTGGACTTCACAAAAATGTCATTGAGTATAACTGTTTGCTAAGTGAATCCACTAGTCTATAGTTGAGGAGATAGGAGATGAACAAGAGCTCTAAGATCACTTTTTGGGATAAAGCAAACATCTGAGATAGTGAGGTGCTTGCATATCTAACATATCCTGAAATCGTCAAGTTGGTCAATAATGGAAAAAAGGTCTCAGACAAACTTTTTTACAATATTCTTCAAAAGTCTTTGGGTGTGCATGGAAACGTTTCTTAGAAACGTTTCCGGAACACTTCTGTACGGAAAGTGTTCCCGGGAACAAAAAAGGAACAGAAACGCGTTTGGTTGCGTTTTTGTTCTTTTTTTGTTTTTTTGTTTCTGGAACGAAATAAGAACAAAAAAAAGAAACAACAATTTGTTGTTTCTTGCTCCAAAAACATTTCTTGAAGAAACATTTCTCTTCTCTCTCTTCTTCTTCTCTTCTTCTTTTCTTTCTTTTTTTTCTTCTTTTTTCTTTCGCCGGTCGCGGGCCTCGGCCATGGCCGGCGACCGGCCGTCGAGGCTCGGCGTCGCCGGCGCGGGCGAGGCCGAGCCTCGCCTTGGCTGGGCGAGCTCGGCCTCGCCCAGATCCGGCGAGGCCGAGTGTCGTCGGCCCCCGGCGAGGCTCGGCCTCGCCGGATCTGGGCGAGTTCGAGCTCGCCTAGCCAAGGCGAGGCTCGGCCTCGCCTAGCCAAGGCGAGGCTCGGCCTCGCCCGCGTCGGCGATGCCGAGCCTCGCCCAACCACGGCGAGGCTCGGCCTTGCCAAGGGCCGGCGAGCCTCGCCGTGGTTGGGCGAGGCTGCCGGCCCCGTCGGCCGGTCGCCGAAGGTCGGTGACCGGCCGAAAAAAAGAAAAAATAAAAAGAAAGGAAAAAATAAATAATAAAATAAAAATGTTTAAAAAATTAAAAGAAACAAAAAAAGAATAAAATTTACCAAACGTGTTTCTATTCATTTTTTATTCCCGGACCAAACGTTACCAAACGCGTTCTTTTGTTCAAAAATTGTTCCCCGGAATAGAAACACTTTTTTTTGTTTCTGTTCCCAGGAACAAGAAAGAAACAGAATTGTTTCCATGCGCAGCCTTTCTTTCTAGCAAGCACAATTTCTTTTTCAGTTTTAAGTAGTCAGTACATCAAACAAAGTTTGTAGCGTTTTCCAGTAAAATGAGATAGCAAGGCGCTTGCATATCTAATATATCCCGAAATCATGAAGTGAGTCCACAATGGCAAAAATGAACTCAAACGTGGCAGGATATCTCAGAATCTCGTTTACAATATTTCTTCGTAAGGCATTCTCTCTGGCAAAACACAATTTTCTTTTTTTAGGTAAGTAGTCAATAATCAGACAGCATTTGTAGTGTTCTCTAGTAAAATGAGTTTGCCTCGACTCTGTAATTGAATCATAGCAAGGAGAACACAATGTCAACAACTAGATTCAAATCCATCAGAAAACTCATCATACAACATGAACATGTGAATTCCAGCCACCAGGAAAATGACAGTAAACATCAAGTAGAGCTCTCGTGCAGTTGAAGAGGTCTAAAGTAAAATTACCTCAACAAGCTTAAATAGCTCAGGAGGGCGTAATTTAATTGCGTCAAGCATCTTGGGCTTCCCACACTTCTTGACCAAATTGTCCGTCTCTATGCAAATTGCTTGCGCAGCTTCCTGATATCGATCTGCACATGGAGATATCATTAAAATGCCCACACTAGTATTGTCTCCAGATTCTGCTTAATTTCTTCCGAGACTAAGCAGGGAACAATAGATAGAGCAGGATCAAAGTTCCTGGGTCCCGCAGATTGGTAGAGGTCTTCAAAGAAATCCACATTTTTCTGTTTGAGTTGCGGCTGCCCTCTAATCCAATTACCATCCCTATCCTTAAGCATTGATATTGTGTTCCTCTGTCATCTCTCGATAGTTGTGACATGGAAATATTTTTAAATTTCCTCTTTCAAGCTCAGTATTCTCGCCTTGTCATGATTCAGTTCATTGGCGCAGCATTCTAACTCCTTTTTAAGAAAATTAATTCTATGATGGCCACGAGAAAATTTGTTTTTACTCAACTTTTGTAGTTTAACCGACACAGCCGGAAGTTTTCAAGCAAGAGTGCAATCCACTAACCTGGGAGTCTCCCAGCTTCTTTAACCACTCAAACTTGAAGGTTTCAACTCTCTTTATTGGTTCTACATTTAGAGATAGCAAAATGGGGCTATAATTGGAACCAATCGCTGGCAAAATCGTAAGCCTTTGCCTCCAGGAAGAAAAATCTGCATTCGATGGTGCTAACAGCTCTATCCAGCTTTTCTTTCACCAAGGCATCTCTTTCTCAGTCATTAGTCCGAGTACCCTTGCACTTGATTCCCATGAATGCACGAGTATTCAAGAAATCCACAAAAGCATTAACACTATAGTGTTCGGCCATTTGCTTTCGTACTTTCTCCCAATGATATAGAATTTCATTGAAATCCTCAAGACAAACCCATGGGGTTTTAGTACCTGAACATAGCTGTTGGATCTCCTCCCACAGCGAATACACTCCCTAAAGAGATAAGAGGCATGGACAAAGTGATCCTCATCTTCTTTCCACTCCCAAAATTCCTCATAGAAAAGATCCATAGTATCCTTCCTCATAAATTCCGTCGCTGTGCCAATCAGATCTACGACACAACAATTCTGGAGTTTAAGCCGTCTCTTGTTTTTTCTTGATAACGGCTTCTTCTTCCATTTTTTTATTCTATTTTATTTCGTTTCATGACATTAGGCCTTTCTTGAGTCGCAATGACCCATAATGCCTGGACCGGTCAGTGGAGCGCCCAACCCTCCAGCTAAGAAGCTTCGTAGCCACCAAAGCTCATTTCTTTGACCACCTCCATAGCTAAAATTGGGGTTTTCTAAGTACCAAGGAGTTAGAGAACAGAGCTCCATAGGGACAATACATCGATACTCTGGCCTACGCCGTCAATGCCCACTTCTCAGCTTCTGTTCCTGCCATTGTTGCTCGTTCTTCTTACAGGTACAAGAAGACCATTCAGGGACGAGATAGCGAGAACATCAAAGTCGCAGGAGGAGCTACAGCCATTTTTCCAACATCCCAGCCACCATATGCCCGAGTACTTACGATGTTACTGCTGAGTCCCAATCTATAGCTGGGGCGAGGAGCATCAACAACCCCGGTGATCATGCAACAACGTGGGAATGTGATGAAGTGCGGGATTGATAAAACCCGGCTTGGGGATAGGTTTTCTGTAAAGGGGAATGAGAGGAGAAGAAGACATGTGAACAGGGAAGAGAAGGCTCGGTGAAGGTTTGGGGTTCAAGGGGGTTCTAGGATTTTGGGTAGGAAGGAGCTCCACCCACGAGAGAGAGATAACTCGAGAACTTCTACACGATGCCATGCTGCGTCGAGTAGAGTCCTTTTCTTGTGAGATTCAGGTCTCGTTAATATCATCTATATGTAAAAGAGCCATTCAGTGACCAATTTTTTTCCTTTTTCTGATGATCCTGATCCTTCGATTTCTGTTTACAACGTCGTTTTCATCATTTTGGAAACTGTGGTCACTTCTCCAGATTGAAGCCACCAAAACGCCATTGCCCTCATCATGGTCGAGTCTCAGTCGATCTTAACTCCTCATACCGCCATGTACGGGGACCTTTCCTTTTCCTTTGATAGGGTGAAGCCGCAACCCCTCTCTCTCGGTAGAGGGGGAATTTCTGTTGTCATCAATCACCAGAAGTTACATAATAAATAAATGGACCGCACGTTTAGAAATGATTTAAATCCATTTTTGGTCTCTACGTTCAAATCCTTGTACTCTCACGTGCTGTCTATTAATTCTTTAAACTTGCATTATCTTGTAACTAAGTCCCTAGGACTTCAAGTTCAGTTAGTTGGAGCTCATGTGTCTGAGGATCGTCATGTCTATTCTCCGGCCTATACGGCATTCACCGTTTCTTTTTTCTCTTGTGATAGATGGGTGCAGCAGCAAAATCAACCAAACCACAAAGCTCAAAGACCACGTCAACTGATTACATTCTCTATATATCCCTAATCATTAGCATAACATTTGATGTCACAGTGGGCGAATTTATGCGGTGCTTTTTTTTTTTCCTTTGGAATTCCGGTGGAATGCTTCTGGGAAATTGCCCAAGGCAGATGATTACTTGAAGAATGGGATTACCGCTTTAGGTTTGCCCTGGGGGCTAGCTCAGTTGTTCTTTCTAATGGGCCATAACATTGGCAGCTGTTGGGAATAACTGATCCCCGAAAACGCGGATTCGACACTAAATCGAATCCCTGAATCAATGCGGAAGACGAAGCCCGGGAAAACATGTATCACCGATCGTAAAGCACACCACGGATTCGAGCGTACCTTGTTAGCCACAGATTAGACACCGACGTCGATAAGAGGAAGAGATTTGACCCTGTTCGATCTGATGATGCCTTGAAGGGAAGAAAAACGCCTACTGTTTTTCTTTTTCTTTTTGGAGAGAGAATGCGCGGGAGAGGAGAAGACGTACGTCAATTCTGCCAAGAGGTCTCTTCTCTCTCTCTCTCCTCCCTTTTATACCTTCCCCCTCCACGGGCCCTATTCCCGTGGGCCGGGCCTTTTGGGCCCAGCATGGGCGGACGGGCCTTTAAGCCCATTACCAATTAAAACCATCATCTCCCACTTGCACATGGTGGGCCGAACAGAATTCTCTTTACCTCTCTTCAACATTCATACCGGTGAATAATCCGTGCGACCAGCATACTTTGAGAGCTCGTTGCTATACATTTGTTAGGAATATATAGCAGCTCATAATAGGCATCACATCCTGAGTAGATTTAGTATGCAGTACCCTAGATCGATTGATCACATTTATATCTCTCTTGATCTCTTTTAAACAATGATATATACATTGTATTCACAATTATGATTATCCCAAAGACAGTCATAATTGGTTAACCGGTGAATACAAAACTATGATGTGATTCTCCAAAATCGATCTTCCTCTTTCCTTCAAACTCTCAATTTCAGTTCAGCTTGCTTTTCTAGAAATGCCCCATTAGATCGAATCAACTCATGACCATTGGCAACATCCTAAGATAGCAAACACTAAATAGAAATCTTGAGAATAAGTAAGAGTCATGAGGGGACTAAAAATTGAGGAACTCTTTTTTTCAAGAGTCTCACACGACATAAAAAATTGAGATCAAACTTTTGTCACTCTTATTGGTCGTCTGATGCATACGTAGTATGAAATACGTATTACGGTATTAACTCCTTTCCCATGGAGCGTATGTCTGCACCTTTCAATACCGTGCAGATGATAGTTCAGACATACCCAATGTCTAACTTGAGTTCACGTATCTACTCATTTACAAAATTCATCAGAACTCACATCTGGCATCATAGACAGATAAAGTAAAATATGTGGGTGATTTTACTTTCGGACATAGTTAGTATTATGTCATCATCTTAACACTTAGTTAAGGCGACATACGTATTTTAAGCTTGAGCTCTCGATTATCACCTAGATAATAAGCTTAAAAACAGTCTCATCCTATTTATCACACAGTAAATAGAGGCGATTACCCGTGTGAGTGGGCTAATCTTATATCTGTCCGACATACTTCTTCAACTTAAGATAATGCACTGAGCATTAAGATGCATAAAGATCAAACAAAGATTCATAGGCATTAATGATGAAAAACACAAATTCATCAAATGTGAACACTTAGGGAAATTACAATATTCAGTACATTAGCCTCTACGCAATCCTAGAGATTTCATATGACCACAAAAACACATCTCTAGGTATTGGCTTTGTCATAGGATCTGTTACCATTCTATGCGTAGTATGTACTCTAAGTTCACATTTTTTCGTGCAATCATATCATTGACAAAAGTATACTTGGTATCTATATGTTTGGTTTTGCCATGATATTTTGGATCTTTGGTGTACGCTTTTGCTGCTTGGTTATCACAGTTAACCAACATTGAATCTGCAGCACTTCAAATAACACCTAAATGATCCAACAATCTCTTAAGCCAAACATCTTCTTTTATTACTGCTGATAATGTCATGAACTCAGTTTCCATCGTGGACAAGGCTATACACATTTTGTTTCTTACTGCTCCAACATATGGTGCTATTATTCGGTAAAAAAACAAATCCAGAGGTAGATTTTCTTTCATTTAAATCTCCTCTCCAATCAGCATCAGAATAGCCTTTGAGTTGCAGATCCTTTCCATAATAACTCAACGTATAATCAGCAGTCCCCTTTAGATACCTTAGTATTCATTTAACGGCTTTCCAACGTGCTTGACCTGGATTGGATTGGTATCTACTCATCATTCCAACTGCATAACATATGTCAGGTTTTGTACACATCATAGTGTACATCAAGCTTCTAACAGCACTAGCATAAGGAACATGTTTCGTTTGTTCCTTCTTTTGTGAAGTCCTTGGACACAGTTTATGGCTCAATCCTTCACCTTTTGCAATAGGAGTGTCTATGGGTTTACAATCCCATATCCTTCAATTCAAAATTGGAAGACAACCAACTTTTGACAGTATTGACAAACTCCATATTACTTCCGGCAATTAGTATATCATCAACATATAATGATATGATCACAAATTGATCCTTGGATCTTTTGATATATACACAATGATCCTTATCAATTATTGTAAAATCATATGCCATTATGGCATTATGAAAACGTATATATCATTGTCTTGATGACTGCTTAAGGCCATATATCGAGCTCAAAAGTCGACATACATTTTCTTCTTGGCATTTCACTATGAAACCAGCAGGTTGTTCCATATATATTCATTCCTTTAATTCTCCATTGAGGAGGGCAGTCTTTACATCCTTTTGATGTAACTCAAGATCCATATTAGCCACTATTGTTAGAATAATGCGAATCGAGATAAATCTCACTACAGGAGAAAATGTATCTTCATAATCAATATCATCCTGTTGATTATACCCCTTCGCCACAAGGTGAGCCTTATGCCTTTCTATCGAGCCATCGGTCTTTCGCTTTATTTTGAGAACCCACTTGTTCCCAATAGCTATGCGTCCCTTTTGGAAGATCAACCAGTTCCCAGACTTGGTTTGACTTCATTGACTCCATCTCCTCTTTCATTACATAAATCCACTTTTCCTTACTAGGGCATTTCAGAGCCTCATTAATATTTCTTGGCTCATCCTTATCTCGTGGAGCAATTATAAAAGTTTCCCCTTCAATGTCAAAACGTCGACGGGGAATACTTTGGCGACTTGTTCGCTATATGGGAGATTGTACACTTAGCACATCATTTCCCATTATGCTCCCACTCGGATTAGATAATGACGATATCATCTCATCTTGTGGTTGTAATTAAGAATGAGTTGAATTCAATTCATCACTTCTCATATTACTCCTACTTGGATGAACTCCATTAATATCATTATCTAAATTCAAGGTTTCAAATAGGAAGTAATCTTCCCTTATTTCGCCCTTCTTAGGAAATTCATCCAATAAGAATGTGACATTCCGTGATTCAAAATTCAGTTATTCTCTCACTTTTCTGCTCACCTATGAACACATACCCTTTCGAATGTTCGGAGTATCTCATTAAAATACTCTACTTTTATCTGGGACTCAATTTCCCAAACTTGTGAGAGGACATATGAGTATAGGCAGCATAATCCCATGGCTTAAGTAAACTTAAGTCCGGTTTCTACCTATCCATAACTCATATGGAGTGGAACTAACTAATTTGGAAGGCACCCAGTTAAGTATTTAGGCAGCAGTTAATAACGCATTACTCCAAAAAGTGATATGTAAGTTAGCATACGCCATCATGGACCTAACCATTTCCAGTAGGGTTCTATTTCTTCTCTCTGCAACACCATTTTGTTGAGGAGTATATGGAATAGACAATTATATTTCTATTCCTTTTCATCACATTATTTTCTAAACTCATCAGATAAATATTTTCGACCTCGATCGGATCTCAATACTTTTATTTTCTTGTCTAATTGTTTTTCTTCCAAGTTCATAAACCTTTTGAAACAACTTATGCTTCAGATTTATGAGAAATCAAATAGACACATCCGAATCGAGTATAATCATCTATTAAAAGTGATGAAGTAAACAGTCCCATGCCTTCCTCTCACATTCATTGAACCACAAATGTCATAATGGATTAAATGCAGAGGAACGTTAGCTCTTTTACCTTTTCCAAATGGTTTCCTTGTCGTTTTCCCTTCTAGGCAATGCCTACGTATGGACAAATCGACTTATTCAATATTACCCAACAGCCCTCTTTGGCTAGTCTATTCATATGTTGTTGGCTAATATGACCAAGTCTAGTATGCCACACATTCACATCATTATCACATGAAGTAAAAGATGTGAAACAAGGGAATGACATATTGACATCACCACAGTCAACATTCAGTACAATAAAACCATCTAGAAAGTGACCACAACTATAGTAGTTTGTATCCAAATACAAATCTACATTGCTATTACGAAAGTTCACATTAAAACCAAGCTTAACCAACATCAAAACAGACACTTAAATTTCGACGAATCTCCAGAGCAATTAGAACATCATGTAGGAACAAGTTGCGTCCACCACACATGTTCAGTTGGCAGGTGCTAATCCCTTTAACTTTAGCTCTGGAGTTGTTTTCCACATAGATCCACTTAGTTCCAGTTGGTATTCGTTGGAATTCCACAAAGGATCCTTTATCCTTCGCTACATCGTCTATAGCTCATGAATCTACAGTCCACAAAGGATTGGATTCAGCTAATAATACAGAACTTGACACATAAGCAAAGTTCTCAAATGTACAAGAGGTGTTTTACCTTCTTTGGCTCACGACAGTCGCGAGCATAGTGACCCTTCTTGTCACAGTTGTAACACCTCACCCTTGACATTTTCTTCACTTGAGGACGTTTTCCTCTCTTGTGTTGGTTAACTCTTGATCTCTTGCAATAAGGACTTGATCCTTTGCATTCCCACATATTGAACGAATCAATACGCTTGCGCTTAGAGCTCAAAGCCCTTTCTGAGCTAGAACCAGTATTGCAAATATTTATTTTCAGCTCACATGCCGTTAAGCGGTCCTCTACCAGTTCAAGGTGGAGCACAACATCCTCAAGATCTTCCATAACATGGTCAAGAGTTTCTAGTGCTTCTTGCTTTTCCAACACATATTGAATCTTCATATTCAATATTTCACAATTGTTGCCGTTCATATCAGCAATTACGTTCTTAATTATTGAAAATATCGCTATGAACACATCAGACATATATGCACGAATAATTAATACCTATCATTTACGCAATCCTATTTGCACAGACCCATCATATCAATGAATAATTTCAAGTAAGGTTTCAGAATCAAAATGTCACTACGTTTCCAATCATCCTCCAAAAATCCTAACTTAAAACTATTATTAATATAATTGTGTTATGCAAAATAAATTCTATGAAGCTACAAAAACTTCTAAACTACCCACAGCTAATTACCCACATCAATCAGCAATTAACAGAAAGCAACAGATAATTTACATCCAATAAAAATAATGCTTTCAACTAATACAACAATTCATTACACTAAGTAATATATCCAAAAAGAAATATCAACATAGAAAGAGATATTCAACACTAAAAAAACATTTCAAACTAATCTAAGAAATAAATAGGGAATGTTCCTTCTAATCTATTAGTCAAAACATCTGAGAAAACTGAAGGCATACTTGCCAACCATGGAAAAACTTTTGGAGAGCTTTCGTGTCGCCACCAAAGCGCATTCACTCTGCGCCATGTGGCGCTCAATCTAAGGGTTGAAGTTTTGGCCAACTCAATCCTATAGTATTCTCTTACAAAAGCTTCCACTAGCTCCTTGTAATTCGGGACCACGTTGACCTCCCATAGCCGATCTAACACTGCTTGCCATTCAAGTGGAAGAGTGTTCATCAAAGTCGGCACATTTTCAAAGTTCGGCATAAGATAACCATTCCAGATGATTTCCTGTATCATCTGATTGACCTTGACCATATGTGATACTAAATCACTATCAAGCCACCGATAATCAGCTAACTCTTTCATCAGCCTTTTCAGTCTAGCTCTTCCTTCGTTCGTTCTCGGGATTGCAGGTATCCGTGCATAACGCATCATAGTTCCTGCAACAAATGCAAAACTAAAATGGATTACTTTTAATCCACAATAAACAAAATGGAAAATACATAATTTTTCATGATTCATGCAACAAATGCATAATAAAAAATGGATACCTATAACCCACACAGACATAATTGAAAAAGAAACAATTTTTTTTTTAAATTTTTTTCAGGTCGTCGGTCAACGGTCAACGGTCGGTCAACGGACCGGTCGGGCCGTCGGGTCGGTTCGCTCGAACCGCCCGCACGTGCCGCGCGTGTGCGCGGGCTGACGTCACACAGACGTCATCCCGCACGTGCTGCGCGTGTGCCGGGCATCGCGGTTCGGTTCAGGTCGGGTCAGGTCGTCGGTTGGTGATCGCCCGGCCAACCGGCATCATTGCTGACGTCATCGGTGACGTCACCCTAACGGTTACTGACCGTTGGGTGACGTCATGCGGATGTCAGCACGCGTCGGTCCGTCGACCGGCGCGTGCCGGTTCACCGGCTGCCGGCACCCATGCGCCAGTTCACCGCTGGCGCGTGTGGCGCACGTGCTGGCCGATGCCAGCGCTTCGGGCGAGTGGCGCCCACGCGCATCGGCTTCTGGCCGCACGTGTGGGCGCGTGCGGCGTCCTCTGGCGACGTACGGCACGTCGCCGGACTAGTCTCGACGAGCCCTTTCTCCCAATGTCTTCAGAATTCGATTTCGACTTACGAAAACTCAAAAAAATCGATGATCAGTGCTCGAGTGTCGGGATTTCTCACCCCGATCCATGCCGGCCGATTTTCTTCGCAAAAATTCAATCAAAAAACATCAAACAGGTCGGGAAAAACGTGAACTCGGGCTCTGATACCAATGTTGGGAATAATTGGTCCCCGAAAACGCGGATTCGACACTAAATCGAATCCCTAAATCAATGCGGAAGACGAAGCCCGGGAAAACACGTATCACCGATTGTAAAGCACACCACGGATTCGAGCGTACCTTGTTAGCCACATATTAGACACCGACGCCGATAAGAGGAAGATATTTGACCCTGTTCGATCTGATGATGCCTTGAAGGGAAGAAAAACGCCTACTGTTTTTCTTTTTCTTTTTGGAGAGAGAATGCGCGGGAGAGGAGAAGATGTACGTCAATTCTGCCAAGAGGTCTCTTCTCTCTCTCTCTCCTCCCTTTTATACCTTCCCCCTCCACGGGCCCTATTCCCGTGGGCCGGGCCTTTTGGGCCCAGCATGGGCGGACGGGCCTTTAAGCCCATCACCAATTAAAACCATCAGCAGCCAACCTATAAATTTGAAGAAAGAAGATATGCTGTTGCCAAATACAAAATTTTTAATCGCTACAATTCTTTGCCTTTTGTGATGACCTTGGATAGGTAAACTGGTTAACTATTTCGTGCCTAGCAATATTTGCGTTAGTGACATTGTTGACCTCCTCGAAGGATGAAAACCAAAATGGCTACGACAGATCATCCGAGAAATGCTATTTGAGAAAACACCGAATTCCCTCGTTCTAAAACGCAGAGGGCTCGACCCCGGTACGTGGACGCTGCGAGGCTTTATCTGGGTATGCTCGAAATCAATGCAATTAAAGTAATACACATTGATATTTTGTGGTGTTATACATTTTTTCTTAGTGCGCCACGCCAGTTTCAACCTCAACATGTATCTTTCGATTCAACGGTTCAAAAGTTATCCATTATAATACCCTTCTTCATCTTGCTTTTTCCCATTTTCGAGTTTGTAATGAGCATCATCAATTATGCAGCTTTATTGTTAATTTCACAATGATAATTTAGCGAAGTTTGAATTTTCGAACTAATAGTTTACTATGATAGAAGATCGACATGGTCACTGGTTCATGTCATTCAAAAGCGCACAAGGCCACCAGCCATCTCATCCACGGACGAACAAAGGACAATATCTTTCTCTACAGTTCAATTTAATTAATGAATCTATTTAAATATTTATCCGCGTGCAATGCGGAGTAAGTGATCAAGGGATGGTGATGATGCAAGGTCTTGCATATACCTAGTGAGAATATAAAAGCGCGAGGAGTGCACTTGCACCTTTTCTCGCTTCAAAAATCAAGCTGGAGCTTTGCTTGAGAAAGTATTTGATAAGGTTGGGCTTGATCGTGTAATTGAAACAAGTAAGGTGCAATTTTATGTGGCTACGGGCCAATGGATCGGTTTCTTCGATACAAATTCACGTCTGAAATATATAGAAAAAGATTGAGGATTTTGTTTTTTTTTTTTTATGCGGCGAGACTATTTTCATATCCTATTTAACTGAACTCACATTTTTTTTAGTGAGCCGAGCAATCTGACCTTCAATAACATAAATATCTAACCAGATATTTATTGCACTTGCTTATCTAGTCTCCGCACTCAAGTTTTTAGAAACAATAGCTTTTTTTTTTTTTTGTATAATTTTCCCATGTTCAGTGGTACTTTGTATTTCTTTGTTTATTCTTTTTCCTCTCCCTTTTATTTTAGAAGCCAGGTGCACTTTATCATGTACCACAAGTCGTAATCGTGTAGGAACATCGATCCTAGTAAAGCAAGTTGTGAAGTCTCTTCTAGACTGCTGGATTGCTCGTTAGTTATAGCTTTGGAATTTCAATATGAGAGATGCAAATCTATGAGTAATCTTTCGAGGCTTCTTGAAGTGCTGAAGAGTTCTTCTGGTGCAGACTGTGCATCTTGAAGCAATTCCCGGTGGGAAACCAATCTATATGGAGATCCCAAATGATCTCTCTGAAGAAACTAAGCATGCACTTGATATATGGGAGACGCTAAATTGTATAGCCATCAGGTAAGAATTTGATGCTGATATCCGTTGCTGATGTTTTTATTGAAAAGTTGGTTGTCTGATTTTGATTTTATTTGTTGTTACTCCAGGCGGAGTCAATACAAGCTTCTCTTGCTGGGAAGAATGTTGCTGTGGCAGCAATGACATTGAGGGGGAAATCCCTTTGCCACGATGTGCCAGTTCTTGAGGAGCTCTTGAAGGCTCATGTGTTTTTTTTCTGTTTCCAACGAAGGTTAATGTTTGCATGCGTAAGGACGTAGATCATGAAACACACAAGTAAAGGGCTTTGTTTTTTTTACCGAGCATTGTGCATTGCTTAGGGTGACGACGTAAGCGGTTTGGTTTGGTTCCATTTGACACTGGTGGTTCTGCTTCATTTGCCACTGAATACAAAATTGGCCTCAGAAGGTTCAGCTCGAGGATATCCTAACCTGAAATCTGAAGGTCATAGCAATCAACAATGCCTCCAGACATTGTTAAGACATGATTTACCATATGTCAGAGGTGGATAGCTTGTAGATCAGGAGGGAAGCCTGGTTTGTGGGCGAAAGAGGAAGCAGACTGCCGAGTCAGTTTTAGGGTTTCTGATCATTAGCCTGTTGGGTTTTGATTTTGTCTTTAGTTTTGGATGTTTCAAGGAAGAGGCATGTCACCTAAAACGGATTTAAAAATATGTGAAAGAATCTGATGCTGAGCTTTGATATTTTAGCTGACTTGTTAATTCGGTTTGGGTCTGCCATGTTTCTCATACTGTATCTAGAGGTCGGTGGAACGGGCAATGCTCATTGATAAAGAAAAGCCGAAAAAACTGTACCGATATTGAAAGAAACCGAAGCAAAGGAAGACGAAAGAGAGAATGTGTGAAAATTAGTTTTTTGTATTGTCTCACTTTCATTCTACGTACAAGATCAATGTTATATTACAAGACATGTACAAAGAAAAAGGCAACTAAATAATTTACAAACTAGATCCGATATTAATTGATCTTGATTGATTTTGATTGATCTGAGAAATATTCAATGAGATCTGGAGAAATCTTGCATATCTTCCAACACTCCCCCTCAAGCTGGTGGCTTGTAAATATTTAAGACGCCAAGCTTGCTTAAAAGATACGCATGCTGACTTTGACATAAAGGCTCGGTGAAGACATCCGCTAGTTGTTCTTCTATTCCAATCCCCCGTGTCTCGATTATTCCTTCATGAATTTTCTCTCGAGTGAAATGACAGTCCACTTCTATATGTTTCATTCTTTTATACACAATGGGATTTGATGCAAGTTTGAGGGCTGCATCGTTGTCACAAAATAATCTGATTGGTCTCTCAACTCGTACTCTAAGACCCCGAAGTAATCCTCGTAGCCATACTATCTCACATGTTGTTTTTGCCATAGCTCAATATTCTGCCTCTGCTGAGGATAAAGAAACGGTTGGTTGCTTCTTTGTTTTCCACAAAAGTAAAGAATCCCCAAATTTAATACAGAAACCGGTTATGGATCTTCTGCTCATCGGACATGTCACATAATCTGCATCACAATATGCAGTCATTCTCATATCACATTTCCTGGAAAGAAGAATCCCAGGTCAAGGACATTTTTTCAAATACTTCACAACTTTCAGTGCAGCATTTGTGTGAGATTGCTTTGACTTGTGCATGAATTGATTGAGTGTTTGTACGGCATAACTAATGTCTGGCTTGGTCATAGTCAAATATATGAGTTTCCCAACAAGTTTCTGATAAACCAATAGATCTCTGAGTACTGGATCGGCTTGTTGAGATACTTCAGCATCATAATCTGCCGTAGTCAGCTTAACATTTTGCTCGATTGGAATCACAGTTGGCTTACATCCTGATAAACCTACTTCTGATATGATTTCCAATGCAAATTTTCTCTAGCTGAGAGAGATTCCTTGATCTGATCGTGCAATTTCTATTCCAAGAAAATACTTGGGTGAACCCAAATCTTTTATGTGGAAGGTAGAGTGCAAGTATTCTTCGAAACTTTTGGTAGCTACTTCATCATTTCCTATAATAAGTATATCATCTACATATATCATCAAGTATATAGACGACGTACCTTTAGTTCGTGTAAAAACAGCATAATCAAATCTGGACTGTTGGAAATCAGCAGCTATCAAGGACTCAGCAAATTTTGCATACCACTGTCTGGAAGCCTGTTTAAGTTCATATAGGGATTTGCGAAGACGACATACTCTATTCTCCCTTTATCTCCGTAAACCCTGTGGCACATCCATATAAATCTCTTCGTCTAAATCTCCATGTAGGAATGTATTGTGAACATCCATCTGATGCAACGACCAGTCCTGAAATGATGCTATTGAGAGAAATGAGCGTACCGTAACATCTTTGGCTACTGGGGAAAATGTTTCATGATAGTCAAAACCTTCATGTTGTGTGAAACCCTTAGCCACTAATCGAGCCTTGTACCTTTCAATCGATCCATCTACTCGATATTTGATCTTGTATACCCATTTGCATCCAATTGCCTTGCGGTTTGGAGGGAGAGTAACAAGTTCCCATGTCTGATTGTCCACTAAAGCCTGCAATTCTGCTTGCATAGCTTTCTGCCATTGCGGATTAGTGCTTGCCTCATCATAGTTGGATGGCTCTCGCTCTTCAAAAATGCGAGAAATGCAACAACGATGCTCCGGCGACAATCGACCAAATGAAACATAAGATGAAATAGGAAAAAGAATACCTGGCGAGTTCCTGACACCACAGACGTAGTCTTTTGTCCAAGTTGGTGGACGCGTGGCTCATTGGGAACGTCTTGGTGGATTATTCGCAGGGGATAAATGATTTGTTCCGATATTGACAGGAGTGGATTCGAGCGCAACTTCACCATCCAAGTTTTGGTCCATAACTTCCAGCAGAGGTGTCAATTCCATGGCTGATGCAGGGGTGTTCCTTGTATCCGTTGAGGTAGGAAATAGAATATATCCTAGATCGTTGGTGGTTTCCTTGACATGAGACGAATAATGATGTCCTCTACTTTCTGTGCTTGATTCCTGGGCAGCAAAAGGAAAAATATCCTCTTGGAACAAAACATCTCTACTAACAAATATTTGATTCGCCTGTAGATGAATCAAATATCCGGTATCCCTTTTGTAAGTTGGGATATCCCATAAATATGCAATGGCGAGCACAAGAACCCATCTTATCTCTAGGTCCTACTATAGTGGCATAGCATTGACACCCAAAAATCTTCAGATGACTCAGATTGGGCTTCTTTCCAAAAAGCAATTCGAAAGGACTTCGTCTGTCAAGAACCTTGGTCGGCATTCGATTGATTAAATAAGTTGCAGTCAATACACAGTCTCCCCAAAAATTGTCGGGGATGGAAGCTTGAAACTTCAAGGCACGAGCAACTTCCAATAGATGACGATGTTTTCATTCCACTACTCCATTTTGCTGTGGAGTATATATACATGAGCTCTCATGTAATATCCCTAGAGATGAGAGTAAACCAGTACATTCACGGTTGAAAAATTCTTTCCCATTGTCTGTCCGTATTCTTCGGACTGTTTTCCCAAATTGGGTTTTTGATAGAGAAAGGAAGGTCCTTAAATGGGATATGACTTGACCCTTAGACTGCATGAGAAAAATCCATATGGCCCTTGAATGATCATCCACAATTGTGAGAAAAAACCGAGACCTATCATGGTTCGGTGTATGATAGGGTCCCCAAACATCAATATGAAGCAAAGAAAAAGAATCATCTGCATAATTTATGCTCAATGGAAAAGGAGTACGGGATTGTTTTGCAAGTGGACAAATATGACATTGAGGATGAGGAAATGAAGAACTCTGACCCACTCTGGAATGCAAAAGGATTTTTTTTTTTTTTTATCATTGGTAGTCAAATTACACAATGATTTTTTATTACAAGGAAATTGATCAAGATTTTTTGATGAACTTCTCCAGAAAAACAGTCCTTCAAATAGATTACCCTAGCCCATCGGTTTCCCAGTCGAAAGGGCCTGAAAGAGATAGCTATTAGCATTGAAGGAAACTTTACATGAATTTTCCTTACAGGCTCTAGACACAGAAATAAGGTTAAATTGAAATTCTGGAACATAAAGAACACTTGTGAGAGTGATCTGAGAGCTAAGATTGACTGTCCCTGTTGTAGTCACAGGAGCAATATTTCCATTTGGCAATTGCACAATAATGGGACTATCCAGTTCTTCATTAACAACAGTAAATAGCTTCTTGTCACATGCAATATGGTCACTAGCTCCAGAATCAATAACCCAAGTATTTCTCAATATAGTATTTATTAAACAATGAGCAATACTTGTAAAGCTACTTCCCCTTTTTGGAATATCTAATTTTTATAGTGCTTGCATCAATTGCTGATACTCAGCATGTGTGATAGATTGATCAGTTGATCCTGTGAGTTGATAAGCTGCCGCTACTGCTGATATTTCCTTCCCCTTTTTTTCTCCAGGTCGGCCATGCAATTTCCAACAATTTTCAATTGTGTGGTGGGGTTGTTTGCAATAATCACAAAATAACTTTCCTTTAGTCTTCAAATTCGACCCACAATTCGGCCCATAATTCTTCAAAAAATGAGGACCATTGGATCCTTTTGATCCGAAGCCATCTCCGTCGTCCAGATCATTCGTGTAGCGCGCCTCCTTAGAACCGTCGGATCGTTGCGCGCGATCTTGGCCATCGATCACAGGACCTTTAAAAGGTCATTGCTTAGTGAACCCTAGCGACGGGTTTCGCTTCTTTTCTAGGGTTTTTTGTGCCCTCTCGCTCCTTGCCACCAGAGCCAAACCCTATGTCGCCTTGCTTTCTGTCGAGGTGAGCCTTTGGCTCTCTTCCTGCACGGCAAGCTAGAAGATCCGGCCACTCGAAGGTGAGGGCTCCGTGGCCAGAATTTGTGACCTGAAAGTCAGGTAAGAATCATTAAGGATTAGCAAAAATCTTGTCGCTTTCTCCCTGTCCTTCATCCCTTTGTATTGTTGGAGAGTTTCTTCGGGTCCAATGAGTTTTTCTTCGGCAGCTTCCAGCTCGTTCCAGAGAGCTGAGAGCTTGTTGAAGCATGCCGTCACGGACATGTTTCCTTGCTTCAGTTCGGAAAGGGCTTGATGCAACGAGAAAATCCTTGCCCGATCTAATTTCCCATACTTCTCTCTTATGTTGTCCCAAATTATTTTTTTAGTTCTTTGTGGGAGGTAAACTGGTGGCTATTTCTGTGATTAAATTAACAAATTTTAGTTTTGATATCTGTGATTAAATTAACAAATTTTACAACCATTGTACTCTTTGGTGCTGCTGGGTATTTCAGGTGAAATAGTAACGTGACTTCTTTGATGATTCAAGAACTTACAAATCTATCATCATTGAAGCTAATTAAAAAATGACGGGAGTCCCTCTGCTCAGAAGCTTTTTATTTTATGGAATTCTTTCTCGGTCTTGAGAACAGTACCCGATTTATTCTGTAACATTGAAGGTTGTCTGCCACATTCTTGCTCACTAGTGATTTTCGGATGCAGGGGCTGCATGGAGATGAGAAACGTGTGGAAGGTTAGATTCTCTACATTCTCTTCAAAATATGAGCATTCTTCCTCATATTTCACATATTACCAACATATATCAAGTATTTTTGGGCAAGCCTTCGTCTTCTTTTGCTCATTTCATAACTTAATGACCTAGATTTTGTCCTGCTCAAGTGAATAGTGATGGTTTTATATGTATTGGGCTCAAGGCCCGTCCACCGATGTTGGGCCTAAAAGCCCGGCCCACGGGAATAAGGCCCGTGAATGGGGGAAGGTATAAAAGGGAGGAGAGAGAGAGAGATGGCACCTGTTGGAAAAACAGACGTACGTACGCTTTTCTCCCGCGCGCCTTCTCTCTCTCCAAAAGACAAAAAGAACAGTAAGGCAAACGACACTGTCTTCCCTTCAATTGACATCATCAGATCAGAATTTCTTCCTCTTCTTCAGCATCGGTGTCTAATCTGCGGCTAACAAGGTATGCTCGAATCCGTGGTGTGCTTTATGATCGGTGATACGTGTTTTCCCGGGCTTCGTCTTCCGCATTGATTTAGGGGTTCGATTTAGTGTCGAATCCGGTTTTCGGGGATCAATCAGTCCCAACATTGGTATCAGAGCCCTAGTTCACATTTTCCCGATCAATTTGATGTTTTTTGATTGATTTTTCGCGAAAAATTTTCGGCCGTACGGATTGGGGCAAGAAATCCCGACACCCGAGCGTTGTTCGGCCATTTTTCTGCATTTTCAAAAGTCGAAATCATTTTATGAACACATGGGGAGAAAGGCGACGTCGAGACGAGTCCGGCGACATGTTGCACGCTGCCGTACGAAGCCGCACGCGCCCACACGCGCGGCCAGAAGCCGCTGCGCGTGGGGGCGACGCGCCCGAAGCGCTGGCTATGGCCAGCGTGTGCGCCACACGCGCCGGTGACGAACTGGCACGTGTGCGCCGGCGACCGGTGAAACGGCACGCGCCGGTCGGCGAACCGACGCGTGCTGACGTCACCCGCTGACGTCATCGTGACGTCACCCAACGGTCGATAATCGTCGGGATGACGTCAGTGCCGACGACGGTTGGCCGGCCGGCGACCCGACCCGACGGCTACCGACCCGACCCGATCAGCCTAGTCATGCCGCGCATGTGCGGATGACGTCTGCGTGACGTCAGCACGCTCATGCGCGAGGCACGTGTCGGCTGACGTTTGCGTGACGTCAGTCAGCGCACGCACGCGGCACGTGCGGTCGGTTCGTCCGACCGGCCCGACCGGTTCGTCCGGTCCGACCGGGCCTCCGACCCGCGTGCTCGTTGACCCGACCCATTGACCGTTGACCCGTTGACCGACAATCGTTGACTTTGACCGTTGACCCGAAAAAAGAAGAAGAAAGGAATTTGTTTCTTTTTCATGTATGCCTATATGGTTTATATGTAATCAATTATTTATTCTGCATTTGTTGCATGAATCATGGAAAATTATGTATTTTTCATTTTGTTTATTGTGGATTATAAGTGATCCATTTAAGTTCTGCATTCGTTGTAGGAACTATGATGCGTTATGCAAGGATACCTGCAATCCCAAGAACGGACGAGGGAAATGCAAGACTTAAAAGGCTGATGTTAGATTTAGCTAAATATCGGTGGCATAACGGTGATTTAGTATCACATGTGGTCAAGGTCAATCGGATGATACAAGAAATCATCAGTAATGGTTATCTTATGCCGGATTTTAAGAAGGTGCTGGCTTTGATGAACACTCTTCCACCTGAATGGTAAGCAGTGTTAGATCGGCTATGGGAGGTCAACGTAGTCCCGGGTTATAGAAGGCTGGTGGAAGCTTTTGTAAGAGAGCACTGTAGGATTGAGTTAACCAAAACTTCAATCCTTAGGTTAAGCACCACATGGCGCAGAGTGAATGCGCCTTGGTGGCGACATGAGAGCTCTCCAAAAGTTTTTCCATGGTTGGCAAATGTGCCTTCAGTTTTCTCAGATGTTTTGACCGATAGATTAGAAGGGACATTCCCTAATTATTTCTTAGATTAGTTTGGGATGTTATTGAGTGTGAATATCTTTTTCAATGTTGATATTTTCTTCTGTGTATATTACTTAGTGTAATGGATTGTTGTATTATGTTGAAAGTATTATTGTTTTATTGGATATCAATGATATGTTGCTTTCTGTTATTGTTGGTTGCTGTGGGTAATTAGCTGTGGGTAGTTTAGAAGTTTTTGTAGCTTCATAGAATTGATTTTGCATATGACAATCATATTAATGATAATTTTAAGTTAGGATTTTTGAAGGATGATTGGAAACGTAGTGACCTCTTGATTCTAAAACCTTACTTGAAATTATTCATTAATATGATGGGTCTGTGCAAAAGGGATGCATAAATGATAGGCATTAATTATTCGTGCATGTATGTCTGATGTGTTCAGATCGATGTTTTCAGCAACTAAGAACGTAATTGCTGATATGAACGGCAACAATTGTGAAATATTGAATATGAATATTCAATATGTGCTGGAAAAGTAAGAAGCACTAGAAGCTCTTGACCATGTTATGGAAGATCTTGAGGATGCTGTGCGCCACCTTGAGCTAGTAGAGGACTGCCTATCGGCATTTGAGCCGAAAATAGACATTGGCTATGCTGGTCCTAGCTCAGAAAGGGCTTTGAGCTCTAAGCGCAAGCGTATTGATTCGTTCAATATGTGGGAATGCAAAGGATCAAGTCATTATTGCAAGAGATCAAGAGTTAACCAACACAAGAGAGGAAAACGTCATCAAGTGAAGAAAATGTCAAAGATGAGGTGTTACAATTGTGACAATAAAGGTCACTATGCTCGCGATTGTCGTGAGCCAAAGAAGGTAAACACCTCTTGTACATTTGAGAACTTTGATTATGTGTCAAGTTCTGAATTATTGGCTGAATCCAATCCTTTGTAGATTGTAGATTCATGAGCAACAGACGATGTAGCGAAGGATAAAGGATCCTTCGTGGAATTCCGACGAATGCCAACTGGCACTGAGTGGATTTATGTGGAAAACAACTCCAGAGCTGAAGTTAAAGGGATTGACACCTGCCAATTGAACATGTGTGGTGGACGCAACTTGTTCCTACATGATGTTCTATATGCTCTGGAGATTCGTCGAAATTTAAGTGTTTGTTTTGATGTTGGTTAAGCTTGGTTTTAGTGTGAACTTCCGTAATAACGGTGCACATTTGTATTTGGATACAAACTACTATGATTGTGGTCACTTTCTAGATGGTTTTATTGTACTAAATGTTGACTGTGGTGATGTCAATATGTTATTCCCTTGTTTCATGTCTTTTACTTCATGTGATAATGATGTGAATGTGTGGCATGCTAGACTTGGTCATATTGGCCAACAACATATGAATATACTAGCCAAAGAGGGCTTATTAGGCAATATTGAATAAGTCGATTTGTCCATATGTAAGTATTGCCTAGAAGGGAAAACGACAAGGAAACCATTTGGAAAAGGTAAAAGAGCTGAGGTTCCTCTACATTTAATCCATTATGACGTTTGTGGTTCAATGAATGTGAGAGGAAGGCATGGGACTGTTTACTTCATCACTTTTAATAGATGATTATACTCGACTTGGATGTGTCTATTTGATTTCTCATAAATCTGAAGCATAAGTTGTTTCAAAAGGTTTATGAACTTGGAAGAAAATCAATTAGATAAGAAAATAAAAGCATTTAGATCTGATCGAGGTCGATAATATTTATCTGATGAGTTCAGAAAATTATGTGGTGAAAAGGAATAGAAATACAGTTGTCTATTCCGTATACTCCTTAACAAAATGGTGTTGCAGAGAGAAGAAACAGAACCCTACTGGAAATGGTTAGGTCCATGATGGCGTATGCTAACTTACATATCACTTTTTGGAGTGATGCGTTGTTAACTGCTGCCTAAATACTTAACCGGGTGCCTTCCAAATCAGTTAGTTCCACTCCATATGAGTTATGGATAGGTAGAAACCGGACTTAAGTTTACTTAAGCCATGGGGTTATGCTGCCTATACTCATATGTCCTCTCATAAGTTTGAGAAATTGAGTCCCAGATAAAAGTAGAGTATTTTAATGAGATACTCCGAACACTCGAAAGGGTATGTGTTCATAGGTGAGTAGGAAAGTGAGAGAATAACTGAATTTTGAATCACGGGATGTCACATTCTTAGTGGATGAATTTCCTAAGAATGGCGAAATAATGGAAGATTACTTTCTATTTGAAATCTTGGATCAAGATAATGATATTAATGGAGTTCGTCCAAGTGGGAGTAATATGAGAAGTGATGAATTGAATTCAACTCATTCTCAATTACAACCACATGATAAGATGATATCGTTATTATCTAATCCGAGTGGGAGCATAATGGGAATGATGTGCTAAGTGTACATTCTCCCATATAGCGAACAAGTCACCAAAGTATTCCCCGTCGACGTTTTGACATTGAAGGGGAAACTTTTATGGTTGCTCCACAATATGAGGATGAGCCAAGAAATATTAATGAGGCTCTGAAAAGCCCTAGTAAGGAAAAATGGATTTATGCAATGGAAGAGGAAATTGAGTCAATGAAATTAAACCAAGTCTGGGAACTGGTTGATCTTCCAAAAGGACGCAGAGCTATTGGGAACAAATGGGTTCTCAAAATAAAGCGAAAGGCTGATGGCTCGATTGAAAGGCATAAGGCTCGCCTTGTGGCGAAAGGGTATAATCAACAGGAATGAATTGATTATGAAGATACGTTTTCTCCTGTAGTGAGATTTACCTCGATTCGCATTATTCTGGCAATAGTGACTAGTCTAGATCTTGAGTTACATCAAATGGATGTAAAGACTGCTTTCCTCAATGGAGAATTAAAGGAAGGAACATATATGGAACAACTTGCTGGTTTCATAGTGAAAGGCCAAGAAGAAAAGGTATGTCGACTTTTGAGGTCAATATATGGCCTTAAGCAGTCATCAAGACAATGATATATACGTTTTTATAATGCCATAATGGCATATGATTTTACAATGATTGATAAGGATCATTGTGTATATATCAAAAGATCCAAGGATCAATTTGTGATCATATCATTATATGTTGATGATATACTAATTGCCGGAAGTAATATGGAGTTTGTCGATATTGTCAAAAGTTGGTTGTCTTCCAATTTTGAATTGAAGGATATGGGATTGTAAACCCATAGACACTCCTATTGCAAAAGGTGAATGATTGAGCCATAAACTGTGTCCAAGGACTCCACAAGAGAAGGAACAAACGAAATATATTCCTTATGCTAGTGCTGTTAGAAGCTTGATGTACACTATGATGTGTACAAGACCTGACATATGTTATGCAGTTGGAATGGTGAGTAGATACCAATCCAATCCAAGTCAAGCACGTTGGAAAGCCGTTAAAAGAATACTAAGGTATCTAAAGGGGACTGCTGATGATACGTTGAGTTATTATGGAAAGGATCTGCAACTCAAAGGCTATTCTGATGTTGATTGGAGAGGAGATTTAAATGAAAGAAAATCTACCTTTGGATTTGTTTTCTTACTGAATAATGGCACCATATGTTAGAGCAGTAAGAAACAAAATGTGTATAGCCTTGTCCACGATGGAAACTAAGTTCGTGGCATTATCAGCAGCAATAAAGGAAGATGTTTGGCTTAAGAGATTGTCGGATCATTTAGGTGTTATTTGAAGTACTGCAGATTCACTGTTGGTTAACTGTGATAGCCAAGTAGCAAAAGCGTACACCAAAGATCCAAAATATCATGGCAAGACCAAACATATAGATACTAAGTATACTTTTGTCAAGGATATTATTGCACGAAAAGATATGAACTTAGAGTACATACTACGCATAGAATGGTAGCAGATCCTATGACAAAGCCAATACCTAGAGATGTGTTTTTGTGGCCATATGAAATCTCTAGGATTGCGTAGAGGCTGATGTACTGAATATTGTAATTTCCCTGAAGTGTTCACATATGATGAATTTGTGTTTTTTCATCATTAATGCTTATGAATCTTTGTTTGATCTTTATGCATCTTAATGCTCAGTGCATTATTTTAAGTTAGGAAAGTATGTCGGACAGATATGAGATTAGCCCACTCACACGGGTAATTGCCTCTATTTACTGTGTGATAAATAGAGATGAGACTGTTTTTAAGCTTATTATCTAGGTGATAATTGAGAGCTCAAGCTTAAAACATGTATGTCGCCTTAACTGAATGTTAAGATGAGGACATAATACTTACTATGTCCGAAAGTAATATACCCCACATATTTTACTTTATCTGTCTAAGATGCCAGATGTGAGTTCTGATGAATTTTATAAATGAGTAGATACGTGAACTCAAATTGGACATTGGGTATGTCTGAACTATCATCTGTACGGTATTGAAAGGTGTAGACATACGCTCCATGGGAAATGAGTTAATACCGTAATACGTATTTCATACTACGTATGCATGAGACGACCAATAAGAGTGGCAAAAGTTTGATCTCAACTTTTTATATCGTGTGAGACTCTTGAGGAAAAGAGTTCCTCAATTTTTTAGTCCCCTCATGACTCTTACTTATTCTCAAGATTTCTATTTAGTGTTTGCTATCTTAGGATGTTGCCAATGGTCATGAGTTTGATTCGATCTAATGGGACATTTCTAGAAAAGCAAGCTGAACTGAAATTGAGAGTTTGAAGGAAAGAGGAAGATCGATTTTGGAGAATCACATTGTAGTTTTGTATTCACCGGTTAACCAATTATGACTATCTTTGTGATAATCATAATTGTGAATACAATATATATATATATCATTGTTTAAAAGAGATCAAGAGAGATATAAATGTGATCGATCGATCTAGGGAACTGCATACTAAATTTACTCAGGATGTGATGCCTATTATGAGCTGCTATATATTCCTAACAGATGTATAGCAACGAGCTCTCAAAGTATGCTGGTCGCACGGATTATTCACCGGTATGAATGTTGAAAAGAGGTAAAGAGAATCCTATTCAGCCCACCATGTGCGAGTGGGAGATGATGGTTTTATATGTATTGGACTCAAGGCCCGTCCGCCCATGTTGGGCCTAAAAGCCCGACCCACGGGAATAAGGCCCGTGAATGGGGGAAGGTATAAAAGGGAGGAGAGAGAGAGAGATGGCACCTGTTGGAAAAACAGACGTACGTACGCTTTTCTCCCGCGTGCGTTCTCTCTCTCCAAAAGACAAAAAGAACAGTAAGGCAAACGACACTGTCTTCCCTTCAATTGACATCATCAGATCAGAATTTCTTCCTCTTCTTCAGCATCGGTGTCTAATCTGTGGCTAACAAGGTACGCTCGAATCCGTGGTGTGCTTTATGATCGGTGATACGTGTTTTCCCGGGCTTCGTCTTCCGCATTGATTTAGGGGTTCGATTTAGTGTCGAATCCGGTTTTCGGGGATCAGTCATTCCCAACAAATAGTATGAGCGTCTTTTCTTGATATTCATTCGTGAATCTGATTTGTAATCCATTCACATGTATGATTTTATACATAATTATTTCCAAAAGTCATACATGTATATGATGTACAAGAGATCAGCTCATTTTATCCTTATGCGCTCAAGTTCCACTTACAATCCGATATGATTTAGCATGCACTAAGATGTATAGCCTTTTGTAGTTTTTTCCTAGACATTAGGTACATCACAAAAGCATTAACTATTAGCATCTTCGTGGCCTTATCTAATCCGGCATTTTATGGCTGTTGTAAGAATTCATCATCATGTTAAAGCACGGTGGACTAACGGGCATTCAAAATATGTTTTTCTCGTTCCCTCCATCTACAGGAAAGAACTCATGATGAGACAGATCCAAAGGAGTTCAGTTTAACACAAATCTTATTATTATTGTTGACATACTATATGCTTGGTACGTTTTCTTGTTTTCTCATTTTTTTTAATTTGTATTTATGTAACACATTTACATAAAAAATTTGATGTCATGGAAAAAAGTTTGTGGTGTTTTTTATATTAAAAAAAATGTTTGAGAGAAATGTGTCGCACAAGTAAAAGTTTATGATATTTAGTGTCATAGGAAAAATTTGAAAATAAATATATGACAGTGAGCAAAATTTAAATTTTTATATGTCACAAAAATAGTTTGAGGTAAATATGTAAATTTTGGATTTATTTTGGTGGCTTTTTGCTGTTAATTTGTCATATTTATATGGGAAAGAGAGAGGAAAAAGAAGTTTCATTTTCCCAGATTGATGCGGAAGCGCCTTCTCGTCCCCTTCGTGGGAAATCAAAGTTGGGGAAAGCGCAATGAAGAGCGGAGTCCCTCCTCCGCCGCCGCTGGACCTCCGTTGCCACCGACCTTGTCAACAATCGGTCTGCCGTTTGCGCCGACCTCCCCGTGCTTCTCGGATGGCTCAATTGCCCGTTCAGAGTCAACAAATCATCTCTCCGCACGCCAGCCACTCCCCACGACAAGCCCAAGTTCGTGGCGATCTTGCATGGTTCAGATCGCATCATACGGCGAGCACTTACCTTCTAAGTCTGGCTCACTTGGGATAACAACGCCATGGATAAGTATGCACTTCAGATCTATCTGGATATTTCATCTGTGGTGATGATGATACTGTCGATGGGTCGGATAGGGAGTTCATGGAGAAGTTGGAGCAGGAGAGGAATGATCTCGCTGAGAATGTGAAGAGCCTGAAGAAGAATGCCGCGGAAGTCGAGGCGAGAGTGGAGAAGGAAAAGAGCGTGCTAGAGGAAGACTGCAGAAAGAAACTCTCAAGAATATTTCTATTGCTCAATTTATAGTTGAGCCCCTCACTTTATAACTGTTGATTCTCTTTTGACATACCACATGTTGTTATCTGATGTGTTTACACTTTACAGGATGCATGAACCCCAAGTTGAACCTAGATGCTTCGAAAACTTGACATATGTAATAATCCAAATGTAGGCTAAACCAACCAAAACATAGGCTTTGCAGAAGCGCAAGTAGAGCAATTAAACAAATCGGTAGTCTAAATGTAAATGGTGTGTTCTAAAACAATTATTCATGGGAAATTATAATTATTTGAACATGCCTATAGTCATGATGCAAATATGCGGAATCACGTCCTAATACGCAAAGCATATGATCTTATTAAGCAAAGAAATTAGGTTGGGTGCATTTGTGTCACACCGAAAATGAGTGATTTGGAAAACATTTTCTGAAAAATAATTACTTATATCATTTAGAAAAATTAATTAGCGGAAAATGTTTTCATTATCGATAACAATCTATACCTAATTATTTTTGTGGGTGATGAAAATTTTTCCATTTATTTATTTTTATAAGCGATATAAACGATTATTTTTTGGAAAATATTTTTTAGATAAATTCATTTTTCGCGAAACGAATGGAAAGTAACACGACGCCCAATGATCTTTTGCTAAATAACCATCATCAAGAAAATTGCGAGCTATCAGGAAGCAGTAGAGCAAAAACCTTTACATGAATGTGTTCTACAGCAAGCTCGCAGCTAAAAAAAAATCCCTCAACCGAAAAGTGGAACCCGCAGAAGAACATCGATCGGTCAATCGCCACCACTCCTCCCCCACCACGTGCACGATTCGAATCGATCGGGACCGTCGGCGGCAGCGGTGAGCCACATGGCGGAGGACAAGTACAACCGGAAGAACCCGGTGGTGAAGCGGATCCTGCAGGTCTAGACCAGATCCACCGCATGCTACCATGCTCACACCCCACCCTTGCCATCAATCATGCCGTTCTCAGTCTTAATCCTGATGTTCAACTCACACTACTTCAACTTTAGAGGGATAACAACACAAATATTCCCCAAATTTTAATATAATGTGCAACGTCAACCCTAAATTTTTAATTTGTTCATTGTGATTTATGAAATTTTGATACATATTCAATATAGGTATAACATTAAACATTTTCATATAGTGTATGGATTATATTAAACATATATCAAAAGTTCAGAAATTAAATTGAATAAATTAAATGTTTATGGATGACATTACACCTTGGTCTAAAGTTCAAGGATCACATTGAACAAATCAAAAGTTTGAGGATCACATTTCACATTGGCCAAAGTTCATAAATCATTTATATCATTTTCCCCAATTTCAATTGTCCCTATTGTAATCCGGGCAAGCTTAAAACAAATTCTGGTGTCCTTCCCATCCTTGCTATGCTGTCCAGCCTCCTTGTGATTTAGTTATTTCTTGCGGGATTCTGCTACAGGGCACATCACTTCCACCTATGTAATAATTTAAGTGTCACCATTAAAAGTCACTATTCTAAGTAATTATCCTTAAGATGTAATTATTTAAATGTCGATTTTAGATTTTTTTTATGTTTATTTCATTTTTTTATGGTTTGTTTATATCACTTTTTATCTTAAACCAAGAAATGAAATTCCTTAAACCATATGTATGGTAAGTAGATGAAACAAAGTTAAATCTATTACTAAGATATAACTATCTAATCAAGGCCTACCTTTAATCATTTTCCAATTTTTATTTTTATTTTTTGTTTTCTGATTTTTTTTTAAATTATTATTATGCCTTTCTTCAACGCCTAGAAGTTGCCTATATGATCAGGTTATCACTTTTTGTTTTTTTTTTTTAATATTATTTTTTGTTATTTTTATTGTGTTATTTACAAAAGAGGGCTCGGGCCAAGTTCATGGGCACCGTCCGCGTATCGATCAGATTTGGACTTCACAGCGCCGATGATGGGCTCATTAATCAAGCCTCTTTCTATTAAAAGCTTCAAGAGCCCAATTTCAAATACAACTATAGGGAGAATTACCAAAAAAGTCCTAAACCTATTGCAATTGTGCCAATTCAATCATAAACCTTTTTTTTTTGGTCAAATTTAGTCCTAAACCTTTTATAATTGTGTCAATTCAGTCCATCTGGCTAAAATTGGTCGGCCGGCGCTAACATGGACGCCAACAGGGGATAGCAGGCCGGCGAGACAATTTTTTAATATATATATTTTTATTTTTTTGAATTTTTTTTGAATTTTTTTTGAATTTTTTTGAATTTTTGAATTCTTGAATTCTTTTTATTTTTTCCCACCTTCCCCTTCCTCTGGTCGGTCAGCACCGGCCAGAGGTGATGATCAGCGAGGCTGACCTCGTCGACCAATGGTGAGGCTTGCCCCCGCCGGCCGGAGGCGAGGGTTGGCGAGGTCAACCTCGCCGGCCACTAGCGAGGGCAAGGCCCCGCCAGATCTAGCGAGGTTAGCCTTGCCGGCCATTGGCGAGGGTGAGGCTCCATTGGATCTGGCGAGGGCTGACCTCGCCAGTGGCCACGGCGAGGCTGCCGTATCTACGGCTTCCCTCCCGTCGTCAAGCGCGCCATGAATCGCCCCCACTCCTCAGTGCTTGGGATCGTGGCCCTCAAGAGGGTGAATTCGGTCAGGGAGGGCAGGGGTTAGGTGCAGGGCGGCGGCGTTTGCTTGGAGAATGTCTCATACGGGCAGCTCCAGGCTCTTTCCGCTATGACGGCAGCCTCGCCGACCACTAGCGAGGTCGACCCTCGCCATGGCTAGGCGAGGCCCTGCTGGATCTAGTGAGGCTCGACCTCGCCTAGCTTTAGCGAGGGCCGAGCTCGCCGAATCTGGCGAGGCCTCGCCCTCGCCAGTGGCCGTCGAGGTTGACCTCATTGGCCCTCCCCTTCGGCCGATGGGGGCGAGCCTTGCCGGCCCTCACCTCTGGCCGGCCGACGCCGGCCAAAGGAAGGGGAAGGTGAGAAAAAATAAAAAGAAAAATAATTAAAAATTAAAAAATATTAAAATATTTGAAAAAATATTTAAAAAATATTAAAAAATTGCATGAGGCCAATCGGCTGTCCCCCACCGACATCCACGTTAGCACCAACCGGCCAATTTTGGTCGGATGGACTGAATTGACACAATTATAAAAGGTCTATGACTAAATTGGACAAAAAAAAAAAAAAGGTTTAGGACTGAATTGACACAATTGCAATAGGTTAGGACTTTTTTGGTCGAGGCCACACCGTAAGTCTACAATAAACCCATTTTCAATTATTACTACGTTGAACCCATTTACTATTATCCTCTCTTTTCTCTCTTCTTTAGTATATTACTCATTATTGCTATTCCTACTTTATTTTACTTTTTGTTCTTATCGATCTTCTTTTAATTATTATTTTATTATATTCTTTTCTTTTTCTCTCCACTCGGTCTCTTCTTCAACTTGTAAATTAAGCGCATTCATGTTTTAATACATCGAAAACCATAATACGCCAATCTCCATTTATATTTGTCCAGGTCATCCATATGTGTCTAGTTGTGATTGGGCTATACTGCGTTAGCCTATGACGTAGCAATAAGTGACTACTTATGCATAAAAGGAGTGATCTACATTTAAATTTTAAAATGCAAATAATTCTTTTTAGAAATACTCTATGCATTGATCGGTGAAATAGTATGATGGCATCAAATTTTTGCATCATCAAGATCGCATGCAAATAGTATGATTGGTATGATGAGGGTTCGGGGTGTGTCCAAAACTTATTATATTGTTAGTTTGTACGTATAATGCGTTAAAGACGCCATAGACTGCAAGAAAAGTATAATAGGTGCACAACACATTAAGTTAATTTGACATGAAATTAGAGAACGTGAATTTGGACTTACGTCAAGAGATCTCAAAACCATATGCATTTTTGGCTCGATCATCAGTAAACTAGGCGAGAGCTAATCGATACTTACCAATTCATGACTTCTAGCCCTAGTCCCACCCATATACGTGGCTTAGGGTAAAATGTGCAGAATTGAAGACTAAATAAATGGCATAGACAATTTTTTTTTTTTTTTTTGCGATAAATAATAGAGAACAATATCTCTTCATCACTGTGTTAAGAGGTTAGAGAACGTAAAGGGGACAAGAAATCCAAAACTTTTTGCAAACCCAGATATTATGACAATTTGCTTTTTTCCCCTCATCACTGCGCGTGCTTCCCGACTACCATGCACGATACAATGAGATACATCCGACTATAACTTGCTGTTTTTTTTCATATGGTCCATCAAAATCATGCGGTACCGACTCTTTTGCATTAATTTCTTCTTCTTTTTCCTTTATGTTTTTGCTTTACTTTGTACTGAGTGAATGAATAGAACCTTCGTTCAATTTCATGATTTTAGTAATTGTTGAAAGTCTAATCCCAATTACTTTTTTTTATCAGATAATTCCAATTACTTGTTGTTATAGATGAAACCAAAAAATTTTAGGGGATTTTTTTTTGTCTTTTTCAATTAGATTTGCTTTTAGGTTAAAAGCTACACCTTTATATTAACAATGGCAAAATGCTAGCTGTCGAGACACTAAAAAAGAAAATAGAGAGGTAAGAAAAATAGAGAAGAAAAAAGTGAGTTTATTTTTTCTTTATGAAGGTTCTCAATCTCTTTGTGACATGATCTTGAGAAAAGATTATCATTGTATTCTAACTTTTTACGAAATCTAATGGATTCACATAGTGCCTCTACGCGGAGGCATGACCCGGGTTTGAGTGAACTTCGTTAATAAATTTTCTAGCATGTTCTTCTAATTATGTTCTTTTATTATTATATTCTGCTTGGTGAATTATTTGCGAGTGTTATTTTTTTGAAATCGACATGCAATTTTGTAATAATTGGTATTAGAGCCTGGGTTGGCTAATCGAGAACATCGAAGGTTTTTCGGTGACATTCGATTGAAAGCAAACAATATAGCAGAAGATAAAATCAGAATTGATAAGTTCGATGGGTAGGATTTCGGATGGTTGAAACTACCAATTGAGGATTATTTTTATCAAAAAGATCTCTATGGGGTTGGAAACCCGAGATGGTGGAAGTGGATTTGATAGCAGAAGCCGGATGGAAAATTCTTGATCGAAAGGCATTAGGTGCAATTCGTCTAGGGTTGACGAAAAAGACAAGGTACCGCATCACGAAAGTAAAAACTACAAAAGAAGCCGTCTACATCAAATCAGGTATATTTGCTGAAGAAATTAGTTAATATGAAGTTATTTGACAGAGGTTCTATGATAAAGCATATTAATAGTTTTACGCAGATCACAGGTCAATCGGAATTCGCAGACATGAATTTAGATATAAAGCTTCAAGCTTTATTATTTTTATGTTATCTTCCAAAAAGCTACAATACTGCAGTGCAAGGAATTTTGAGCATAATGAAAGATGATTGAACTCTTGATGATGCTGTGAGTAGTATCATGGATGGAGATATGCGAAAGAAAGTCTCAGGTGGAGATAATTTTTTAGCATCTACATCTTCAATGGTACTCACAGTGGAAAACTGTGAAAGAAGTAAAAATAGAGGAAAATTCAGCGAGTGTGACAGATCACAATTAAGGGGTAAGAGACAGGTTGCAAAATATGAGTGTTAGTTCTGTCACCAAATTGAATACTGAAGGTTTCAGTGTGAAGCCTACAAAAAGAAGCAACAAGATGAGAATCAAGGAGTTAATATGGTTAGCGATGAATCTTTGCTAAATAACTTATGTTTTCTTGTAGGGTTTAACTTGAAGACAGATAAATGGTTTATTGATTCTGGTGCTTCTTTTCATTGCATCTCGTAAAGAGACATATTTGATTATTATGCTAGTAGAGATTTCGAACAACTGGTTGTGGAAAATGGCCACGTGTCCCATTGTTGGAAAATGAACTGTGACTGTGAACATTTTAAGTGGAGAACGTCTAGTTTTGCATAAAACTATGCATATTCTAAAATTAAAGAAAAACTTTATTTTAACCAGTAAACTTGACCAAGAAGGTTTGGTAACAACGTTTGGATGCGAATAGTGGAAGATAACCTTAGGGGTAAGAGTAGTAGCAAATGGAAAATGTACGGGTGCACTTTACCTTCTCGAATGAGACAATATCAGTGATATGGTTGCAACTACAATGGCTACAGGTAATTTGTCTACTTTTTGGCATTATCGTTTGGAACATCTTGGTGAAAAATGTGTAAAGCAGTTACACTCAAATAAATTACTTCCGAATTTGCAAAAAGTTGAGTTAGATTTTTGTAAGAGTTGCATTTTATGAAAAACATGAGGTTGTTAGTTTTCAATTGAATGGACGACAAAATATAAGCCAAAAGTTAGAGTTGGTTCATATTGATGTATGGGGACCTGCTCAGGAACTCTCTTATGGCGGTAAGAGAAATTTTGTCACCTTCATTGATGGTGCGACAAGGAAGACTTGGGTCTATGCTCTTAGAGAATAATAAGAAGTATTGGGGATGTTCAGAATGTGAAAAACCATGGTAAAAAAAGAGACAAATTATCAGATTAAAACTCCGAAGTCTGATAATGGTGGTGAATACACAAATAAGGAATTTGCAGAATATTTGAGTCGGGAAGGCATGCACGGGTTAAAGACTGTTCTTAGAACTCTTCAAGAGAACAATGTAGCCGAAAGGATGAACAAAATTATTCTAGAACGTGCGAGATGTATGAGGCTACATGCAGATCTCCTGCTACACTCATGGGCTGCCACAGTTGATGTAACTGTTTATCTTTTCAATAGAAGTCCACCTAGTGCGTTGGATGGAGAAACATCACAAGAGTAGTGGTCAAGTAAAACGATTAATTATTCACATCTAAAGGTGTTTGGTTGTATTGCATATGCTTTGATTGATAGGGAGGATAGGAAAAAGCTTGATGCTAAGTTCCAAAAGTGCATATTTATTAGATATTGTGGCGACGAGTATAACTATAGGTTTTGGGATTATGAGAATAACAAAGTCATTCGCAGTCGAAATATAAGATTCCATGAAGAAAAGATGTACAAGAATCGTTAGATAGAGCATGAGAATGTAGCAGAACTAGAATATGTTGAATTAAACTCAATGCCCGTGAAAATGTTTCCAGTATATCAAAGTGCACTTGAAAGAGAGGTTCAAGATGAACCTATTATCAGTGAGGAGGTAGTTTAAGAGGAACGCAGTGATTTCGAGCAAACTAACAACCCTAAAGTACTTGTCTTGAGGAGGTTTACACGTGTGAGAAAGCCAAAAGTAATTTTTGATCTATCAGCTAATATTGTTCTAAGTCATGTCTTATATACTAATTCAGGGGAATCGGAGACTTACGATGAGACAAAGATAGACACGTCTCACTTGCAGTGGGAGTGTGCTATGAAAGACGAGATGAGTTTGTTATTTTATAACAAAACTTGAGAGTTGACCAAGTTGCCCATGGGTGAAAAAGCTTTGTTAAACAAATGGGTGTACCAAATTATTAATGAAGCAGATGATAGTATTAGATACAAGGTGAGACTTGTAGTCAAGGGCTTTTCTAAAAAATAAGGGATCAACTACTCCGAGATATTTTCACCCATAGTGAAAATGACATCAATTAGAGTTATGTTGAGTATAGTTGCAGTTGAGGATCTTCATCTTAAGCAGTTAGATGTTAAAATAGTGTTTTTACATGGTGACTTAGATGAAGAACTATATATGGCACAACCTAAGGGTTTTGAAGTCAAAGGTAAGGAGCATATGGTATGTCGCTTAAAGAAAAGTTTGTATGGCTTGAAACAAGCTCCACAGCAATGGTACCTAAAATTTGATGGTTTCATGAAATTAAAATGATTTGCACATTATAACTCTGATCAATGTGTTTATTTTCACAAGTATAATGATGGTGACATTATGTATCTCTTTTTATATGTGGATGACATGCTGGTAGCTAGTTCTAATATGAAGAGAATAGTAGAAGTGAAGAAGATGTTATCATTATAGTTTGCTACGAAAGACTTGGGAGAAGCCAAGAATATTTTAGTCATGAAATCATTAAGGATAGGAAAAATAATAAATTATGGTTGTCGCAAGAAGACTATGTGAACAAGGTCTTAAAGAGATTTAACATTGAGAAGGCAAAACCAGTTGCAACTTCTATAGCGAGTCACTTCAAAATTTCCAAAGGTAAGTGTCCAAGCACTCAAGTTTTGAAAGATGAGATGGCAATAGTTCCATATGCATTAGCAGTGGGGAGTTTGATGTATGACATGATGAGCACGAGATTAGACATTGCACAGGCAATAGGAGTTGTGAGTCGATATATGTAGAATTTAGGCAAAGAGCATTGGAATGTAGTGATAAGAATATTGAGATATCTAGTAGATATTTCATACTACTCAATTTGTTATGGTGATACATCTTTAGAATTGTAGGGTTATGTAGATACAGATCATTCGGGTGATCAAGATAATGGTAATGGTACCACTGGATATGCCTTTACAGTTGCAAGTACAGCAGTGAGTTGAGTATCTCAACTACAAAAAATAGTGGTTATATCAACAACAGAGGCAGTATACATGGCAATCATAGAAGCCTCCAAGGAAATCACGTGGTTACAAGATTTCATGGATGGACTACATAAAAAACAACCAGTCAGTACACTATAAAGTGATAGTCAAAGTGTAGTGTACTTAGCAAAGAATGAAGCTTATCACTCATGAACTAGACATATCAAGAAGTATTATCACTTTATCATGTCAGCATTGAAAGATAATGAGTTAAAGTTATAGAAAATTGATGGCTCGAAGAATTCAACTGACATGTTGACCAAGGTAGTAGAAAGAGAGAAGCATATTTTATGTATTACTACCATTGGTACTACTTCATATTGATTGATGAGGAGTATCGCAGATGCACAAGTTTTTCAAGTACTAGTTTTTGAAGAAAATGAATGCAAAGTTGCTTGGTGCTTGGATATATTTATCTTTAAGTAGGAGATTGATACATATGAAGTCAAATATTTTTAGGAATTTTTTTTTTGGTCTTTTTTATTAGATTTACTTTTAGGTTAAAAGCTACACTTGTATATTAATGATGACAAGACGCTAGTTGTCAAGACGCTAAAAAAGAAAATATAGAGGCAAGAAAAAGATTTAAAAAAAAAAGTGATTTTTTTCTTTATGAGGGTTTTTAATCTTTTTATGCCCTAATCTTGAGAAAAGATACAACGTTGTATTCCAATTTTTTTTCGAAGTCTAGTGGATTTGCAGAGTGCCTCTGCGTGGAGACCCAGGTTTGAGTGAACTTCGTTAACAAACTTTTTAGCGTATTATTCTGATTCCGTTATTTTATTATTAAATTTTGCTTTGTGAATTTTTTGTGAGCGTTATTATTCTAGAATCAACATGCGATTTCATAACAATTTTCCATCAATCTAGTCAAACTTTCAACATAGCCTTTGATGGTCTTAATATTCATAGACTTGCCTTATGTAGGTTCCCCGAGCATGAAAGGGCTGCCTAAATTCAGATTGAATTCCGAACTGACTGCTACGTGATTGAATTAAATTGAAGGATAGACACAGCAATTGAGGATTGGCATTATCTAATCGACAGAGGATCATGACCATATGGGAACTCCAGAACACCAGGTTTTCTTCTCTATTGCTTCCTGATAGCTCACAATTTTCTTGATGATTGTTATTTAGTAAAAAATCATTGGGCGTTATGTTTATAACATGGGTTTACTTTCCATTCGTTTCGTGAAAATTGAGTGATTTGAAAAATATTTTCCAAAAAATAATCGCTTACCTCACTTAGAAAAATAAGTGAATAGAAAATTTTTCATCACTCACGAAAATAATTAAGCATAGATTGTCGTCAATGATGATAACAATTTCTGCTAACTAATTTTTTTAAATGGCATAAGTGCTTTTTTTTGGAAAATGTTTTCCAAATCACTTATTTTCAATTAAACGAAGGCACCCGGCCTAATTTCTTTGCTTAATTCAATCATATGCTTTGCATATTAGGACGTGATTTCACATATTTGCATCACGACTATAGGAGTGTTTGAATAATTATAATGTCCCATGAATAATTGTTTTAGTACACACCATTGACATTTAGACTGCACAATTGTTTAATTGCTCTACTTGCGCTTCTGCAAAGCCTATTTTTTGGTTGGTTTAGCCTCCACTTGGATTATTACGTATGTCAAGTTTTCGAAGCATCTGGGTTCAACTTGGGGTTCATGTAAACACATCAAAGAACAACAGTGGTATGTCAAAAGGGATCCAACGGCTGTAAAGCGAGGGGCTCAAATATAAATAGGTTGCCCACCCCAATAACCTAAGAATTGAGCAACAGAAATATTCTTGAGAGTTTCTCTCTCCAAACGCATTGTAGGGAAATGCGATTCACCCTGCGATTCATCATTTCAAGCATCCACTATAATAGCAGCATATCAAATTTAGAATGTTTTTTTTACATAAAAATGCACAAACTAGTGGCAAGCTTTCCCTTTCCTTTCCTTTTTCAATGTTTGTTTCCAATGGCAAAATTTTCAATTGCATAAACATCAATTGGACTTTAAAGTGGCGATCCATTTTCATCCCATTTATGCTTGTAAATGATCAAATATTCACGCTGACATAACAAAATTTATACCTAAGTTGGCAATTGGGATACTGACTTTTGAGGCTTCCATTTCTCTTAGCATATGAGATCAACTCTTCATTTTCTTCTATCTGCTGTGTTGGGAATAACTAATCCCCGAAAATTGGATTCGACACTAAATCGAACCCCTAAATCAATGCGGAAGACGAAGCTCGGGAAAACACGTATCACCGATCGTAAAGCACACCACGGAGTCGAGCGTACCTTGTTAGCCACATATTAGACACCGACGCCGATAGGAGGAAGAGATTTGGCCCTATTCCATCATGTTCGATCCGACGAAGCTTGAAGGGGAGAAAATAGTGGCCTTGTGCTTACTGTCCTTTTAGGAGGGAGAGAGAGCGTTGGAGAGAACGTACGTACGTTGATTATCCAAGAGGTACGTTATCCCTTCTCTCTCCTTCTTTTTATACCTTCCCCCATCCACGGGCCCTATTTCCGTGGGCCGGGCCTTTTGGGCCCAGCATGGGCGAACGGGCCTTAAGCCCATCACCAATTAAAACCATTATCTCCCACTCGCACATGGTGGGCCGAACAAAATTCTCTTTACCTCTCTTTAATATTTATACCGGTGAATAATCCGTGCGACCAGCATACTTTGAGAGCTCGTTGCCATACATCTGTTAGGAATATATAGCAGCTCATAATGGACATCACACTCCGAGTAGATTTAGTATGCAGTACCATAGATCGATCAATCACATTTATATCTCTCTTGATCTCTTTTAAACAATGATATATATATCGTATTCGCAATTATGATTATCCCAAAAACAGTCATAATTGGTTAACCGGTGAATACAAAACTACAATGTGATTCTCAAAAATCGATCTTTCTCTTTCCTTCAAACTCAATTTCAGTTCAGCTTGCTTTTCTATAAATGTCCTATTAGATCGCATCAACTCATGACCATTGGCAACACCCTAAGATAGCAAACACTAAATAGAAATTTTGAGAATAAGTAAGAGTCATGAGGGGACAAATGAATTGAGGAACTCTTTTCCTCAAGAGTCTCACATGACATAAAAGTTGAGATCAAACTTTTGCCACTCTTATTAGTCATCTCATACATACGTATTATGAAACACGTATTACGGTATTAACTAATTTCCCATGGAGCGTATGTCTACACTTTCAACACCGTACAGATGATAGTCTAGACATACCCAATGTCTAACTTGAGTTCACGTATCTACTCATTCACAAAATTCATCAGAACTCACATCTGGCATCATAGACAGATAAAGTAAAATATGTGAGGTATTTTACTTTTGGACATAGTAAGTATTATGTCCTCATCTTAACACCTAGTTAAAGCGACATACGTATTTTAAGCTTGAGCCATCGATTATCACCTAGATAATAAGCTTAAAAACAGTCTCATCTCTATTTATCACACAGTAAATAGAGGCGATTACCCGTGTGAGTGGGCTAATTATATATCTGTCCGACATACTTCCTCAACTTAAAATAATGCACTGAGCATTAAGATGCATAAAGATCAAACAAAGATTCATAGGCATTAATGATGAAAAATACAAATTCATCAAATGTGAACACTTAGGGAAATTACAATATTGAGTACATCAGACTCTACACAATCCTAGAGATTTCATATGACCACAAAACACATCTCTAGGTATTGGCTTTGTCATAGGATCTGCTACCATTTTATGCGTAGTATGTACTGTAAGTTCACATCTTTTCGTGCAATCATATCATTGACAAAAGTATACTTGATATCTATATGTTTGGTCTTGTCATGATATTTTGGATATTTGGTGTATGCTTTTGCTGCTTAGCTATCATACTTAACCAACAATGAATCTGCAGTACTTCCAATAACACCTAAATGATCAAATAATCTCTTAAGCCAAACATCTTCTTATATTGCTGTTGATAATACCACGAACTCAGTTTCCATCGTGGACAAGGCTATACACTTTTGTTTCTTACTGCTCTAACATATGGTGCCTATTATTCAGTAAGAAAACAAACCCAGATGTAGATTTTATTTCATCTAAGTCTCATCTCCAATCAACATCAAAATAGCATTTGAGTTGCATATCCTTTCCATAATAACTCAACGTATAATCAGCAGTCCCATTTAGATACCTTAGTATTCATTTAACGGCTTTCCAACATGCTTGACCTGGATTGGATTGGTATCTACTCACCATTCCAACTACATAACATATGTCAGGTCTGATACACATTATAGCGTACATCAAGCTCCCAACAGCACTAGCATAAGGAACATATTTTGTTTGTTCCTTCTCTTGTGGAGTCCTTGGACACAGTCTATGGCTCAATCTTTCACCTTTTGCAATAGGAACTTCTATGGGTTTACAATCTTGAAATCTTAACTCCAAGAATGTATGCAACATCACCTATGTCTTTCATCTCAAAGTTGGAAGACAACCAACTCTTGATAGTATTAACAAACTCCATATTGGTTCTGGTAATTAGTATATTATCAACATATAATTATATCTTTTGATATATACACAATGATCTTCATCAATCATTGTAAAATCATATGCCATTATGGCATTATGAAATTGTATATACCATTGTCTTGACGACTGCTTAAGGCCATATATCGACCTCAAAAGTCGACATACCTTTTTCTTCTTGGCCTTTCACTATGAAATCGGCAGGTTGTTCCATATATGTTCCTTCCTCTAATTCTCCATTGAGGAAATCAGTCTTTACATCCATTTGATGTAACTCAAGATCCATACTAGCCACTATTGCCAGAATAATGCGAATCGAGGTAAATCCGAGAAAATGTATCTTCATCATCAATTCATTCTTGTTGATTATACCCATTCGCCACAAGGTGAGCCTTATGCCTTTCTATCGAGCCATCAGTCTTTCGCTTTATTTTGAGAACCCACTTGTTCCCAATAGCTCTGCGTCCTTTTTGGAAGATCAACCAGTTCCCAGACTTGGTTTAACTTCATTGACTCCATCTTCTCTTTCATTGCATAAATCCATTTTTCCTTACTAGGGCATTTCAGAGCCTCATTAATATTTCTTGGCTCATCCTTATCTCGTGGAGCAATTCTAAAAGTTTCACCTTCAATGTCAAAACGTCGACGGGGAATACTTTGGCGACTTGTTCGCTATATGGGAGATTGTACACTTAGCACATCATTCCCCATTATGCTCCCACTCGGATTAGATAATGACGATATCATCTCATCATGTGGTTGTAATTGAGAATGAGTTGAATTCAATTCATCACTTCTCATATTACTCCCACTTGGACGAACTCCACTAACATCATTATCCTGATCCGAGGTCTCAAATAGGAAGTAATATTCTTCTATTTCGCCATTCTTAGGAAATTCATCCACTAAGAATGTGACATCCCGTGATTCAAATTCAGTTATACTCCCACTTTCCTGCTCACCTACGAACACATACCCTTTCGAGTGTTCGGAGTATCTCATGAAAATACTCTTCTTTTATTTGGGACTATATTTCCCAAATTTGTGAGAGGGCTCATGAGTATAGGCAGCACAACCCCATGGCTTAAGAAAACTTAAGTCCGATTTTCTACCTGTCCATAACTCATATGGAGTGGAACTAACTGATTTGGAAGGCACTCGATTAAGTATATAGGTAGCAGTTAACAACGCATCACTCCAAAAAGTAATATGTAAGTTAGCATGCGTCATCATGGACTTAATCATTTCCAGTAGGGTTCTGTTTATTCTCTCCGCAACACCATTTTGTTGAGGAGTATATGGAATAGACAACTGTATTTCTATTCATTTTCATCACATTATTTTCTGAACTCATCAGATAAATATTCTCAACCTCGATCGGATCTCAATGCTTTTATTTTCTTTTCTAATTGATTTTCTTCCAAGTTCATAAACCTTTTGAAACAACTTATGCTTCAAAATTATGAGAAATCAAATAGACACATTCGAATCGAGTATATTCATCTATTAAAAGTGATGAAGTAAACAGTCACATGCCTTCCTCTTTCATTCATTGATCCACAAACGTCAGAATATTAAATGCAGAGGAACGTCAGCTCTTTTACCTTTTCTAAATGGTTTCCTTGTTGTTTTCCTTTCTAGGCAATGCTCACATATGGATAAATCGACTTTTTCAATGTTGTCTAACCAGCCCTCTTTGGCTAGTCTATTCATACATTATTGGCCAATATGACCAAGTCTAGCATTGCCACACATTCACATCATTATCATATGAAGTAGGAGACGTGAAACAAGGGAATAACATATATTGATATCACTACAGTCAACATTTTGTACAATAAAACCATCTAGAAAGTGACCACAATCATAGTAGTTTGTATCCAAATACAAATCTACACCGTTATTACGGAAGCTCACACTAAAACCAAGCTTAACCAACATAAAAAAAACACACTTAAATTTCGACGAATCTCCAGAGCAACTAGAACATCATGTAAGAACAAGGTGTGCCCACCACATATGTTCAGTTGGCAGGTGCCAATCCCTTTAACTTCAGCTCTGGAGTTGTTTTCCATATAGATCCACTCAGTTCCAGTTAGTATTCGTTGGAATTCCACGAAGGATCCTCTATCATTCGCTACATCGTCTGTTGCTCCTGAATCTACAGTCCACAAAAGATTGGATTCAGCCAATAATTCAGAACTTGACACATAATCAAAGTTCTCAAATGTACAAGATGTGTTTACTTTTTTTGGCTCACAACAGTTGCGAGCATAATGACATTTTCTTGTCACAATTGTAACACCTCACACTTGACTTTTTCTTCACTTGAGGACGTTTTCCTCTCTTGTGTTGGTTAACTCTTGATCTCTTGCAATAAGATCTTAATCCTTTACATTCTTACATATTGAACGAATCAATACGCTTGCGCTTAGAGCTTTGATATGTCTTTACAGTTGTAAGTAGAGCAGTGAATTGAGTATCTCAACTTTAAAAATAGTGGCTATATCGACAATAGAGGCAGGATACGTGGCGATTACAAAAGCCTTCAAAGAAATCGTGTGGTTACAAGATTACATGGAGGGTTTACATAAAAAACAACCGGTCAATACGCTATGAAGTAATAGTCAAAGTGCAGTGCACTTAGCAAAGGATGAAGCTTATCACTCAAGGACTGGACATATCAAGAAGCAATATCACTTTATCATATCAGCATTAAAAGATAATGAGTTAAGGTTATAGAAAATTGATGGCTCGAAGAATCCAGTTGACATATTGACTAAAGTATTAGACAGAAAGAAGAATATTTTATGTACTACTACCATTGGTACTACTTCATATTGATTGATGAGGAGTATCGTAGCGGCACAAGTTTTTCAAGTACTAGTTTTTGAAAAAAATGAATACAAAGTTGCTTGGTGCTCAAATATATTTATCTTCAAGCGGGAGATTGTTATATATGAAGCCAAATATTTTGAGGAGTTTTTTTTTTTTTTATCTTTTTTTATTAGATTTGCTTTTATGTTAAAAGCTACACCTTTATATTAATGATGACAAGACGCTAGTTGTCAAGATGCTGAAAAAGAAAATAGAGAGATAAGAAAAAAATAAAAATAAAAAGTGAATTTTTTCTTTATGAGGGTCTTTAATTTTTTTGTTCCTTGATCTTGTGAGAAGATCATTATTGTATTCAATTTTTTTTTTCGAAATTTAGTGGATTTGCATAGCGACTCTGCGCAGAAACATAGGCCAGATTTGAGTGAACTTCGTTAACAAATTTTCTAGCATATTCTTCTAATTATGTTATTTTATTATTATATTTTGCTTAGTGAATTGTTTGTGAGTGTTATTTTTTAAGAATCAACATGCGATTTCATAACACTTTCCCATCAATCTAGTCAAACTTTCAACACAGCCTTTGATGGTCTTAATATTCATAGACTTGCCTCATATAGGTTCCCTGAGCATGAAAAGGCTGCCTAAATTCAGATTGAATTCCAAATCGACTCTTACGTGATTGAATTAAATCGAAGGATAGACATAGCAATTGAGGATTGGCATTATTTAATCAACAGAGGATCATGACCATATGGGGACTCCAGAACACAGGTTTTCTTCTCTATTGCTTCCTGATAACTCGCAATTTTTGATTGTTTCGTGAAAAATAAGTGATTTGAAAAATATTTTCCAAAAAATAATCGCTTACCTCGCTTACAAAAATAAATGAATAGAAAATTTTTCATCACTCACGAAAATAATTAGGCATAGATTGTCATCAATGATGACAACAATTTCTGCTAACTAATTTTTTTAAATGGCATAAGTGCTTTTTTTTGGAAAATGTTTTCCAAATCACTTATTTTCAATGAAACGAAGGCACCCAGCCTAATTTCTTTGCTTAATTCAATCATATGCTTTGCATATTAGGACGTGATTTCACATATTTACATCACGACTATAGGAGTGTTTGAATAATTATAATGTCCCATGAATAATTGTTTTAGTACATACCATTGACATTTAGACTGCACAATTGTTTAATTGCTCTACTTGCGCTTCTGCAAAGTCTATGTTTTGGTTGGTTTAGCCTACACTTGGATTATATATGTCAAGTTTTCGAAGCATCTGGGTTCAACTTGGGGTTCATGCATCTTGTAAAAACATCAATAATCTACGGCTGTAAAGTGAGGGGCTCAAATATAAATAGGTTGCCCACGCCAATAATCTAGGAATTGAGCAATAGAAATATTCTTGAAAATTTCTCTCTCCAAACACATTGTAGGAAAATGCGATTCACCCTACGATTCATCATTTCAAGCATCCAATATGATAGCAGTATATCAAACTTAGCATGTTTTTTACATAAAAATGCACAAACAAGTGGCAAGCTTTTCCTTTCCTTTCCTTTCTCAATGTTTGTTTCCAATGGCAAAATTTTCAACTGAATAAACATCAATTGGACTTTAAAGTGGCGATCCATTTTCATCCCATTTATACTTGTAAATGATCAAATATTCATGCTGACATAACAAAATTTATACCTAAGTTGGCAATTGGGATACTGACTTTTGAGGCTTCCATTGCTCTTAGCATATGAGATCAACTCTTCATTTTCTTCCATCTGCTGGGAATTCCCCCACCAGATAATCAAACGTGAACTCTCCTCAATTCATGTCTAAAAGTAATTGCCAAGAGTACAAAATATGCTACCTGAGCTTCTATTGTACATAAAAGGTGTGTCCGCCAAGTGGTTTGTGAACATTTTGACTTGAAGAAATATCCTCTCGTGATTACATCCGACTCGCCTAAACCTTAGGGAATTGTTGGCTCAAGTATTTCATTGTAATACCTCAAATATTGCAATAAAAAGAACCCTACAAAGTTTGATTGGATTGACATTCATTTTCAAGCGAGTGCAAGAGGACAATGGCAAATGAAAAAGACTAGAAGACACTTTGGCTTGCTTAAGAACAATATGCCATGTACATAATGACACAATTGTGTACCCAAATCGCAGAGAGACCAGGGAGTTTAGAAGCAAGAAATGGAACGGCAGTTTGCTTGATCTAAAAAACGACTAAGAATATGAGGATTTATGATGATATTGTATAATTTTCTGCTTTTGACAATTCACATGCTTCAAATCACCGAGCTCAATTGTGTAGGTAAGGAGGCTCTGTAGTCTAGTGAGATAGCATTGGCGATCTCTGAGAGACTGGTCTTCATCTCTGAGATTTTGCATTCCATATACTCTTTTATGCTTTGACACCGGTGAATAGAGCTCGAAGGCATACTTCTGGATTTTCTTCTTCACCTTCTCTAATGGCTTCCTGCAGCTTTATTTCAAATGTCTGCAAATCAAATTGTATAAATGTACCATGCTGCGTGAAACTATACCTGCTTACTCTGCAAGAATAAGCACAAGAGATTTCTTGCAAAGTAAGCATGTATAGTTTCATGCGGCATTGTATAAATACAACTTGTTTCGCAGACATCTGAAATAAAGCTACAGGAAGCCATTAGAGAAGGCAAAGAAGAAATCCAGAAATGTGCCTTCAAGTTCTATTCACTCGTTAATATGGTGTCAAAGCATAAAGAGTATATGGAATGCAAAATCTCGGAGATGAAGATCAGTCTCTCAGAGATTGCCAATGCTATCTCACCAGACTATATAGAGCCTTCTTGCCTACACAATTGAGCTCAGTGATTTAAAGCACGTGAATTGTCAAAAGTAGAAAGCTATACAATATCATCATAAATCCTCATATTCTCGGTTGAAAAAATTCTTGGTCATTTTTTGAAAACTCGTGTTGCTTACTTAGTACCGGGTTTATCGACAGACTCGGCAAGAGGTTGGCAATGTAGGTTTTTGGCCAGGGGGATTGAGTAGCAATAGCTTGTTCTGGGTAGTCAACAGCAGTTGAAACAATTGTTTGATTTCAGTACCGAAGATCAATCGATGACAATCCTAAAAGAGGGATCCTACTGATTGCATGACATGACTTAAATTCTATTTATCTACAGCACAAGAGATTTCTAGCCATCTATTTCAGTGCTAAAATTCAAATGATTAGACCATAACACACCTTCAAGGCCTCTGCGGCTTCTCTTTCCTGAATGTTCAACTTATGAGCTGCTACTTTGATGTCCTCCCCAATCCTTTGCACCTCCACTGCACATCTATCAATATAGTCTCGCGTTTCTTGCTTCAGTAGATTTGTTAGACCCTCAAGCTGAGCAAAATTCTTGTATTAGAGCTTTTGCCAATACAAAGAAAAAGCAAAAAAGTAGACCACAAATTCTTGTGTTATGCTAACTCTCATAATGCAATATACCGCTATTGTCCTTCGGATGTTACAGATGAAGCACTTCTATGTGTACTTCTACAGAAACAAAATAAAGCATGCATTAGCCTATGGTATTTTTCCTGACATTAGTAATAACTTTTAGCTAGTTTTGTTCACAAAAGACACCCATGACATATGCTTCCACAGCTCCTAAATTATGTTTGGCATTGACAGAGAAAAAAAAAATGAAAACATTAATAGAATTCCTAACTCGTGTCTGCAATGATGAATTGAATGAACTGTTTTGTTCTAAAAGTATATCAAGCACCGTATCATAACTCTTCAATACTGAAATTGAACAATTGTTTCAACTGCTGTTGACTACCCAGAACAAGCTATTGCTACTCAATTCCCCCTAGCCAAAAGCCTACATTGCCAACCTCTTGCTGAGTCTGTCGATACACCCCGCACTAAGTAAGCTGGAAGTCATTGCCAGTTTCTCTTTCCAACTTCGCCAACAGATCAGTAATTTCATCGGTATCATAGTTTTCATCAGAAAGGCAAAAGCTTTCAGTTCTAAGAGAAAAGACAGTCTGAACAAATTGTGCGTTGGTACTTAATCTAAGTACTTACCTGATCAACACATGAATAGAGTTGCAGAAGACGATCTTTCTTCTCCTCAATCCTAGCAGCAGTTTCTTTGGACTGTTGCTGAAGGATGATTAACTCTTCAAGCTTCTCCACCGACTTTTTGTTAATGTCATCGGCATGCAAGTCGAGTGCTGGCTTTAGTGTTGCTTTGTAGTCAATGCCCATCACCTCAGCAGGTGTAGACCCTTTTGCATTCAGCACATACTGGTAATGTGAACCAAGCTTCAACCTAGAATCACAAAACCAAAAAGAGTAGTTGAAGGAGAAGGACTACAGAAAATCACTCAAAAAGAAAGAAATTAATCGATGGGATGATAACATGGCAATTCGACCATTCCTCAAGCACGGCACTTAGATTAACTCAACGGATAATTTATGGCTATTAACCTCAGAACAACTTAGAACAGAAAGTTAAAAAAACCCACGGCAGCACTTCTCGATGAGATCAAAACAATTAAACTCATCACCTGCCGAATCAGAACGGACACAAGAACTACCACTGAAGAGATATAAACACACAAATACATGAGAATGTTAGTCTGCTGATGTTGAAGAATTCCATGAGATATGTATCAACCAGTGTCTAGTATATAACCAAAGCAGCAAGATACCAGATTGAACCCTGTAAGTACTAGACGATATCCAAGATGGCATCTGAACACCAAAGGCACATGACATAGAAACCGGTGAAACCAACGAAGAAGAACAATTAACAAGATTGCAGCAACTGCAAGAATTAGAAACTTACTTCCGGACAGCCTAGTTGCATTGCTTGGCAACTTCCTCCAGCTCTTTGAACTTGAGCGCAAGGGCCCTGTTGAGATCCCAACACTTCTCCTCGTACTTGTTCCTCTCAATTTCAGCATCAGCGATCTCTGCCTCCACCGACTGCAACTCCTTCTTCATTCTCTTCGTGTCCCTCGACTGCAGCAGGAACGACTTCTTCAATTCCCGGTTCTCCTCGCGAAGCCTCCCCTCCTTCTCCTCCTTGGCCCTCAACTCCTCCTTCTTCTTTTCCAATTCCTTCTCCAATGTCAGGATCCACCCCATGATCTCCCCTATGATCGTATTTAACTTCTTCACGTCTTCCTCTAGCGCGCTCTTTTCCTTCTCCACTCTCGCCTCGACTTCCGCGGCATTCTTCTCCAGGTTCCTCACATTCTCGGCGAGATCATCTCCACTAATGAAATCTAGTCTAAAGTGCATTATCCATGGCATTGTTATCCCCAAATGAGCCAGGCTTAGTGCTCGCTGTATGATGCGATCTGAATCAGTCAGTCGTGGGGAGTGGCCGACGACGATTTGTTGACTCTGAACGGGCAAACCCAGAGCCGAAGGAGAGGGGCTGAGCGAGAGAGATCGGGAAACGCTCGAGAGATCGGGAAACGCTCGCAAACCCAGATCTGAGGGAGAGGAAGGAATCGGAGCCGAGGGAGAGGGGCTGAGAGAGGGAGAGAGATCGGGAAGTCAGCGAGGTTTTGGGAAGGAGAAATTAGCGTTGAGAGAGGGAGATCTGAGAGATTCGGGACTCATCCCGGCCCCCGTCGCCATTGCGGCGTCGCCCGCCGCGCCCTGACGACCAGCCGTGGTGCCGCTTGCCGCCTTGACGACCAGCCACAAGCTCGGCCGCCCTGAAGCTCTCTGGCCTGACGTCAGTTGTTGCTGCCGCTCTGTCCCACGACGACGTAGCCGTTCCCCAGCCTCGGCCGAGCCTCGTGCCGTCGAATGCCGTCGTCCTCTACCGCTACTTGCCTCCATCGCTGCTGTGCTAGGTGGGAGCACCTCTGGTCACTCCTCCCTCCCCCTACGCCTTGTTCGGCGTTCTGGGTTTTCCATCCTCGCCGGAGTTGACGTTGCTGCCTGTCCGTGTCACTCCCGTCGCCGTCTGCCATCGTCCGCTGTCGTCTCTGCCAGCGTCGTCCATCAAAACCCTTGCTGCCGCCCCCAACACAAGTCCACCGTTGTTCTGGAACGCGCAGCCCGCCACGAATCGAGGTCTCCGTCACGGAGTCGCCGCCATTCGCCGTCGTTCCCCCCTGCATCTCAACCCGAGTGGCCGTATGTCGCCTCTACCCACCTCGGACGTCCTCTCAGCCACGGCGGTCGCGTGAGAGCAAGTTTGAAATCGGGTCTGCGAACGTGACACCGGGTCAAGATTTGGGTCGGGCGTGGGTCGCCGGTCGGGCTAGGGCTCATTGGCTAGGGCCAACTGGGCCCGTTTACGTGTGGGGCTGATCTGGCTCGGGCCTGGAGGACGCGGGCCCGTTTAGTCTTTAAAATTGTGGGCTTCAATTAAAAAAAAAAAAAGAGAAAGAAAAGGGTTCTAGGCCGAGCCCGTGCTCCAGGCCTGTGGTTAGTGAATGGGCCCAACCCGGAGATTCGACCCGGATCATTTATAATAATACATTATTATAAAAAAATATTTAATAAAAATAAAATTTATTTATTTTTTAAAAAATAGAAAAACCCAAAAATATTCTATGTTTTCCCGAACCCAAAAATATCCTATATTTTCCCGAAACTCAGAAAAAACCCAAAAAAATCCTATGTTTTCTCGAAAATCAGAAAAAAGCCAAAACTATTCTATGTTTCCCCAAAAATCAGAAAAAAAGCCTAAAAAATTATAAATAATTTTAAAAAAGATCGAAAATCCAAAAAATGACTTATGCGTTCAAAAAAGAACAAAAGACAAAAAGACAAAAATATGTTTTCCTCTAAAAATGCATGAAAAATTCTTTGAAAATCCAAAAAACCTTAGGGTTTAAACAAGATTAGATACCGAAAAAACGTTAGTGATTGACTGGTGTAATTGAGTCCCCAATCCTAATTTCTTTGGATGTGTAGGAGCGAATATTTCTCCTAATATAATCTTTACCAAAAAAAAAAAAAAAATATTTCTCCTAATATTTTATTTGGATTTCTAATCGACCCACTCCAAATTAATTAGTGGCGACTCTATTTTTTTTTTTTTAAATTAACTTATAGATTAAAAAACCTGAACTATAAATTATGAATTGGTGGGATTGGGAGAGCCCGGGCTAAGCCTAATAGACCTAACCAAACAATTAGCCTTTGTTGACGCTTGCGCATATCAGGCGCCGAAAAAAGAGGTCGCGACAAGCTCGCCCTTTACCAAGTTTACGAATTTTAGCAACAATGGTGGGGACATCATTTGACTTTTTTTTGGGAATGTCTACGGTTACGTTCCATCCAAATGCAATATATGGTTGCTAAGAATGTAACCTTGAGAAGCCTTGCCCCTAGGTCCTTGCCTTTGTAGCCCTGATCAGCCATTGGAATTCATCATTCCATCCTCCTAAAGAACGGCGGATTCCATATTGTGCAAGGATAATATGTCATATGCTTCTAGTCCACGTGCATTGAAAGATAGATTATCTCGATTTTCCAAACCAACCAAATAGAAATTATTTAACGTTGATTATTTAGCCCACCGCTTTGATAATTTTCGCACTTCCAACCCTGTCAATCCTCCTTTGAAAACACACAATTGCGATTGATAAAAAAATCATAATTAGGCGGAAAATAGGGGGAAAATTTAATTGTTTTTGGGTATATTCTGCTCCAATTTACCACACCGAGCCCTTCCGAACAAAGCCTAGAAGTTCCATTGAAACCTGCGAAGAGAAATGTTTAGTTTATACGTCATGAATTAAGGTGATTTTCTTTTGTGGGGTAGATCGAGAAAATAACTAGTGCGATTTGGTTGTTCCTCATTGAGAATGGGCCCATGGATTATTTGAGATGAGCAACAAAGTTGGTAGATGGTGACTAGAACGGTCGACGGGACAAGGCGGCTTTAGCAACCGTTGTGCAAGTAGGCCACAGGCATGGCCAGTTCGACAATCTATGTGAGTCCAAAACCATACGTAGAACATCCAAATTAAGCGTAATATAAAATATAAGCAATAAGTGATATACACAGGATCGTGTAATATCAGGGTGTGCAGTGTAATTCCATCAAGCAAAAGATTAATATGAGCAGAGAGAAGATTTTAAACATGGATTTTTATAGTGGTTTGGTTTATTGCAAACTTGCGTTCCTTTTAATATTTGCTTATTTCATGACATGATTACAATAGATTTAACACTTTTTCATGGTAATTTTCTCAATCTTTTTGTAAATCTAGATGAAAATGTGAACTTACAGAATTTAGTCTTTTGCCCGTTTTGCCATTTCATTGTGGTCATTGAAATGCAATATTATATAATGCGGAGACCTGATCATGACTATAATCGCCTGCCTAGAGCCAATGGGAGAACCCAAGTTTTGTTATTTTATGTGGGGCAGGAGCCTAGTCGATGTGCTTCCATCGGACTTTCAATGATCTTCTGAAAAAGGGTTCTCCGATTGTAACTGTGTTTTTAATTTACTTATTTAGAATATCAGTAACAAATAACTTATACCTTCTTTTGTCATTGAATGAGTATTGATCTTTCTGCAAAATAGTTTCTTGAGTGATCGTTCGGTTTTGGAGAATTATGAATACAGCAGTAGTCACCAGTGAGGGTTACGCCTTAGGATAATCCTAATCATTCATCAGCACCAAGAAGACTGTACGCGATGACCTAAGAGGAAGTAGAGATTTCCTAGACCGTTATCATAGGGACTTGATGAGTCAGATGATCACATTGTACTTGGACCATTTTGTTATTATATTTATGGACGACATTTTATTGCTCTAAAAAAAGTCTAAGTAAGCATAAACAATATTTAAGAGTGGTGCTGTAGATACTTCGAGAACACACAAAATATGTCAAATCCAGCAAGTGCGAATCTTGGTTAAACTGCGTGGTAACTTTAGGCCACATAGTGATCGACGGAGAATAATAATCAGAGTAGCGTAGCGAAAGAATGGTGGAGCCAAAGAAGACATGTTATGAGCCTATGTCTTGGACTTTAAAAGAAGTTGGAACAAGCGGCTACACCCCATTGAAATTGCCTACAACATTAGTTATCAGTAAAGCATCGGTATGGCACCATTCGAAGCACTCTATGGTCGGGCTTGCAGGACTCCAGTGTGTTGGGATGAAGTTGGGGAAAAGAAGATCACTGGTCCAAAGCTAGTTCAACTTGCTATAGACATCGTTCAGATGATCTGAGATAGAATGAGAGCCGCCCAAAGTCGCCAAAAGAGTTATACTGTTAATAGGCAGAAACCCCTAGAATTTCAGGTTGGCGACCATGTTTTTCTTAAAATTTTGCCCATGAAAGGTATGTCCCATTTTGGTAGGAAAGGAAAGTTGAGTCCTAGATTTATAGGACTCTTTGAGATACTAGAACATATAGGGAATTTGGCCTACTCATTAGCTTTGCCACCAAAGCTTGCTCAGGTCCACAATGTTTTACATGTTTCAATGTTAAGAAAGTATGAACCAGATCCGTCATACGTGTTAAACTTTGAGGAGATGGAAATAGATGACACTTGTCATCTATTTCCATTTCCTTGAAGTTTAAAATATTAACATTTCAAAGAGTTTTGTAAAGATTTGGATTTCGAAATGAGTCTCTCTCTCTCTGACCGTTGAATTTGCTCGATGGATGAATTTTTGGGTTGTGTTCAATGAATTGCTGCTCTTTCCACAGAATGAATTTAGCTTGGATTCCTCATGAAAAATGTTTTCTAAGGTCTTCTCTACAACATGGTAAAATTTTATAATTTTTCAAGTCCATTTGATAAGGTAGTGGTGCTGATTTCGAAAGTTGTTTAGAACTGTTTTTGCCTTAGAATGGGAGAACTACACGCCCAACTTTGAGGGGAAGGGGGCCGTAAGCCCAACTTGAGGAGTAAGCTAATCTTGAGACTTCTTGGCTTGAAGATAAGAATGCATTAAATGCTTTTGGACCTTAGTCTATTAAAGAGAAGAAACTTGGAGAGCAAGTTGCCTAATATGAACACATCTAAGCCTAATGATTACATGAAATTTTGGCAATTAATAGGTGAGGTGAGTCACCTACTTAGGTGTCCCCTAGAATCTTAGGTGAATCTTAGATTATAATGGCCCTAGATTGTAGCCTTGGTGAACAAGGTAAGCACCAATCGATTAGAAGAAAACATTAGCCATTAAAGGGGCTTATGCATCCCTTAGGCACCATAGGCAATAATGAGCCTAGATTGAGTCCTGGAGAGCAAGCACATAGGTGGACCAATCACAAGCCAACACCAAAGGACCTAGGTGCCAACTCGGGAAGATAGGTAGGCCAACTCGTCATTTAGGCGTTATCATGAGTTTGCAATAAAAATCTAAGAGGAAGAGGCCTATAAATAGGATGAGTCATCCTCACATTTCAAGCCTTGGGCTTTCTCTTTTTTCCTCTCCCTTCCTCCCTTCTCTTCCAAGCTGCCTTACACGCCGATTGACCACCAAAGAAGCATCTTGGAGCTAGGTCTAGAAAGTAGAAAGTAGATTTTCCTAACTCTTCGATAGGGCGATGTGCTACGCTTATTGATTTTAGGATCCTATCATCGTTTGTTTGTGTTGGCTTTATATTGTTATGCTTATTGTGTTTTTATTGCTTGTTGTTGCATTAAGTAAGTTCATGATTCCGCATGAGTGTCGAGCACACCTAGATGTCGAGGCGAGGTCTCGGTGACTATGGACAATGCTAAAGTTTGAGCGAATGGTTCCAAGTCAAGGTTACGAGCCCGAATCGCACTCGGCATGAGTTTGATTTAAATAAAACACAAGAGTTGTTCATTAGTTAACGTTGCATGGCACGCCTTCAGGCCTTTCATTCTATTAAGAGTTTAAACATGACATGAATCGGTTGATGCTTGAAATGCATAGACACACCATGGACCTATATGTTGACGCTAGGGGATGTCGAGTCGTTGCCTGGGGTAAAGCCTTGGATGCTGTCCTGATATTGAGATCATGGACGATGCCGGCCCAGGTGAGACCGATGTCTGGGGGTCACCCTATATGCCATCCTGATAATGAGATTGGGACGATGCCAGTTGCCAAGGGGGGGACGGATGCCCGGTTGTTACCGGAAGAGTCAGTTAAGTTTAGCTAATATGGTATGGAAAAAAAGAAAAATGAAAGTCCATGTGAAGTCCATGACTAATACGCGTGTGATGCTTGCAAAAGCTGGGTTTTTGTTTGATATGTATTGTTAAGTCCTTGCATCAACTTGAGTATATGTTTGAATGGGTTCACTTAGTGCTTGAATGTGTTTCATGAGATGTGAGCATTCATTTTTAGAATTGAAATGATCATGAGCCACAGATTATTGGGAAAGCTTGTTCATATGCACTAACTCCTTATCTTTGATTCTTGAAAGCATATAGATGGTTGAACGCTTTTTATGTGCATAAGCAAGCAAGGCACGAACCTTGCTATTGATTTGCCATCGACAAGTGGGTGGTGACCTTGTATCTGACGATCGACAGCGAGATGTCCTCTTATAAGAGAATTAGGGATTTCTACTTACAAAGTCTTCGATTCACTCTTGTTGTTCCCACCATTTTAGGTGTGTGATGGGTGAACTAAGGTCCAAGAGGGGAATGCACATAGTATGGGGGCCACTTTTGGGAGCAGCTTAGTAGAGGAGTTAGGCTACCCCAGCCTTTTGATTGACTATATATATGGAAACGAAAATAAGTAACCTAGGACTAGGATGGACATGTAATCAAAACATCTTTTGATATGTGAATATGTGTATGAATATGTTGCTTTTAATTGCTTGGCTAACCTGCTGGGTCATGTTCTCGTGCCAGAGGTGGGGCGGGGGTGTGACAAATCCTTTTGGATTAAGTAAGATGCGTAACATGTTATGTTGTGTAATCTCTTTAATGAACATGTTGTCATTGGATTTAAATAAAACACGGTTAGCAATGCATTTGGTTTTGCATAATGAGATTTATAACGAGTTGGGTGTGAGGCCAACATTAATCTAGTATTCATTCAGCTTCATGGGAAACGACTAACAATGCATTGCCTTTATAACTCAATTCAGCTTTTTTCTTTTTTGCTGGAAAGAAATGAAATGACGAAGGTTTTCATTTTGGCGTTTAATGGAATGATTCAACAATGGACTCATACGCCGACAGGCATGCGGTCCTGCTGGTAAAGGGATTGGGGGATGTGGCCACAGAGTATCAGGTCCAGGGTTTGATCCCCATGAGTAACGTACAAACATATACATAGAAAAGAGGAGTAAGACCAAAAAAGAAAAACAGAAAAACAATGGATTCGTGCAAAATTTCCATATAAGGATATTTACAATAAAGAAATGATTGCGTAACACTCTTTAATAGTTCGTAAGAATAAATTCTTACATTATGCCAAAAATTGTTATGCTAGCAGAACCCTTTACAATATTGAAACCATTAAAGCCTTCTAAAAAGGTACATTTCAACGGATGTGTGATGGATCAAATCTAAAGTTTTACTTAGGCGGTGTCGCTTATCATCATCATCATTTATTGACAAAAATCAGGGAAAACTGCTAAATAACTCCTCAAACATATTATGCTAATACAGTCCTACACTTTCTAATTTTGTCAATGTAGTCTAAGCATTTGCATGAAATTTCTTCCAAATCAATTACGACTGGAAATCGCTAATTGACGTTCAATTCTAGTTAAATTATTGACGTCAACATACCACGTTGGACAGTAGATGCTAATTGGACGTCAAGTCATTATAAGAAAAAAATAAAATAAAATAAAATAGAAAGATAGGAAACAAACTGAGTCCCACTCATTGCGCTCATGGTAAGATGATAACTTTTGTCGCACTGTGATTAGCTACCATGAACTGATTCATCACGTGATGAGGCTTACGGTATTTATATAGTAGTATATACTGCCCGATCGATATCCGAGCTTTTTTTCTTTTGAATCCCTCTATCAACTTCTCTGTGAGTCCTTAAATGATTATTGGTTGGATGATACCCTCTTAGACCCAATTGTCGCATTGCGATGAAATATAGGGTGCGTTTGTTTCACAAAAAATGAGTGATTCAGAAAATATTTTCAGAGAAATAATTATTTATATAATTTGAAAAAATTAGTTAACGGAAATTTATATCTAACGATTTTCGTGAATGATAAAAAAATTCCATTCATTTATCTTTTTGAATGTTATAAATGATCATTTTTTAGAAAATATTTTTCAAATAACTCATTTTCTGTAAAATAAGCGCATCTCTAATCAGATGTGCAATTGATCATGGATGTGGAAGCCACATGACGATCCGAATTAATGGGCATGAAGATAAAATCAGATAATTTGGACGAGGCATCTAAATTTCAAAGCTCGATCAGCTCGAGTAACGGTGCGTTGTTTGTCCAGATACACTCTTAATTCTAAAAAAAAAATTAAAAATTACTCAATTTAATTCTTATGACAAATTCACTCTGAATTTTTTTTATCCGAAACACCCGCATTATTCCAGGTGAGGATCCTTTGCCCCGTGCAGTACTTCCTCAGGTGTCTCTGCTCTGAATTTTGATTTAGATTTTTCCGAACATGATCCCTTCGAGGAAGTTTACAAATCAAATTTTTATTAATTTGAAGTTTTCCGGACATGATCCCTTCGAGGAAGTTTACAAATCTCTCTTCGAGGAAGTTTACAAATCTCATTTGTATTAATTTGAAGTTTTCCGAACATGATCCCTTCGAGGAAGTTTACAAATCTCTCTTCGAGGAAGTTTACAAATCTCCTTTTTAAGTCCAACCTGCACCATTTCTTCAAAATCTGTCAATGACTTATCATGCAAATCCGAATTGACTGACAATCCAGATTTTCTCACAAGTCAAGAACACATTCATTTCCCGTCGCAACTCATCAGAAATTCTATTATTATTATTATTATTATTATTATTATTATTATTATTATTATTATTATTATTATTATGAGTAAAATTCAGCCAAAAGCCTTCGTCAACGTCAAATAAAATAGGATATATCGCCGCCGCCCACCACTGACTATGGCGTGCTCACGCCCTTGCGAGCCGACTTTGACGTATTCTTCTTTCAGGGGAAGAATAATATACTATTCACCCTTTGAATAGTCAAGAAGACGACTTAAAGTTAGTCTACGTTTTCACACCGTGGCCCCCGGGTATATACTCTTGAGGGAGCATTGAGAGAACACATCGAAAGAAAAGGGTAGTTACGAACAAAGAAGAAGATGAGTGAGGTGAACTTCGACGTGTTCTTGAGCTTTAGAGGCCTAGACACTCGCACCGGCTTTGCCGATTTCCTCTACAACAGCCTGGTGGCTGCTAGTGTCCGGGTGTTCCGGGATAACGAGGAGCTCCCGGTTGGCAAGCAGATAGACTCAGAGCTTTCCCGGGCCATCAGGAGTTGTAAGACTGCAATCCCCATCATCTCCAGACAGTATGCGGAGAGTAAATGGTGCCTCCGCGAACTTGCCAAGATTATTGATTGCCACAGAAAGCATGGCATGTCAGTCTTCCCTATATTTTATAAGGTGGATGTTCTTGATGTCTGTAACCGAGGCGGTAAGTTTGGAGAGGCTTTTCGAAAACTGGAGACGCAGTGCAGGCCAGAAGAAGTGCAAAAATGGAAGGACGCGTTGAAGTCTGTAACGAATATTAAAGGATGGATATCACAGACCATTGCTAATGGGTATGTGTGTATGCATGTTATTTATTTATTTACGAATCTGAACCCGAACTACTATGCACTCGGATGGGAATGACCGATCTGGAATCGCACAGTTAGGGAAGGAAGGAATCCAACTGTACGCCTAACTCTGGTTTTACACAAATAATTTGTGGGCAGGCATGAAGGAGAGCTGGTGAAAGTAGTGGTCGCAAAGGTTTCGAGCGAATTGAGGACTACGTGGATCGAATGGCTCTCCAAGTTTCCTATGGTGATGGCTAATTTCCACGTAAGAGCAGGTATCTCCCATTTCCATCTGGGCCAAGCGCCAACCTTTATTAGTATTCTCTGTGTTCATCATGTGAGCTTTGGCTTCGGCCTCCCCTTAATCCCCACATGGAGAAGACATGTAAGGCTGGCGTAATTCATGACCTAGACTGATTTCGTGGCTTTTAATAGTTACCTTGGTCTTTTTGAAATTTTGGGTGAGTTTATTACGTGAAAAACTTCTTAATGCAGGAAATGTTCTCTGTGAAATTATTTTTTTGTTTGGTGGTGTACTTTTTTTTTGGGGGAGAGGGGGGGGGGGGGGTCATTGTTAATGTACATGAAAGTGAGACGGAAAAACTGTCGGAAGTTCGGATCTGACTTTCAAAAATTATTCTCTCCGTTATAATTAGATTTTGTTCCTAATATAAGATATTACGATGATATTCAAATCATTGTCTGAGATATTACTGATCCATGAAGTGTAAATTTCAATTTCTTAGATGATAAAAATAAAGACAAATAAATTACTAACAAATTTAATCTCTTAGTGCTCATAAAAATTTTCATGTGAGAATGATTCACCATTCTATGGGAGCGTGCACATAGAAAAGGAGCTTAGGAAAATAATTTCTTCTTCTTTAGATGGAGAAATAATTTTCCTCAATTTTAATAGCGGCTATCTTCATTGGCCATAAAGTCTTTTTTGTTGATTATCCACTTTCAGCGAGCCAAATACACCAAAGTTTGGAAAATCATTTCGTGGGAATCATTTTTATAAAAACAAGCATAACATATTATCGCTTTGGTTTGTCTTGCTTGATCGCAGCGTATGATCACTTTACGGATAAGAGAAGATCAGAAGTGTTCTTGGCCTTTCGTTGCTGTGATACTGGAAACGGTTTGGCTGCTTACCTCTACGTCAGCCTTCTAAATGCAGGAATCAAAGTATTTAGTTTTGATGATCCATCCCTCATAGGTAGAGAATTTGCTCAGGAGATTCAGTATGCCATCAACCACTGCAAAATATCCATTCCAATTCTCTCTAGAAATTTTGCCTCCTCTACTTGGTGCCTTGATGAGCTAGCTCAAATGGTTGAATGTAAGCAAAAAAGGGGGCAAAGGATAATGCCCGTCTTCTATAAAGTGAATCCCAGGGATGTGCGACATGTATCAGGCTGTTTTAAAGAGAAGATGCTTCGACATAGGGAGCGAAGTAATTATAATCGGTGGGAGAAAGCTTTCAAGGAGGTTGGGTCGTTCAAAGGATGGGAATCAGAGAGCATTGCCAATGGGTACTTACTTTCATCATTCTCACCAAAATTCAACTAGATGCTATTACTCGGAAATTCTTATACTACTCAAAGCTTACTTCAACTTATTTGACAATTGGCAGGCATGAAGGGAAACTTGTAAAACAGATCGTCAAGGATGTTGTGGATTTGTTGAAGAGTCCCAATCACATGATCGTCCCACTCGCAACCACTCGGTTTTTGAATAGATGAAGAATTAGCAACTTGATTCCAGTTTTCCAATTGGATGTTTTGTTGGAAATTATTTCAGAGAAGACAAATTGTTTGTTGTAATCAGAACATCAATCTAAAGAATACGATAACAGTTATATAATATCATTCTTTTTTATTTTATTTTATTTTATGTAAACTTACAAATCTTGGAGAATAATAAAATAAGATATCACTGGAAAAATAACATAAAATTGGAGGTGAGGTACGGATATCCGAATCTCCTTAAGGCGATTAGTTCCTACCAATGATGCTTCGCAGATTCACGTACTATGCCTCCCAAGATACAACACCTCGAACCTGTTTAGATTAGTACTATGCAAACAGGATTCAGTCGAACTGTTCAATTGAACCAGCATACCCAGAAAAATCGGAAGAGTAGAAAAGTATATCAAAGCTCTTTTAGAATCTAGTTGGAAAAACCAAAACTCAATCAAAAAACCATTAGCTCCCATCTATTTATAGGGATTTTTTGGTTCATGTATCGAAGAGATACATGAATTAAATAGATGCATGTATTCATGAAATTCATGAATTAAGAGATACGTGAATCCAAGAGATTCATGAATCCAAAGACACGTGAATTCAAAAGATTTGTGAACTCAATAAATACATGAATCTAGGAAATTTATGAATTCAATAGATACGTGAATAAAAAAGACATATCTTAATTTATTGGCTTTCGTTGACCCATTAACCATAATTACAACAATCCCCAACATTAATGGATCAACAAAACATTTTTGACTCGAAGGAATCTGAGCATGCCTGTTGAAATACATCACATCAAGATAGGTAGCTTTTGCTTTGAACCTTCTTTAGTGAAAGCCTATCGGACTTACTTAACTAGTCGATGGACTAAGCCTTGAATCGCCAGTTGTTTGTGTAAGCCTAGACAATAAACCTCACGCAGAGTATTTCCAATTCAAGATTGGTTCTTGATTGTGTTCATTCTTTCAGCCCTTAACCTCTCGAGATTCATGTGTGTTTTAGAAAATCTAGCCTTTAAAGATTTTCATAGAGTTGGCCGGCTCCATAGGTGAATTCCTATTAAAAATATCATACCATATCTTACTTAGATGTTACATTCCAAGTTATAGGAATCATTAAACGCATAGTGTACTCTTAATAACATTGTAGGAAAGTTCTGTTGCATCAGGAATGGGAGATAGTGCTTACACTAGAGTTTCCAAAATTTGCGTTATCCTATTGAACCTAGACCATGTGATCTCCAATCGCATAGGTTAGGTTTCCACCTTGGAATCTCTTTATTAGGTTAAGGCTCTTAAACCCATTCCCCTTGATGCGCAGTTTATCTGCTCTTTTGACAAACCTTTTGTCAGTGGATTCGCAATATTTTCATTTGACTTTGCAAAGTCTAAAGAAATGATTCTATGTGAGAGCAATTGCCTTACGGTGTTGTGTTTACGACGAATGTGTCTAGACTTACCGTTATAAATCACATTATGCACCCCCACACTTTTAGAAAAATGTAGGATGGCAACTTTCCATTCCATAACTTGTATGGAGTTTTACCTATATTTTTGTGGGGTATTTTATTAAGAATATAATTTGCAATTAAAACTGTCTCCCCCCACAAGTTCTGTGGTAAACCTGAACTCAAAAGCATGGCATTAGCCATCTCCTTTAATGTCTTGTTCAATCATTCAACAACTCCAATTTTGTCGTGGAGTAGAAGGTATAGTCATTTGGAGAATTATTCCAAAACTAGCATAGAACTCTTTGAAATTGATTTAACTGTATTTTCCTCCTCTATCAGACCTAAACACTTTGATTCATTTATCAAGTTGGTTTTCAACTTCATTTTTATACTTGACAAACACTCATCTTTGCTAGTTAGTATATAAATATAGCAAAATCTAGTATAGTCATCAACAAACGTGATGAAATACTTCTTTCCACCTCTACTTTCTACAAACTTGAAATCACATAGATCACTATGGATTAATTGTAGAGGTTCACTTGTTCTTTTAATGGATTTGAAAGGTTTCTTGGCAAACTTGGCCTCAACACAAGTCTCACACTTGTAACGAGCATCCAACTCAAATCTTGGAATTAACCCCAAGTTTGCTATTCTCTTCATTGTACCATAGTTTACACGTCCTAATCTACCATGCCATAGATAAGGAGACACAATATTGTAAACTGAAGACTTTTCTTTATTAATAGTCTTTGGGTACACATAATTCGAGTTTATATCAATGACAGTCACATTGGCTTTAAGCAGGTCATTACACAAGTACCTTTTCCCCACATACATCCCTCCTTTTGAAAGTACAAACTTGTTAGATTCAAATACAATTTTGAAACCATTCTTGACAAGTATGGGGCCATAGATTAGGCTTTTCCGAATCTTTAGTACATGTAGCACATTCAGCAGGGCGACCTCCTTGCCAGATGTAAACTTTATGATCACCTTTCCTCTTTCAGCAATCTTTGCTGAAGCATAGTTAGCCATATAAAGCTTCTCATTTTCTTTAGCCTTCTCATAAGATGAGAACATGTGTTTATTTGCACAGATGTAATTTGTGGCACCTGTGTCTAGCCACTAGCCATTAGTGTTCGACACCAGAGATGCTTCGGACATTACCACAGTAGACAATCTCTCAATAGCTGTAATTGGAGGTGTTGCCATCATAGTAGGCAATGTTCGTTGAACTATCCCTTCATAAATGAAGCTAAAAGCCATTTGGCCTGTTCTGTTATGAAAAACAGTCATGAGCATATCAGTTATATGACTTGTACCTGCACCATCAAAATTGGTGTTGGCCCAAGGGCCCGTAGCATTAGCTACTACAAATTCAGACCCTGAGGGTTGAACATCTTCCATAGTAGCGGTCGAATCAACCATAGGAACGTCTCTTGAAACATTATAGACATTGAATGGCATTTGATTGTTTTCAGCTATCTCAATAATCTGACAAGAACAACTAACAATGAGTGATATAATCGCCTTATGATTATTGGAAATTATTCTAGCAAAGACAAACTGTTTGTTGTAATCATAACATCAGAGTAAAGAAGACGATAACGGCTATATAATATCCTTTTTTTTTTTTATGTAAACTTACAAATCTTGGAGAAGAATAAAATAAGTTATCATTGGAAAAATAATATAAAATTGGAGGTGAGGTACAAATATTCGAATCTCCTTAAGGCGATTAATTCCTGCCAATGGTGCTTTGTAGATTCGGGAACTATGCCTCCCAAGATACAACACCTCGAACTTATTTGGATTAGCACTATGCAAATAGGGCTCAGTTGAACCGTTCAATTGAATCAGCATAGCACTATGCAAACAGGGCTCAGTTGAACAGTTCAATTGAATCAGCATACCTATAAAAATTGGAAGAGTAGAAAAGTATATCAAAGCTCTTTTTGGAATCTAGTTTGAAAAACTAAAACTCAATCAAAAAACCATTGAAGCTCTATGCTTCCATTTATTTAAAGAGATTTTTTGGTTCATGTACTGAAGAGATACATGAATTAAATAGACTCATGTATCCGCAAAATTCATGAATAAAGAGATATGTGAATCCAAGAGATTCATGAATCCAAAGACACATGAATTCAAGAGATTCGTGAACTCAATAAATACATGAACTAAAAGATACATGAATATAGGAAATTCATGAATTCAATAGATACGTGAACATAAAAGATATATATTAATTTATTGACTTTCGTGGATCCATTAACCATAATTATAACATGTTCCTCAACAATCGAACGTGTCTTGATTTATTATTCATCAGTTGCATTAATTTTCAAAAGACCGACGATGAGTCCTTTTGGAATTAGTAAGATGCGTAACATGTTTTATTGTGTAATCTCTTTAATGAACATGTTGTCATTGGATGTAAATAAAACACGATTAGCAATGCATTTGGGTTTACATAATGAGATTTATAACGAGTTGGGTGTGAGGTCAGCATTAATCTAGTATTCATTCAGCTTCATGGGAAACGACTAACAATGCATTGCCTTTATAACTCAATTCAGCTTTTTTCTTTTCTGTTGGAAGGAAATGAAAAGGCGAAGGTTTTCATTTTGGCGTTTAATGGAATGATTCGACAATGGACTTATACGCCAACAGGCGTTCCTGCTGGTAAAGGGATTGGGGGATGTGGCCACAGAGTATCAGGTCCAAAGTTCGATCCCCATGAGTAACGTACAAACATATACATAAAAAAGAGGAGTAAGACCAAAAAAGAAAAACAGAAAAACAATGGATTCGTGCAAAATTTCCATGTAAGGATATTTATAATAGAGAAATGATTGCGTGATAGTCTTTAATATTTCGTAAGAATAAATTTTTACAGTATGCCAAGAACTGTTATGCTTGCAAAACCCTTTACAATATTGGAACCATTAAAGCCTTCTAAAAAGGTACATTTCAACGGATGAGTGATGGATCAAATCTAAAGTTTCTGCTTAGGTGGTGTCGCTTATCATCATCATCATTTATTAAGAAAAATCAGGGAAAATTACTGAATAACTCCCCAAACACATTATACTAATACAGTCCTACACTTTCCAATTTTGTCAATGTAGTCCTAAGCATTTGTATGAAATTTCTTCCGAATCAATTACAACTGGAAATCGCTAACATGGCAGCTCATGTAGGATGTTTAATTCTAGTAAAATTGTTGACGTTAACATACCACGTTGGACACTAGATGCTAATTGGACGTAGAGTCAATATAAGAAAAAAATAAAATAAAATAAAAATATAGGAAACAAACTGAGTCCCACTCATTGCGCTAATGGTAAGATGATAACTTTCGTCGCACTGTGATTAGCTATCATGAACTGATTCATCACGTGACGAGGCATACGTTATTTATAAAGTAGTATATACTACCTGATCGATATCCGAGCTTTTTTTTTTTTTTTTTTGAATCCTTCTATCAACTTCTTTGTGAGTCCTTAAATGATTATTGGTTGGATGATGACCTCTTAGACCCAATTGTCGCACTGTGATGAAATATAGGATGTGTTTGTTTCACAAAAAATGAGTGATTCGGAAAATGTTTTCAGAAAAATAATTATTTATATAATTTGGAAAAATTAGTTAATGGAAATTTTTTTTTATCATCGATAACAATTTATATGTAATTATTTTCGTGAGTGATGAAAAAATTTCCATTCATTTATCTTTCTAAACGTAATAAATGATCATTTTTTTGGAAAATAATTTTCAAATCACTCATTTTTTGCAAAATAAGCGCATCTCTAATCAGATGTGCAATTGATCATGGATGTGGAAGCCACATGACGATCCAAATTTGTTGCGGAATATGGACTAGCGAATTGGATAAAATAGTCGGAATGAAGGAAATGGAATCAGATACCAGATTTACGTGGTTCGGTCCAAATATCGAAACATACGTCAACGGGGAGAGTAATACAGAATTCCACTATAGAAACAAGCGATACACCGGAGATTACAATCACTCGAGCACTCAAACATACTCTCAGTGTTTCCTAGCCCCAAATTACACCTAAATAACTCACACAGTATTTAGCCCATCATAATTTCTAATAAATCCTCACTCAAGGAATTAAACAAATTCTACTAACAACAATTTAACTGGCTAAAACACTCGGGTATAATTTGTCACGCCCAGACTCTTGAGCGTGCGCACATCCCACTACGGTCGATACGATTGCGACTTCCCAGGACTAGTCGCTGACTCTTTCATTTTTAATGTATATGCGGAAGCGAAACAATAACCCCTGACAACAAACAACATGTGATAGGAAAGTAGGGCAACATTTCACCAAAGCACACTTTTACAAGCAATTGGGTTTATATAAAAAAAGGTCTACAAAATGATCGACTCTCAAAAGAAGCCATCCTACAACATCCTAGTAGGACACATATGCCGATCCTCTAGACTTCACCTCCACAGACTCCGGGGCTTCGGTCCTCCACAACCACCATTTAAAGACTTGAAAATGGTTATATAATAACCAGTGAAATAATGTCTCAACAAGTCCACCTCTTAAACCTTTATTAGGAAGGAAATACGCCTCAAGGTGCTCTAGCCACACAATCACTCAATGAGAACATGGAACTTACCTCACCTCAGTTCCTTCCTGCATGTCAGCACAGTTTATTTTCCAAATACATATAATTAATGCACACAGCAATTGAAACATCCTATTAGCTTAATCAATCATGCGTTCCAAGTGTTAATTTGACCCTTAAGGGTACCACCTACTCATAAGTTCGGTGTCTACTGGCATAGCCAGGCATTGTCTCACCGCAATTGAGCACGATGACATCTATATCTTAATAGACGGCTTCCCCAAAGGGGCGTAGGTCCAGAATCTACTACGACCCGCGTACGACCTATTCATAAGTTCGGTGTCTTCTGGCGTAACCAGGTGTCGTCTCACCACCATTGAGCACGGCAATGTCTATATCTTCATGGACGACTTCCCCGAAGGGGCGTAAGCCTAGAATCTACTACGACCCGCGATCCAAAGAATGGATATGCCATATAGGGTAATGTTTGGCTTAAAAGCTTGAGACAGGTTCTCTTTAACCAACACACGATCAATCAATATCGGCCTAGGACATTATGCATTGCACTCAAATTTCTCCATTAAAATGGTGATCCTTGCCTATTTTATTCATATTAAAAATACCTAGTGAAAATAGTCGTGTGGGTACACGGTCAGATCAAACCCGAAAAATTCATATCCTCCAATTTAAAATCCCACTGTTTTATACAGTAGATAAAAATATTTTCGGTGTTAAAACGCAACACCTAGGATTTTCTGAATAAATATTGAACTCCACAATTTTTGAAATAAATTACCAAAAATCCAATTAGCACTCAATTTGCACAGATTAACATCCAGTTGCATAAACTGAACATACCATTGCAATCAATAAGAAATTCTAATCACTGGCTATCTTGGTCTAATTTTTAGAAAATATTTAATAATTAAATAATTACCAAAATTAATTAAATAATTCAATTAAATACCAAAATAGCTAATTCAAATTAATAATGAAATCACGAAATTCCGGTCACCGGTGACGGCGGCGCAATGGCGAGCGATAAATTCCAAAACGGTGATGCTAAATGGAGATCGGGCCGGGCTGAAATCGGCCGCAAGGCTCGGAGTTGAGGGCTGGAATTTGACCGGGCTTCGTGTGGGCTTGGGGCTTCGAGAGGGGTGGCTAAAGTTGACCGAAGGAGACAAGACTCGGTGGAGTGAGTGGGCTACGGTGGCAGAGGATAGAGGAGAATGGCCGTGTGGCGCTGAACTGGAGGAGAGATGGAGCCGCTTCGGTCAATGAGGGGGAAAGGGGCTTCGCCAGGTTGACCGAGAGGAGAGAAATCGTGGATGTGTGGCACATGTAGATGGTAAAGAAGCAGCTGGTGGCATCGATTCAGTGAGGGGAGCAGACGCGGAGAGAGAGAGAGGCTCGGTGGAAGAGGGAACAACGGCTGGTGGGCTGCAGGGGCTGCATGCGGTCTTCGAGCAGTGCTTCGGCCGCGCAGAAAAATGAAAGGGGAACAGGAGCCGTTGATTTCGGTGAAGGTCGCGTGAAGAAGAGAAGAGGGGGACGAGAGAGAGTGAACGGATGAGGGAAAAACAAAAGATAAGGGAGCAGGGGGGTTTGTCGGCTAAGAGGGGGAGAAGAAAGCGACGAGAGAGAGAAAGACCGGTAGGGAAGAGGAAAAAAATCAATATAACAAAATCTAAAAATCAATATCTCTTGGTCCAAAAGTCTTCAAGCTTATCTACTTAGGGCCTGTTGGGCAACGTGCCAAACGGTGCCAGATTCTTATTTTTTGTTCCCATAATCAGTTTAGGACGAGAATTGCGTTTGGTAAAATTTTTGTTCCCGGGAACAAATTTGTTTTCGAGAACAATTTTGGACAAGATTTGAGAATAAATAAAAAAAATTTGATTCTCTATCCGAGAATCAGAAAAAGAATCAAAATGGTGAAATCCTCTCTCTTCCCTTTCGTCATCTCGGTTGCTGTCCGTCACCGCCCGCCACCATCCGCCGCCGCCCGCTGCTGCTGTCTGCCATCGGTCGCCAGTCCGGCGAGGTCGCTAGAGGCTCGCCAGGCCAGGGCGAGATTTGGCAAGCTCGCCGGAGGCAAGCCCAGCCACTAAAACCCTAAACCCTAAACCCTAAACCCTAACCTATCTCCGATCTTCGATCGATTTTTAACTGTGCAATAATGACCTTTGCAGACCAGCACGGTCAATCAGTCGATTCCTGATCGAATTCTAAAGTCTTTGCGTTTAAAATCCCTTAATGACTTCCATAAATAATCTATTTATCTCATGAGTGATTAACTCAGAAAATAGCACTATATGCATGTCGATGAAAGGCTCGATTCATTCAATTGAAAACAGAACTGAAATTTTGAGGATGCTATAACTCTTCCCCTCTTATACCTGATTCATTCAATTGAAAACAGAACTGAAATTTTGAGGATGTCACAACTCTTCCCCTCTTATAAAAATTTTGTCCTTGAAATTTAAACCATTACACTCTTTAAACAAAAAGTGAGGGTTCATTCATCTCATCGGTTTTAACTTTCCCCAGTTACTTCTTCAGCCCCGTGGTGTTGTCAGACCACTTTGACCAAGGGGACCATTTTGGCACACAAAACCTATTCCTTCCAATCCACCAACTGAACCGGGCTTCCCACATACGACACTTTGTCATCCATGTCTAAATTTTCAAGATTTAGCACGTGGGTCAAGTTAGGCTCATACGTCCTCAACATCAGCATGTGAGAAATGTCATGCACTTGCACTAACTTCGGCGGTAATGCAAGACGATACGCTGGAATCCCGATTTTTTCTAGAATCTCAAATGGACCTACATACCTCGGACTTAACTTTCCTTTCTTGCCAAAGGGTGAAGTACCCCTCGTTGGTGACACATTCATAAAGACATGATCACCAATTTGGAATTTCAATGGCCTTCGATGCTTATCTGCATAGCTTTTCTAGCGGCTCTGAGCAGTTTTCAATCTTTTTATGATAATGACAACTGCATCCTGTAACTGCTAGACTAACTCTGGACTTGTGATCTTTCGTTCTCCGACTTCATCCCAACATACTAGAGTTCTGCACACTCTGCCATACAACGCTTCAAAAGGAGCCATTTAAATGCTCTATAGGTAGCTGTCGTTGTAGGTGAACTTGATAAGATGAAGCTATTTCTCCCAGCTTCCCTTGAAATCCAACACGTAAGCTCGCAGCATGTCTTTGACGTTTTGAATCGTCCTCTTAGACTGGCCATCCTTTTGAGGATGATAGGCCATACTGTACTGCAGCTTTGTTCCTAAGGCACTCTTCAAACTTTTCCAAAAGGTAGCTGTGAACCTCGGGTCTTGGTTTGATGTAACCGTCATTGGCACTCCATGCAGATGAACTATTTGACGCACGTACAACTCTGCGTGCTTATCCAAATCAAGGTCCTTTCGTACTGCAATGAAGTGAGTCGACTTTGTCAATCTGTCGACCACAACCCAAATGGAATCATTACCTTTATGACTCATTGGTAAGCCCGTCACAAAATCCATTGTGATGTATTCCCATTTCCACTCGGGAATCTCGAGAGGTTATGGAAATCCTCTTGGCTTACAATGTTGTGCCTTCACTTGCTGACACGTCAGACACTTGACGATATGCTTGGTCATGTCCACCTTCATACCAAACCCCCAATAGTGTTGACGCAAATTCTGATACATTTTCATGCTACCAGGATGAATGCTGTAACTACTACGATGAGCTTCTGACAAAATCTCTTCCTTAAGCGCTGCATCGTCAGGTACACACAATTGTCCTTGGAATCTCATTGTTCCATCATCAAAAGTCTGAAAGTCAGTCTTCCTCTTCTTGGTATCCTCTTGCAGGATTTTCTGAATATCTGGATCAGTCATTCTGATATGAACATCTGGCTCAATTCTGAGGGTGGCCATAAGACTTGAAATGTGGCTTACCTCAAACTTAAAAATCGAATCTCGAGCCTTCTCAAGCAAAGCCCATTCTTTGATCAACATTTGCACTACTAAAGACTTCTGACTCAGCGAATCAGCGACCTTGTTTGCTTTTCTAGGGTGACACAAAATATCACAATTAAAGTCCTTCAGGAGTTCCATTCAGCGATGCTGTTTCATATTCAACTCCTTCTAAGAGAATAAATACTTGAGACTTTGATGGTCTGTGAAGATCCGAAATCTTTCTCAACACAAATAATCTCTCTAGATCTTCAGAGTGAAAAAAATTGCAGTGAGTTCTAAGTCAGGCATTGAGTAGTTCAACTCATGAGGTCTCAGCTGACGGGACGCGTATGCAACAACTCTGTCATGCTGCATCAACACACAACCCAGTCCTCTATGACCAAATCTAAAAATCAATATCTCTTGGTCCAAAATAATCCAATTTTGAAGAAAAAAATGCTGCCCCCTACAAAGCTTCATGAGAAATTACTTAGTTATCAATACTCACTAACAATTTTTTATTCGTGATAAATCACACCTTTTGAGTGAAAACAAATCCGTAAATCCCCCATGTAAAGGGTTTGGGGTTTGAGGATTATGCTAAAAGGGTTTGGGGGCGTGGGGGCTTGGGGATTTAGGGCTTGGGGCCTAGAAGTTGGGGGCATAGGGGTCTCAGGTTTGGGGCTAAGGGGTTTGGACTTTCGGGGGCTGGGGGCATTGGTGTTTGAAGCCCCTGAGCTATGGACGCTTTGATCCTTGGGGTTTGGGCGCTTCGAGCTTAGGGGCCTAGGGTTTTTGGGTTTGAGGACTCAGGGACTTAGGGGCTTAGGGCCTTGAGCCATGGGGATAAAACACAAATCCCAAGACCTAAACCCCAAACCCAAAACCCCAAAAGCAAAACCCTAAATCCTAAAGCGTAGGGTTTAGGGTTTAGGGCTTAGGGTTTTAGGGTTTAGGGTTTAGGGTTTAGGAGAAAATATTCAGTGGTATGTGCGGGCCACGTCATCCGCTGACGTGGTGAGCACTTACCACTCAGAGATGGACACGCGTCATGTGGGACCCGCTGGAAAAGGAGGGGCGGGCTCGGCTTGGCTCGGCTCGTTGCAGAGGAAAAGACAGGTCCCGCCCAAAATATTTCTCTTTCTTGGATTCAATTTTCTGCAATTTTTTTTCTCTGTCATTTTCTCTCCTCCTCCTCCTCCCTCTCGCGACGTTCGCTCTGCTCTCTCTCTCCTCCCCTCCGCAAAGTCGTCTGATGCCGATGCCGACGCCGACGCAGCCTCCGCCTCCTCCCCTGAACCCGACTCTGACGCCGACGCCCCTCCGCCTCCCTCTCGCGACCTCTAGTCCGCTCTCTCTCTCTCTCTCTCTCTTTCGTCCTCGAAGTCGCGCCTCTCTTCCAGCAAACCTCGACGCCGACGCCCCTCCGCCGGTTGCCTCCGTCGGCGTCGGAGTCGGAGTCCGTCGCCCCCTTCTCCTCCGCCTCCGCCTACGTGCCCAATGCCAACGCGTCGGACCACGACGGCGAAAGTGGAGGAGAGAGAACGACGAAGCAGAAGATGGAGACGAAGAAGCAGAAGCGCGCGCTCGGGGTTCTGGACATGGGTCATCGCGTCGGTCACGTTCCGGCTCGCCCTCGTCTACCTCCCCAAGAACCTCCGCCGTAAACCCCCCACACAGAGCGATAATGGTGATAAAGGATCTGGACACCCTGTTCTCTTCCTTGGATCCCGAGTACTACGACATCCTCATGAAGTGAGTGTTGCGCTGTCTTTTCCCTGTTTTCTGTACCCGTCCGTTGTCGATGCTTGTTCGGATTTATTGCTTCGTGTTTGCTTAGTAATCTTTACCGTGGAATTGAAATGTTTGGAGTGATGGTAGCAATTTAAGGCACAGGGGATGGTTTTCTTGTTTCCATTAAGTTTGTAGCGCTTGAAGGCACAAGTGATATCAATGCCGAAATGCCAGTGTGTGTGGGGGGTTTGTGAAGGGCTTAATCTTTTCGCTCAACTGTCTTGTTCTTTCAATGGGACATTTGAGTACCCCTGTAGTTCCTTGATACATATTAACATAAGGATCATGGGCTCATTGGGTAGTGACGATTATGCCTAATGATTATCGGTTGTGAAGGGCTTAATTATTGAGCTGTTTGTTGTGGCTGCAGCTTTTGGTAGAGATATTTAATAAAGATCAAGAATTCATGGGTGATGTAATGACTAGAAACAGCAAACTATCTCTTCAGTTCATTGGTTTATCTGTGTCATCAGGGTTGGCACGTTAGGATCTTTGAAGACTTAACGTTTTTTCCCCCAGCGACTTAGTTTGATATTCATTTTCTTATTTCTGGTGTTCAAACCTACAAATAATTGGGTGAGAATAACTCAAACTAATGAAGTGATCTTGGAAGAATTACCATTTATGAAATTTGACCATAACTTTGTTAAGGAATAGCCTACTACTTTGGTTTAGGTTATCAGTTTCTCAATTTTGCTTATGAAGATTAGGTTGCGCCAGTAACTACTATTAATTGTATGCTTTGGCTGATCATAGTCTATCTATTTAAGGCCTTGCTAAAATGTTTGTGTTGTTGTATTGTGAATTCACTGAATTATGCTACTTGTGATTGCTCTACTTTTTTGTTGACACCCCATTTTTGAAGGAACAAACCTTGTTAAACTATGCAAGGCAGTCAAGTTAGAGTGTATAGAGATTCCTATTCCCAAAGAAAAGCCCTTTTAGAGGCTATGCTCAGACTAAGCTGGACTTTCTTTATTGCTACAATGTGATTTGTATTAGGCATTCTAGTTGCCTCTTCCCAAGGATCGATACCAATGCTTTGTTTGGGAAGGAGGGGAGGGGAAGGAAAATTGGGGTAAAGTTTGAAACTTTGGCATAGGGAGGACAGAAATTTAAATTTTCTTTCCATTTTCATCCCATCCTTGCCTTCTAAACGAAGTATAAGAATGATAGACTGGAGAGGATAAAGCAGGGCAGGTAAGGTTGTCAATTTGGAATAGATGGTAAGATATGCTCAATGATGGTTGCTCCTGTCCTGGGGTTATATGTGTTAATGCTTGGGGTGGTTGTGGATCTAGAGTAGCAGAAGCAACTCCTGGTTTAGATTGTCTCAAAACTATGATGACGTGTAGCTTTCCCTGAATTCTAGACAAGGCATTTCATCAATTTTATCGACAAAGTCCTTATTGGTTGTTTCTTTGTTGGTTGTATTGAGTGCCAAAATCTAGTCATGCAATCTAGTCCTAAAAGATCTCATTTCTAGATCAAATCCCTGAGACTTCTGAGTAGGTTGATCTAATGGTATTTCTGTTCTGAGTGATTGGAAGGAGAGAGGAATAAAATTGACAACTTTTGGGGTTAGCTTGATCTCAAGGCCGGTTTCAAGCAGGAGTAGAATAATTTTGTTTCTGCAGGATTCTGGTTTAGATTCCATTTTCACCAAGGTGCCATACTCTATTGGCTTGCCATAGTCTTCACAACTCAGCCAGAAAAAAAGTAGTGCCATGTTCATTCGCCTCGTGTGTTCTTCTCACTCACTGAATTTTGGCATATAATGATCATACAAGACAATTGCATGCTGTTTTCCCTAGTCTCCCCGCAGTAATGTATTTAAAATTCCTTCCTGTCCATAACAGTGTCATTTGACCAGATAAAAGTAAGATCAGAAATGTGGCTTATATATTTTCCCACATTGAAAAAAGACACAGAGCAATAATGGCGATGGGTCGTCGCGTCGGTCGCGTTCCGGCTCGCCCTCATCTACCTCCCCAGGAACCTCCGCTTGTCCACCCGCCCTGAGGTCATTCTTCAGTGGAGTCGGCGTCAACCGAGACATACTGGTGGTGGATTTGGATGATGATAATCATGTCTCATTACCTAACAGCACCGTGTCAAGCATAAGTGGGAAGAGAAGCGAGAGAGACCCGCATGGAGAAAATGAAGTTGAGGCTGAGAGAACTTCGTGCTCTTGTGAGAGCATCGAAGAAGATGGCAGCAGAGGAGGTGGAGTGAGGAAGAAGCTCAGGCTGTCTAGAGAACAGTCATTGGTGCTAGCGGAGACATTCAAAGAGCATAACACTCTTAACCTTGTGAGTGGCAATTTTGGTCATTCTATTACTGATTAATATATGCTTTCTTTAAATGTGCGTGAGCATGTCATCACTGCTTATAAACCTGACATGGATGTTTGGTAGGAAAAATTGAATTTAAAGTGCGTTTCTGTCATGAGATTGATGTTTATTTGTAGTTGTCATTTACTGGTAACAGTCGAATTGGGGAGAATGGAACAAATGTAAGCTAGGGTATGTTTGGTTACACCTAAGCTATGCTTGGAGTACTTCCCACTAAAATTTAAAATGTTATTTGAATTTGACAAATACTATGAATGAATGATTTCTCAATTTATGTGTCAATACTTGAGTGTTGTGATGATTTCGAGAGTTTCAGATTTAAAAGAAGTGTGTGTGAGCCACGAGATTTATACTAAGTAAAAACAAAATGTAAAAGGCCATTCAGATACATGCTCAGAATGGCTACCAATGACCATCTATATTAAAATGGCCGAAACCTTTTTTACCTCTTAATTGACGCAGGACAGGCTTTTCCTTGCTTAAATTTTGCTTCTTGAGTGCAGGTTACACTTGCTGGTTTCAGCTCTGGCAAGTTTATGATATTAGTGGCCACGAATGTGGCGGCATGAATTCTTGGGAGGTGCTCACTACAGCCGGATTTCAGATTCTACTGGAGATGTAAGCCTACTTGCCTCTCGCACTTGTTTTTCGCGGATGATGTCTTTCTATTTTGCGAGGGCCACCTGCCATCCGTGAAGCTTCTCAGGGATGTTCTCCATATGTTTTCTTCTTGGAGCGGACTTTTCCCAAACCCAAGGAAAAGCGAGGTGTTCATCTCGGGAGGCCTGCCGACCTTGAAAAATCAAATCCTCCTGGAGCTTGGCTTTGTTGAGGGTAACTTTCCAGTCCGTTATCTTGGGGTTCCAATTATCACATCGAGGCCCCGGAAGGCAGATTGCGTTGAACTTGTGAGGCGCATCACCTCCAGGGTGTAGTCCTGGACTCATCGGTTTCTTTCTTTTGCTGGCCGACTTCAACTGATCAGGTTAGTCCTCCATGCCATTCAGGCTTTTTGGGCAAGTGTCTTTATTCTTCCTGCAGCTGTACTGGACTAGATAGAGCGCATTCTCAGACAATTCCTTCGGAAGGGACCTGAGTTGGGCAGGTGGGGTGCCAAAGTCTCATGGGAAGATGTATGCCTTCCTAAAGTGGAGGGAGGTCTTGGTATCCGGAGATTGCGTGAGTGTAATAAGGCGGCCATGCTCAAGCATATCTGGAATCTATTTTCAGATAAAGAATCGTTATGGTGTAAGTGGGTCCACTCGACCTTCTTAAAAACCAAGAACTTTTGGGTAGTTAAAAAGCCAACCTGCTGCTCTTGGGCATGGAAAAAATTTTTACAACTCAGGACAGATTGCCGGCTTCACTTCCACTGGAGGGTAGGCGATGGATTATAAATGTCGCTCTGGTTTGACAATTGGCATCCCAGGGGTCCTTTGAATTTATATTTCACGGATCCCCTCATCTATAGCTCCGGTCTCTCTAGGCAGGCTTTGGTTGCCGATCTCTTCTCTGAGGATGGACAAGCTATCAGATCAGAGATTGAGTCTTGGGGTTCGCCGCTTCCTTCCTTGTCTGGAACCCAAGATCGGTTCTGTTGGAGGGAGGACTCGACGGGCTTGTTCTCGGTGGCCTCGGCTTGGGAGGCCTTAAGGAGGAAGAAGGCTAGAGTCAATTGGCATTGTTTCATTTGGAGTAATGCCATCCTACCTCGCTACCAACTGAACCTGTGGCTCATCACCAAGAGGAGGTTACCTACTCAGTCTCTTCTCATGTCTTATGGTAGGATTGATGCTGCTTCCTGCCCTTTTTGCAACGAGGTGCCTGATTCAATCAATCATCTCTTTTTTCGTTGTCGCATTACCTCGAGTATTGCCTTTTTCTGGGCTACTAGATGCAATCTCCCCTAGACCAACAGGACTTGGGAGGAGACTCTCAGTTGGGCCATTACCTTGCTCAGCGGCAAGGAGTTTTATAAGTGTGTTGCTCGGTTCTCCTTTGGGGCGCTGTGTCACATCATCTGGAGAAACAGGAACAATATTCTGTTCAGGGGGGAGCCGTTATCTATTTCGGCCATGAAGAAGCATCTCCTCAAGGTTGTTAAGGATAAGGCCGTTACCTTTGAGAATGTTGAGGACTCTCCCAGGAACAGGCGGATGCAACGCTCGTGGGATGTGGACCCCATTATCTTCGCTTCCTCTGATTATAGTCTGACTTAGGCTTTTCGGTGGTTGTTTAGGTGTTATTGCCAGGCTTGTTTTGCCGTTGGCTTGCTGTTGGTCGTTTTGTTTGCTTGTCTGCGGCTTCCTTTCACTCTTAATGAGCGTGTTCATTTTGAGTGTAAGCTTTTGGAGCCGTGTTGTTTTTACAGTTTGACCCCTTTTAATATATTGCTTACTCTTACCAAAAAAAAAAAATGTGGCGGCATGAGGATTGGACATCAATGATGTCTAGTTAATTATCCAAGGATGCTGTATGTGGTATGTTTTGATTTGTTGTTTTTTTTTTAAATGTAGTCGTGCTGATAGTTGGCCTTTTTTTTTTTATTTGGTTAAGTGCAGGCCTCCACGTGATGTTGAAGAATATACTCACAGATCTGGACACATGGGGAGAGCTGGTAATTATTCAAGTTGAAACCTGCATTTTCCGTAGCTTCATTATTTCTGTAGCTCGCCAGATGCTGAGGGCTATATTGTTTTCTAGGCAATATTGTACTAGCTGTCGTGGTGTACGATCCAAGAAGGGCAAATGTATCTAAGATCGAAAGAGAGTTTGGTGTAAAATTTGAACATATCAGTGCTCCACAGCCAAGTGATGTTGCTCAAGCTGCTGGTGTCGAAGCTGCAGAATCAACAAGACAAATTTCTGATAGGTACAGTCATTCTTTTTGCTGAGAAGCTGAATCATTGCCTATAACAAGATGCTAATATCCTCCAAAATGCAGTGTCATTCCAGCATTCAAGTCTGCAGCCGAGCAACTACTGAACATGTCAGGCATGTCAGTAGTTGAATTACTTGCAAAGGCTCTTGCAAAGGCTTCTGTAAGTTTATTTTCCACTCACATCTTGTTACTTCAACAAAGCTTATTTCTTTAATTGCACTTTCTTGACGTGCATCTCTTTTCCTTCTTTCTTCAGTTATTTAACAAATATAATCTGTACTCTTCCTTTTTTCAGGGTTATAGTGAAATAAAGAGCAGATCGCTGCTTTTGTCACTTGAAAACCATGTAACCTTACTTCTTGAGACTGGAAGGCCCATTTATACACCTTTGTAAGCATGCGAGATCTCTTTTGTCAAATAGTTGTATTGCTTTGCAGTACTGCTTTGCAGATATTGTGTGGAAGTGGGGGCTGGCCCCCTTCTAGCTTTGGTATTGTATTCTATTCTCACGTGATCTGACTCTGGGCTTATGCATCACTTTGATTTTAGGTATGCTTTAGGTGTCCTCAGGAGATTCTTGCCTGAAAACAAAGTAGAGTTTGTGAAGGTCTTATTCTCACAGTTGATGGAAATGGCATTGTATTTGATGTGGCAGCTGAAGATCTAGATACTTTCCTTGCTGGTACTTAAACTAGAGAACTCATCAGGCTCCTAAGTCAAAAGTGATGCTGCACTTTATGCATACTTTCCATAGATTTTTCTATTATTTTAGCAATATTACAAATTAATAAGCCTAGTGTAGCCAATGATTTTAATATGTCTCTCTCCTTTGGTTTGCAGGTCAGGAGAATGCAACAAATGTAAGCTTAGAGGTGGTAAAAACATTGCCAGGAGAGAGACCAATCAAGAGGGGGAAGATTTGGCAGTGGGGGTCGTGGCGGCTATGGTGGTAGGGGCGGTGGTTTTTCTCGGGGTAGAGGTGCTAGTTTTTCTGGCCAAAGGAATGGCCGGTTTTCTGGTGGCTTCGGTGGTGGAAGAGGTCGCGGCAACAATAGAAGGTGATAAAATAATCTGCAGCCAGTTCCTTGGCATCGGACCTTCCAGGACAAAATAAAGGCATCAATGTGAAATTTTGGCTGATTTTATGATTTTAGGAACCTAGCCTCAAGCGTTTGTAATGAATGACCCACCATAGGATAATGTATGTGGTACCTTGGTCCCATATCATCCTAATATATTTGGTATATTTTCTCAGTCAACTCTGTTTTCTTTTTTCCTAGCTTTTTGTGGGGGGCCTTTTAGTGATGTCTCCACCTTTCTAACTTTTTGTTTTTGTTGCAAATGTGAGTTGTACGCTTGGGTATATATTTTTTATCAGTTCAATATAAGAGTTGTTTCCTACTTTTGCGCTTCTCAACAGTGGAGCAATATTACAGCAATAAGATCACCGATCGACAAAATGAAGAAAAACGCTTGCTTAACATTACAATCTGTTAAAATCAAGGGAAGAATATCATTGCAGAGAGAACTCAAAAGCAGCTAATGATTCAACCAGACAAGGAAAAATCCAAGTCTAACTACAATAGAGGGTCTCAATAGTAGTTCAGTCGATATTATACTCGTGATGTAATTTCCTAAAAAAAAATAATAATTGCTCACACCAAAAAGTAGATTGTTGCATTGATCAATAATTTAACATCATAATATGGCATTTTATTATAGCATTGATCAATAATTTAACATCATAATATGGCATTTTATTGTAGCAGAAGCAATGAACTAACAAGTCCCAAAAAATATTTACAAATCAATCCAACTCTATGTAGAAGTGCATGCTCATAGCAAAAAGTCGAAGAACTGCACATTGATCCTATCCTATGTAGAAGTGCATGCTCATAGCAAAAAGCCATAAGAACTGCACATTGATCCTATCCTATGTAGAAGTGCAAGCTCATAGCAAAAAAAAAAAAAAAAAAAAAATCCAAAAGCTGCACTGATTGACATTAGTTAACTATCTACACTTTCAAGAGAATTTGTTTCATCATTTCGAAGTCAAAAGCCATGCTTCATCTTGCTCATTTTGCTGTGCGCCCTCTTTCAACTTCCTTTGATTACACAGACCTTTTCTCTATCTACTTGTTGATGGCAACTTGCTTCTCATGGCAGTTAGTCATACAAAATGTCCTCAACCTGCAATATATTGCAGACATTTGTTAAAGAGCTACACTAATAATAATTGTAATTGCAATAAATAAGTATAGCATATTTCCAACAGAAACTTTATAGTGAAAAAAATTAGTGTAAAAACACCAAGAATTAGCTCCACATCTTCAACAAAACCCATCCTTAGCATTTTATCAGCCTCATCAAGGACACGGAAGTTTAAAGAGCTCAAGTCAATATTTTCCCTCTCAACGTGATCCTGCCACAAGGTGTAACAACTGTGAACTTGCGAGCGGATGAAAGAAAACCAAATAAGCTTCCAATTCAATGAGTTACTTTCAAATAGCCAGGTGCTCCACCGTACAAACAATATGATGTTAAGCCCATTGCTCCACCATAAACTTCAAAATCAGAAAACACCTAAAATAATAGAGTAAACGATGTCAGACATCTATCTCTGTAAAGAGATGAGATTATTTCCATTAACTTGATTGCAATACCTGCTTGGCCAATTCCTTAGTAGGTAAAAGCACCAACATATCTTGTCTTCCTTGAGGTTTTTGCAGGCCCATTCGTCAGAGATTCCAAAATGGGCAAGACAGAAGCCATAGTTTTGCCCTGGTACAATTTGCACAGTGAACAAGGTGATAATCAATGCTGGAAAATTAAAACCCATCAACTACAGAAATGAGGAAGCAGTTCCAAAACTCATGTTCCTAGCAGCCAATCATCTTTAAAAAAATGAAATGCAACTGCAGCCAAACAGTCTTCATGCACTTTTGGTTTTTATATATCAAATACACCAATGAACTAATGTACAGATGACAATGCCACAAACTAGAAGATTTATTTAGCTATAGGTTTTTTGGTCGAATTATCAGCTAGGTTTGAATGCCTTCCGCAGTACAGTACCTTCAATGAATCTATTTTCCCTCCCCTGTTGACTATGAAGAATTAATGACCTAAAAATCTGTTCAGGCCAATGTCCTAAAATTGTCAAAATGAAAAATGCCCTTGCATACTGGGCCTTGCAATTCTTCTGCATGGTTGCCATATATTTTCGGCAATCGAAGCAACAAAAACAAACCAACACAGACACAACATCAATGGGCAATGCACAACAAGATCTCCATGACCGAAGTTATGGAGAAGTCGGACCACCATCACCATCAGAAAGCGGGAAGAACAGAGGTCTTAGTAGTAGCTATAAAACTGAATTAGCGGCATTACACCCTTTCGCATGAGGATTTTTACTCGATCCTTGATTTTTCTTAATTGGACCACCATTACCAACACCTTCGTAGACTAAATTCACTATTCTTTCCTGCTTACTGCTTGGACCAGAAAAATTGCAAAGTTCAATAAATAATTTATTGCTCAATTGGGTGTACCACTGCCTTCTGTGGCCATTGAAGAATACTGATCTTCCCTATGCTACTACCATTAACCTCTCCCTCGAGAGAAATAAAAGCCAATCTCAGCCAATTCTCTGTTTCACTAAGACAGGATCATGAATTCGAGCCAGACCAGCAGAAGAATTGAGAAACAATGCAGAAAACATGCAAAGCTTCGAACTGCTTGTCAATTGTAACTGCAATGAAAATGAGAATGCGTATGTCACTAAGTGAACTGAACTGCAACATCAAGTTCGACAGCAGCGGACGAAAAGAAAAGAGGAATTGGTTCCGGATTTACTTTTGCCTGCAGTAGCAATCTTGGCCTAAACATCCTCTCATATCAGACAGGGCAAGTTGTCAGTCTATATATAAACAGAGTCAAGAGGTGACAACTTTGCCGAGAGAGTTTGCTGTAAAATTGACAACTCCATGCAATTGGGTGGCATAGCGAGTAAGACACACTCCAATACCAGTAGGGACCAGATTCTTATTGATCAGCTAGAGCCTAGCGCAACTTAATACTCAATGCTAAGACAGAGTTCAAGGAAAACAACCTTGCCAAACAACATTTCATCTAAATAAGCACAAGAAATAGGAAAAAAAATTAAATAATTTCTCCTCTCATAGTATATACAGTCGATTTCCAATAAAGCGAATATCGACAAAGCAAACTGAATACGAGAGAAACATAGGCGCTACCTACCCATCAAGCAAATGAAGGTTTCAAGGATTTCCTTGTACCTTGTCTTGGAATGCTCAAGTGATGCTGGGGCAACCGAAAACATCATTTTGCTCCTTCAAATGGATGGATTGCCTTTGATCCTCCATACGTTGAAGTTGTGATGATAATTGAAGCAAGTTCATTGTAGTACCACCACCTTCAGGAGAAAGGTTGTCTTTGGAGTTTACAAAACCTGATCCCCCCAGAATCCCATCAGAGATCTCCAAATCAGAAACCAGGGGATGACCTGGGAGGTTTCCTTCTGCAGAGTCCATCACCGATGAAGACAATTTTTTCAATTCCACCCTCGAGGAAGCATGCGAACTCATATCCACTAGCTTGTCGGTTGCTCTGCACAGAGAGGAATGATAGTCGGTGCCTGCCATGACCAAAGACTGAGCCATGGGAATTCGGGAGTGGCTTGTAGAATGTTGCTCTACACCATAATTGCTTTTTGCTGTGCTGTTAATTAAAACAACATTCGCCGGGCTCATACATCAACCATTCACTACTTATAGAGCCAACAAAACCTGCTTCTCTTTTCATATATGTCAGCTTCGTGACCCTTTTCCACATCATGCGCTGTCATTACTGCAACGTCCAGACCATTCACTTCTATAATTTGTCAGTTAATTAGCAGATTTCAACCAAGCATGCGACCATCGACATGTCAATCCTGCGGAATTCAAATAAAAAGTCTTCATACCTGGCCAGTGCTCCCATCGAGGACAATGTCAAACCTCATGGCCTAAACGGGAAAAAGTGCCTCGATCCAATTGTCCTTCAACTTCAACCTCAAGCTGTTCGAGATCATGAAATTCGACAAAGCGTTGCGGTTCTCCTCCTGAGCCACCCCATCATTGCCGTCGCTCAACCTCGCCTTCTTCTTCTTCTTCCCCTTCAAGTTCTTAGGGTCGACCAGCTCGGAGCTGGTCTCGCTCGTCTTCCTCGTCGTCCTTGCACGACTCCAGCGCCTTCCTCTTCTTCTCCTTCTTCGCATCTCCTTGATGCTCCAGGAGCTTCGTCTGCTTGGATTCGGAGCCTTTGCTGCCGCTCTTCTTTCCCTTCTTGTGCTTCTTGTCCAACGTTGGAGATTCGAAGCCACCGTCGGCCTCGAGCCGGACCTTCTCGGCCTCGAGTCGGACCTTCGCCTTCATCTTCTTCTCTTTGCTCTTGCTTTTGGATTTCTTCGGGGATTGAGCTGAATCGAAGGCATCGATGAAGCTGTCGGGAACGGCGAGAGGAGTTTAGGGGACGGGAGGAGAGGGAGGGGTGGTTTTGTCCTTTCTTCTCTTCTCCTTCTATGCTCGATCTCCATGTTGGAAACAATCGAAGGCGGAGGCGGAGGCGGAGGCAGAGGAGGCTCGGGACCCAGCTGCGATCAGCGGGGCTCTCGGGGCGATGTGCCAGCAGCAAACCGGCGATGCTTTTGGGAGGCGGAGAAGGAGAAGAAGCATGAGGCCTCAGGTCCCGACCATCGACCTCGAGGGCCCGGAGTCGGAGTTCGTCGGAGGGAATCGAGGTCCAGAAGTTGCCGAGAGACCAACGCGAGCACAAACCTTCTGCTCGATCTCGTGGGAACAGTCAGAGGCGGAGGGGGTTGGGACCCGATGGCGACTGACGAGGCTCTTGGAGGAGGCGACGTGCCAGACGCAGATGACTGGCCAGGCTTTTGAGGAGGCGGAGGCGGAAGCAGAGGGGCTGGAATGCACGGAGAAGGAAACACAGGGCTAGTCGTTCTCTGTTCATTCTCTTAAGAGGAGAGAGAAAACCCAAAAAATTCGGGCGGGAGCTCGCAAATTTCTTGATCCATTGACTTGTCTTTTCCTCCGCCAGCGAGCCGAGCCAAGCCGAGCTGAGCGGGTCCTTTCATTTTCCAGCGGGTCCACCAGGACAGGTGTCGATACCTGAGTGGTATGTGCGCACCACGTCAGTGGATGATGTGGCGCGAACATACCATTGAATATTTTCTCAGGGTTTAGGGTTTTAGGGTTTGAGGGTTGAGGGTTTAGGGTTTAGGGTTTAGGGTTTAGGGTTGAGGGTTTAGGGTTTTAGGGTTTAGGGTTTAGGGTTTAGGGTTGAGGGTTGAGGGTTTAGGGTTTAGGGTTTAGGGTTGAGGGTTGAGGGTTTAGGGTTGAGGGTTTAGGGTTTAGGGTTTTAGGGTTGAGGGTTGAGGGTTTAGGGTTTAGGGTTGAGGGTTGAGGGTTTAGGGTTGAGGGTTTAGGGTTGAGGGTTTAGGGTTTAGGGTTGAGGGTTGAGGGTTTAGGGTTTAGGGTTGAGGGTTTAGGGTTGAGGGTTTAGGGTTTAGGGTTGAGGGTTGAGGGTTTAGGGTTTAGGGTTGAGGGTTGAGGGTTTAGGGTTTAGGGTTTAGGGTTTAGGGTTTAGGGTTTAGGGTTTAGGGTTTAGGGTTGAGGGTTGAGGGTTTAGGGTTTAGGGTTTAGGGTTTAGGGTTTAGGGTTTAGGGTTGAGGGTTGAGGGTTGAGGGTTTAGGGTTGAGGGTTGAGGGTTGAGGGTTTAGGGTTTAGGGTTGAGGGTTGAGGGTTTAGGGTTTAGGGTTTAGGGTTTAGGGTTGAGGGTTTTAGGGTTTAGGGTTGAGGGTTGAGGGTTTAGGGTTGAGGGTTTAGGGTTTAGGGTTGAGGGTTGAGGGTTTAGGGTTGAGGGTTTAGGGTTGAGGGTTTAGGGTTTAGGGTTTAGGGTTTAGGGTTTAGGGTTTAGGGTTTAAGGGTTAAGGGTTAAGGGTTTAGGGTTTAGGGTTTAGGGTTTAGGGTTTAGGGTTTAGGGTTTAGGGTTTAGGGTTTAGGGTTTAGGGTTTAGGGTTTAGGGTTTAGGGTTTAGGGTTTAGGGTTTAGGGTTTAGGGTTTAGGGTTTAGGGTTTAGGGTTTAGGGTTTAGGGTTTAGGGTTTAGGGTTTAGGGTTTAGGGTTTAGGGTTTAGGGTTTAGGGTTTAGGGTTTAGGGTTTAGGGTTTAGGGTTTAGGGTTTAGGGTTTAGGGTTTAGGGTTTAGGGTTTAGGGTTTAGGGTTTAGGGTTTAGGGTTTAGGGTTTAGGGTTTAGGGTTTAGGGTTTAGGGTTTAGGGTTTAGGGTTTAGGGTTTAGGGTTTAGGGTTTAGGGTTTAGGGTTTAGGGTTTAGGGTTTAGGGTTTAGGGTTTAGGGTTTAGGGTTTAGGGTTTAGGGTTTAGGGTTTAGGGTTTAGGGTTTAGGGTTTAGGGTTTAGGGTTTAGGGTTTAGGGTTTAGGGTTTAGGGTTTAGGGTTTAGGGTTTAGGGTTTAGGGTTTAGGGTTTAGGGTTTAGGGTTTAGGGTTTAGGGTTTAGGGTTTAGGGTTTAGGGTTTAGGGTTTAGGGTTTAGGGTTTAGGGTTTAGGGTTTAGGGTTTAGGGTTTAGGGTTTAGGGTTTAGGGTTTAGGGTTTAGGGTTTAGGGTTTAGGGTTTAGGGTTTAGGGTTTAGGGTTTAGGGTTTAGGGTTTAGGGTTTAGGGTTTAGGGTTTAGGGTTTAGGGTTTAGGGTTTAGGGTTTAGGGTTTAGGGTTTAGGGTTTAGGGTTTAGGGTTTAGGGTTTAGGGTTTAGGGTTTAGGGTTTAGGGTTTAGGGTTTAGGGTTTAGGGTTTAGGGTTTAGGGTTTAGGGTTTAGGGTTTAGGGTTTAGGGTTTAGGGTTTAGGGTTTAGGGTTTAGGGTTTAGGGTTTAGGGTTTAGGGTTTAGGGTTTAGGGTTTAGGGTTTAGGGTTTAGGGTTTAGGGTTTAGGGTTTAGGGTTTAGGGTTTAGGGTTTAGGGTTTAGGGTTTAGGGTTTAGGGTTTAGGGTTTAGGGTTTAGGGTTTAGGGTTTAGGGTTTAGGGTTTAGGGTTTAGGGTTTAGGGTTTAGGGTTTAGGGTTTAGGGTTTAGGGTTTAGGGTTTAGGGTTTAGGGTTTAGGGTTTAGGGTTTAGGGTTTAGGGTTTAGGGTTTAGGGTTTAGGGTTTAGGGTTTAGGGTTTAGGGTTTAGGGTTTAGGGTTTAGGGTTTAGGGTTTAGGGTTTAGGGTTTAGGGTTTAGGGTTTAGGGTTTAGGGTTTAGGGTTTAGGGTTTAGGGTTTAGGGTTTAGGGTTTAGGGTTTAGGGTTTAGGGTTTAGGGTTTAGGGTTTAGGGTTTAGGGTTTAGGGTTTAGGGTTTAGGGTTTAGGGTTTAGGGTTTAGGGTTTAGGGTTTAGGGTTTAGGGTTTAGGGTTTAGGGTTTAGGGTTTAGGGTTTAGGGTTTAGGGTTTAGGGTTTAGGGTTTAGGGTTTAGGGTTTAGGGTTTAGGGTTTAGGGTTTAGGGTTTAGGGTTTAGGGTTTAGGGTTTAGGGTTTAGGGTTTAGGGTTTAGGGTTTAGGGTTTAGGGTTTAGGGTTTAGGGTTTAGGGTTTAGGGTTTAGGGTTTAGGGTTTAGGGTTTAGGGTTTAGGGTTTAGGGTTTAGGGTTTAGGGTTTAGGGTTTAGGGTTTAGGGTTTAGGGTTTAGGGTTTAGGGTTTAGGGTTTAGGGTTTAGGGTTTAGGGTTTAGGGTTTAGGGTTTAGGGTTTAGGGTTTAGGGTTTAGGGTTTAGGGTTTAGGGTTTAGGGTTTAGGGTTTAGGGTTTAGGGTTTAGGGTTTAGGGTTTAGGGTTTAGGGTTTAGGGTTTAGGGTTTAGGGTTTAGGGTTTAGGGTTTAGGGTTTAGGGTTTAGGGTTTAGGGTTTAGGGTTTAGGGTTTAGGGTTTAGGGTTTAGGGTTTAGGGTTTAGGGTTTAGGGTTTAGGGTTTAGGGTTTAGGGTTTAGGGTTTAGGGTTTAGGGTTTAGGGTTTAGGGTTTAGGGTTTAGGGTTTAGGGTTTAGGGTTTAGGGTTTAGGGTTTAGGGTTTAGGGTTTAGGGTTTAGGGTTTAGGGTTTAGGGTTTAGGGTTTAGGGTTTAGGGTTTAGGGTTTAGGGTTTAGGGTTTAGGGTTTAGGGTTTAGGGTTTAGGGTTTAGGGTTTAGGGTTTAGGGTTTAGGGTTTAGGGTTTAGGGTTTAGGGTTTAGGGTTTAGGGTTTAGGGTTTAGGGTTTAGGGTTTAGGGTTTAGGGTTTAGGGTTTAGGGTTTAGGGTTTAGGGTTTAGGGTTTAGGGTTTAGGGTTTAGGGTTTAGGGTTTAGGGTTTAGGGTTTAGGGTTTAGGGTTTAGGGTTTAGGGTTTAGGGTTTAGGGTTTAGGGTTTAGGGTTTAGGGTTTAGGGTTTAGGGTTTAGGGTTTAGGGTTTAGGGTTTAGGGTTTAGGGTTTAGGGTTTAGGGTTTAGGGTTTAGGGTTTAGGGTTTAGGGTTTAGGGTTTAGGGTTTAGGGTTTAGGGTTTAGGGTTTAGGGTTTAGGGTTTAGGGTTTAGGGTTTAGGGTTTAGGGTTTAGGGTTTAGGGTTTAGGGTTTAGGGTTTAGGGTTTAGGGTTTAGGGTTTAGGGTTTAGGGTTTAGGGTTTAGGGTTTAGGGTTTAGGGTTTAGGGTTTAGGGTTTAGGGTTTAGGGTTTAGGGTTTAGGGTTTAGGGTTTAGGGTTTAGGGTTTAGGGTTTAGGGTTTAGGGTTTAGGGTTTAGGGTTTAGGGTTTAGGGTTTAGGGTTTAGGGTTTAGGGTTTAGGGTTTAGGGTTTAGGGTTTAGGGTTTAGGGTTTAGGGTTTAGGGTTTAGGGTTTAGGGTTTAGGGTTTAGGGTTTAGGGTTTAGGGTTTAGGGTTTAGGGTTTAGGGTTTAGGGTTTAGGGTTTAGGGTTTAGGGTTTAGGGTTTAGGGTTTAGGGTTTAGGGTTTAGGGTTTAGGGTTTAGGGTTTAGGGTTTAGGGTTTAGGGTTTAGGGTTTAGGGTTTAGGGTTTAGGGTTTAGGGTTTAGGGTTTAGGGTTTAGGGTTTAGGGTTTAGGGTTTAGGGTTTAGGGTTTAGGGTTTAGGGTTTAGGGTTTAGGGTTTAGGGTTTAGGGTTTAGGGTTTAGGGTTTAGGGTTTAGGGTTTAGGGTTTAGGGTTTAGGGTTTAGGGTTTAGGGTTTAGGGTTTAGGGTTTAGGGTTTAGGGTTTAGGGTTTAGGGTTTAGGGTTTAGGGTTTAGGGTTTAGGGTTTAGGGTTTAGGGTTTAGGGTTTAGGGTTTAGGGTTTAGGGTTTAGGGTTTAGGGTTTAGGGTTTAGGGTTTAGGGTTTAGGGTTTAGGGTTTAGGGTTTAGGGTTTAGGGTTTAGGGTTTAGGGTTTAGGGTTTAGGGTTTAGGGTTTAGGGTTTAGGGTTTAGGGTTTAGGGTTTAGGGTTTAGGGTTTAGGGTTTAGGGTTTAGGGTTTAGGGTTTAGGGTTTAGGGTTTAGGGTTTAGGGTTTAGGGTTTAGGGTTTAGGGTTTAGGGTTTAGGGTTTAGGGTTTAGGGTTTAGGGTTTAGGGTTTAGGGTTTAGGGTTTAGGGTTTAGGGTTTAGGGTTTAGGGTTTAGGGTTTAGGGTTTAGGGTTTAGGGTTTAGGGTTTAGGGTTTAGGGTTTAGGGTTTAGGGTTTAGGGTTTAGGGTTTAGGGTTTAGGGTTTAGGGTTTAGGGTTTAGGGTTTAGGGTTTAGGGTTTAGGGTTTAGGGTTTAGGGTTTAGGGTTTAGGGTTTAGGGTTTAGGGTTTAGGGTTTAGGGTTTAGGGTTTAGGGTTTAGGGTTTAGGGTTTAGGGTTTAGGGTTTAGGGTTTAGGGTTTAGGGTTTAGGGTTTAGGGTTTAGGGTTTAGGGTTTAGGGTTTAGGGTTTAGGGTTTAGGGTTTAGGGTTTAGGGTTTAGGGTTTAGGGTTTAGGGTTTAGGGTTTAGGGTTTAGGGTTTAGGGTTTAGGGTTTAGGGTTTAGGGTTTAGGGTTTAGGGTTTAGGGTTTAGGGTTTAGGGTTTAGGGTTTAGGGTTTAGGGTTTAGGGTTTAGGGTTTAGGGTTTAGGGTTTAGGGTTTAGGGTTTAGGGTTTAGGGTTTAGGGTTTAGGGTTTAGGGTTTAGGGTTTAGGGTTTAGGGTTTAGGGTTTAGGGTTTAGGGTTTAGGGTTTAGGGTTTAGGGTTTAGGGTTTAGGGTTTAGGGTTTAGGGTTTAGGGTTTAGGGTTTAGGGTTTAGGGTTTAGGGTTTAGGGTTTAGGGTTTAGGGTTTAGGGTTTAGGGTTTAGGGTTTAGGGTTTAGGGTTTAGGGTTTAGGGTTTAGGGTTTAGGGTTTAGGGTTTAGGGTTTAGGGTTTAGGGTTTAGGGTTTAGGGTTTAGGGTTTAGGGTTTAGGGTTTAGGGTTTAGGGTTTAGGGTTTAGGGTTTAGGGTTTAGGGTTTAGGGTTTAGGGTTTAGGGTTTAGGGTTTAGGGTTTAGGGTTTAGGGTTTAGGGTTTAGGGTTTAGGGTTTAGGGTTTAGGGTTTAGGGTTTAGGGTTTAGGGTTTAGGGTTTAGGGTTTAGGGTTTAGGGTTTAGGGTTTAGGGTTTAGGGTTTAGGGTTTAGGGTTTAGGGTTTAGGGTTTAGGGTTTAGGGTTTAGGGTTTAGGGTTTAGGGTTTAGGGTTTAGGGTTTAGGGTTTAGGGTTTAGGGTTTAGGGTTTAGGGTTTAGGGTTTAGGGTTTAGGGTTTAGGGTTTAGGGTTTAGGGTTTAGGGTTTAGGGTTTAGGGTTTAGGGTTTAGGGTTTAGGGTTTAGGGTTTAGGGTTTAGGGTTTAGGGTTTAGGGTTTAGGGTTTAGGGTTTAGGGTTTAGGGTTTAGGGTTTAGGGTTTAGGGTTTAGGGTTTAGGGTTTAGGGTTTAGGGTTTAGGGTTTAGGGTTTAGGGTTTAGGGTTTAGGGT